>CM057157.1:26083206-26112574 GCA_029962745.1 Echinometra lucunter
AAATGTAGGGTAAAACGAACTAATTTGTGCTATTCCATAATTAAGTACCTGCATATATCTCATATTCTTGGTATGAATATGTAATTACAGGTCACCATAGTAGGCCTATTGCACAGTCATTAAATAAAAAGTTTATGATAAAGTTAATTGTTTCAGACGCATGCACATACAGTACGCTTGTAGTCTTGAATATTTGAATGAAAAAAATTAAAAACTCTTCAGGAGAGTTGGATAGAATTTTACCCAACTTTGTTCGGTAAAAGTTGTATTGAGCCAGATGTTGCCACAATTTGTTAAATTTTGGTAAAATAATGTATGAATATTACTTTTGCAAGATGGGTACAATTTATTTTACCCAACTCTTCTTTGAATGTGGAAGCACTGTGGTCAGGGCCCTTGTCTCTCATACGAGAGGTCCTCAGTTCGGTTTCTCGCCCGATGGTACTTGCACCCTTGGACATTAAGATTGGACAAGGTGTAGTGCGCATAATGTGTCTGTCTAGACCCAGGTGTACTAACAGTACCTTGCAATGCTAGGGTAATGATTGCAAGGCCCGCAGGAAGAGCGGTGTGGCTTCCCTGGGTAAATAAAACCCAATCATTATGACTAATGCAAGGTGTTCGCTAAAGGAAAAAAAAATATTTTGAAAGACCTGAATTAGGGCAACCTTTCTATACGTTATAGAGATACTAACAATTTTGTCTCAGATTCTCAAGTGATCTAGGCAGTTGATTAGATGAATGGAGAATAAAGCCAACCGCATACTATACGATCCGTCTGCGAACCGATTTTGGAAAAAAAAAAAATATAGTATTTGATATGAACATTCAAACATGTAAAATCTAAATGATCGAAGTTCCGAATAGTCGTATGAATAATAAAATCGAAATTCCAGGCTATTACGAGCCTCCCTGTAGGAATAAAAGCGAACTCAATTCCGAATCGTAGTGACGTCATAGCAATCTTGCGATCGGCTGCGATTTGAAGCCGATTTGGCCTTTACTCCGACCACAAGGCTTGCAGTCAACCAAAATTTTAATTTTAGTATTCCGATCATTATTCCGAACTTCAAATAAGATAAGGATACTTGTTTAAACCTTCATAATTAGTGCGAATGCCATTTCTTCGAAAATCGGGTCGCAGTCGGATCGTATAGTGTGCTGTGGGCTTAACAGAGAGAGAGAGGGGGGGGGGGGGGGATGGGACAGACCCGGGGGGGGGAAGAGAGACAAAGTAACAATCAGAGACAGACAGACAAACAATCAGAGAAAGACAGACTGACAGTACATCAACAAAGAATCAGGTTTAGGGAGGGAGTGAGAAACTGCGAAAACGTGGGGGGGGGGGGGGGGGTAGCCGTGCAGTCAATTTGGAAACTCTATATACATGATATATAGTTCAGACATACACTCATGCTGAGAGAAGAAGAAAAAGGAGGCCTTTACCCCGTAGACTACTGAATTGTCTATTCCCCATAGACTTAGTACAGGAACCACTCGTATCCAGCAGGCAGCGGGTTGATATACTAGACTGATTTTTAAGTGGCATTACAAGTGAGTTCATTCTGCATTAGTTTAACTGCGGCGTGCAGAATCAGAATGAGCAGTGGACGGAATTTCCCAGGAGTAGCCCGCTACGAAGAAACGGGCGAATCAAGTTTAGCACACTGCCACAGATCATAATGTGTACTGACTTTCCCAGGAGCGCAGCGCTATGCATAAGTTTACAAAATTACAGCTTAAATCGCAATATGAAAGGCACTTTCTAAGAATTTACACTGACACACGTGTGGGATGATAATACCAAGGAGTGTTTTAAACTCGTTGATAATACGTGCAATGGCATGGCGAGTGTCGTGTCATTGTCATGCTTCATAGGAAATGACCAAGTTGATTTTTTTTTTTACAAGGTCAACGAAATGGAAATCGAAAAAGTGGAGTGAGTGAAAGAAAATTTGTGTCCCATCAAAGGGTTATGGTTTTTTTTTTTCTGTTCTTTTTGCTGTCCTTTCCTACTTTTAAAGGGGTGGGTGGGGCAGTTGATTAGAAACTCTAGTGCCCATGTCGGTATTCGTGATCTTAGTGGGTATGTGTTTGTGAATTCAACGAGCCTTTAAGTAACAGAAATTCGCATTTTAGAATGAATTTTAACGATAAGGTGTCTTGTCATGTTTATATACTGTTTCATTTTTATATCTACCTGTGGTATTTGTTGAGCGAAAACCACCCCCACCTCTCTCTCTCTCTCTCTCTCTCTTTCTCTGTTTCTCTCTCTGTTATACTTGCTATTAAATGACGATTATTATTCAAAAATTACTTACAGCAGATGAATTAATAAGAAATGTGTCAATAAAAGATTTATATTTTTTGACAACCACAGCCTCCATTATTTTTAAATACAAAATAAGATCATATAACACATGATGAGATTATGCCACGCGTTTCGGCTGAATAATTGAAAATTATTTTCACCAGGATTATTGCTTTAAGTGTTGTTTACAGAATCTAACTCTAAGGAATTTGTAATGCAGACGGTATTATAAGATGAACATTTTCCTGCTTGATGCATACTTGAAGATTTTTTTTTTTCAAGAATGGATACACTGGATCTAGAGCAGAATGATCATCATTTCTACTCTGAGCTGCGGCTTATACGGTATAGACTGAGCAAAAAAAAAAAAAAAAAAAATCATCTGCCATGCGTCATGATCATAATTTGCCGCATTCAGCCGCGCCTTGATCATTTGCCGGATTTTTCTAGCCAAGTCTGGCTCGATGCCCTAATTATTTACCAGGTTGAAAATACCCCAAGAAATGAAAATACTGAAATAATAATGTGTCCGCGGTTAGAGGCGTACATACATTCCTGTACAGAGCTCCGGAGACACCCTCTGTATATTTCTTCGTTGTGTGCCACAATATTAGAAGGGAGAGAGAGGAAAGCGACCATAAGAGAGAGAGAGAGAGAGAAAGAAAAGCGAGGAAAAGAACGTGAGAAAATTTTATAACACTTTGTATCATGCTTTACCGTGTTTATCATTGCTGTTCACACCTTGTTTGGTTGATTGTGAGAGGTTTGCCTTGTACTTCAGGTTCTGCTCTTGGAACCCGTTTTCCCTCCCTTGCAGGGAAAGATATTACCTTGGTATTGAACGCAGACGCATTTCCGTGAAAGTATAGTTTTACAGGTCCCTGATTATGTATACCAGTACAATTTTAGGCGGGTCTTTGTCCTTCACGTATATAGCGACAACAGAGAGGTAATATGTGCACGGATGTCAATGAGAAAAGGATGTATTGAAAATTTATCATCCTCAACCTGATGATGTTTGTAGTTATTGCTGGGTGCAGTTCTTATGTAACATGCATTTCCCCTAATGAATAGACATAGATGTCAAATGATTTTACAGGAGGATATAGGATTTAAAAAGGAGAACTTTATTTATACATGTACATGAATATACCCTTTTATTGTTGTTGTTGTTTTTAATGTAAATATTGATTCCATAAATTTTTGAAGTAGGCCTATATCAATTAAGCAATAAAATAAATACAAAGAAATCAGATTTCCATTCCTCAGATCTTTTGATACGACATCATACCACTCAGCTTCTTCAAAGCGATCATCACAATATACCCCATGTATGATGAAAATCACTCTTGAGCATATGCTTTTTTTACCATTGCATTATACACCAATATATGCATTTGCTATTGCGTGTATGGAGACAAGAAGCAGAAAAGGGTCAAGCTGTAATTACTGGCATTTAAGACTGATTTAAACCTTTACCAGTTGATATTGCTTTCGACCGCATCATAATCATCAACTAGGGCCCCGTTTCATAAAACTTGTCATCAGTAACAACTGCCCCATTTCTATGACAAATTTGCTCTCAGCCAATCAGATGCAAGGATTTCAGTAGCTTATAACAGATATTGCAACTTGTTATTGATAACAAGTTTTATGAAACGGGGGCCCAGTTCAACAAAGCATTATCTCTGAAAGCTTCCTTTCGTGTTCTTCCAATTTATCTCGTAATATATACAGTCTAAATTTAGAATCCCTTCATCAGTGCACGAAAGTATGCATCTCATACGCATATCTGTTATGCATAACAGGGGGTGTTTCATAAAGCTGTTCGTAGAGTTACGAATGATTTACGAACGACTTGAATATGGCAAGCCAAGTTTGAATTCTCAATCACTTTAAATCGCATCAGTGAAAGGTGAAATATACAGATGTAGATTAACATTACTTTTCTTAACGAACATTTTTATTGCAGGGTATATTTTTTGCCATAATTTGATTTAGATTATGGGAAATGCAGTCACATTTTCTTAAAACATCAAGGAAAACTTTGGGCATCCCGTTTGGCACTTCATATTCAAGTCGTTCATGGAGACATGCGTAACTTTATGAGCAGCTTCATGAAACACCCCTCCCCCCCCCCCCCCCCCCCCCCCCAGTTATATGAAATATAGGGTATTGGATGTAGATCAAAAAGGAGGGCAGTAAACGCGTAAAGGAGAACTTCAAAACACACCCTATCGTGGTTAACGTTCAAAATGGATATACTGGGATAATGCTTTCTAATTATTATGACATTAATAGAATTATATCCCACATAGTTTGATTTCCTTCTCTGCTTATCCTTGTAACACGTTGAGACGAGTTCGATATACCCCAGTGTATTGTAGTTGATTTCATGATCCTGCGTGTTTAGAATTTACTTTAATGATTTACATCGGTTTTTATCTTCCAAAGTTATATGTGATATATTACACTTCCATTTAGAGAGTTTGTTTCTTTGTTGAGTTCGGCCCTGAATACATGAATCGACTACCAGCTAGTGTATTACCATGATTACGCAGCAGCAGCAGCAGCAGCAGCAGCAGCAGCAGCAGCAGCAGTAGTAGTAGTAGTAATAGTAGTAGTAGTAGTAGTAGTAGTAGTAGCAGCAGTAGTAGTAGTAGTAGTAGTAGTAGTAGTAGTAGTAGTAGTAGTAGTAGTAGTAGTAGTAGTAGTAGATTTTATCTGTTTATTGAATAACTTGACTAATGTGCCACAAGGTCCTTCGCACAAAATTAAGAAAAAAATACATTAACAAATAATGACATGAAAAATGAACACAATAACGATTAAGAATTAAAATGTATAAGAATGCATGTAGAGGATAATAATACATGTATATTCTTAGCCATTTAAACATTGGTTTTTGTGAAGCTTTGTTCCGGCAATTTAATAGGTTAATTTAAGAAGAAACATGCTATAATCAAATTTTCAATATCGTGCTACTTTGGATGAATATAGCCTGCATCCTTGATGAATTGAGTATTTTTATATCCATAGCATACATGTTATATATCAACGCATCATCGTGGACATTTCACCGCAGCGCTTCGTGCACTTACCCACTTGCACTACACACCTTGGTCAAGTGATGCAAATCTATTTCCAAAAGGACGTTGATGTCGTGGCAGGGATTCGAACCCCGTACATTGAAAATATCGTAATTTGATGAAAGGCAGCAAGGTGCTAACTCATCTATTTAAATAAATACAGTGTATGTCTTTAAAAACAAACAATAAAAGGAACGTAACTTCCCCGGCAATATCTTATCAAACAAGCTTAGATATAACGTCACGTAAAAAGCAACTTCGTTTTCTTTTATGTGAGAAGATTTTGTGATGATGTAACTCAGGACTGGAAATAAGCTCTCAAACTTTCGTGAGTCTTGGTCATCCTGATCAAGCTTATACTTTTGATTTTTCACAATAACTATTCTATTGTATAATATGTTCAAAGCTTGACGAATAAAAATCAACCAACCAACCAATCAATCAATCATTCAATCAATCAATCAAGCAATCAATCAGTAGAGTTATAAAAATGTTAAAATAAGGCACGTCGAAAGTGATTTGAGCACGAGAGTACTGATGAACATGGTGAATGGTTATTTTATTGAACCTCTCTTTGCTTGCATTCACAATATGGACAGGCGAGGAGGCCGAGGTCATGCGAAAGTAATTTGGGGCTAAATGTGGACTTCAGTTTCCTTTTAAAACTGTAAAAATGTTTAGTGAACATAAGAACAACATAAAAGATGACCTCTGTCTTTTTTATTTACATTTTACCGTCTTGTATTTTTTAACCTGTTTTTGAATGTAGTATTATTCATGACTTCTGCGTGCAAAATACTTTTGATGTTACTCCGCTAGTATCATTCATATTCATCCATGTGTTTCGCTATCATACCATATTGTTACGTTAAAGAGGATGAATTGATGGTGTTTTTTTTTTTCAATTCAATTCAATTCAATTGCGGTTTATCATTAAAAGAATACCAAATAAAAAGTCCGAAGACTAACAATAGCTGGTTCACATTGAAAAGCTACGAACAAACATTTGCAACTAAATATGTTTGAAAAAGAACCTGCCAAGTGACAAAAAGGAGTACCGAGATGGACAGAGAAGTACAGAAGAGAAAGGGACAGAAAGAAAAAGAAGGGGGAAAAAGAAAAGAGACGAGAATAAAAGAAAGAATAAACCAGGGAAACAGAAAGAAAAGACAATGGAAGAAGAATTAGAGGGAGAACCGCAAATTTGATGACAAGCAGGTATTAGATATTCATATTAATATATATACAAGAAAACAAAGTGAATCTAACCGGAATAGCTTACCAAAAATTACACACACCCTAAATGCATTAAAAATTCAAAAATACCAAACTGTAAAATGAAGTAAAGAGTCATAATTGACATGAATGAGATGAATTTATCAGGATACAAGTAATTTCAGAGTATTCGATATGGAAAAGTCGGTTTTCCTTCTTTATTTTCTTTGAAGAAACGCATTGTGGTTCAAACCCACCCAGCTCTAAAAAGATGATATCTCTTTTCAAATTCTCTCGAAGCAATAACATTATGGGATTAGAACATAATATCGCTAGGGCTGCCACGGGAAAAGCGCATCATACTTCCTTATGACAATAATCGCATTAAATTGCGAGTTTGCATATTGAATACTACAGTCAAATGCCAACTGTAGACCGACTATGATGCATTATGTATCCCCCAGGCTTAGATCAATCAAATCTGTTCTAAAAATAGAAAATCTCCAAACTCCCAGGCACTCCCGAGACGCAGTTGTTATTCATAGAAAACAATGTCGACGAATATACAAGAGGCTTCTTCATTATCATCTTGCCCTTGCATGTATATATATCGTAAGCGCTAAAACGGGAATTAGGCAGGAAATAATACACAACGAGTGAGTTCGGTTTCAGTTCTTGGACTATTTTTAGACGCAAACGGAAACAGTCCTAGAGAAATGTTGTACCGGTAATTCCTTGTACATGCACGCCTCTATATTCGTTGAATACAAGTCATCTTATAAATGCCCAGTCAAGCTGGTATATACTTGGGGAAATTTGAGGACACCTCGCACTCGTGCATGCAGATGAATTGTGATTGCAGAAGTTGACATGAAATTTACGAGTGCGGTATTCATATTTCATCTCTCACGAAGTAATGTTCTTAGAACCTGATAATTAGATCTTGTTTCGTTTACCCTGGGATATTTATTTTTAAAACGGTTTTCATTTGAGAAACCTTGCGAACCAGGCTTTGATTTTCTAAAGAGTTACATGTATCTTTCCGTTTCCTTGTCATTATTTCACTAAACGTTTACTTATAAACCCCAAATATGGTGATGTTTATGTATATATTTTTTTTCGTAGCACTCATGCGTAAAAAGTTGCGATTAAACGCAACTAAAAAAGTTAAAAACACAAGACCATGGCCGTACATATGGGGGCAGTAGAAATTTTCAAAACCCCACTTCTTAAGTTTAATTTTTTCCTTAACTTTTTTATTGAGAATTTCCCCCAATTCCACCCAAAATGTGCACCAATTTCAATTTCAATTCTAAAAATTCAAAAGCCCCCGCTCGGTCGCTTTGCTCCCTCGCTTGTGTGTTCTCTCAAATATTGAATATATTCTTGCCCCCCTAGGAAAAATTTCCTGCGTACAACCTTACACAAGACCCAAATACTCAGTCCTGGGGGTGTAACATAAAACATACAATCAATCTTACGATTGATATCAATCGTAAGTCTATGGCAAACCATATACTAACATGACTAAAGAGATACAATTGATTGTAAGATTGATTGTATCTCTTTATGTTACACCCCCCTGATTGGTTGAAAATCAAGTTGCGTTTGATATTTTGAGTTGCGTTTAATCGCAACATTTGATGCTTTTTATCACATAATCTCTCTTTTATGTTATCATTCTTCTTCATTTGCTATATATCTCGCAATTTGAGAGCGTAAGCATGATGAGAGAAGTACTAATGAACGTTTTCAGATTTAGTATGAGCCAGGGGCGTCTACCCGTTTTATATTTTGGGGGTTTACTGTCCAAAAATTCGCCGACAAGCCCCTCCCCCCCCCGAAAGGTCTTCATCTTATTTTTTTCCTTGGAGGACGTATCCCAAAACATTTGCTGACATTTTTATGTGTCTCTTTTTCTGGTTCTTTTTTTTGGGGGGGGAGTGGGAGACACACACCCTTTATTGGCTTTATCAGGTGTCTCCCCCCCCAAAAAAAAATGGGGGACATACCCTATTGTGTCATCCAACCATAAAAATTGGGGAGGGGACGTGTCCACCTGTCTACCCCCCCCCCCCCCCCCATTTAATCGTTGTCCTCTTACCATTTCTGTCATGTCCCATACGTATTAACATATCTGTTTAAAGGCGGGCAGCAAAGGGGGATAATTCCTTCCCCTTACAGAATTTCGACAAGGGAAAGATGGTGCCACAATTTAAGTTATCACTTGTAAGTTTAACATTTTATTTGCCAAGAATGCCGATTTGCACAGTCGCTAGTTTGTCACATTTACCGATTGGCCCAAAACAATGTGCGCAAATGGGCGGAAAGTTTGCTGTTTCAACACAAAAGCCTTACAAAATTATCCAATTCCGGGCTTGACCATAAGCTGCATGAAAACCCTTTAGATGCCTTGTATAGATTCAATTTACACTTGAAAATCTTCGATAATCTTAAAGTCTATCTCATCCATGAGCAGTACAGCGACATTGCGAAATCTTAAGTTTGGCTCATAAAGAGTTGAAATAACTTTTCGAAATGCCCTAAAAAATACTTAAAATTCTGAGACAAGGGGGGGGGCTCCAAAAAGTGGTTTCCTTGCCGCGTATGAACGCTCTATGTTTTACTCTTCGGAGAATAAGGCCTATATGTACGCCATTGCCCATACGTCATCGATTATTTCTTCAATAGACAAGATTTAGTCTTCATTTAGTCAAATGACCCACGAACACGCAAGGGGCCCTAGATTTTTCACCCCCCCCTTTTTTTTTTTAGTCAGGGAATTAGTTCATTGAGGTGAAAATGTTACACGATGCTCTTGCTTAATTGTCGTCCTTAAAAATATTTGGAAAAAATATTAAAATCACACTCTAAACAAAATCATTAGGTTGGTTAAAATATGAACCGACCAACTTACTGTTGGTTAAAGAAAATTTCTATGTAAAACTTATGGGGATTTTTTTTAAACCAACAGTTGGTCGGTTCCTTTTTTAACCAACCTAATGATTTTAACCAACCTAATGATTTTAACCAACTTTTCTTGAGTTAAGCTACTCATAATTTCCTTTCCGAATTTCTAAATGCACCTGTTTAGTTAGCGTGGTTAGAGCATGTAGAGTGTGCGATGCTGGAATGAATAGACACCGTACATGTACATTTAAAATGGTTAACCACAAAAATATGCGTATGAAGAAAAAGAAATGTCTCAACACCATACCTGGGTTGGTTCGAGTATGAATACTTATAAAAATGGCATACAATCAATCAAACAATCAATATTCATATTGTTATGCAAATGCGGTGAAACCACAATCATTCTTCAACCGCAGCTAAAAATTATGACCATTCAACCATTCAACCATTGCCCAAATATGCTAAATTCCACTGGTCTACCTTTCTTTCTTAAGACAAACAGAAAAGACTTCAAAATTACAAGGGGTGTGAATAGTTTTGTTGTTAACTGTAAATTAAGTACTGCTCTCTGTTTTCTTGACACGTGACAAAACCATTTTTTTTTTCAAGAGCAATCCGTGGTAATTCTTCATTTTCAGTCTCTGTTTTCCTTTCGTGCACACAATGGCAGAATCTTTTGCGGTCTCATTTGCGATGTTTGATCGAGAGCGAAACCCCACGGTGGGGGCTAAAAATAGACTCGAAAGCGAGATGATGAATTATAAGATGCGATTATCTAACCGTGTGAGTTTCGCATGTCACGAACTTGACGATCTTTTTTCAGTTGTCAGTACTGATGACGAGCCCAGCTGCCCTCGATCGCTCTGCCTTCGCAAGGCTTTGCAAGCAGAATGAAGTCCTCACGAGGCAGTTAGGGGGCGTCTCTAGAAAAAAATGAGTGAAAAGGGAGGGGGAGTGGCAAACCAGACATAATTCATCCTAAATGCGTGAAAAAGGACACAAACTGTCAATATTGATGGTGAGCACATCTGCCCTGGACCTCCTTGTCATCCTTGGTGATCGGCAGCAGTTAGGTGCGTCTCTAGAAAATTTTAGTGAAAGGGGCGACGAACCAACAGTATTTTGGTCCAAGAGCATGAAAAAGACCAAATTTGGGGGGTCAGTAGTAATGCAGAGCCCTTCTATCCTCCATCGCTCGGTGCCGACTTCCCCGGCGACCAAAATAATGTCTTAAGCAGTTAGGAGCGTTGATAGAAATTTCAGCGAAAGGGAGAGGGAGCGGGCGAACCAGATTTAAGCGTAAAGCGTAAATATGGCAAAATATAAAATTTGTTCATGTTCTGAATTTGTTTATTTGATCTATCTGGATCCTGAGAGCATCTGTTTGCCATAGCCAGGCTGAGGAAAAAAAAAGACTTTCTCGAAATCGTATTTCTGTTGTTTATTTTATTTGAAAAGGGGAAATTGAAGGGGGCATATTCCATATTTTCTATTGCACAACATCATCATCACCAACAATAGTTGATAATGGTTACTGACTTCCTAAAGCAATACTTGTGTTGATTTTATGCGTGCTGGGAGGGGGTGTACCAGACGCCCCTCCAGGGCGACTCCCTTGATCAAAGATAGCGTAGTGAACAAAAACCCCACTCGTCTCTTATTAGGATGATGTAGAGCAAACTGCAGTAGATTCTAACATGCTCCGATGGCTTTTCCAGCCGCGTGATTCTTTAGTTCAGTTTCTGCTACCGCATGCTTTTGTGATCATCAGCTTTTTTCACCCCCCCCCCCTTGGGGTCTATAAAAGTCACATAGCTTTAGGGGCATCTTAACACAATTTTCTAGCAAGGTGTATCACAAATATTTCTCGACTTTTTTTGTTTGTTTATTTGTTATTGTTGACACTTCTTTAGTAAGATTTTGCATCTTCTTACCAATCGGCAAAACTATATTTCGTCCTTTCCCCATAGAGAGAAGACTTGGCCCCCGTCCCCAGTGGGAATATTGTCTTCCTCTTACTTCCGTCTTCCATTCTAATTATATTTTGTGTTTAGTAGACGTAGACTTGATACTGAATAAATACATTATAGACAAGCAATTAATTCAGTATTTGAAAAAATCATTTAAGCGTAGTTGTAAGTATGCATGTTGTGACATGAGACATGTGTAATAAAAAAAGAAGAAAAATTGTATATAGCGCATATGATAATATAACATTTCTGTGCACTTCCAAAGGACTTTGGATAATGTTACTCCGCATTTAGATCCAACAGCCGTAGTGCTTGATGCATTCAAGGAATAAATCATGCCAGGTACCCACTTGAGCATATTGCCAGGAAAAAAATATAGATGAATTTCTTGCCAAATATATTAAGGGCGTTTGTGTCGGGGCATGCAGGAAATCGAACCCCGAAGCCTTGTGGTTAAGACTCCGAAGACTTATCCACTGAATCACAACACCTGCACCTCATATATATCATGACAGTAGAATTTTTTTTTTAATTTAACCAAAATGAGGAAAATAGCATGATGTACGAGCATGTATAATTCCTATTAACCTGATGAACATGCAAACGCATCAGTCCTAAACATACTGCTTAAAATAAATGAACGAAGAAATTAAACTCAATAAAAACTTATTTAGCTTAACCATCAAGCCTCGAGCTGTGACTTTTATACGGGGTATATGTATAGCTGTTACAATACTATCGCCTATGAGAAGATTTTCATGTTTGCTTTTGGTCTCTATTTTGGATTGCGTTGGCTCGTTAATTATGCTCCAAATTGAAAACCAAATAAAAGCGAGTAAATACAATTGACGTAATCTGTTTAACCAAGCTCGCCACTCGAGCATTGACATGCACCCTAAGATAAGTGGATTTTCCTAAGAACTTCTTTGCAAAGCGACCCTTTCTCCTTCATAATGCCAAATTTACTTAGTTTTCAGAAAGGTGTTAGGCTTAGGATTTGCAAAGAAAACTTCACTAATATGGCTTGAAAGAGAATTTGATTATCGGGGCTTCATTTTTAATCGTATTAAGCGAGGCTCTTCCGAAATAAAAATGGGGCGGCGGTATACACTACAGAGGGTGGTAGTAACTGTTTCATTTTTGTACGAAGCGGGCGGACATAAAACATAGTTTTAAAAGGGTACATGACTTTGTATATTATCGAGTATGGACACAGCCTAGAATTTAATCCCTGTCTGAAGTTCATATAAAATTAATGGAAATAGTTAATGTTATTAAGCAATTCGTGTTCTGGGAATATACTGAGGGAAATGAGTTTGTTAGCGCTATAACACTTGTCTTGTCCCTCCTTTTCATGTCGTGATAATTTTACAAGTGGTTTTCACTTTTCAGTAATAATTTTACTTGTGTTTACCTTTCTTGGTTCATGATTTAGTGCACAATATAGATATTTTCAAATAGTGATCCACATGGTCATACGCAGCAAAGTTGGGGGGGGGGGTTTAGGGGGAGGGGGAGGGCAGTTCCCCCTCCCCCCTCCCCCTAACCCCCCCCCCCCCCCCCCCCCCGAAATTTTCTAACATTATCTTTTTGATCGAAAATGTTCCATAAATTCCACCAAAATAAAGGATCGCCGAAAACATTGCACTGAAGCAGATTAACAGGGCATGCTGTACTAAGTCGTGTATTAAAGTGGCCATGGTGGCGTTTCGATATGCAATTTCTTATACTGCTAAAGCTGTGGCGTGTTTAGGTGGTCTCTAAACGTTAAGGAAAATGGTAACAATTTTGTCTCTCGAGCACAGGATTATTCTTTTTCTCCGTTTTAATGGTACCTATTACAATCCTTAAACGAGGCACTAGATTAGAGCCATTATACCCTGCATTATGCGAGTGGTGGTTTCTCGTAAAAGGTATGGTTTGGAAAAGATAGGGGTGGGGACTGGGGAAAGCGAGGTAACCTAATTCGTTTTTGTCATAAACGCACTGAAATGTATGCTTGTCAACCCAAAACATTACTCTTCTTCGCAGTTCTCAGGAAGGTGTTCGGGGTTGAATGAATTTTGTTATTAGTAAAGGGAGTGGTGTGTATGTATCACGCAGGGTCGATGTCAAAAGGAAGTTAGGTAAGGGGGATTTACTCCTCCCCATCCGCCTCCTCTCTATTCTCCTCCTCCTCCTCCTTCTCCTTCTCTTCCTCCTCCTCCTCCTCCTTCTCCTCCTCCTCCTCATCTCCTCCTCCTCCTCCTTCTCCTCCTAATCCTACTCCTCCTCCTCCTCATCCTCCTCCACCTCCCCCACCACCTCCTCCTCTACCTTTACTCGGGTTCCTGGAAATTAACGGGGAGGTCGATAAGCAGAGAAGACTCCAACTCGATTTGGAATGATGTTAATCCAGCAAAAGATGGACAGATACTATTAAAAAGGAATTACACTCCTTTCATTTCTTTCATTCTCTCCCAACTCACACCCCTCCTTCTCCTCCCCCTTATCATCATCATCATCATCATCATCATCATCATCATCATCATCGTCATCATCATCTTCATCATCATCATCATCATCATCATCATCATCATCGTCATCATCGTCATCATCATCTTCATCATCATCATCATCATCATCATCATCATCATCATCATCATCTTCATCATCATCATCATCATCATCATCATCATCATCATCATCATCATCATCATCATCTTCATCATCATCATCATCATCATCATCATCATCATCATCATCATCATCATCATCATCATTCTTCCTCTTCTCCTTTTTCTCCCCCTCTTTCTATTCTCGTCGATTGGAAAAAAGAGTCTGCAGGTCAGTTTCGACTGATGTTAATCAGAAGCAAAGAAAGGAAAGAAAGGGGGAACCACCCTCACTTTCCTCCTTGCCCCTTCTCCTTATTTTCCCTTTTCTCTTCACCCCACCCCCCTCCACCCTAGGGCCTATAGGAACGTCGATTGCCGAGAAAGAATCCTACTTGGTTTTGATTGATGTTAGTCAGAAACAAAGATGGAATAGGGGTAGGGATCCCCTCCCTTCCCTTATTAATCCTCGACCTCCCTCCTTATCTTTCTTCTCATCTTCCTCCTCTTTCTTCTACTCCCCCTCCTCCTCCTCCTTCTCCTCCTTCTCCAGTCTACCTTCTTCTTTCGTATTGAAATCGCATGGGGGCGTCTATTGCCAGAAACAAGAAAGAATCCACCTCGGTGTTTGATTGATGTTAATCAGACACAAAGTTGGGGAAAGAAAGCAATGATTTTTCCCTCCCCCCCTCCTTCTTCCTCTTCTTCTTCTTCTTCTTCTCATCTGTCTTATTTCTTCTTTCTCTTCCCTCTCAACCACTCTCCTCTCCTCTCCTCTCCTCTTCTTTCGTCTTGAAAGCGAACGGGGACGTCGATTGCCGAGAAAGAATCCAACATGGTTTTTGATTGATGTTAATCAGACACAAAGTTCGGGAAAAGAAAAGTGGTGACTTTCCCTCTCTTGCCCTCTCTCTCTCTCCTTCTTCTCCTCATCCATTTCATTTCTTCCCGCTCGTCTTCTCCATCCCCTCTTCCATCCTCTTCTTTCGTCTTAAAATCCAACGGGGGACGTCGATTGCCGAGAAAGAATCCAGCTTGGTTTTTTGATTGATGTTCATCAGTTCATCAGAAACAAAGATGCGGAAAGGAAGGAGAGACTGCTGAGAGATGAGACGGGTGTCGAAAGGAAATAACTGCTAGCAACACTCCCCATCTTTCTTCGAATTCGAGCAAGAAGAAGCGCGTGCATTCTTGTCGTCATCGGAGATGAGATAAAACGGATATACAATTTCAACACAGGCTTATATTATGGTATTCGTGAGGGATGGCCATGACGATCAAAATCTCTCAGGATTCGACCATCAGAGAGGTGCCGTGGTGGAGTGGTTAAAGGCGCTTGACTGGAGACGTGAGAAGCGGGGGTTCGATCCCCGGCACGGCACTTATGCCCTTGAGCAAAGCATTTCATCTTCATTGCTCTTTTATCGTACATCAAATAAATCAAAGTGCGTATTGATACCAACGTGGTACAAAATAAATAAATAAATAAATAAAAAAATCATACAACTGTACAATGCACACAAGTTTAAGAATACAGCTACAGAATTATCGGAAAATGAAATTCCTGAAAATTGAAAAATACAATTAGGGGAAAATGAATTTTAGTGATAAATAAAATTAGTGGAAAATAGAATGAGAAAAAAATAAATGGGCAAGTGCAAGGCATTTTACTATTTTGATGACCGATACGCCACAAAATATTCTGGAGACAAGCGATTTCAAAGCGGGCTTACTGCTTTATTCTTAAGGACTAGAAATGACGCAAAAATGCTCTCGGATGCATATCATGACATAGCTCATGTTATGTTCAGAAAATTGTTCATGAATACATCAAAAACACATTTTTGGAAACATGAGGAGAGCAAGCTGATAATTCGTAATATGCCCTCCTTGTCGTATTTTGCATAATTTTGCTGAAGCCTTTTGGTGTTGTGTTCAGCAAGATTTGTTAGTTTGCTCTGTCGAACCAACAGTTTTACCACATAATACATTATACAATGAAATACAATGAATTTAATAATTTCTCTGAAAAAAAAATGTAGATTCAGTTACTGGATTTCAAAAATATATTAATCAGTTCATGTTCAAGGATATGCATTCATTCAAATTGTTAAGGCTTCTTAAAAAACATATCATTTCCAATCGTCCATATTTTTGGCATAGTTATTTCCTGTATTAAACTGTACACTATATAAGCAAGTGGAATCCGATTAAGGGTTGAACTGTAGAAGTGGACAGGGTGAAATCATTCTTATGTTAGGATATGCTAACCGTAATTTATGTCGCCACGCATCTTATCATTCCAGTCGGCTAAACACAGTCGTCTTCATTCAGGATATGAACGATTCTCCTCAACATTATCACACCGGGAAGAGAATGGGACTTCCCCTCCACAGTGCGGCTAATTGAAAGATTTTTGATGTTCTGAAAAAATGTAATTCTAGAAATCACATGAGCGCGAAGAAACGATCACAAAATGTTTATTGAACTTGTTCAGGTTTCCAAATCTAACCTCTGGTGAACTTTTCTTCCCCACAATTGTAAAGCGATTTGGACGGTAGCTTGACCAAAACAAATTGTAATCCTTTGGGGAATGTGCTCAGTCCCACATAATCCATATGACGTTTGGGTTCTTCATCATTGAACATCGTCAACAAGGTGATTGTTTGAAGGGCAGTAAACGAATGCGTTTCTGTTTGTTTGCTTTGTTTGTTTGTTTGTTTTGGGGTTTTTTTTCGAATACCTCTTGTTTTGACGTCACCGTTTTGCTTCACTCGTCTTGACTTCTTGTTTTTGCTGGTGTTTTGTAGTTTGTTTTCCTATATTTTTTTTTGTTTTTAGTTTGGAGTGGTGTCTTATAAGTTATGTTGTGTGCAACTTATATAAGCACTTATATACAACCTAAAACATCGAACAATTTGCGAACAGGCATGTACATGAATCTGAGTAAAAGGCTAAAAGTAATTTGCAAATAATTTGCCCTTTTTCTGATCCACAACTCATACATCACCAATACCCCCTCCCCTCTCACGTTTACTACCCTTCTATCCCGGGCCTCCCTGCCCTTCTCTTCTCTTCCCCTTCCACCTTTTTCCCTCTTCTTATCCCCTTTCAACCCCAAGTGCGATTTTTAAAAAAAAATCCCGTTTCTTTCATTTCAACTATTTTCTTTCCTCATAACAAACTCTTATAACCTCGCGAATACCCGTCTATGAGAGATATAGACCTCATGTTTTCTGTATTGTATCACAGAATGACATACTCCTTTTTTTAATCATGTCTATGGTATATACAGGCAGCCTTTAGTAGATAGACATGTTTTGTATGTACACCAGAGACGACATACTCGTCTACGGTAGATATAGACGTGCTGTGTGCACCACAGAGTGACATACTGCCCTAGATGGCCTACTGGGTGCAAATTAGTCGCCTCACAGGTGGCATTTTATCTGCTCCATAGGTTGTACAGCGGTCACGGGGAGATGGTGAATCGATATAGATAATTCCGATCTGATTTTAACTATCTTCTCTTCGTAATGATTTTTTACGGAACTTTATGTCACTGTATCATATATTAGATTTTTCATTTTTTATTCTTATTTCATTGGCATTGTGTACCTTCTTCAATTTTCTTTAGTATTATCTTTTGTTTTGTTGACAAGATGACTTCATCTTTTTAGTTATATGACACAGCTGAAATTCAGATTCCATTTTTACACGATAAAAACTACTTTCGAAAAAAATCAACTTTAGGCAACTTAAATAACCCTGCCTATCAACTTTAGAAAAGTGCAGACTTTTTACAATGGCTTATTACGTAATCCGAACATGATTTGTATGGGCAGTACAACAGGCCTTGAAATTGAACTTGAGTTGATTTTTCGAAAGAAGTTTTTATCGTGTTTAATTCTTAAAGATTTCTACACGAAATGTAAGGTAGATTATTTAGCAGTCCTGGGGGTGTTTCATAAAGCTGTTCGTAAGTTACGCACGACTTTACGCACGACTGGTGATATTTTCTTGTGGTACATGTAAATGATTGAGAATGTGATTAGCACCCGAGAACATGTTCCAGTCGTGCGTTAAGTCGTTCGTAACTTACGAACAGCTTTATGAAACACCCCCTCCCTGTAATAACTACATACTCCTTCCCTATTTTCTCAAGTCATGTTTTATTGTAATTGTTTTTCATTAAGCTTTTGTAAGGTGGGCATCGAAAAATTCCTAAGAGCCAAAGTAGTCCTCAGTTGAAGTAGGTTGAGGGATGGTATATGCATGGTATGGCCTTATAGACCACCAGTATACCGAAATAATGTGTGCCATTCCACCATGTTAAATCTATAATCATTACATGGTATACGGAGCGAAAGTGAGTCTGAGAATTATCCATTCGTCTTTGCATTCATCTTTGTCGTCAACCATTGATCAGTCTTGTGAATCACTCGCGTTCACACCGATCGATCGTTTAAGGGTGCCTTTAAAGCTCTAATTTTAGGCCACGATCAACGTTTTGACTTTAAAACAAAGTTATTCCTATTTTTTCAGGAGGGACAGGGTTTGAAAACACAGTTACAAAGATTTTTAAAAAAAAAAAGGCAGAGCCTTAGTTGCCGTGGAGAAGTAAATGTATACATACAAATTACCGCGAAACTCCATTTCAAAACTGTCTTTTATTACTGTGTTTTAAAACGCCGACTCTGCTTTTGTAACTGAGTCATAAAGACACTCTCGAGGAGTTGTGTTCACACTGCATGGGATGTGGGGAAGAGATGACTTCGAAAGTTTGATAATCCAGTCAGAAATGATGCTGATCTTGATGATCCTTTGTCATATCAGTGCCAAGAAGTTTCTATACTTGTGCAAGCAAGGGACACAAGGTTAAAACCATGGGCACTATATTATGAGGATCAACAGTTGTATAGGCACTTGAGCACGAACTTGGTTTCGAACCTTGGTGTTATCCACTTCCTCCCTTTGTCTTACAATATGTCCAACGGGAAGATGAGGTTTTTATGAAGGGGAAACTAATTTATGGACTCTTTCATTCTTGTTATGTCAGGTTAAGCATGTTAAGGAAATATTACAGTAGAAGTTTCCCTTGAAGAAGGATTGCGTTTTGAGTGCTCTCATATTCAAAATATATGACGAAAACGTAGCTGATTTTATACCACATCAATGTGTATTTCAGTATATCCATATTTTCTGTGTGCAGTGCATGATTGTGTTTTATCAAATGAGCTGAGTCAATTTCCTAGGAATTTTCTGACTACAAAAAACTTACAACATCAACTTTTCCCAGTTGCTTTGAGCCAATTTTGTGACAAAAAGTCATTTCGGAAAAAAGAGCATGCTATATGAATTCTTTAGAAATTACATACTCACTTGTGCATAACAATGTAATTGGAATAAGTGGAAGCGGAAATAGTATGATATTAATCATAAATCAAGAAGGGTTATCAGGCCACCCTTAAAAATCTAGGAATCCACCGGCCATACGAAACAATGCATTACTCTCTTTTAAAAAAGAGTGAACGCATTCACTCTGTTAGGGGTGAATTGAAGGAAAGAGTGCCTTTAGAGTGAATTAAGAGTGAATTAAGAGTAAAAATTGTGATATTTACTATTTTAGGGGTGACCTCAGTGATCAATCAAAAATTTTGAGTGATCACTGAGGTCACCCCTTAAAGGGGGTACCCAATGCTTAAACAATGTTAGCTCATTTAAAATAGCATGATTTTGTTAGCAGTAAATCATCTGCCTAAATTTTTTTTAAAAGTCGTGTTGCCAAGGAAACCCCCAAATGTGGTAAGATTTCCGGATATTTTTGACCCCTCAGCTGTGACCCAGTTTCAACTGGGTACCCACTTTGACGTCAAAATGACGTCAAAGTGGGTACCTTGTCGCGCACTTATAGCAAAATGCGCGCAAGGTATAATACATATTGTACAGTCTAGCGCGCAGCACAACTGCAATGCGCGAAGCTGGGTACCCACTTTTACGTCATACCTCAACCTCAAATTTTTTTTGGTCAGCTCTTGACTTTTTATAACAAAATTAGCCAAAATGCATTGATTTCGATTGAAAATCATCATATTTTTAATGTAATGTTTCTTAGAATTCTATTCTTGATCATATATCAAAATATTTTTTAGCATTGTGTAATCACTTTAAAGAGTGAATAAAGGGTGAATATCACAGTTTTACTCTTAATTCACTCTTAATTCACTCTTAGATCACTCTAAATTCACTGTTTTCTTAAATTCACCTTTAACAGAGTGAATGCGTTCAATCTTTTTTTTTTAAAGGAGAATAAAACAAAGCATGTCTAGGGTGAACCCTTTCCTGAATCGGATAAGTTTATAGAAGGTTTTTGAACAGGGTGTTGAAGATGTTTACTGATGATACATGCCTGACGCTTGTTATGGTATCTATGTCACTATATTCACGCTACCACACCTAAACTACATCTAAGACCTGTCCTACAAGGTTGTCACGTTCTGAGTCTACAAGTAATTGGTATACAGGTGTCAAGACGTTGGCTTATATCGATCTGCGACATGGATCAAAGGCCATGTTAATCAACGGATTAGGCTACTCATGGGGGTAAATCGATGCCCCTATATTATCCTTCACAACTCTAGAGGAACTTTCTTTAGGGTACTGGAAGGGCCTACATTTGGGATTTAAAATCTATAACTTCTCCTTTTGGTGGGCCGGATGATAAAGTGTATAGGGGGTGGTAATACGGATTTGAAGAGTTTTATCGCATAAACACTCTTAGAAAAATGTTCCATTTAAAACCCCTTTTCGTCCCGTATTTTAGAACCCTGCAGAAAAGGGGTTCTATAAAGGTTCTTTATATTTTCAAGAACCCCAAAAGGTTCTATGTTCAACCAATGATGGTTCTAAAGACCCCTTTAGAACCCTTGAGAGAACCTTTACAGGTTTTTTTGAAGAACCTTTCAAGGTTCCAAATGTGGGACAAGAAAAGGTTCCAATCAGCACTATTTTTTCTGTGAGAGTGAAGGGCTTAAGCGCCATTCATGAATATTTTAATGTAAGGGAAACATCATCATGCAAAATAATACCTTTTGAATTATAAGTAGCTCATTATATAAAGGTATATTACTGAAGTTGTGATCAAAAGAAACTCGATATTTCTTTATTATTTTCATTATTCCTGCTTCTTTACTCGCAAATATCTCAAATTGACAAAAATGGATATAACCCGTTTTGCAATTGAACTCGTATGGCGTCACTAATCATATCGAAGCTCATGAATTGCTCACCTGTTGTAAATATAATCATTAACACGATTAATCCATATCATCTGCTCAATAATATTGCCCAAAATGATGAGTTTAATTTTGGGTTTTATGACTGTGCGGTCCGTTTTTGTTGCTTATAGAGATCGTTTACAAAGAGTGTTCTGCTCAAGCTGGCTATGGTATGCTTTCATGAATAGGCTACTATGAACAGATGAATACTGGTTGATAATGCGAGTATCTCCGCTCAAATCATTTTCTAAGATGGATAATTCTTGACCTTCTCGATGAGTGTATTCCTATTCTCCGAGTCGCGTCATAACCATTGCAGCAAGGGCATCATGAAGGCAAGCACTCCCTTGTCATGAATACAGGTTGATAATGCAAAGTATCTTCGCTCAAATCATTTTCTAAGATGTCTGTCAGTGTAATGCTATTCTCAGTGTCGCTTAATACTACTGCAGTAAGGACATCGTGAGGGCATACAATACATTTTCATCGAAATACACTGCTGTCGAACCTTTCTTGGGGGTGGGGAGGAGGGAAGCTTAATTTAGATAATGAGTACAAAATGCCTTCTTATTAGCAACAGACTTCATCATGGTTGCTTAATCTTTCTTAGGTCGGATTCCAAACATTCACTTCACTCTAAATTTCTTAGGTTTAGATCAGGAACAAATCCAAAATTCGATTTAAAATTTTAATCTAATAGATTTATGAAGCAATCTTATTGATCATAATTTCTTAGTCTAATCTAGGATTTTCCCTAATGACAGTCGGCTTAGATTAGCTGGTAATCTAAGAAATTCAGAGTATCGAATAATGCCGTCTTCCTTGTGTAGATCATGTCAGCTCATATAGTCTTTTAAAAAATGTTTTAAACAAAACCCCGACGTTTTATAGAAAAATGCAGCAATTGTATATATTTTTCGTATGGGGAAAGTAAATCTAATTTACTCTCTTATAATTATAAGTAATGTCATATTGGCTGTATTTTGTCCAGGAATGCCGATAGGATTTATGATTAATAGTAGTAGTAGTAGTAGTAGTAGTAGTAGTAGTAGTAGTAGTTAAATGAAAATGATAATATTGATAATATTAATAATTAGTAATAATAATAATAATAATGATGATGATAATAATGATGATGATAATAATAATAATAATAATAATAATAATAATAATAATAATAATAATAATAATAATAGTAATAATGATAATAATGACAATAATAATGACAGTGATAATGATAATGACGATAACGATGATGATGATGGTAATACTGCCAATAATAATGATAATAATAATAATAATAATACCATAGTTATATAGCGCATAAACACGTCTTGATACATTTCTCCATGGGCTGTACATACGATAATAAACCACGGTGACAATCATGACAATACATACTAATTCAATACCAACTGTAATACATAGTAAGATTATATATACCATGAGGCGTAGGTACCTATTTATGTAAGCACTGCCCTAAATTAACAAAACAAAGTACATGTTGGCAAAACTATATCACATCCTTGCCCTACCCGCCCCTACCCTCCCCCTTGATCATCCATATACAAACCGTATACCTGCATAAATAGTAAACACGCTAATGGGAGTTTAAATATCAGGCTGTCAAAAAATATGCATGTATATGTTATGTGTACAAGTTTACGTAGGACTCGTAAAATTGGAATATCGTTACAATATACCGGGTGTCCCAGAAAAAGAGGAACGGTGGATTTCCAGTACTTTACCTTCAAAAAGTATGTAATCTGTCTACATTAAATTGGGTAAAGCATCCTCTACCGACAAGAATGATACCAAGATCATTGAATTTGATGAAGTAATTCTATGCCTGTTTCTTAAAATGCAGTCATTTTCAAATTTTGGGCGACCGATGGCCTTTCATGATACGATGTTTGAGGGGAGCCAATTGATGCATGTGAATAACAAAACATGCCATACGAAAGGCCATTCCCGACACAATTCTGCTCTATGCTATCGCAAAATAAATGCGAAATTTGAAAATACCTGTATTTCAAGAAACGGGCAAAGAATCAAAATTACCCCACCAAATTCAATGATCTTGGTATCATTCTCTTTTGTAGAGGATGCTCCACCCACTGGTGTAATAAGATTGTCTACTTATTGAAAGTAAAGTGCTGAAAAACCCACCGTTCCGCCTTTTCTGGGACACCCGGTATATTTGGTCTGAAATCTAATGTGAAAATACATACTTCGCGCTTTTCGCCAAGCAAATGCAAAAGCATAGAGACGAGTTGAAACAAGTCACGAGCAAGTTTTAGAACGCCCTCCGAAAATGCTGCCACTCCGAATCATCATCTGGAAGCTTGTGGTAGCCTCTGAAGTCACGAGTTTATACATGTTCAAAGAATGTACAATGGGCTAAGGAAACCGTAAATTTTCACCAAAAAAAAAGGCAGTACACAAATCTAAGCACCTATGTCTTAAAATACCGTACTTCGTAACACAAACAACACTTTAATAGGGTGATGATATTTCTAAATATCTATTCCTTTAATTTTCCCTATTTCCCCTTATCATAACATGCAAGCCCTTAAAGTCACAGGCTATTTTAGGAATATCCTCTAAAAATACCGCCACATTGAATCATCTGTGAGCTTATTGGGAATGATCGGGCACGTAGCTGGCACGTCCGCCAACTTGGTATATAATTAAGGGGTCAACTTAGTGTGACTAATGTCATAGAAGGCAGGAGATCAGAACACAGGACGACCCTGACCGATTTTAACCCATTCGTGACAGAGGTCCACATTTTGTGGTTTGGCCTAATATCTTTTGATGCAAAAAAAAAATCATACCAAATACATGAGTAGAAAGAGCAAAAAATTCTACACAAACTGTGCCCATTTTGGTTGCGTCATTATTCGTTGTTTGATACTGAAATTTTTTAAAAGGAAAATAAGCATTAAAATCCTTAAATTGGCAATGTGATACAAAGTTTAAAATCACCATTTTCCCCTGCAAATTGACAACTTTTTGACTTTTCATCATATGTTCTGTCAATTTATATTCATTTCAGATCCATGACGTTTTATAAGAAAAATGTAGCAATAAGATAAAAATGTTGGTGTTGCCAATTTGAAGAATAAAAGCTGATCAAATTAGGCTTTAAATAATTCCTGTCACGAATGGGTTAAAGACACACTGCTTGTACTAGGGGACGTTGCAATATCGGGGTGAGACAAGTCTTTCTCTTCCCCTTCCATCACTCAAACAAAGCCGCACAAATACCCTCGTGCATGACCGTTCCCTTGGTTTGATTTTTCTTTTGCCATACTCCCTCATAAAACTCCCCCGGACGTAGAAGCATGACAAAGATCTTTCGGCAAGGTCGTCATTACTGTCGGCAACTTTTTTGTTACATAATTCTAGACAATTGTTGAAGGTACATATTTTCAGGAATTATTTCACTTTTACTCTCGGCGGCATATTGCATAACTTTGGGCAGGTTTTGAAAAGAAAAATAAATATGTGATGATGCAGATACGAGGGAGTTAGCAAAGGTCATTGACCTGACAAGGATACTTCCCATATTTACATACATCACTGATAAAAAAAATAAATGACAATGAAGAGAGTAAAACAATTAACAACTAAGTTACAACATAAAATGATATAAACCAAACAGCAGGCAAGTGCATAGCATTCAAGTAGATTGTTATCTTAAAAAGGTGAGATTTATATTTTTCTTTTAAAAGATTGCAATGAGAGACTCTTTTCAAAGTCTAAAGGCACATAGTTCCACACTGTCGGTAAAACATAACTTATGATAACTCATGTAGACAAATTTTTGTTACTTCATATTTTGGCCTTGGGTATGTAGCGGTCTTAAATTCAAACAGAGTCGTAGATACAAAATAAGAATTCAGAAGTAATGCTAAGTGTGATTATTTGTCGCACGGTATTTGTCTATTTTCAAAACACGTCGTTCCTCAAGCCATATGTCGTACATATTTTCATGGAGAATTCTGATACCAAGTTGGTAGATTTTCATTTTTCATTTTTCATTTTATTCATTTATTCAACCATTTTCATATAAAAACATGTACAATTAAAAATATACAAAAACATGGGGTTAGGAGCCCCAAAGAAGTTCATAAGAGAACTTGTAAGTGGGGCACCAACCATGGCATAGAAAATAAATACAATCAACAACATCAAAAAGAGGGAAAGTAGTAAAGAGCATAGAGATAATATAAGATGCATTCCCAATATCCATTTTCACAGTCTTCGTTTTTCAATTCTGTTGTTCCCCTCCCCCCCCCCCCCATCTTTCTAAACTCTTGATCCGCCCCTTAAAGTGATTACACAATGGTAAATTTATTTTTTGATGTATGATCGAGAATAGAATTCTAAGAAGAATAACGATAAAAATTTGATGATTTTCAATCGAAATCAATGCATTTTGGCTAATTTTCTCATAAAAAGTCAAGAGTTGACCAAAAAATTTGAGTATGAGGTATGACGTAAAAGTGGGTATCCAGTTGAAACTGGGTCACAGCTGAGGGGTAAAAAAATATCTTGAAATCTTATCACATTTTGGGGTTTCCTTGGCAACACGACTTTAAAAAAATTTTAGGCAGATGATTTTCTGCTAATAAAATCATGCTCTTTTAAATAAACTAACATTGTTTCAGCATTGGGTACCCCCTTTAAGAGATGACACGGCTCTGTGCCCACGACCTTCAATTCAAGCTCGCTCTCATGAATGCAAGACACGAAGCCCAATCTGCATAATAACCACAAGAAAGTGCCAAATAAATCCCGACGGAGGAACGAAGATGCTAAAAATACCTCCAGAAGAAATAAGTAGAATTAAAAGGAAGGAGGGAAAAACGAAGCATGTAATATTCAGGTCAACTGCAAATGCCTGGTTTTCACTGTAGCAATATACCTCACTACTTCTCCGTTTAACACGTACTTTGATGTTCCTCAAATGCGAGGTAGAACGAAATGGTAGTTTGTATACATGTAGTAATAATCATCTGTTTATCATTTTATCAGTACCATTTAGGCTTTAGTACTGTGCTCCATGTTTAAATGAAGCTTTGCATTTGGGTGATTAGGGCTGTTTTAATCTCTGCTCACGTTTTTTGCATTATGATTGCACGTTTGCGAAGTAGTGGATCATGGTTTGTATCAAAGAATTATGGCAATTCTGGAGGGAAAGATTTTTTTTTTTTTCATTTTGCTTGCTTTAAATGGGAAAGCGTGTGCAGCTTAGTCAGATTTTTTCAGATCCATCATTTGTATTCATACCACGGTGTATAGTGAGCAAAGAGAATGGGACTCATTGCGACTGAAATCTCATCTCAAGTTTGCTCTTTTCATGTCACTTTTCATCATGTTACTGTACACTGTTTCTCGATTTCCCCTGTAGTATAACACCATGTTACATGAAGTTTACGAGGTTTACAAACCAAACTTTCATACAAGGCTACCATATTAAAGTGATGTTAACACGACGTTCCGTTCTAGGACGATGTTCATATGATACTTACTCCATATTTACACCATTTTAACACGAAATTGACAAAAATGTAAAGACAATGTTACCATGATATCAGCAAAATGTTAAGACAATGTTACCACGATATTTTAACAAGATGTTAACCCATTCATGACAGGAATTATTTGAAGCCTAATTTGATCAGCTTTTTTTCTTCTAATTGGCAACACCAACATTTTTTATTTTATTGCTACATTTTTCTTATAAAACATCATGTATCTGAAATAAAAAATAAATTGACAAAAAGTATGATAAGAGGTCAAAAAGTTGCCAATTTGCAGGAGAAAAAGAGTGATTTTAAACTTTCTATCACATTGCCAATTTAAAGATTTTAATGCTTATTTTCCTTTAAAAAATTTTCAGCATCAAACAACAAATATTGACGCAACCAACTTGGGCACAGTTTGTGTAGAATTTTTTGCTCTTTCTGCTCATGTATTTAGTATGATTTTTAGAGCTTTGCATCAAAAGTTATTAGGCCAAACCACAAAATGTGGACCTCTGTCACGAATGGGTTAAGCCGATGTTATCACGATGTTTACACCGTGTTTGGATAGTGCTAATGTAAAGCACTGTGAAACCGCTTCTGTGTAAGAACGATGATAACGAAGCTATTGCGTTGTATTTTTAAATAACATGATGCTAACACCATGTCAACAGAGTGTTCACACAAGGCGAATTATTTACCACAGTGCTTACACCATACTCAGTACTAAAACTGAATTTGCACAAAGTATGGCACTGTTAGAACGATGTTAATACGGTGCTGACGCAATGTTTGCATACCGTACATATAAAACCTAATATATAAAAAAAAAAAAACTAAAAATCTATAAACCTATAAACCTATAAACCTAATATAAAACCTATAAACCTGATATAAAACCTATAAACCTATAAACCTATAAACCTATAAACCTAATATAAAACCTAACGTTTACAAAATATTGAAAGATGGTAACACTACGTCACAATCATTCTTACACCTTGCTTACGCAATGTTAACCATATCAACACTAAGTCAACACCATGCCAAGACGATTGGTAACATGATGCCAAGCAACACATTCACACAAAGTTTACACCATGCACCATATGCGAACGTGATGCTAACATCATGTTAACACGATAGTTAACACCATGTTAGCACATTGTTAACCCGATGCAGACACTATGTTAACGCTTAGCACGACGTTGCTACCGGCATGTTTACATGATGTTTACTCGCGAAGTTAACGCCATGTGCCCCTATAGCCTTTGCAGTAATCACTCTGTTTTCTTTTCAAAATTTCATTTACATGTATGCTTTATTTCTTTTTTTACTCTATATGATTTTATAATGTGCAAGCAATTACTCAACCTCTTCCTTCCCTACTCTCTCTCTCTCTCTCTCTCTCTCTCGATCTATCTTTTTCCCTCTCTCTCTCTCTCTTTCTGCCCTAACCCAGGCTTGTCTATCTTACTCACTTTGTATTTTGAAACCTTTTGCTTTGTTCATTTAACCTAGCCATCTTCCATGTACTCTTTCTGTCCCAAGATATACTCACTTTCCCATTTCCGTGTCTTCTCAACCCCCCCCCCCACGCTCTCTCTCTCTCTCTCTCTCTCTCTCTCTCTCTCTCTCTTTCTCTCCCTTTCACCCTCACTCATGCTATTCCTCTGCTGGATTCAAATCCAAAGGGAAATTAAAGCTAAAGCTTTTTTTCGAGCCTTTTCGCGATTTTCAGGACATTAATTACACATGCCTTGGGATAATATTAATCCTCGGCTCGAT
The DNA here is from genome assembly GCA_029962745.1 of Echinometra lucunter. NCBI lineage: Eukaryota > Metazoa > Echinodermata > Echinoidea > Camarodonta > Echinometridae > Echinometra > Echinometra lucunter. The sequence goes on from CM057157.1 coordinate 26,111,898, forward strand.
TTGCAAGAGGTACGAAAATCGGATGAAAAGGCATCGTGCATATACCACAGGGATTACGCTATAGTCGGTTCAATATGCAGCATTTTGCATTATACACTGTAGAATGGCGGGAGTCTATTGTTTTATGTTCTGCTTTGTTCTGCTTGTTTCGTTTTTCGTTTTTGCTGATAATGTCGTTTTGTTCTCTTTTTCGGTTTTGTTCATAATCTTGATTTCCTCAATGGAGGTTCATGATATTGACGAAGATTTTGATCATTATTTTCGTTTCAACTTCACCACGCTAAGAAACCGTTACATGGAAATTTCTATTTACCACTTGCGTATTATGCGTAATAATCAACAATGTGATAGCTTTAAAAAGCGCTATAAACGTTAATTGCGTATTTTCCCCCGCAACTTGCTTTCATCTTAATGGTGATATTAATGAGTGTTGAATTTTCACGATCATAAAGGGATCCGAAAATTGCGATGCTCTATCTTTAGCATTGTTACTTAGGATTTATTTATTTCCAAAAATACACTAATGGGATATATTCAATCCGTCCTCTTCTTAAAATAATAATGATGATAGTGTTCGAATGCGTGCGTCTGTTGTGTGAGAGAGAGAGAGAGGGGGGGGATGTAGGTTTATGCATGAATATCTGTATATTCGATAACTATTTACTGAGGGCATGAAT
>CM057157.1:26113074-26143074 GCA_029962745.1 Echinometra lucunter
ATATACTGAGGCATGAATAGAGAGATCGAGAGAATGAGATCGAGAGGGAGAGGGAGAGAGAGAGAGAGAGAGAGAGAGAGAGAGAGGAGAGAGAGAGAGAGAGAGAGAAGGGGGGGGGGATCCCGTGTAAACGCCAGTAGCAATATTATCATTCCATCAGTTCTGATTAATGAAAAAAAAGAAATGCGCAAGACTGGGAGCCGGCCAGCGCAGCCAGCCAGCCGACCGGGCCAGGAAAATCACTTAAGTGACGCACTCTGTTTCCAAATTAATTGTAATTAAATTCCTTGGGAATTTATGAATTAGTTCTGTTAATTTCGCCAGGAGACAGAAGTACTCATCATTAGGCTTATGATTAGAGGCTCGCAGGAATATGTTTGATGAAAGGGTAAAATCAACCTTTAGTTACCCCTGTTAAACTTAAAGGTAGTCATCAGTTTGGGAAAAAAAAACGAATTCTGGAAAGATGTTGGGTATATACTGCAGAATCGGAGAATAAAATCGAAACACACACACGCACGCACCTAACTAAATTTTTGACAAAATTCTTACTGTATAGTGAACAAATGTACATTCAATACGCACATACTTTAGTATGTGTGTTTTCAATGCTATTTTTCTGATTTTGTAGTATCAAACATCTAAATGGATATTGATGAGTATTTTATTATCTCTCAAATCTCTGCGTTACTGGAAAATGCTATGTGAGTAGTCCTTCAGAAACATAATTACTTTACTCTTCTCGTTATCGACAATGATGGGCACATTGAAAGAACATGTTAGTGGAAAAAATTCCCTCTCAAAACAAAAATCAAAGAAACACACACTCTCAGAACAGTTGGTGAAAAAAATCATTATTGGTTAGAATATATGAAACAATGACCAGAAATAAAAACAAAATTCACCACACTCCCAAAACCCTTGATCGGCATACACAGATAAACGTCTACAATGGTCTATGCGGACTTGACAAAGTCAGGCACCTTTCGAATGACGAGTGACGAATATCAATTCTAAGAATCAAATTAATATTCAGTATCATGTTTCAATATTACATTCTCTTCCTTGTAACTACATAATTTAATTAAGGACATCATTAGAAAAGTCACGCATTTGAGGAAATATTTTTTTTTATGGACGGCAGGTTAACAAATTTCTTTAATTACATTATGTGCATTCTGGTTGCCTGACATTTTTAATGTGATGAATAACTTGACATTTTGCGCTCTAGAATATCGGCTTCATACACGTACATTATCGAAACCACAGAAACTGATGTATAAATCAACCAATCAGGTGTCGAAAATGTTATTATTTGTGTGTTGCTTCCTACATTGTGTTCTATATGTCGTCAAAAACCCGGAAAAGTATTCTGTGCATTAATCATATAAGCAATTTAAGATTATTGTATGATATGATTGTAATAATAGTAATAGTAATAATGATAATAATAATAATAATAATAATAATAATAATAATAATAATAATAATAGTAATAGTAATAATAATTAGAGTAATAATGATAATAATAATAATGATAATAATAATAATAATAATAGTAATAGTAATAATAATTAGAGTAATAATGATAATAATAATAATGATAATAATAATAATAGTAATAATAATAATAATAATAATAATAATAATAATAATAATGATAATAATAATAATAATGATAATAATGATAATAATAATAATGATAATAATAATAATGATAATGAACATTTTTTTTTATAGCCTATAACACATAAGTATGTCCCTATAATATGCGCTTTGGGAGGGAAAGAAAAGTAAGAGAAAACAGGTCATTGACCTGACTTGCTAAGCTAAGATACATTTTGAATAAGTGTGTTTTAAGGGCAGATTTAAACTAATTGTGTCTTCGTTTCTCAGAGCGTTTGGGAGGCTATTCCATGAAACTGGGACAGCATGAGCAAATGAACGTTCACCGTATGTTTTCATCAGAATGGCAGGTACATTGAACAATTCCTTTTACATGATCAAAGATGTCTTGTTGGTTTGTAATAAGTGTGTAAATCATTCAAATATGAAGGAGCTTGTCCATAAAAACATTCATCAGCTGAATAAGTAACAAAATCTTGAACTGAATTCGAAAGTGGAAACTATTTTGAAATGGTGTCGCATGTGAAGCTATAAGGAATTATTTCCCCAGATGAAAATTATAGGGGAGAAATGAAAAAAAAAAAAAAATTTTTGTCCTAAACCCCTTCTTATTTCAAGTTTACAAAATAAAAAAAAAATTACCACCCACAGACCAATTTTCAAAATGAAATTTGAGATGAGGATTTTTTAGTTGCTTAATTTTTGGGGGGATGTGTGGTGTAAAAATAAATCCCATATGAAAAAACTTATAGGGCATTGCATCACAACTCTAAACCTAGATCCCCCTATAAAGCATGCAGAACGTGAATGGGTCTCTCTCAAAATACGCCCTCTGGTGCAGGGGGGGGGGTGTATCCCCCCTCCCCCTCTTAACTTGTTGACTATACTGAACATTTTCATTCCCGTAGCGTTTATGATCATTTTAGAACATGAATTCGCCCCATGTCAATAGAACGTGTATTTCAGTGTGTATCAATAAACACGTGTTACTGCTTTACAATCATTTTTAAGGTTTTCGAAAGTGACCAGTACAAACGACAAAGTAATTACAAGAAGTCGGTTATCTAGACAGATTTTTCCGAGTTTCTTACAAAATGCAATAACCCATTGCCAAAAAGCAAGATTCCCTTTAACAACAGATAAGAAAAAGAAGCGTGGGTGCTCCGGAAAATGTTGAAGCACCCGCAGTGGCATTGAGCAAACACTTGGGGGGGGGGGCAGAAAAGTATTACCAAAAAAATGTGAGGAAAAAACCCTCAGAAAATCATATCATTTCACCAACATTTGTAAATCACTGGTATCGAATTAGAAATAAACCACGTTTGAATTTTATTGGGGGCGGCGACTGCCCCAAGCCCCCCCCCCCCTCCTCTATCAGTTAACCCGTTGACTATCAAATTATCCTTTCCCCACTGAATATCCCAGCTTGATTATACAAAATCTGGATTCTGTCTCGTATCAGCAGGCACGTAGCCACGGGGGGCATGGAGGCACTGCTCCCCCCCCCCAAAAAAAAAAAAAAAAAAAAATCCAAGGTTTCTGTTGAGATTATTTGATCAAAAATAAAACAACAAGAGGTACTTGCGTCAGAAAAACCACCATTTTGCATCTTAGCCCTCTTAGATAAGCAACAATTTTCCAAAGGGAAGGGAGACACCCCCTCCCCCTAGACCCTTCCCCAGGGATGGCGATTAATATTTAGTTATGTGCCCATGTTTAGACCATGTAGAATTTTATGTGTCCACATAAATCATTAAGACACCTATAGTGCTGTACAATGAAGCTTACATGCTTTCGTAGGCTGTGAACGAATTTCTATAGGACATTGAGGGATTCCGCCTAGATCATTTTTTTTTACCCATTGTATTTATGAATTCTGCAATCCATTTCTCCAAAAATTATTATCACTTTAAACCAAGCACAAGAAAAAGAAATAGAAACCTGGGGGCATGTTTCAAGCATCCCTGTATTATGTTTGTGCTCGTTCCTCTCGAAATACATCCTCCGGTGCTGCTGCTGCTGCTGCTGCTGCATTAGGGGGGAACACACATCGCAGATTATGTACGATATTGATTATGGGAATGGCACTGACAACGTACTAAGCATGGAGAGGGACTCCTGTTTTTGAACCCGCGGTGGGACGTTGTTATTCGCTTATGCGCGAGGAAAATTAAGATGACGATAATGCGAAAATTTGAGAGACGGCAGCGCGCTGAAGACGGTACTTACACTAAGTGACTGATGATAAGGATAAGTTATGTGCTAAAGTAAGGCGATGGCGTTTGCTGTGGCTGTTGATAGAATGATAGGTATAAGTGATAGTTGAAATGATGGATGATGATGATGATGATGATGAAGGATATCGGGGAGTTAGGAGTGGAGTAGATAATACAGAGGGGACACAGTAGCAGGTTAAGAAAAAGGAGGCACTTACATTGTGTTTCTTTAAAAAAGGAAACCGGAATTTTCCACTCGAATACTCGAGAATTGATTATGCCCTGATTAATTTGTGTAATCCATGTCAAAGATCGATTCCTCCTTGTTTACATGATACCAAATATGCTATGATATCGCCACGCATGAGTGAATATGAATGGTATCAATTCCTAGGTAATATCAAAATTAGTTTGTGCACAGTAAGTCATGAATAATGTAATTGTATTGATGGTAAGAATAACATAAATAGGTCGTCTGCATGGAAAGAAGGCGAAGGGAAGACCTCGTAAAGGCTTCCTGGATGATTTAACAACAGAATGTGGAGCAGAAGGATATGAAGAGCTGGAACGGATGACTCAAGAGCGTAGTACTTGGAGAGACATTTGTCGTAGAAACTGATTGGCCACTGCATGTCATTAAACTGACAGATCACTATTGAAGATGATTTAAGTAACAGTAAAACAAAATAAATAGAAAAAAGGGACAAAGATAGGTAATCTTCCATGGCGTTCCTTTATTCATCAGTCAACATCTTTGCAGTTTCGAAATGGGAATGGGATCCACAATTTAGTCCCAAAATTTTTTCACATGACCCCCCCCCCCCCCCCCTCCAAATGAAAGTAAAGAGAGGGTCACTTAATCATTGCATCACTGTGCACTCCTGCGCATGCAGTCTTGTTATAAACCGGTCGTCTCTATTCATCGCAAATACGGTGTCATGTTAGGGAGTTGGGAGTTAACTCCCATCTCCATGATCAACATTGTCCCTACCCCGTTGCCTGAACTGGGCCCCGTTTCGTAAAACTTGTTATCAGTAACAACTGCCACATTTCTATGAAAAATTTGCTCCCAGTCCATCAGATGGAAGGATTTCATTAGCTTATAACAGTTATTGCGACTTGTTATTGACAACAAATTTTATAAAACGGGGCCCAGGAACCAGGTTGTCCCTGTATTAAAGCCACTGAGTAACTTTTTAAAATCTGAGCTGCATGGCCCTGTATGATTTCAGTGTATGTAATATTGTGTAGATATGAAGCTCTGAAAAATGCAATTCAAAATCATGAATCATGTGCTTCACTAAAAGAGAAAATATACAAGTGACCGGAAATACCGGACTTTTTTTTACTCCATAGACTGCAGTGTTAGACAAAAGCATATACCCAGGTTGGTTTTGCAAATGGCGGAATTCAGTGATAGATATCTTGATAACAACATCTTATATTCAAGAAACTTTATCTTCTGGCTGTTTATTTATCCTTCAGAACATCTTTACATGCAAAAATTCAACAATTTATTAAAATCAAGCCTCCACAAAGTTATCGGATCCCTTTAAAATTATGGGAATTGGTGAGTTAGTCAGCGGATTATAGAATTCATAAGACTCCTTTAATATTTTAGAAATCGATTTTATCAGGTCTCCTCCAGTTTGGCTTCTCAATAGAGCTTCAGCCATGTCACGTGACCGTCCAGGAACATGACGGTAATCTCATGAGATAAGTGACGGATGGATAAGTTGAGGAGTTCGAAGAGCATGTGTTGTGTTTGCGATGAGATGTGTTTGCTTATACAAAAAGATTTAGCAGTTTCAGTAGTAGTAGCAGAAGCAGTAGTAGCAGCAGCAGTAGAAGTAGGAGGAGGAGGAGGAGGAGGAGAAGTAGTAGTAGTCGTAGTAGTAGTCGTAGTCGTAGTCGTAGTCGTAGTAGTCGTAGCAGTAGTAGTCGTAGTAGTAGTAGTGTAGTAGTAGTCGTAGTCGTAGTAGCCGTAGCAGTAGTAGTAGCCGTAGTAGTAGTAGCCGTAGTAGTCGTAGTAGTAGTAGTGGTAGTAGTCGTAGTAGTAGTAGTAGTAGTCGCAGTAGTAGTAGTCGTAGTAGCAGTCGTAGTAGTGATAGTGGTAGCAGCATAGTAGTAGCAGTAGAAGTAGTAGTATTAGTAGTATTAGTAGTAGTAGTCGTTTTTTCATTGATTTTTTTATGATACTTTAGTCTGGATATTTTGATGAAAGTTATACAAAATATTGAAATGCTACGTTAAGGAACAACCAACAACTGCCAGCTGGTAGCAATAATCAGATATTGGATAGATTTAAGAACAATTTTTAATACTCATACTGCGCAAATTGCCTGACCCAAATGGAGTCCTTACGTTGATACAAAACATGTAATGACAGATAACATTATAGCCAGGTAATATACTAACCATTAAAATGTCATAATTCATTTCTGCAAATTCAAGACTCACAGACAATACATCAGAAATTCAGAATATTAACTTTTTTTTAAATTTCGTGTCGCAGTTGCTGGTACTTAACCCTTGTTTTATCTAGGCCAAATTGAACAATGAAAAAGCAAGGTTCAAAGTCTATTACCGAAAACCTTCCTATTTCTTTGATTATGGTTTCTATGCCTTTGCCCCGTGCCTATGATAAGTTCAAGTTTAGCTGAGAGGAAGTAGTTCTGGGATTGTAATTTGTCATGTTTTAGTTGTTTAAACTATAATCGCTTGCTGCTGATAAGTGGTGTTCACAAACACGTCGTGGCAAGGTTTCACTCACATTTAAGAATACACCTAGCCAGCGCCACCCCACCCCATTCCTCCTTCCCTGTAGAGCACAACCGTGCGTTACTTAGGTACAGGCACACGCACACACACACACATCCTCCCACACCAATACACAGAAAAACCCTCGGCTTACTTCAAGGCATCTGAAATAAAATGCGATAACTACTTAGTTATTGATGTAGAGGTTTTTTTGTGCTTTTCAGAACTTTTTTTCATCTGAGTTGCTCGTCCCCCCCCACCCCTTTTCATGAGCATGGCCGTCAATTCGTCTGCACCCAAAAAATAGAAGAAAATAATTTCTTCGAGTCCCATGATACCCCCTCCATGTTTCGTGATTTGAATAAATAACTATACAAGGTTTTTTGTTTTGTTTTGTTTTGTGTGTTTGTTTGATTTTTGGTGTTTTTTTTGGTTTTATTTCGGGGTTTTTTTTAAATCTCTAACGTACCCTATCATTATACCCATCATTTTCGATAATAAGAAGAGATAATGAGAATAGTAATTATGTTTCTGAAGAAGTACTCATATTAATTTTTTTTTAGTGACACTGAGACTTGAGTGATATTGAAATACTCATATAATGTTCATATAATTAGATTTTTGGTGTGTTTCCTCGAAAAATTGTATGTCCCCCACCGAAATTTTAACTTGAGGACAGTCCTTTTTTGCTTCTCAGCAAATTGTTGGTGTACGCTCCCCCAAAATTGAACTGAGGACCTTTTTAGAGTGCCCCCCCCAAAAAAAAATAATAATAAAACGGATTGCCGCCCAGACACATGACTGGTAAATGCACAGTGTGATGGACTCTGTGTGTAAAGTAATGTGGCGTGAAATAACATGCTGTTAACTTATTTACACAAGAAAATATTTATTTTGGCTGATAAAAGATGACCGATTGCTGAAATCTCCATCTGAATTACTGATAACAGATCGAACTTCGTGCCTTTTCCTTGTTGAAAAAACACATGCGGTACCGTACACATTTTGCTTGTAAAAACTTTGTGCGTTTTGCTTGTAAGAACTTTGTGTGTTTTGCTTGTAAATAAATCTAAATCTAAAAAAAAGAAACCACACGGAAACACCAAGTATAAGGCTGCACGCTGTAATGGATTGTATTTCATATCTCATACTGTATGCAATATGCAATGATGCTGAAATTGCTATTTTCCTTCAGGCGAAAATTGTGAAAGCAGGGCGTTGAGCTTCAATGTTTGACCTCTTTCCCTAGTAATATATGTGTTATCGACGGTAGAAACTTTTTAGTGTTATCCTATTTAAATTTCTTGGAAAATAGACAGAGGATAGGCGGATCATGACGTGTGGCATTATCTGAAGTTCTTTTTTTGTGTGTGTGTGGCTTATGTTTTATCTAAAAAGAGGAACATGAGTTGTGGAAACCATTTACCATTTTGTTGTTTTCACAAGTTTTTATTCTTTTCTTTCAAACAAATTTACAAATGACATTTAAGCATTTCATGCAAAATTCCAAATCAATTTTGACATGAATAAAACTAAAAGTAAACTGTCACATTTCATCCATGATTACAAATAAATCTTCAGATAAACATAATTGCAATTGAATACAGTTCACATTTTTTACAAAATTGTGATAGATTTTCTCATAAACATAATAACAAATGAATTTTCACGATTTATATCTTGTTATATGAAACAATATTTTAGAAAAAAAAAGTACATATCAACCTATGTTAAGAGAGAAAAGTTGAAAAATTCAAAGAAAAGGAAGGATAGAAAAAAAAAAACATGGAAACGGGTATCGATAATTCCAAATTTAGCTATTATGCAGAGGAAGGGGTGAGAGTGAATAGGAAAAGAGAGAGAGAGAGAGAGAAGGACAGAGAAGAAAAGGAAAGATGAGAAAGAGGAGGATGAGGAAAAGGGAGAAGAAAAAGAAAAATAAGGAAGAGGAGGAGGAGAAGAAGGAGGAGAAGAAGAAGAAGAAGAAGAAGTAGTAGTAGTAGTAGAAGAAGAAGAAGAAGAAGAAGTTGGGGTTTTATGGTTTTGCTGGCCTATGAGCTGTTTAAGTATTAAGTTTTACAATATATAGTTTTTCTTTTTCTTTTTTCTTTTTTTTTCTTTTCATTTTAATCCGAAATGGAGGGAGTGCTGCAGCCCCCAGCCCCCCCCCCCGCTTCCGCAGCCCCTGGTATGTAGTATTAGTAGTAGTAGTAGTAGTAGTAGTAGTAGTAGTAGTAGTAGTAGTAGTAGTAGTAGTAGTAGTAGTAGTAGTAGTAGTAGTAGCAGCAGCAGTAGTAGACGTAGTAGCAGCAGTAAAGAATGGACGAATAAATTAGCTATTACATTGATTTTATGTACCATGCCACAGAAGGGAGACATCAATAATATTAATTATTTGCCTTTCCCTATCCAGGACAATTAGTGACGGGGTCACCCACCATGGGAAAACGTTCTTCATCAATCTATCTTTTGTCTCTCCTATGATGAAGATAATTGTTATTAAAGATGTAACAAAAGTCACATTTCACGAATGTATTCCGAGATAATAAACACAATAAAAACAAATCTAGTCAAAATATGTACTAGTACTTTTCTAGTCAAAATTGACACAGTAGAGTAGTAAAAATGACTAGATTCTAAATACTAACTTGACTCGATTCTAGTAAAAGTGACTAGAATATTATTGTAGAAAGAGTTTTGTTCATTTTACTAGAATTGTTGTCATTTTCACTAGAATCTAGTCAGATTCGACTATAGAACAGTGCAAGTGCCCTTACGATCTGGTGATCTATACAGTCAAAATTTTACGAGAATCTGACTGGTCTTTTGTGTAAATTTGACTCGAATCTAGTAAAAGTTTTGTACATTTTACTAGAATGGAGTCAATTTTGACTAGAATCTAGCTGGTGCCCGTTTGATCTGGTAATCTATATAGTCCAATCTGACTAGACCATTTTTAGAGTGTATGTTTTTTCTTAATGAAATAAGCTGAGGACACTTTGTCTCATACGAAGCCATTCCTGTATCCTATTATATGACATTATAGTAGCTGCTAGAGACACGTTTGGGAGAAAAATTACTCATTTTCCGTTTGGGTTGGCATCGTCTTTTCCCATGTACACTACTCAATACATCTTTCATGACTTTTGGGTGAGAAGTGCTGGTATATTAATAGGCCATTTTTATATCCATTTCATGGGCTCATCCGGGAGGAGCGGTGTCATTTTGTGAGCAGGGGTGGTGTTTTCGAAGCAGTTCTGAGGGAAAAGTGTGATGAAAATTACGTGATCAATAAGAAATATCAAGGAGGGGGGCATAACGCTCTTTCCCCGTCGCTAGCTGGAAGAGGGTGAAAAACGGCGCTAACGACACGGTTAACCAAAGTGTATAATGCTTGACCGTAAAGATCACCGTCCCATTATCATTTCCAGGCAAGCTTTACCCCCCCCCCCCCCCCCCTTCCAACACCCTGTGGACCAACATGTTGTGATAATGGAGAAGGCCTGAGTCTATTGCATGCAAATGTCTTTGGCGCGAACAACGTTCTACTGGAAGTCACACGGCCAAACTGCGCGTGACATCACGGTGATATTTAGGCAAGGGTTTGCGGCTTTGATGGCGATAATGTCCTCCCGCTGGAGGAAGGAAAAGGCGAAGAGAATTGGAGAAAGGGAGAAGAATAATAATACGAAGGTGAATGAAGTTGAAAAGGAAAGGAAAAATGATGAAGACGGAAATAAGCTGGTCATATCAAGTGTCAAGTTCGTGCTATATTTATACATGTACTTGCTATGTCCTTGATCGTGTCCCGTACTGTGTACATCCTCGACTTATGATTATAGCAAACGTTTAGCACACAGCCTTACAGAAACTCTACACCAAAATAAAGAGAACGTGATATGTTCTGTAGAGGACTTGTAGGCATGTTATTTTATGATAAACTACTTTAGAGTCCGTATTCCATGGCCTGATAAAAATGTGCGTGTGATTTTTCAGCATATTTTCAAGACCGTTTGCAACGGTATTTATGACAGTACCCCAGAGGTAAATTTAGAAAGCATATAGATACCATCAATATATCTGATTTGACTTTGCGTAAAGATCGAGTAAAATCAATGATAATAATGGGAGATTCAGCGCTCATGTCTGGCACCGAGTAGCCATTCCTGGTGCTCTGTTATTACCCCGGCTTTAGCCAAGCTGCATATCATAACTACCCTCAAGCATTTCAAGGAATTCCTTCCTAACGAGTACCCATTTACTACACCTGGGTGGAAAGTGGCAAACGTACGTAAATGTTTTGCCAAAAGAAATTAATGCGATGGCGAGATTCGAACCGCGAACCTTGTAATCCATAGTCCGTTGACGTATCGACTAGACCACGCTAACCCCTATCGCATCCACCGGTTGACTGTACCTTCAACTGCTGCATCCGTTTTGCAGGTCAAAACTGCGTATGTCCATGAATAAAATGGTATTCGGAACGAAATGGAGATAAAGAACTCCCCTCTAAAATATCGGATCTCGAAAATGATCGGGGTTTCATCAGCCGTAGAGGTGCCGTAGTCGAGTTGTTTAAGGCGCTTGACTGGAGACGCGAAGGTCAGGGTTTGATCCCCGGCACGGCACTTATGCCCTTGAGCAAGGCATTTTGTCTACATTGCTGTTTTTATCGTATTTCAAATAAAGTGATGTGCTACATGCATATTGATACCAACGTGTGCATGTGTTATTTAAAAAAAAATGAAAGCATATGTTTATTGGTGTGATTTCGTAACAGAATTTTTACAAGTTGGTATGAACAGGTGAAGGGACAAATCTTACAATCGGCACCCGATATTCGGCATCATTCGTTTTTCGAATTCATAAACGCATTTTACTATAGTCTTAGCAGGAGCACTGTGGTACAATGGTCAAGACTCTTGCCCCTCATACGACAGGTCCTGGGTTCGATCCTCGTCTGGTGCTTACATCCTTTGTGTGTGTGTTTGTGTGAGTGTGTGTGTGTGTGTGTGAGAGAGAGAGAGAGAGAGAGAGAGAGAGAGAGAGAGAGAGAGAGAGACTGTGAAAACCTTTCCATATTGACTGATTGATAAACATGAGTGATCGCAAAATGCTCTTATGAAATCCCTATATAACAACGTCCTCCTTCAGATTTAAAAATATCCATTGGCGAAGTCGAAAGCACACATACATTGTGAATCTTATAACTTTGTTGGATTTTTATAAAAACATGATTCGAATGATCCTTGAAACTTCCAGTAAAACGTTATCGATTTCGAAAATCTGTGAAAATGTAACCTAGAACGGGGTAGCTGGGCCTGGTATGCGCGGACATTTAAAAATCGCCAGTTTTGATCTTGTAACTTGATATGATCGAAGCACAAAGAGTGAAATTACACAAAGTGAAGATGTTCGAAGAATGCTGTAAAAGGGATATCTTTTTTCACCGCACTACTATTAAAAGATAAAAGTGATGTAAGTATCAGAAGAAAGCTGAAGGAAGGGATGCCTCTGGAAAATGCCGATGGTCGCCACGATAGATTGGCGATTGCTAAGAAATGCGTCTTATGTCTTTGGCTTCGCTCTTCTTCCAAAAACTGAATGAGAGAGAGAGAAAGAGGAAGAGAGATAAAGAGACAAACAGAGAGACAGAGAGACAGAGAGAAAGACGATGACGATGATGCAGTGAGTGACCTGCTCCGTACGTCGCCTGATCGAATTACGTACGCTTCGCTCGTCATTCCGAGGGATGTAGCCACGACTGACCCGGCCGATCCGCCTGGGCAGCTCGATGTGCGGTGTGCATGCGTCACCTTATTAAAGCTGACTGGGACCCGTGTCCTACATAGATAATGTTATTATACCGGTGGGAAAGCGCTGGTTATCTTGTATTTCATGATTTTGCGTTAAGGGGGAAGGACGATGCTCGATGATATTGTATGCTTATCATTTGAGAGCCCTTGAGACATGGTTTGGTATTTCATAATTTTTTCCCCTGAAGTTTCTCTCCACCTGCGTTTTACTCGTCAGTAACCACTTCCTTCGCAGAACACTTTTAATGCCAATCAAACATTTTGCGCCATTTATCACTTTCGATATTTTTCTGCCAGCTTACTTGTCATTCTCACCCTCTCCTCTCTCTCTCTCTCTCTCTCTCTCTTTTTTTCTCTCTCTCTCTCCCTATCTATCTATCTACCTCACTCTCTTCTCTACCTGTCTTTTTCCTTTTTCCCGTCTCTCTACATCCCCTCTTTCGTCACCCTCTCTGCACACCTACCATGCCTACCGGTCAATCTTTCTCTGGTTGCCATCTACTTTACCCCTTATTTCCCCCTCCCATCTACCCCCTCCCCCCCCCCCCCCCTCTCTCTCTCGCTCTCTCTCTCTCTCTCTCTCTCTCAATCTCTCTCTCTCTCTCTTTCTCTTTCTCTTTCTTCCACTCTCACATTTGCCTTCGTCAGCATATGATCCAATCGGCTGGGTACTCAAGCACCTATACAATAAGGGATCATCTATTTTTGAGCGCGTATAAGAATTATGAAAATATCCCAGTAATTCTCTTGTCCCCAACTGAACAGTTTGAATGAAACACTTTGTCTCTTACGATCTCCTGGTATTCATTATTCTGTTCTGTAAGAATTTTATAAGAAAATAAATGAATTTTGAATTATATGCCACTTTCCCCCCTCTCGAGTAATCCTTTTCATCCTATGCTATTATATTTTTCTCTATTTCCTCTTCTTCTCCTTCTCTTCCTTCTACTCCTCTTCATCCCCTTCCTTTACTCTCTTCTCTTCCTACTTCCTTTCTCCTTATTTTCCTCCTCCTCCTTTTCCTTCTATTTTTTTTATTTCGTTCTTTCCTTATTCTCTTCCTTTCCCTTCTCTTCCTTCTGTTTTGATTTTCATTTTAATGCAAAGTTGTTAACAGCCTCCTTTCGTTTTTTTTATCTGTATTGTTAACTCTCTCTCTCTCTCTCTCTCTCTTTCTCTCTTTCTCTTTTGTATATTCTTTGTATCCATGATCTAATACAATTTCCATTCCCTTTATTTTGTCTCTTTTGACGAAGTTCAATCAATTTTTCCCAATTTGCTCATCTTTTACCCTTCTCTACATTCGTTCCCCATGAGGATCGCTCTCATGCTATTTACGGGGGCTGTCACAGTACGAGGATGCACATACACGAGTAGTGCAATATTTCCCAGAACTGGTAATCCTAGATCTCCGCTCACTCCCCCTTCTCTCTCTCTCTCTCTCTCTCTCCCTCTCTCCTCCTTCATCCTCCTCCACATCTCTCTCTCTCTCTCTCTCTCTCTCTTTCACTCTCTGCCTGTTTCCTTCTCTTTTCCCCCAACTTTTATTCCATTCTACCAGGGGCCCGTTGCATAAAACTTACTATAATTGTAACTTTACTATTATAGCAACTTACTGGAATTTGATTGGCTGTTGAGCAACATGACATGATTAACAGCCAATCAAAATCCAGTAAGTTACTATTATAGTAAGTTATGCAACGGGCCCCAGAACTACCAGAAATCTTATGAATTTCTCTCCCCCCCCCCCCCCCGCCCTTTCGATATGAGCTCTTCTTATTTTATATTCAAAAAATATTATACACCCTGTAAATTTTGGCCCCTTTCCGTTCGTGCCCTTCTTAAATCATTTTAGAAATAACAACGCCCCTCTTTCTGGGTCCTTTTTTAAAGGTCGTTGTAGTATATATATATATATATACATTTTTTTTCACTATCTCGTCATTGCCCCCTCCCCTCCCCGATACTGCCTGAGCCTACCTGCGTCTTAATCCGTGTGTTTAGACGAGAAGAAATGGATTCGGATCCCGTGGCATCGGACCGCATTATCCTCTCAAGCATAGTCATCGCACGCGAACATCTTCGCTTTAATGTCCGCGATCTACGTTAGATGTGGACACAGTATATCTCTCTCGTCTAAACGCATGAGACTCTCATTTACTGGTAACTCAGCGAAACGCTGAGTTCTACTTTTTGGTCTAAGGATTTACATATCAACTATCTTCGAAGGAGCCCACTATTGAAAGTTCATAAAAATCAAATGAGAGGGTTTCTCCTCCAATCCTAAGCATCTCAGTACTCACCC
This sequence comes from Echinometra lucunter, assembly GCA_029962745.1. Lineage (NCBI taxonomy): Eukaryota > Metazoa > Echinodermata > Echinoidea > Camarodonta > Echinometridae > Echinometra > Echinometra lucunter. The sequence continues at coordinate 26,127,798 of CM057157.1, forward strand.
TGGGGATGATTATCATTTTTAAGATTGATTTTAACAGCAACATTCCAATGTAAATCACGGGCGGTAAATCAAGGGGGTGACAGGGGAACATGTCTTCCCCCACACCCCCCGCCCCACAAAAAAATGGATTGACGCCCCTGATGTAAGTAAATTTTTTAAAGTTTCTAATAGACACGTCATAGTGAATAAAATGTATAGTATTTAAACATCATTAAAAATATTTAAGTAAAGGTATGCATATCGGCTAATGATATCATCCCCCCCCCCCCCTCAAAAAAAAGAACAGAAAAGAAAAGAGGAGACGTTTCTTGGGACCAATTGTTCCTTCAAATATGCATTAAAGCCCGAGACTGCGACCTTTTCTCAAGTGTCTTGTGCTCTGTTTGAAGAACCCCTTGAAAGGGAATTTTTATGACGAATCGCTTGAGTGTCATGGGCCATTTTGTGTAAACTTCCCGACGCGAGACTGTCACCGCCGGCTATAAATAGCTTCACACAACTGGGTGGTATCTTAGGCTACGGAATCAGACCGTATGTTTGCCGCTGATCTTTCGGGCAGTGGGGCGGGGACAAACAAACAAACCCAGAACAAAATACAAAATAGAATGAAACAAACATTAATTGTATTGATATTCTTAGTTTGTAAACAATGTATTTCATGACAGCTCTTATATGAGCAAGTAAGAAAACACTGGGATTTTCAATTGATACATGCGGTAATAATAGTGATATTAGTGATGCTTTTAATGATAAAGATAAAACGCTTTTATGGTGATGTTATATACATTGTCTAAGATATACTGTATATTTTCCTTCTTTTGACACTGCATGTTTATTAATTATAAAGATAATACACTGTGAAATGCAGCTTACAACTTACTTTTGTTGGGATTGGTTTGGTTGGTTCCCCCCTCCCTTTTTTCGGGGGGGGGGGGGTTGTTTATTCTTACTAAGACAGTGTGACTAGGGTATTGCGTGTAATTATAGATTACATTCACTACACTTAGATTTTACAGTCTTCATAATTATTCAAGTGATGACATTCCATTGATTCTCCGGCATTTGTTTGCTTCCTTATGACTTTGAAGTTTGCACGAGATCGTTAACAAACACGTTAGAGTTATTAACATACCAGTTCACTTACAGCAACTTGAAAAATAGTGGAATATATAATATTATAGTGAAGCTATTACTGTAAGGTCAAGTTTTATGACTATAGGCATTTTTCTTTTGTTTGTTTTAGCAGTAGAATACATTTAATTGCTATTTGAAAGGTACAAGTATGAGTTTGCTTGTATACTAGTGGAACTTTCCATTTCATTTCATTTAGTATATTATCATTCAATTCATTCAATTATTATTCACTTCCATTAAATCATGCGAACATGATTATCTCATGCTGCAGTTGTGCTCATATTGCATACTAATGAGCAAAACAAGAAAGTTTTAATTTATTTATTGCTAAATGTTGCTTCGTCGCCATACACTATATCACGATTATTATGAATGTATATTATAATTCATTATGAATAATATAATATCATGAATTATACATTTACATTATATTATATATTGTGTGGAGAATATACCCTTTCATCGCATCGTACTAGGGTTCAAGTTCAGGTTTTATTTCCAATATAAGACAAGACATTTTTTTTTCTTCTTTTAAACAGAAATATCGTAAATAAACAAACATACAACATTTTTTTCCCTCTAATTAACATCAAAAACAAAAATTAAATGTCCGCTTGACGTAGTGTATTAAAAGATTTTTAAAAAAATGATATTGGAAAAGAGAAATCCACAAAAAAGCAATGCTTGTAGTGACGTGGATTCCTCAAGAAAGAAAAGGGAAAGTAAAGAAAACAGAAGAATGTGTGATACAAAGGTAGGTGAAACAGCAGTATATATATATAGCAGTTGCAGATTCAGTCACACAGTGAGGACTCCGCCAGATGAACGATGCGTTGCGCATTTGAGACAATAAAAGAAGATAAAGGACAATAGGAAAAGGGAGAAAAAGACAAGATAACATAAGACAAGACAAGACGAGGGTTACTTGCCGAGGTTGTGAATTTTGTTCACTTCTGAGAGTGTATATAATGTAAAGGCATCCCCTTTGGCTATGGGCAGTGCAAAATGCGTCCACCTTCTAATCGAATATGCGCTTCTCCAATCAAATTTTGGAATATTGTACGGAACACCTTTCGTAAGTCAGCCACAGCGCTTATAGTAGTAAGGTGACAAGGTCGTATTCTCTCTCTCTCTCTCTCTCTCTCTCCCTTGCTCGCTCGCCTTGGTTTTTTTCTAACCGTTATTTCATTACTTCCCCCCCCCCCCCGTATCTTTGTTCCTTCTCCTTTCATCTCCTTTTTTCCAGGCTCTATATTCGTTATTTTCCCGTAGTTTTCTGAATTTCAGTATACATACTCGAACCGCTTTATCTAAATCCATTTACTACGTATCCTGTCCATCATCCTCATCTCTAAAGGTACTCTTTTATCTTAATTTCTTTGTATCATAATCTCTCCATAGAATCCTGTATATATGTTCTTCCCTTTTCTCTGACCCCTCACCCCTCTTGCTCTATCTTTATCTCTCTCCCCATTTCCTCCTCTCTCTCTCCCTCTCTCACGCTCTCTCTCTCTCTCTCTCTCTCTCTCTCTCTCTATCTATCTGCCTCTATCTTTCTTTCTCATTCACACACAAGCTTACTGTCATAATAATGCGATGTATTTTACGTCACTAATGTGCACTATAGTAGAAAAAAACTTCGTCACAGCATGAAAACCTTATCATAGAAATATTGTAGTAAATAGATACACAAAATGACAGAAAATGGGGTTGTGTGAAACTTTTTAACTGATATTTTCTTTTGATTGAATAATTCATTGATAACATAATTATTATGGATTGTCATTACTGTAGGAAATATGCATCATCATTATGACTGGACCGAAGAGAGAGAGAGAGAGAGAGAGAGAGAGGGCGGAACTTTATCATGTTTATGAGGAGTGATTATTTTTTTTTTACAATTTTATAGATGGAAGGGAATGCGCTGTATTTCCAAGGTCTTAATACTTCCGAAAGTGCATATGGGCAGTGTTATCACAAAGGGTGATCGGTTCGTTATTCCGAAGGTTCGTTATTCCGAAGATTCGTTATTCCAAAGGCTTGTTATTCCGAAACATTAATTGCGTATACCTAGACGTTCGTTATTCCGAAAATGAAAAAGGGTTCGTTAATCCGTGGCGTTATTCCGAAGATTTGTTATTCCGAAGGTTCGTTAGTCCGAAAATAACTAACGAACGAATAACGAATAACTAACGAACCTTATTTCATTTTCGGACTAACGAACCTTTTTTCATTTTTGGACCAACGAACCTTCGGACTAACGAACCTTCAGACTAACGAACCCTTGGAATAACGAACATTCGGAATAAACAATCCTTCGGAATAACAAACCTTCGGAATAACGAACATTAACCATCACAATACCGTCAATATGTAGAGCCAGCCCACCGACATCCCAGAAACGCATGTAAAATAATTGTACGTGCATGTTTCAATGGGAAGTCGGCAAACATGTCATGCGACCGTTCCGTGAAGCGATGCCCAGATCAAGCTGGTCATTGACATCTGCCAAGCGAGGCAAGGCTTCCACGGGCAGACGATCACCTCGGGGTCGGGCCTTGAAAAGGCGCGAAACGATGAAGAGAGAAATTTGACGCGTCCGGTCTTCATCATCAATACGCCATCGTGCTGATGGTGCATGCAACACATTAACATTTTCACTTTCCTTCCCAGTTCTATCCCCTCCCCCTTTCCTCTCTCTCTCTCTCTCTCTCTCTCTCTCTCTCTCTCTCTCCTCTCTCTCTCTCTCTCTCTCTCTCTCTCTCTCTCTTCTCTCTCTCTCTCCTCTCTCCCTCCCCCTTTTATTTTTATCTGTGGCAGATATTTTGAATTAGGAATGAATAGGTCAAAATGCATCTCTTTATCATAGTCTTATAAGAGAGGGAATTCGGAACGAACACCACAAAATACGTTCAACATGTTTCAGGTGTTCTTACGTAAACAATCATTCTTGGAACATCAGCGACGTCAGTATATCCATTTCATCCAAAACGGAATAGAATAAACCCCCAATAAAGCAAAGGAATAAACAGACAGAGTAATAGACAGAGAAATTAATACAGACAAAGCACAACAGAATAAAACAATCCATTGAAACGAACACCTTTTGAATGTATTAAGGTATGATCGTATCTTGCTTGTAAATGGTATACCAGTGATGAAGCATGTTGCCCTTTGCGTGATGTTTGAAGAAAAAAAATTGGTTCAAACATGTCAAATATGCATGGAATGTACATTGAGTAAAAAATATTTTTGAAAGAAAAGAAGTACTTCCCTCATGTCTTATTGCTTTAATTCATTTCGTGTTAAGCCATTTCCTGAAGTTCAGCATTTTCCCATTCCATTTCAAGATCCAGTCTTAGATTAACTTTAAAGGCACTTAGCCGGACGAGTCAAATTTTGTAACTGTATATGTAATTTGAATGAAACTTTCAATGAATTGTAGGATTGTTTCCTCGATTTCCGAAAACCTGCCATCCAGTAATCTTCAACCCAAATGGAAATATCGCCGTCGTGTATTACTTTCTTCTTTGAATTTTAAGAGTTGTAAAACGGCAGTGGCTTAATGATGCTATACTCCTTTGTGCATTCCGTTTGAAGCAAGAGTGGTTGGGTTCTTATATAACAGAACATCATAAATCAACAATCTTTCGAGGGAACTTTGCCATTGTATATATAATTTTGCTGATACTATCAACGATTATGTATCTGTATTTTGTGACTACTTTATTTCGACAACGCAGTGGTTAATCTGTTCACTGTGTCAGTTTGTAAAGTAAATTGGAAAAATTACCCTAATAAAATCAATCAAACAATGGTTATCAAATCAAATCATATACTTTCAGCGTTCACAGTAAAAGCAAATCTAGTCAGATATGATCGACTAGTATGTCCTAGTCAAAATTGATACAGTTCTGGTAAAAATGACTAGACAAATAATTTGACTACACTGTAAAAAAATTACTGCCAGTAATTCAGTGTAAATTTAAAATACTGCTCTGTTTTACTGCTGTTTACAGTTTTACGGTAAATTAAACTGTACAATACTGTAAAAACATACAGTAAATAACTGGCAACTCTGCTGCCAGTATTTTACTGTTAATTCTACAGTAATTTTTTTTTGCAGTGTAAATCACCGGATAATACGGGCACCAACACTAACTTTCCTCGATTTTAGTGAAATTGACTAGAATTCTACTAAGTTTTGTTCATTTGTTGCTAGAATTTTGACCAAATTCACTAAATTTAGTCAAATTTGACTAGAATAGTGCAAGTGCCCATGGGATCAGGTAATCGATTCAAATCTGACTAGATTGTTTGTAGTATTGGAGCAAATAACGAGCGTGTAATAAGTTTTCCATGTCTGTAGAGATAGATAATTTCTCTGTAGTGTGAAGCTGATTTAAAAAAATGAGAACGCGAGCGTGTGTGTGAAAATTCAGTTTGGCAGGAAATTACATTTTTCTTCTGTGGAAGTAGATAACTTTTGAATTTTGCGAAGCGATTGCATTTGAAAGTTTAGAACTCAAATCCCATAAGCAGAAATAAGTGATGCAGCAGAAATGGACATGTAGATATTTCATCCCGCGCCAATTTAACGTTGTTTATAGCGCTATGAATCAAACGTTAATCTACCTGAGCACAAGTTGCAACATTCTTGTCTCTCCTCGTCTTTCTCCTCCTTCTCCATCATCTCTCCCTCCATCTTCCTGTTTCTTGGAAAGCATCACTCCAGTGGTGGAGTGCTATTCGTCACGGATGCATAATTCAAGGTCGTTTCCTCAGATTGGCGCGTGCAGAAGAAGCGAAAAGGAGGAAAAGTACAGTGCAGGAGTAATTCATGATGACACGTCGTGATCGGCTCTATACGGTATTTGAAATAATAGGGTAAGAGGGGTGTCAATTCAACCCTCCCGACATAATTATTTCTGACCACGCTGCAATTTTACTTTTAGGTAATGATTGTAACTCAGGAACTGTTTGTTTGTTTGTTTGATTGTTTGTTCTTACCTCCGTTAAAAAGCAACGTAACATCAGAACGAAAATTCATACAAAATAAATATACACGGCAGATAGCCCACTTCAGGCGTGTTGGTAGAACACACCTGTTCTTCCATGGGGTCTTGAAAGGATATTACGTAATAATCTTATAATCAAATATTGATTTCACTTTGAAATTAGAATTTTTAAAAGTATAATTGAACACATACATTGCAATAAACAAAACAAAACAAAACCAAGTGGTGAATTAAACATGTGATACAATTTTCAAATCCAATGAAATTTTACTTACATTTTGATTCATATTCAATACAATTTATAAGGGATTCAGAACCGTACGAATTCTAAACAAAATTAATGAAAATATGTTTACAAAAAAAAGCTAATTGTAATATTGCTCTTAGAAATGCACGTAATACTATACATTCTCAAACAAATGCTCTAAGAAGTTTTTCCCTTGCCATGTATCATCGTGAGTTGGGATGTTTCACCCCTCTTGAGACCAAATTCTGGATACGCCTCTTGTGATCGGGGAAGACAACACTGAGCGATCGCAGGTGATCACTTACACTGAATTGTTTACTCGACTATCAACTCTCGTCTCCTTTATACCCAAACACACGCTAAGGTAAACTTGGGAGGGGTGCCAATGGGTCAAGGGGCCTGCCCCCCTAATCGAATGGTGGGGGTAAGAAAGAGGAAAAGAAAGAGAGGAGATGAGCAAATGGAGCATAAAAAGGAGATGATACTTATAGGACCCCCCCCCCCCCCCGCCCGGCGTCCCCAGCTCAACTGCAGGGCCCACTCAGCCTGCACGACCAGTGGCTAAACTCACGCTTCGTCACTGCCCCCCCCCCCCCCCCGTCAACACACACATACACATGCCATGAAAATGTCATCTTTCTTATAATAACATCTTCCCAATGTAGAATTCTCATGTTAACATGAATGTATGACTTCATATCTTACAGAAAAGATTGAAATGCGTTCGATTCTTTCGCAAGTCCCGGATCCCTTTCATTTTTCATTTTCTTCCTGTTCTTACTCCTTAGAAAGAAAGCATGTCCTTCTTGACAACTTTATGGCAATAGTTTTGCATTACTCTTTGTAATAATGTTGCCACGTTCGACCCAGGTAAAAAGTGGGTATACCTGGCATGATATATTTCTTGAATACACTAAGCGCTATATTGGTGGAACCATTAAAGACGCTAGGTCGTGGGCTTTCATGGGGAATGGATCATAATTTGCTGACACCAGACTTTGTGAAAAATACCTATAATAGAGCTACATTTCTGGAGCACAGCAAAACAAGCTGTCCCACCACAAACATTCTTCGGCCTGATTCGGGCATTCTCGGGCCAGGGAAAGTGAGATAATGACCTTGCCATATGGGGAAAGGGTGAATATACAGAGCATTACATAAGGTCTGTTGGTCATAAAACTCACAATGATGGACAACACCTGTTACTGGGTAAACACCCATGGTGTCAAATTCCCCATGAAAGCCCACGACCTAGCGTCTTTAAGTCCAAAGTCCTTTGGAGGCGCATAGAGACTAGATGTTATGTGATATGGGCTATACATAAAAGCCATAGTTATTGTGAGAGTATTTAAATGCCAAAATGTTTGGGCGTACCTGTAACTATGTTGTGTTAAGGCCATATATCATCCCTGTTCTATCTCTCTGCACGCAAAACCCTTAATCAAAATTGTAGCTAAACTGACATCTGGTATTGGGGGGGGGGGGGTTGTTTTATCTTTTTTTTTTTTTTTTTTTTTTTTTTTTTACTTAACGTGGCTCCCATGCTCGTCGTAGGTATATCGTCTGTGTTTTTACCATATTTACTGCACAAGACAAAAAGTAAAATTTTATCTACAAAATCATAACGTTATTAATACTGTTTTTTTCTTTGAAATGCTTAATAGGATCCATAAAATAACAAACGCAAAACGGCATGGTACAAGCAAGAAGGTTTTTGATGCTGTAATAGAGATTGACTTCCTGTGTAAAAATAAGTGTTATTTATTGTTGCGTACTATTTCTAAGAGCTTTTGACTTCCATGAGACGTTGAAAATTTGCACTTTTGAGATGTCAATGATAAACTTCATAATGGCCAAAAACCGACATAACGACCCATCACTTACAACATGTGCGATGCGCAAGATATTCAACAGTGAGAAACCACGTAGTAAAAACAACGACTGGAGTGTACCTCATGTCTCCGAAAATCTATCTTTCCTACATATCATTTTCAGTTACTTAAGATACAGTACCTTCCCCGCGGGCAAGTAGGTTAATTGAAATGTATTAAGCTGCGTCTCTGCCATGAAACAGTCCAGGAAAAAAATTCGATCTAGGCTGAGGTACATCTATATCTATTTTCAGCGAGAGAAAAAAAAAGCTGTTTATATCAGTCGCGGTAATGCTGCGCTTGTCATTTTAGAATGCGTGATAAAATCGGTCAGAGAAAGGCCTTGATCAACAGGCGGATAAAACTCGGCTCTATCTTGTGTCTATTGCTACGTTTTTCTCAGCGGATTTTCTTCTTTTGTAGTGCATTTTCTATTGAAATTATCTCTGTTCTATTTTGTTGTTGCTGTCGTTTTCATTTCTATCTATTTCTATCAGCAAACATCTGACTTTTAAGTATTGTTTTGTTTTGTGTTGTGTTGTTTTGCTTTGTTTTGTTTTTGTCGTTCCTGGTTACTCGTTCGAAGGTGTTCACTATATTTTTTATATCATTAAATTTCTTATAGCTTCATTCACTTATCGGTATTTTAAGACTATACTTAGTAGGAAATAGGAAATGTATTTTCTATTTTTTTCTCTCTCTATCCTCCCCCTTTCCTCCTCTCTCTCTCTCTCTTCGCTTTGTTCTGATTATTATTATTTCTCCCTTTTTTCTGCTTCTCTTCAATTTTTTCTGTGTCATTTCCCATGGCTCTCTCGCACTTATTCTTTTCAATCATTTATTTTTTTCTATCATTGCACTAACCACGCAAACAAAATGATGTACCTTTCTTTCTCTCATTCTCTGTTTTCTCTTTATCCCCCCTCTCTCTTTCTCTCTCTCTCTCTCTCTCTTTGTTTTTGTTTATCTAATCTCTCTGTTTCTAACATGTTCGTGTATTTCAAATGCATTCATACCCAGCAAATGAAATTTTATTTCCCTCTCACCAGTCCAAGTGGATGAACATGAAATCACGCTAAGAATCCCAACCACTTCAGTTTTTATTGCTTAAGACAATACCCGCAGCAAAGTGCAATAAATTAATGCCGGCTTCTAAATATTTAGACAAAACCTTCTCCCTCGCAATTTAATATGGGGCCACAAATTACCCTTCGGTCTCACAGTGAGCCTGCTGGGGTATATTCAGGGGCAAGGTGGATGAAATTTCAAGGGGTTGGGGATGCGGCGTCGTGACGCGTCGGTGTGAGATTCTATTGCAATTTCTCATGAAGAAAGAGGCGGGTCCAGGGGAGCATGGGTACGCGTCCCCCTAGCTAATGAATTAATTACAAGATACTCATTTTCCTCTGTCTTTCCCTTTTCTTCACTCTTGATTGCCAGCGAAGGTACTCGTTTGGTTAGTGATATATGATTTAATTGCAGTTATCAAGAGATTGTCGTTTATTGGAAGGGATGCCTTCTTCCCTTTTTTGTCACTGGTCCAGGATGCCACATGAAATTATGTCACATTAATAATGGCCACCACACTTCGTACAATCCGACTGCTACCCAACTTTTTGGAAGAAATCGCAATTTGCGATGAATATGAAATTTTAAACAAATGAAATTATCTTATTTGAGGTTAGGATTAATGATAGGAATACTAAAAGCGATATTTGTTTTTGGTGAGTCTTTTTGTATATAATAGGCTTTATACGCAGTTGTGGTGGCGCAGCATCAACTCACCCCCTTCCCCCGGTATGAAGTTTGGTGGACGGGGGTTGTGTGTCCAGACAATTATTTTTAGTGACAATGATAAAGCTGTCACGTTTATCGTCGAATTTCAAGGAGAACGTGTGAGTTAATGTGAATTTAATCATGCATAATGAATAATTGTTTTTCACGAATTTTCATCATGCATGCATAATTGTTCAGAGTAGAAAGTTTGAATATTATGTTCGATCAACCAAGCTGTCGGATATTTTCATTGTCGGTTAATCAATGCCAGCATAAATCCCTCCCCCCCCCCCCCACAAAATAATGTTTGATTCGGCTCTGAATAGAATAGTTGGTTAGGGTACTTTTGTAAATATTGCACAGTATTGTGAACAGTGTGTTCGAGGTTCGAATCCCAAAACGAAATAGATGACGAACCTGTCGAAATCCCAATGCTTATCAGAGTAAGATGTGAACTTACTGCGGAAACAAAAATTTAAAAGGGGTCATACAGTATTATACTCTCACACTCCTTGTGAACGCAACTCCTGAATAATTATTGTTCTAACATACGGGCTAGTTGTGAAAGAGGAGATATACCGGGAAGAAAGTATCATATTCCCGCCTGCTCAAGCTATATATGTATACGTATATATGTATATATATGTATATATATATATATATATATATATATATATATATATATATATATATATATATATATATATATATATAATATATATATATATATATATATATATATATATATATATATATTTAGTTTTCCGCGTCGGTTTTGATAGATAACAATCGACAAGACGGTTTTTTGTTTTTGTTTACATTCGTCTTGTCGATTTTTATATATATATATATTTTTTTTACTATTTTTTTTTTTTATGTGACTCGATCAAGTTACAGGTAATTATGGTCAAATAGAACCATTTGACCTCACCAAGCAAAGGGTAATTATGATAGGAAGTAGACCGAAGAAATTTTTTTTAAAGAAGACCTTGCTGACACATCTGGGATGGTTATCACTATTATCTTGCCCTTCGCTTATATCCTTCTCAACACCCCCCCCCCCCATTCTCCTCTTTCCTGGAGGTCTCTTTCCCCATCTCTCTGTCTCTTTCTCTCTCTTCCTGTCTTTCTGTCTTTCACTCTCTTTTTCTCTAGCTCTCAGACAGGTTACACTTTACACCCTTTCACACATGTCCCTGATGCCACTGCTCATAATCGTATTACCCCCAACCCCACCTAACCCTCCTTCTGCCGTATCAGCTTCTATAGAACCTTTGCCTGAACTTGCTGAAATTGCTCCAACGTTAGCTCCCATCACCGCATCGTGTTGCAGGTTTTACTGACATAACATGCACCCTCTGTGCTAGCCCCGCTCTGTATATAATGTGTGTGTGGGGTGCGTGCAATTATTCGTCGAGCCTTTCCGACGTTTCCCGAACACCTCCTGAGGGGTATTATTCCAACTCGTTTATGCTAATTCGTCAGTGTTCGCGCGTCTCCTATCACCCTCGGGGGATGTTCGGGAGGGCCACGAGAGAGAGAGAGAGAGGTTGGACAGAGGGATGAAGAAAATGCAGGAGCCCCCTAGAAATATAAACGGACGAGAAATTTGGAATTGCTGATGAGATGTATGATTATAATATAGCATATGCAGAGAGAGAATTCAGGCACTTTGGCAGGGTTGGTATGAGCTAACAGTCTTCGGTTGCCCGACATTGCAGCCCATTGTTTTCCTGATGATTTTGGAGAAGATTCTTATATTGAAATCAAAAATTCAACTCTAAAATTTTAGAATCACAAAGCCACGTGACCTTTCATGACAGTAATTTTTTTTTCTTTATTTTTTAGACTGATTTACTCGGCTGCGACATCTTAAACCTTGTATGGTCATCGTAAGAATCCGAATAGCTGCATGACATGGAAAGCTAATGCATCAGTATTTAGGCCTTCATCGTCCGTGTATTCTAACCATATACGATTTATTTTATACTTGCACTCCGTGGCATATTTTTCACATCCTGGCCATTAAGAACACCCTCCCTCCTCCCCCCCCCTTAAAAAAGAGAAAGAAAGAAACGTTATGAATACGAATAAAAAAAAATAACGTCGAGAAAACGGTGACTTATTATCTGGTCATGGCAACCTCCTCATCGTGGACTCATGATTTCAGTAAACAAAAGGCAAGGAAAATGTAATGCCGCAAAAAAAAATTATAAACCATTCCGTCATGATATATTCCTGCCGTATTATCATTATCTAAATCCTTATTGCAAGCTTTTGCCGGATTCAGATTGTAAACAAACCCATTAAGAACGTCAGATTTAATCTTCGATCGACCGACGCAAGATGATCCGTCATTTTCTTTCATCATCCTTGCATACTTCCTCCTCGATCCCATGATAATAGCGCCTTTTTCCAATAACTATGTTTTAGTTACATGTTTAGTTACATTTCTACATGGATATGATCATATATGTTATTATGTATATTATCATGTATATTATCATGTATATTATCACAGAGCTTTTAACCTTCGATGGTTGTGCTTGTAATATTTTGTGGGTTTATTTGGTTTGCCTGTTTGTTTATGTTGACAACCTTACATGCGCTCTGCATGTAAACAAAACAAATTTCCATCGATATGGACCATGAAAGCATTGAATTGAATTGAATTACCACGTTAACTTCTAGAACCCGGTGGTTCCTGCTGTACAAAATCCTATTGGAATGTCAAAATTCATTATACGCCTAGCTAGTCAATGAGTAAACTTACTTTTTTGTCAAAATAACCAATGTGTTGGTGAATATGACTTGTGTCCGACCAAAAAATTGGTCAAAATCAACAACAATTTTGGTGCATTTACCAATAATTTGGTAATACTGACCATCATATTGGTCAGTCTTTTCCAATGATTTGTTCGGACACAATATTAACCAAAGTATTGATCATTTTAACCAATCCTATAAGAGATACTTGTTCATCAGTCACCGTGATAACTCAGACTACTCTGCTGTGTTGTTCCCTTCCCCATTATAATACCAGTATCACTGACCTATACGAAATGAGATTGGCTTCTTCTTCTTCTTCTTCTTCTTCTTCTTCTTCTTCTTCTTCTTCTTCTCCTCCTCCTCCTCCTCCTCCTCCTCCTCCTCCTCCTCCTCCTCCTTCTTCTTCTTTTTTCCTCAAAGACTTGATCTGAATGCTTTAAGGAGAGCTATTTATGATATTTGAACTAGTAAAGGCCAAATGCACAGCAAAATGAAGTTCATTTAAATAAAAAAAGAATAATAAATTCCAAACAAAGCTGTAAAAAATTGATGCGGATGCAAAATAGGGAAGTTATGAATTTCAAATTTTCACAATTTTTTGGCAAAACAATTCTTGAACAGTCGATATGAATATTCAACGAACGAGTTGATGATGTTATACACTCACAATTCTCCATAACAATCTTCACGAAAATTTCAGAAAGTTTTGAATTTTTCACTAAAACTGAAAAGTTATCCATCATGTCTACACATATTAGACTAAAAACCATTTTCTAATTAATGATGTAAGGAGTATTTAGGACAAATTTTACATTTCTATAGCTGAAATATGAAATTTTTGTCATTTATGTATTAAGAATGTGTGGAAAATTGTGAGTGCTTGACATCATCAACTCATTCACTGAATATCAAAAACTGTTTTGCGAAAACATAGCAAAAAATTCAAAAATTCATAACTTCCTTTTTTTGCAGCCAATTTTCATCAAATTTTCAGTGTTTTTTTTTTTTTGGGGGGGGGGGGGGGATTTTTCGTTCTTTTTATTGAAATGAACTTAACTTGCTGTTGACTTGGCCTTTAATATTCATACCCCAAATCGATGAATGAATCTCAAAAGTTAAACGAAATTGATATTGTTTTTCCTGGGACAAAACACAATATTTATGTTCCATTCAATATATTGGATCTCGTAATGCTTGGAGGAAATGTTTATTTTCATTTTGTAGTTCCATTATAACTGACCTAAAATAGACTAAGATAGCTCACAAAACAAATACGAAAGTTTCCTGGAAGGCAGCGCGTTATGTTGACATTATTTATTCATCTAGGACATTGTGAGCTAGGGATATTTCTCTTTCGTGTTTTAAAGTGTCGTAAAGTGGTTGTTTTCACTGTTTCTAAAAATAGCCACGTCCTTGCGAGTTAGGTTACGATTAGATAGCCTCCGGGGGTGGGGCAGGATGACTTGTCAGGTCACGTGACTACATTTGATATCGGCTCTTCCGATCGTCACCTGAAGGTTTCTTATCCAATTCTCTCTGCATCTTTCAATTTTTTTCTGTTTTTTTCTTCTCTCTCTCTCTCTCTTCCTCCTCTTTTCTCCCGTGTTTGCTTGAGTTAATTTCATCTCTCCTTTTTTTCTCCATAAGAGGGTGCCAGGTTGCGTTAATGAGTTGAATTTCCGAAATCATTTATCTTATCTTTTTTTTCCCTCGGACGCACATTGATTTTGTGATTTACTTACAACTTCTTTGTCTTTAATTCTAATATGTTGATACAATGTACCGCACGTTTCTGCATTTTATACTACCATGTATAATCTTTTGTACACAGAGAAAACGCTGTTGAAATATGAAAACAGTTGTTTACAATATGAACCGAACAACCCGTTGTATATACATTTCATATTGTAAACAATTTTTAAAAAATATTTAACAGGTTGTATAATTTTTAAACAACTTTTTAAACAGCATTTTTACCGTGTAAAGTGTCTTTTTTTTACCACTGGGAGAAGAATTTCTGTTATAATCCCGATAAAGACAGATGACCCAATAAATTCAGTTGTTATGCAGGAGCGGGGGAAATGGCTGTTAAAAGAAAAGGAGAGTCTAGGAGTCTCGATTCGTGATTGAAACTGCAATGGATTTTTGGCATTATTCAGTACCGTTTTATTCAGGTTTCGTTCGATTTGGATTAGCATAATTATCTTCTGCCAAAGGAAATGGAACATTATGCATTTTTGTCTCTATGTATATATATATATATATATATATATATATATATATATATATATATATATATATATATATATATATATATATATATATATATATATATAGGTTTCTTGTAATATTCTTAATCTCCTCTGCTAATCTCCGGCAAGTATAGTTTCAATGAAAATCCTTACGAGATGTACCCGTTGCTGGTTTTATTCATATGCATGGAATATAGGTCCTGGGATGTT
>CM057157.1:26148074-26150357 GCA_029962745.1 Echinometra lucunter
ATACGGGAATAATTGATCAACTGAATGATTCATTAAAGAATCATTGGAAAAATAAACTAATGAAATAAACAGATAATTAATTGATTAATTGATTAATCAATAATGATTTAACTAATCAATCAATACATCGTGAAAATAGAATTCATACTAATTGGACTAATACTGCAGCAAATCCATACGCAGTTCACGGAATCCCCTTCTTATATATTATTCCCCGGGATGCATCGCTGTTTCATGCTGATCGTGTGGGAATTTGCAGATCAACCGAGAATTGGCAAGACCGGACTCGACGGTAGAGAAATAGATAGATAGTAGCAATAGATGGCAGCATACACAATACTCTCAAAGTGAACAACGTGCCAAAATCATTGGTTTCACGTTGCATACGTGGAGAGTGAGAGGAAGATCACTGGCGTAGCCAGGAATATTCGACGGGGTGGGGGGGGGGGGGCAAGGCGAGGGAGCAAGGCGACCGAGCGGGGGGAGGGTGTGGGATGGGAGTATCCCCCTCCCACTGTACGGAGATTTTTGAAATTCGTGCATGAAAATGGCGTTTTCTGCGCACTGAAATTCAGTATTAAGGAATAATTTATAAGAGAAGTGGCATATTTACGTTTTACTTTCATTTCGCAGGGTAGGGGTAGAGTAAGTTATGTGAAGTGGACTCGATGAAAGTTTATATATATATATTGTTCGCCGATCAACGGAGGGTGGGGGGGGGGGCATGGCCCCCTTGTGCCCCCCTTAGCTACGCCAGTGAGGAAGATCATTATCAATAAAGAGCAAATTACTCCTTTTAGCGAATAATTATTATGTAGTCCATTGTAAGACATGTTAGTTACATCTATTTTAGGGCCAGTGGCGTTTTAATAATGAACTCCTACATGGATTGTACACAGGTAGAGATTATTATATGGAGAGGAAAATTCAGTCGGCAACTCTCTAAATTCTTTAGATTGCAATGAGGGACCAATCCAAAATTAGATTGAAAATCTCAATTTAATAGATTTAGAAGTCAGTCTTTTTCTCAATCTAATTTTGGATTGTCCCCAACCACAATCTTATAGATTTGATTTCCAATCAAAGGAATTTAGAGAGAAGGCAACAAAGAAAATCGAAACTAGTGGAAGGAAAATTTCTTCTTAGTATAATATTTGTAATAGTGTGTGTGCACAGTTGTTTCCATATGCAAAACTGATTTAAAATTTCGTCAACTCATCAACGAATATTGAAAGAAAAACATCAAAATTAGTTTTCTTTGTGCCAAAGATTTGTTTTTAAATGCCTAGAACGCCTATGTATGATTATATCATGATAGTATTTTAACTTTGATACTCTGATATTAATACATATAAGGCATGAACGATTGACGAATTCGAAACTTGATTTGCATCACTCTGAAAAATGACACTATTTGATTGGTTTGATTCCATCATTTCATGTTTTTCAGTTTAATCTAATTATTCTCTTTTTTCAGTTTTCATTGGGTAATCAATTAATCGACGTCTTGAATTCATTTATATTCTTTCAATCATTTATTCCTTATTTATTCAAGTATTTTTTTTTATATGTATTCATTTGATTATGTAATTATATACTAGTATATATATATATATATTTATTTGTTTATTTATTTATTTATTTATTTATTTATTTATTTATTTATTTATTTATTTATTTATTTATGTTTGTTTGTTTGTTAATTTTTAATGTTGGACATTGCCTGTCTGTGATCATGCCATCATTAACAAGATAATGTTATCAGACTACTCTGGACCACTGTCAGTGCAACTAAGTAAAAATGGTAATATTAACAGCGCCATCTGCGTCTGTAAGCATATGAAAATTATTTTTGGCCAGTGCAGTATAATGCTACCTACATGTACGTCGAACCGTGATTTTATTCTATCTTATCTGATTTATTTGATCGTTAAAAAGGATAATGGAATGGGTGGAAAAGTTCCACACACGTGGATATCTAAATTGTAATGACAATTTAAACAATACATTTGAGGTATTAAGAATAACTTATTTGTTAGGGGAGGGAGCAGATATGTGAATATAGCAATCTTTATTCTCATGTTTATCTTTCAAAACTGTATTTTTTCTTGAGAGGAGACGAGATATTATAGATATGGGAAAGGGGAAAGAAACGGTTACAATTCATAAGTGCCTCCTGAGCTGACATCTAAACTTATGAATATAGACCTACACGTATTTTCCATGTGTGCTTCATGAATGTCTAATCAGGATTTGCTGGGATGGGGGACACGTGCCCCATAT
>CM057157.1:26150857-26165857 GCA_029962745.1 Echinometra lucunter
TCTTCTTCTTCTTCTTCTTCTTCTTCTTCTTCTTCTTCCTCGATCCAGGCACAAATTGATTGGTTGTGCGAAAGCTTAATAAGGCAATGGGCTTATCTCGTAGTCAGATGGATAATTAATGCAAGCGTGGACAGTTTTCCTTTTTCTTGTTCTTCTTTTTGTACCTTTAACTTTACTTTAGCCATAAACATACAGGTGTACCTGCAGCTCAGTTGAGTTACCAGTATCGCTTGACATAATTATCGATTTTTTTTGTGGGTTGTGAAGCCATCCAAATCCGTTATTGACGACATAAAGTGCATTAATCTGTATAGCGAAGTGGATTGCCTGTATCGATAACGTGAACCGGATCTAGATTGCGAGGTCGAAGACGAGGGCAATTTATTAGCGATTTACTGTACCTGCCTATGATTTTCCTGTGGAAAAAATAACAAACGCGTGCATGTTTCATAGGGTACTGATCCGTTTTTCAGCCGTTTGACATGGGGAATAACCCAGCTTCGAAACAAGGGGACAAACCTGAAAGTTACGGTAAGGGTTTCTTTATCATGGATGTGAAAATTCGAACCTGAAGCAGTGTTTTGTGAGCGAACATTTGTTGTAATTCAGTTTGTGTGTAGACTGTCTACGAGTCCGACTCCGCACTCCACTGCAGTACATATGCAGTAGACACGTACGGCTGCAGCCGCAGGTTCATTATGCGACCGCACTAGCAGTGCCAGTGGCAGTGCCAAGGCCCGTTGCTCCAAGTGGAGCTGGTACAGGCCCGATTACCTGTTTGTTTATTGTCAAGTTGGCTATTAAAATCTATATCAGTCAATATTTATTGAGTAATGTTATTTTAATAGTGAATCAAGTGATTATGTGTGATGGTGCAAAGCAGTAAGGATTGTTGTTGTGACATTGATTGATGATTTGTGAGACGAGAGTCCGAGTGAGCCAAGTGAGAGTGAGACAGAGTCCCAACTTCCAAGGAATGACATGAATAATTGACTTTTGAGACAAAAACAGTCCAGTGTAAAAAAAGTAGATTGGATCCTAATGTTTTGAAAATGAAGTTGAACATGCTTTCCTGAGGCCCACAGCAAGATTGATCTTGGTTACAAAACTAAGTTTCTAATATCCTCTCAAAATTAAATGTGACCATTCAAAATTTGACTCATTATAAAGAAAAAAGAAAAAAGAAGCCTGCATAGGTAGTTGCACAGCCCCCGAAGCTGGCAAGGCTAATTTGATGATATTACTGATAGTGCATGAAAAGAGAAAATAGTCACTGATAAGTGATAGTGATTTTCAAATTAAGAATGATGTAGAAATCCTTAAAGGTCTCATGAATATGATTATGAAGTAGCTGACAATGCATTAGAATGATGTCCAAAGAATATTAGAGGTACTGGGACTGTGTTGTAATGTTTAACCTTGGTCTTGGACTCGGGGACAGTTTACAGCAGTTCTCTGATATGCTGTCAATATAACTTATAAGCCTTGCTCATTACACATAGTAGAACATTGTTGTGTTTTCACTGATAAAGATGAATGCTTTGCATTTGATTATAAACCATGGATGTATAAGTACATCTGCAGGGAACTGTCTGAGCAGAAGGGAGTTGAATATACATGCATATTATCTTTATTACCTAAAGGATTCCTGTAATCCAATGTGTTGATCTTATCCATTAGATTTTGATTCCTATCCTGTAATCATCAACAACAAATTGTGACATGACTTTATTTGGCTCCTTTTGATTCATTTTGATTTTGATGTGTATAAAACAGCATACATGTACATGTAGTGCTTGTCCGTTGTATCTTATCTCCAAGTGAAAAGGAATGTTAACTGCATATAAATGCATGAGTGACCGAGTAGTGTACATTTCTGATTCTCCTATTATTCTTCTCTGTACATGTACATGTATGTATGCACACATGTTATTTAAGGAGCTTTGATATCTTTAGTATTTGCACATGTACATGTACTGCATGTAGTGTACAATTTGTAAAGATGGTACATTCTGGAAATTATATACATTTTGTAAAGTTTTACTTGTAAACTAAACTACCTACATTTTTCAAACATTGTATTTCAAGTGGTGTGCATATTTCTTGGACAATGTAAAATGACATATTTGGCATGAAATGAAATTGTTGTCAATCCCTCTGGCTGTGAGTCTTCTTACTAGTCTTTAAATTAGGCCCACACGTATGGCATTGTGAATATTGTCAGTAGATGTTGTTGTAACTGATATGCCTATTGTCATTGAAATACATGAAGGGGTTTGTTTATTTTGTTTTTTTATTCCTCTAAGATGATAAATTTTGTATGCTATCACTCTGAATTATACCCAAAGATTGAGTACTAGTATTTTTGAAAAAAATATAAATTTTATCAGAATGTTCGAAAAAATGAGATCATTTTTACTAAAGATTCTTTTTCAACTTTAGGAAAAGTAGACATGCCCACCTTTTTAAAAAAAATTGAAACTCACTTATTTTACACACAGTTATAATGGGTTTTTTTCAGGGCTCTCCTTTCTGAAATTGAATCATTCATAAAAACCTGAAAAATATTTCAACTCTTTGTAAGTCCTCGTTCTCACACTACCAACAACATGTCCACCATTTTAAGCAAACAAACAAATAATAAACAAAGCAAAACAAAATAAAAAGAAATGAACAAGGCATATTATAAACCCTTTTCTTTATTGTTATTATTTTTTTGTAAATGAATGCAAGTGAGTGGAATAAAGATAGCTTTGCATGACAGAAGTCCAGGGCTTCATGTACTCTTTGTTTGCGATTTCTGTTTATAATGACAGTATTACAACTTATCAAGCAACTACTGTGTTTTGTTTTAATTAGGCTTGAATATTTGAAAACCATTCTTTTCCATAGAGGTCTACTTGAGTTTCATGATCTTTGTTCGGACCATGCTTCACATTGTATGCCCACTATATCTCACAAATTAATCAAAATCTAAGAAGTGTACATTCAAACCGATCACATTGTAAGTTGTAACTTTATTGTGGTACAGTACTGATATATATTCTTCATGCACTTTTGAGATTACATTTTCTTTTACCGAAATTCAGTACATCCTACTACTACGTGTAGCAGTCTCTATCGTAGATGCATGTAGCTGTACATGTACATGTATATCATTGTTGACAGGACCTGGTAGAAATAATTCCCACTGAACTTTGACAACAGATTCTTTTGTGGTTTGTTTGTTAACGATGGCTGTTTGTGGCTGTGGGATGTGTACATCTAACATGATAGAATAATTTCTCCAAATCATTACTTGATACATGGCTTATTACTGTTGATCTACATGTATAATGATTGGTTGTACACGTACATTGTTATACATGATTTCAGGTTTTATACTTGCATCTTGAAATTATTCACATGGCAGTGATGGCACTTCGCCTTTTCTTATAGTAAAAAATTTACTGCATACTCTGAATCGTGGTGAAATAAGGTGCATTGTAATAATTGAATTCATGCCTCATGGTGTAGCAGCCCATGTGTTAGGATGTAGAATAAACATTAAGAAAATGCTATTGGTTTTGTTTTCCATAGTTTTTTTTGCTTCTGAACATTTCACATTATAAATGTAAACATGAAAAATATAAACCAACGTACGATTTGAATTTAACCTGACAAGACATGTTCAGACAGTTCAGTTTTAATATTGAACCAATTGTCATCATTGGAATGAAACATTCTTCTTTTATTTCCAGCAACATAAACATTGTTTATTTTCTACCTATTTTCATTTCGTTTCATGCTCCTTGTATGGTGAACACAGGTGCTGCAAGAATTCCACGTAGGTTTGTCATTTTTGTGCAAAAGTGCAGTACAATACTATACAGTAGAAAAAAAGTAGAACTAGCATGACATCAATTCATCTTCAGCCACATGTACATGTCCATTGCAGTGCAATACAATGCACAGCTTTCATTTCTGTATTTGGAGGGGGCAGAAAGGGGGAGGAGAGGGTAGGGAGCACTTTTATAGTTTTAAAGAATTATCATTGATCATTTTGTAAGACACATTTGGAAGTTTTGTATCATAATCCTAATTACACAGCCTTAGTAAGCATCCATTTATAAATGACATACAATTAAAAAAAAAAAAAAAAAACCTGCAACATTATACAAATTTCAGTTTAGCATATTTTTTTCCTGTTTCTGTCATAAATTTTGTATGATAATTCTGGATAAGTCAGTCTTTCGTTTACACTATCTGTTACATCACATGAACAACATCAGCATGCAATTCTTTATCTCATCAAACAATAACAGATTTTTAAGAATCATCATTTCAAGGGAGTGTCTTCTTGTCCCCCAAGTCTTTCAAAAAGGACGTCAAACAATGGACAGTAAGTAAATTCTACTGAGCTGTGATACATGGTGACAGATAGCTCGCATACAATGTCATGTGTTTTAGACTTGCTTTTTGTGGGTAAAACCAACTTTACAAAGATCTATACATGTAGATGTTTCCTTTCTGCTTTACACACATTCTGTTCTCCAGTGGCAGTTGAATGTACACTTCACATTGTAGTTGCAATAAAACTGAGAATATGTGCCATATCTAGTCCTTTTCTATTCGCAAATATGAGTACAATTGTGGATCAGTGCTTTAATTTAAACAGGTTTACATTGTACAGTCGATCTAGTGATGTGTGGCGATGGAGGGCTGCCTTTCTATCGTAGCTGTACAATTTCTTTTTATCAATTCAGAGTTTTTGTACATGTACGAAAGCAATTATGTAGATGTGACTCCCTATCTCTGCAGCTTTTTTCTGTACCAAGTGCGACTCTATCCCTTCCTTCATTGACTGATACAGTGTATGTACATGCAGGTCTATTTCCACAAAATAGCCATTGTAATCTGTAGCTGCTGAATATTAGGACATTTTTTTTTTTCTTAGATCATGATTTTCTATGCAAATGAGTGTGTTGGGGTTGTGAAAGACTTGTATTGTGTACCGTAGTTCACTTTGTAATGGTTTGTGTGGGAAAGAGGAGAGTCTTGAAAATTATGTGTAAATAGCATTATCAATGATACATGAACGGGGGGCCGGGGTTGAAAGGTGATCATTATAAAGGAGTTTTCACAGTCACTTACACATACGCGAATGCTAGTCGAGCGTGTCATGTATCTGAATCTGAAGATCAAAAATCTTTGCATGCTACTAATCATTGTCTGCCCGTCTGCCTCTTAGCTGCGATCTGCATCGTTCCTGTTTTCACCAGGACTGGGAGTTCTTCGAATTTGATCATTTGAGCATGCAAAGATTTTTGTTCTTCGGATTCGAGCATGCGCACACGACATGCTCGACCATCAGTCGCGTTGTGGTTATGAAAACTTGGTATTATTGGTCATTATCAAGTGCATGTAACATAGATATTTTGTTCTCTCTACATGTAAGTATATTAGAGGCATTCAAGAATTGTCCACATTATGCAGTGGCATACTCCTGCAGTAAACCCTACATGTAGCAGTTTTTGTATGCACGTATAGTATTTGAGGAGGTAAAACAAAAACGCTTAGACAAAAATGATCTTTTCTGCTCCCAGGCCGCAAAAAGGTGTGGACCAATCATATTTATGTAAAGTTAGGCTCAAAATATAACATCACCACTCTTGTGGCAGTACTCTCCTTCAATTGAGCGTGAACTAAGTAGCACATCACTATCATAAGTGATGCGGTTAACTGCACCATATTTTAACACTAAAAAAACAAACAAACACGGGGTTGCAGCGAGGATTTACTGATAAACGTGTGAATGAGCCTTTAGCAATATGCTGTTGTAATGTCAGACAAGGTACATTCACAGTTAGTTATTGTGTTACATCAGTGTACAGGTACACCTGCATGTTGATATTTTCTTAATTTTGGCGACAATACACCATGATATCAGATCACATAAAATGTATCTGTAATTCTGTACATTGTAGGTGTGAACGAAGTTCAGTGCAAGAACTGTAAACAAATTGCATGTACACGCAGAACTAAATCTGAGAATTCATTTGTTTATTATTTATTCATTCCTATATTCATTTATTCATTTATTCATAATTTCATTCATTCATGAATTTATTTAAATTCATTCATTTTCATGTATTTATATATTTCAAGATTTTTTTTTTCTCAGGTCCCTATCTTTTGTTTATTAGTTTATCTAAGAAGAGGAGAGCATTGATAATCGTGAAGTCTTGTTTACTGGTTCTGAAATTAAGAATGGAGGATTTATTTAGTTGAAATTTGAGCTAAAATTATTTTTCTTCTCATTTATAATCATGCACAAATTGTATGCAGTGCAGTCCAGTATTGTATTTTTTGTCCAAAAATAATATTATCCTTTTTTTTTCTCCAACTATATGTGTAGTCCAAATATTTCATTTCACATACAAGCAATACATGTTCTTCCATATATTCATCTAGATTTCTCAACCACCTTGTTATCTCTGTTTATTGTAATTACGCAGCACAATTCAATTCTATCCCTTGATTTTTATAGTAATTCTACCCTCCATTAATCGGACATCTTTGATGTGGCATGTGATGTATTCTGTATAAATTACCAACCATCTCCAAGCACGGATGGATGTCCGTCATTCACATAATTATTGCAAACCGGTGAACGGGAGCTCGGCTTTCACGGTATAAACCTCACTCCATGCATCTTAACCAGCCAGCAGTACACCCTTCATTGAAATTTAATGCACATGCTATATCCTGTGGCAATTGAGCCTCAGTGCAAGGCATGCATTTATTCTGCTGTCGACAGTTGTGCAAATATGAATTATCCAAAATATCCACGCCCCACCCCCCCTTTTATGTGTAAACACTTTTTGTGCCCTTTTATTGGCTTAGCAAACAGCATTCCAATTTTTTTTTGAAGTCAAGTTTCTATGATGTGTATATTGACATTAGCAACAAAGATGGTCACTGTGCTGTGGAAAGTCATAATTGATTCTGTAATGAACCGCAGTATTTTCTTCTTCTGTCTCGTCACATTATTTTGAACAGGTACACAGTGTAGCAAGTTCAAGGTCTTTTGTCTGATATATTAGCCATCCTTAGATTGTTGGGGTTTTTTTTGTACCATATCTGTCTTGTATTAATTTGTAGGCCCTGCATTTTACCAAATGACCAAATAACATACATGTACTCTGGACTTGCCCTCCTTATTAAGGTCAAGTTATCTACATGTACATGTATGAGGTGACTTGCCCTTTAAGAGCAAGGCACAAGTGTTTGTAAATGAATTTCTTGTTGATCAAGTTTGTATCACAAAATGAAAATTGCTTTGAAAAATTATGATTGAGTTTTCAGTTTGCTGTTATTATATTTTAGAGTAAAAGAAGAAGAATAGTTGGAGCTGTTGACATTTTGGAGATATTACTTTTATTGTTATTTTTCCCCCCATTCTAATGCCATTTGAGAGAACTTTAAAAAAAAAAAACAGTGTATGAAACATTTTAGTGTGTATTATTTGGATGGTGGCAAACTGGCATTATCAAGCTCAATGAAATTATCGCAGTATTTCTTTACCAGTATAAATGTACATGTACATTGTAAATAATGATCATAAGTGTATCAAAACAAGAGCGGAGCAATTTGGGAATGATGAACCATTGCGATTAGAGGTTCAGTCATCATTCTCAGTTACCATGTACATGTAGTTATGACCAGTGCCTAAACATAAGAAATGAATTTTTTGGACTTGTTAAAAACATGCAAAAAAAAAGAAGAAGAGGTCAGTGAAAATATGCATTGGATTCACAATGAAAAACACATTATGACCATATAAACATATATTTTGGACCCCCCCCCCCCCAAAAAAAAAGGCAAAAAAGGCACAAAACAAAACACAAAAATGGAAGGGGAAAGAATCAGCGTAAATTGTAATTTTCTTTCCCAGCAGTTTGTCTGCTTTAAGTTAGCTAGTGTGCTTGTACATGTACTTTCCTGCCATGGGCAATTTTTGTCAGAATTGTACGGGATAGTGCATTTGTATTGTACACACGTTTATAATTTGGTTATGGCTCTCTTTAAATAAGGTCATTTTTTTTTTGCTTTTTATGGATAGGAAAACATCCTCTCTCCTTCCCTTAAATTTTTTGCTGACGCTTTGTTTTGTTTTTATCTTACAGTGAGGGATTTTCTAACTGAAGCAAAAGAAAGCTTTACGAAGCATTGGGATTGCGACAGTCACGTAAGTATTTGCTCCTTATATCATCCTGCGAAAAGTGACAAAATTTTAAAGATAAAGATAATGATAATGAGTCCATGTTTTCATTTTATATACATGTACCAATATTCTCGTTGTGGTAAAGGAGATTTCATCGTTTGATGTAATTAGTGATGTTGCTCTGTAATTTTGTCATGTCCCAATTCGCATTATATACAGTTGTGTATTAACGTTATTACACTACTTCTCCTCGGATTTTAGGGTGTCATTGTCCATACAAGATGTCAGTACCTCACTTCCTTGTCTTGTACTTGTACATCAGAGCTGCCAACTAGCAGGATTCTATCCTGTTTAGTAGGATTTTTTAAAAGGAAATATGACAGTAGGATTTCTCTCATTAAAATGGAATTTTCGAAAGTGCGGACAGTGATTCTTTATTACCTTTATTTTGTCTTATTTTCGTGTTTTATTGGCAATATTTACAGTAAGTTTACCCCATTGCTCAGTATATTCTAGCTGTAAATCATTTTGAATGAAGAAGTTCAAGGTACATGTAGAAGAGTGAGGACTGAAATAAAGTAAGCCCTACAGTGTATATATTATTAATGTCATATTTTAGTTAGGATATCATGCACAGTGGCAAAGGAATTACACTGTTGTATGTTTCACATTTTCAATTCAAAAAAAGGATTTTTGGCTTGAAAATATGATAAACAGAAATGAAGAATAAAATTTGTTTCCAATTGGGGTTGGCAGCTCTAGTACATGTATGGATATGCAAATATAGTCTACATTTTGCAGTGAATGTGCAGAGATACAGTACATGTGTGTATATCATTAGCATCTATTGTATATTGCTAGACATGTAATTTCCACTAAGTACATGTATGTACACTTCAAACATGCAAGGGATAAAATGTTTGATTCTGTTATTACACAAGTTACATATATGTAAATGTACTCTTCTATTGTCTCAGATTTGGGTAGGCCTACACTCTCAGAAAATTATTAGGTTGGTTAAAGTATGAACCGACCACTGTTGATTAAAAAAAAATTGTATGTGAAAATGTATGGGGATTTTTTTTTTTTTAACCAGCAGTTGGTCAGTCCATATTTCAACCACCTAATGATTTTTAACCAACTTTTCTGAGAGCGTAATCTAAAATCTGGAAGTAAGATTTGAAAATGATGTGGAAAAACACTCCTTGTGAATTCAGAAGACTGATAATTCATTTTAAAACTACATTCTTAAAAATGTTCACAAAAAGATTCATAAAAATACATTTTTACATGATGACAAGTCCAAGCTGTTATGACCCATGCATTTATGTTAGCTCATAGTAAATCTTGTATTAATTAACTTGATAAACCAGCCATATCAGTTTTATCTTTACAACTTGACAGTACTGGTACATGAAATGCTTGGCGCACACTGCACAATACGACTGCCATCCGGATTTGGATAAAAATTGTTATAGTATATGATATGAACATTTGAACATGTAAAATCCTAATGATCAAGTTCCGAATAGTCGTGTGAACACTAATATCCAAATTCCGGGCTATTGCGAGCCTCTCTGTAGGAATAAAAGCAAACTCTATTCTGAATCCTAGTGACATCACAGCAGTCTTGCGATTTGAAGCTGATTCCCGGGGGGATGTGTCTCATTGAGGCCTGTACATCATCTGCGTAAATCACTTTCTGAAAAGCACCCTAAACAGGTATTAATGTAGGGGTGATTTTGGTACCCTAAATGGAGAAACCCATGAGCGATCTCAGATTTTTAGACCCTTAACGGGGATTTTATATCTTGCATTATATTTATATACCCTAGGTTGGGATATCTTCAACTAGACATTTTCCCCTGTTTTTCAAGAAGAATGCTTGTAAACACATTAAAGAATATCCTCATTAAAAGAGAGGTATTTTTTTCTTTTTTCCACAAAATACACACAGTAAGAGCGATTGATTTGCCATATTTTCATTCCATCGTCAGAGTCTATCAAATTTTCTACACTTTTCGGGTTTCGGCACTTAGTGAATTTGATACCCTTTTTTCTGATTTTTGCTGTTTTTGATACCCTAAAGTGGATCCCCGGGTTCCCCGCCTGGTGCTGAAAAACGACCCTTTTTCTACGTTTTTGTTTACGCGGATTATGTACAAGCCTCAATGAGACAAATCCCCCCAGGAGCTGATTTGGCCTTTACTCCGACCAAAAGGCTTGCAGTGAACCAAAATTTCGATTTTAGTGTTCTTGTCATTATTCCAAACTTCAAATAAGATAATTTTGCTCGTTTAAACTTTCATATTTAATGCTAGATGCCATTTGTTCGTAAATTGGGTCACAGTCGGATCATATAGTGTGTGGCGGGCTTTACATGTAAAACCACAATGCGTGGAATGGAATGGCTGTTTGATTCTGTGAATGTGTGGGAGCATATGTACAGTGTACATGTACACCGACTAGTCTACTCATTAATCAGTTTTGAGAGTGATAATAATAATAATAATGACAATATTTACAACGTGCAACATATCCATCTCAAGAGATGCTCAAGGTGCATACAATATAATTTCAATTACATAAGATGAAAAAACAAAAGTTGTGTTAATGTAAGCTCACAAGGAAATTTAATAGTATGCATTAAGCATTAGATAAGTTTTAAGCCTAGTTTTAAAAGTGAAAAGGGAGTTACTTGTTTGAAGAGAAAGAGGTAACTTATGTGAAGTTATTCCACAAAAGAGCTGCTGCTTCATACATGTATGCTCTATCCCCCCTAATTTCTTTTATTATGTATTTCTTTAAGCCTAGCATTATTTGATGAACGTAAACCTGAACGACCTGCAGAATGGGGTGACAAAAGGGATGAAATATACATGTATTCTGGAGCTAGATTATTGAGTGCAGGATAGCTTAAGAGTAAAATTTTATACTTAGATTATATACTGTATTTGAACCAACAATATCTTTTTTTATAGGAATAATACTTAAAGCCTGTATTTTTATTGGAGTATCTCAGTCAAATGAAACTTGTAACATAGAGAGCTAATTGTCTTTTGATGATTCATAAATTTTGACATACATGTATGTACAGTAAGACACCAAATATCTTGCACTTGCCACCTATATTTATTTATTTATTTATTTATTTATTTTGTTTATTTATTTATTCAGTATTTTTTATACAGGGTAGCCCCATCAGTAGACAAGTACTGTTTGTTATACTTGGGGGCCCTGTAAAACATAAAACAACACAACAATGCATACATACAATAAAACAAGATAAACAAGATGGCATTTCAGGAAAATAAACTAACAAAATAGAATCATTATTACATTGTACTTTCCTTAATATGTCTATAAGTATGATAAGAGAGGGAAGAGAGGGGAGGATATAGCAAAAAGGAAGAAATGAAGGGAGATAAGAAAAGGAAGGACAGGGAGAGAGAAGCAGAAAGAGAGAGAGGAGAGAGATCAGAATGTGAAAAACTTGAGTGGAGAGAAGAGATATACCTAGAACATAGAACTGTGGAGTGACAGGAGTATGCTTGCATAACAATATGTACATGTACATGAATGCCTTCTCTGTAATACTGTATGTCATTGCTTCTGCTCCTTCCAGAACACAGCTGCCCTTGAGGACTTCGAGAGGATGCGAACACTCGGGACGGGTTCATTCGGTCGGGTAATGTTAGTCAGGCACAGACCTACACAAAGATTCCTAGCAATGAAAATACTTGATAAACAAAAGGTGAGTGATTGTCTTTTAATGTTAAGGTCAAATTTACATCTACCTTTAACCCGGTGACCACAATTTGATTTCAGTATAATACACATTTCACATAGACCCTAGCCCAAGTTATCTTGGGC
Organism: Echinometra lucunter; assembly: GCA_029962745.1. Classification (NCBI taxonomy): domain Eukaryota; kingdom Metazoa; phylum Echinodermata; class Echinoidea; order Camarodonta; family Echinometridae; genus Echinometra; species Echinometra lucunter. Next base: position 26,162,937 of record CM057157.1, read on the forward strand.
ATAGGGCTCGACGGGTTAATTTACTACACTGCGCTATACTTACATGTACCGATATCATCTCATCAAATTGCTATTCGTTACCCCCAACTTGAATAGCCACCGGATAGCAGTTTGATGAGATGATTTAGGTAAGTACAGCTTATTAGTAAATAATGCATTTATGTTCACTAGACATTCTGATTCTTACATGTACACGTATGTGAAAACATTTTTTTATAGGATTGCTTTATATTCGTCAGTGTTTGATTTTGATACTTGGTCTATTGCAGACTGTATCCTATCCTGTAAATATACATTTCAGCTTTAAAAACAGTTTAACATCATTTCACTACAATGTCCTTTACATAATGTTTGGAATCATGGTCAATCTTGCGTATTTACAGTCAAATCCACTGGGATTGAAGAAAAACTTTAAAAAGGCCTGTTTGGGCAACTCCATGAAAGTGTCAACTTTTGGTGAAAATATAAAGTATAATTTGGATGATTCCCTCTATGTCAGTTGAATAGGCATGATTCACTCTGTATGGAACATTATCCAAAGTTTTAACCCATAGCAGGCTTTCTTGAAGTCTAAATTAATCATCTTCAGTCCTCAAATTGGCAATACAAATTATTTTTTTCCATGTTTACATAGCTTGAAAAAAAATAAATATGGATATAACATAAACCAAAATGAAATATAAGTGTAAAATTGAATCAGAAATTGCCAATTTGAACACAGAAATAATGATTATATATTATTCACTGCGTTACCAATTTAAAGAGTTTAATGATTAGTTACACTTAAACTGCTCTAATTCGAGAATGCCACACCATACAGCGATGAGAATGGGTTCAAATTTGTCAATGCATTTTTCTCTTTCTGCTCATGTATGATATGTACTGCCCAACATTCTGGACCAACAGATACTGCAAAAGCGTCTCCTAAAGGTGACACTGTACCTCTATGGGTTAATACACGAGATACAAAATATCAAGCCAAGGCATGAAAAAGGGGGGGGGGGGGTGTCCTGTCTATTATGCTGGAATTAGCCATATACAGTGTACGTTTATCAACTCCCAATATCTTTTTATAGAAGTAATATTTAACAGTCAGATTTGTTTTTATGTTTATATGTTTTTTGAGGATATGTGTACATGTAGTAAAATAACATGGAATCTCTTATGTGTACTTGAGCAAAGCCAAATGTCTTTGATTGGTAAACTTGAGCATCAAATCATTTATTTAATGAATAAGTAAATAGATAAATAGAGAAATAGAGAAATAGATAAATCAAGCAATCAGTGAACTAAATCAATAAATAAATGAATAAAAGCTTTGTTAGTTGGAACTTTGATACCTGTGCAAATGTGATTTGATGTACTTCAAACCCTGGGGCAGGGCTCCACACTAATATTAAAGGAGAAGGGGGTTTAGATCAATATTTTAGGGTCTGTTTACAGTGAGCGGCAGCCCTATGTAAAATTGTGAAAATTTTGCGGGTCTGGGCCAAGATTTTTAGGGCCCGAGTGTCCTCGGGGCCAGTTAGTTTCGAATCATTTGGATTACGTTGTATGTATAAAGCAAGCTTCAAACTTATACTATTTAGCTGCACATGTAGTACATGTACAGTTTGTATAACAATCACAAATATGAGGAAATGCAGTGATCCTACTGGTATTCATTTTTAGGTTAAAAATAACTTCTTCTTAAGTGCCTTTTCACCTTATTCTATTGTGTAATAAAAGATTCTGGGCAGGGATTACAAAAATAGACAGCAAATTAAATAAGAGAGAGGTCATTTTTCACATCTTATTTGCGTGTACACGTACATAACTGTATTCACCTAAAAAGGAGTTATTTGAATTGTCATTACTATGCAGCACTGTATGTATTGTTCTGCCAGAGATATATGTGTAACTGACATGTACACATGTAAACTATTGTTGGGGGGGGGGGGGGGGGAGTATTGCTCTCTGTATAGAAAACATTTTACTCTGAGGAGTCTGAGCAGTTAGCGATGCACAATCAGCCGACCTGTAGGCATCTTGAATGAAACAGTTGACACACGACATAGGACTATGTTCATTTTGTTAATGATTAAATCAAGGACCAAGTATTTTAGATTTTGGTATTATTTCCTTACCCTGTATACATACATGTACAGTGCACATTGTACTTGCATGTAGCACCAGATTCAAGTGTTTATACTTATGATCATGTTTACAATTTGATCATACTTTTAAGTTGCAGGTCCAATTTATTAATTCTTCTGCATTATGCTGTGCCGGGTTTGGACATAGTAATGTGACTATGTCCTTGTGTTCATGTTCATAATTGTGCACTGAATAGTGTATTGTACTTGAACAAAACATACAGTGGTGAAGAGTACTGACATTTCAAATATTTCTTCCAGTACCATGCAATAAGTACATCTTCATGTAGTTGATATCACTATTCACTATTACTGGTCATTGAAGGTATCACTTCACTCCTTTGGTATTGTTCCCCCGTTGCTATTGTCATTATGGCTAACACCTCATTATCACATCATCAATGTCAGGATGTGCTTTTGGCAGCCTTTGAGGGCTTTCACTCTTAATCCCCGTTCCCTATTAAACACTTTGAGATGAGCATCAAAAGTCCTTTCCATACACTAGGAGCGAAGCTAAGTCATTGCTTCTCAAAAGAAAACCCACTATTGCATTGATCATGGTATCGTCAGGTTATCAGCCAAGAAAGGGGTAAGGAGTTTCTGATCGGTGTATTGACTCTTTCTAAAGTGGACATCCTAGAGGTATGCACCTGCCCCATTGTCCAATTCAAGTAGTCATTTCTGTCCTGCTGTTTAGGGTACGCTGGCAGAGGTATCCTGTACGGGAGTAATGTGAAAAACCTTCCAGAGGAATCAATTTTCTGGAGTACATGTAGAACTAGAGTG
>CM057157.1:26167952-26302871 GCA_029962745.1 Echinometra lucunter
ATGTAATGAGAAAGTAGCAGTGATATGAGAAGTGGCAAGCTGGTATTTGTTCAGAGGTGTTTTTAATACATGTACATTGTAGGCATGAAAGGACATGAAGACTTTCCTTGCTTTGGCCCAGAAAACACGTATGACCCCTTTTACACCAAGCGGCCGCGGCCCGGCCCTGCAATTTTGTGCGTTTACACCGGGACCGCCGCCAGGGCCTGTATCTACAGTGTAGATCCTTTCAAAGTTTCATCGTAGGAGCGCTCTATAATTTGACAAAGCCTTTTTTATCCCCGCGCGCCCGGTTTGAAATTCTGCAATATTGGCTTTATGATGTCATTGAAAACGGAAGATGGCCCCGCATTTGGCCCCACTCCGCGTTTACACCAAAACTGGCCACGGCCGAAACTACCTCCAGAGTTAGTCCGAAATTGGCCCTGCATTTGGCCCCACATTTGATTTTTTAGCTTTTACACCAAGCGGGGCCGCGGCCCGGCAGCGGCCCAAGGCTTGGTGTAAAAGGGGTCTGTGTCAGTTAGAGTTTAAAGAGGTACAGGTATGATCATGCAGGCTGATGGAAAAAATGAAATATGTGTTTTAAAGAATTATTTTCACATGGATACGCACATACACACATACATGTACATATATAATGAAAATCTCATTTGAGTATGTCAAAATGGTTTGAAACAATTGTCAACAAACATACTGTACATGTCTGTCAAGCTTCTAATATCACTCTACATGTACATGTATGTGATTCACGATGTCAATCACATATGATTTTACCTTTGTTTTCTTATTTGGGTCCTTTTGGGACTTTGTTGTAAGCAAGAATTATTCAGTGAATATTTGTGTACTGTGTGTTGTCAAACTCATGTATGGCATACATGTACATGTTAAATTTTCATACATTTACAGTGTACTCCTGCGGATTTGTATTTACTGTCGTAGTATCTCACTTTGTCTTTCAGGTTGTAAAATTGAAGCAAGTTGAACACACACTAAATGAGAAGAAGATTCTACAGGCCATATCGTTTCCCTTCATTGTCAGCTTAGAATATCACTTCAAGGTAAGACTTCATCAACATGGTTATGCAAGATTGATTTCAAAAAGCTACGTGTAGGTAATGAACCTGGCTTGGGGTTTTAAAGGGTATGTGGTTTCATAGTCTGCAAGTGAAGCTGTATTTTGATGCTATCAGAATTCATGCTGACAGCATTTTGACTTGAACCCGAAAGCACAGACTCCAGTTTACCACGAATAATATGTAATTTGTAAACAAATTTTAGGCATTACTTCGGGTGTTTCATAAAGATCAAATAATATTGGTCATAAAATACAATGTATGACAACAAAAACAGTTTTGTTACCATGAGGGAATTACATTTATTTTACATGCTATTTGCCTAAATCTTGTCAGAAATTTTACAGTGCAGGGCCTTTGCAAATCTATGTACAGTCAAGATAGTTGAGACCCTACATGTATATTGGTGCTTCTATTAAAGGCAGACCTCCCAACCATACTGAATTTGAGGGAAAGAATCTGAATTTTGACCATTCCAAGCTCTTGTTTCGATATGATTTTCCTATTTTTCTTGATAAATTTACAACACACTCCTACGGGAAATACTGTTTCTTTCTTAATTTTGGGCAAATGCATCCCTATTTTTCAGTCAGAAAGGTTGGGAGGTCTGCTAAGGGGCCATGGCTATGTAAAAATGGGATGTACTTTAAGTAGAGTACTCGTAAGAATTATTGCATGCATATGACATTGCCAGACGCTATTGGCCTCATATTGCAAGGAAACCTACAATGTACATGTAGCATGCACTGTACCAGCCCAGCATCTGCGATTGTATTGATTCATTTGCTTATCACATGCATGCCATTAGAATTTACACGCACAGCTCCCTGGTTGCTATGCACATGTACAACTGCGTTTGATGGTAGGCATCCTACTTGGCATTCGCCTTGCACTCGTGACAAACGACAAACGAATTGATGCATGGTCTGCTTGAATACATGTACAAAAATCAAGGAGATACACAGAGATCACAATAACCATAATGTACTGCAGTAATGTAGATCTATGTCTGGACTTGTACTGCGCAATAGTATACATTTTTTCATTGAATATGGGTATGTTAATTGTAATTTATTTTTAGCCACTTATTTAACAGTATCAGATTACATTATAAAAACAAAAATAAAACAGGAATTAATTTGGGAGCCAAGAGGATGGTGACCAAATTCTATAGAAACAAAAAATATCCATGGATACAAACATAATTATAATTAGCAATGTTGTGTATTAATTTGATATTAAACTTGTGATTTCATGATTTTGAGGGCAAAAAAAGGCATCAAAACTGTATGATACACTCATTTACTTATGTACATGTGTGTATATGTTCAAACTGTTTGTGTATAATACAGTTTAAATTTACAAATGTACATTTCATGATTGATCCAATTAATACTCGATCCTTCAGAGATCCAGATTTTTATTGGTTCAAACCATTAATACCTGCATAATGTGCTCTCTAAATTCTGATATTGGGTTATTGGTATGGCTCACGTATAATCATGCCTTCAGAGTTCTCGCTCTCTCACTTTCTCCGGGGAGAAAGCATCACCAAGCAATCTTGCACATTAGGTCTAATTGAATTTTAATTGGGCAACACGCAAGAGCTAATTGCAACCAGGTACTTATCAGCGACTTGTTCAAACAGCCCTAGGAAGTAGTATGAATATATGCTGTCATCGATTGATGACACCGATGCTCAATGCTCCTGGTAAGACATGTGATCATCACTTCTTATTAATTCGAAGAAAAGGAGGCAATATCAATAGCAAGACCAGGGCCCCGTTTCATAAAACTTGTTATCAATAACAAGTTGCAACAACTGTTAATAAGGTACTGAAATCTTTGCATCGGATTGGCTGAGAGCAAATTTGTCATAGAAATGTGGAAGTTGTTACTGATAACAAGTTTTATGAAACAGGGCCCAGTGGATGATGTATTTCTCTTCCCACATACATGTATATGTACAAGGTAACATAGCGAAATGGAGTGGTATAAAAAAAAAAACTATCTTGAACACCAACAATAAAAACAACAAAAAAAAATGCATTTTGCATTCTGGACACATCTTTTTCGAGTTGCTCCATGTTAAAAAGCTGCCCAAGTAGTCACCAATAAATTCAGCACTGCATGATGAAGGATTATCATTGAAAGTTGAGCCAGCAGTGTTGTATTTTGATTATTTCCTTTCTGTTCATAGGGCCTACATGTAGGTATGTATAGATTTATCTGTGTAAGTTCAGTATTGTAGTAAATAATTGGGGATTATGAGGAATAATAAGAACAATCTAATAATATTGGATATTATTATCTATATAGGGCATTTTACCAGCACATTAAAAACACATATTTCATGTCAGCAATATCAGAGCATATTGTATAAAACGCTGAATTCCCCAAAGGCTCATGTGCAAAATTTGCCGTGCAATATTATGCGATATTGCATGGTCTCTTCGCGTGCGCACAGTAAAACAAACATGCGCAATAAGGATTTCAATGCGCGGACACGCAATACACGCAATGCACAAACGACACTTTGATGACGTCATAAAGAGGTAAGTCAAACTGTGATCAAAATAAATGTATGATGGGGGCCCTTTTTAGTTGCTGAAATGACATTTATTGAATTTTAAATCCCTTTTCTGTTGGGTTTAGATAATAATAATTATATTGGATGGCTTTATTTCATGGAATACCAGGAATATTCCACTCGTTAGGGCCAATATTGCACTCATCTTCGATTCGTGCAATATTGGTCCTAATTCGTGGAATATTCTCTGGTATCCCATTCAGAGCCATCCAATATAATATAATTATACAGCGCACGTATTCACCTAACAAGGTGCTCAAGGTGCTCCTGTATAACGCCACCAATTTCAGTGCTCACAGCATTCAAGAAATTCCTTCCTACCAGTACCCATTTACACCTGGGTGGAGAGTGGCAAATGTAGATTAATGTCTTGCCAAAGGACACCAGTGCATACATGGTACATACATGTACTTCTCATTCTGACCCCCAACCCTTTCAAAAGAGAGATGAAAACACCTATAAACTCTTTGCAGCTTCACATTTGATTTGAACCCAAATATCCTGAAACAATGCACTTCCAAAGTGTCCATGTTGTCCTAACAGTAACAGCTCTGGAATCCACCTCAAATATCAGCACTTCTCCACAAAATGCCAAATGTCAAGATATGGAGTGCATTCCCAAAGGAAGAAGAATGGTGGATTTCCTTTGAAATCAAACATTTCAAAGGTCACTCATGCTCTTCATTCCAGGCGGCTTAACTTAGGATTAGTTGAACCAGAGTGATGCAACAAGTTGGGGGGGGGGGGGAGGGAGGGGGGAGGGGGGATTTAAAAAGCAAAGATGACTGTCTTTTAAACAATGAGAGGATGAGTGAAAGAGAGGGGGGGGGGAGCATTCAGGAGCTAAATGGAAAATTTGTAGGATTGGGTACTTAATGCTGTATTGGTTAAGATAAAATAAGGAAATATGTGTAGTTCAATTGAGCACTCAATAGCAGAGCACTGTCTCTTTGTTTACTTTGATCCACTTACATGTATTGTTAGGCAAAGTCCTAAAGTACTTATATGCTTTTCTCACTCAGTTTTCTGAACCTTGTACTATTTTTAACCCTGTAGTATCAGTAACCGTGGATTAGTGGGCTATTTTTAGAACTTTGCCCTATGTAGATCATTCAGTGAATCTGTGTTATGGCCATGACCTCGCTCAGCATTCTGGCTTGAGTGCACTGTGGTGTGACCCTAGCTAGAACTGTCTGCTGCAAAACAATGCTGGTATTAGTAATGTATAGTCTAGTCTGTAGGCACATGCCCTAATTGTCACTTTATTTAAATGCAATGCATCTTGAGAGAAGCCTAGCCAGAGTGCTTACTGGCCATGTCAATATCTGGAGCAGTTATATTACATGTACACGATTCACACTGACCTCCTTTAGTCTTTTGCTCAGACCTACATTATAAACATGTTTTGACAGACCAGGGTTTGTGCCAGCAAACTAGGTACAGCCTTGGCATACTCTGTGGGTTACTAGTACTTGTCACTGCGTACATCGCTTAGGCAACAAGTCTGTACTCTCTTCTGAATTTAAGTTTTAGCCCAGTTTGTACAGTCTCTCCTCTTTTTAGTGACATTTTCCATTATCTTTTGACCCAGAATGCTATCAGCAGAAAGAAGTAAAATCACACACACACATTAAAAAATAGAGTCTATATCTAATTTGCTAAGTTATCCTTTACAAATGAGAGCGATTTGATTGTGGCCAATCACTCCACTCTCTATTGGCATTGCATTGTGAAACACTATTTTGATGTGGAAATAGGCAATTTTTCAGTTAAACTCTGTAATTTCATTCATATGGGTTCATGTTTTATAACATTACATGTATTTTTTTTTCTAAACTACATGTATGTACAGTGTGTAGGTGTGGGGAAAAAAAATTGTTGGCAATTTGAGGAGGGAAAACTGATTAATTCAGACTGTAAGAAAACTCTGGTCTGCTCTAGGTTTATGTGATTGTGTACATGTACAACATGTACATGTAGGTCTATGTCATTTTTTATATACCACAAGGGACATATACATATAGGTTGAATAGTAACATTGGAATGAACAGGAGCAAAAATTTTAAAGGCCTCCTATCACTACAATGATACCATAACATTCTTCCAAAATGACATAAAAAGACTGAGAAAGCTCACCAATTTTCTTACCCCTTCTCCCAGAACTCGAGCTTTTCTTTATAACCTCAAGTAGCAGCTTGAGGTTTTGTATAGATCAGAGATTTCAGTCAGGCCTGAGTTATGTAAAATTTGGTCTGAAAAGTGTATCTGCCGTGCTGATTTCTTAACCTTCTGGACACTAAGCCCAAGATAAGCCGAGGGGGCCAGTCAGTATAAATTCCCTAACACAAGGCTCGACATTAGCGGTGGCCCGGTGGCCCAGGGCCACCAAAATTGGCTCCCGGGCCACCATTTTTCAAAAATTGATAAGTTTGGTGGCCCGAATCGGGCAACCAGAAAATTTTAAGTTAACGCAATTTACGTGGTGTTAATTGTACACATTTTGGCTCCTTCCGCGATCCGAATTGCAAGTCAGTTTTATTCGCGGTTCATCAGCGCCGACGCTATTTGAGTTAGCGCAACACCACTCCAATTGCACCTGGATCTAGTTGCGGTGAGCTAGCCGACCTCAAATGAAAGTTAGATTAGTCTTATGGCAGTATATAGGCCTCGGTCTGCGGCCGTGTGTATTTTCCGCGCACCACACTAAGCCTGTTTCGAGTCTAGTACACGATTAAACGTCCGAAAATGTCACTACACGAATAATAGAATTTCTATCGACTACTCGGAAACATAGCTTGAACTTCAGAATGATCCATCAAAAATGCAAAATCATTAATGAAATCAAGAATGCTTCTCTCCATTTCAAAGTTTTAAGGTGTGATTATGTCATTTAGACGCCTTAAATTCACGTGAGAATATCTTTTTTGATCACGAAACTCTTATGTCTCGCGCAGCGAAAACAAGTGTTTCAATAATATTCGGAAGCTGTAAGCCCTAATGTGTGTGTGTGTGAGAAAGCGACTTAATCGCGCATTGCACCATCGGTCACCACAGCGATATGCACCGTAAGCAAGTGAGCTCACTAACGTAATCAAAGATACGCTATCATAGTCAGTGTGACAAAATATTTTTGGAACATAGCAATGAACGAAGACGAAAGGATATTACCAAGAAAAAAAACATTCATACTTGCAAGTAAGCGCTTGTTCGTTAGTTATATGCCCTTGCTGGCGATTTGTGATGGGGATTTCAATCATTGGAGTTCGATTTCAAATGACTGCTAAGCGCTTTCATCGTAATGTATACGTAGTTTCAACACGGCCGAATGGGATTTTGTGCAATGACTGTTACGCTCCACTTCCGGGTTGGCGCCATCTCTTGTCAGCTGACGAATAATATTGAAACATGATTTCACCAATTATTGATGAAATATCAAGCAAATGCCGATCTATTTGGCTTTATTTGACCAGGATTTTTTATTCGGTCCTCACAAAAATAGGTAGGATGCTATGATTTGAATTTTTATGAACTGGACAAGCAATACATTTCTTTTCAAAGATGCTTTATTGCCAAGTTTCTTTATGAAAATCGGACATTACTGTTAGGGATATTGCACACGCTGTTATATGGGTATGGGACTGGCCTCACTCCGGTGCTGCAGCGCAGGTGCAGCTCCAGCGCGGGGCTGAATGGTGGCAGGCTACGAACAGCTGGAGTGGTCGGCCGACTGGCCAAATGAAAGTACCGAGTAGTCGATTAATCGTCAAAAAAATGACCGTTTAAACGAATACCAAAAATGGGCTTTCAAAACAGCCCTACATTGAAGGGTCATTGTAAGGAAGAATCATATAATAATCTGCAACTTTATCACTGAATATGATCATTTCAGGGCATAGGAGGGTAAAACAATGGGTTTTAATCATTCTAACAATGTTTTATTATAATCTTTAAATTTCTTATGTTTTTCTTTGTTTTTTTCGGGCCACCAAATTTCATTCTCGGGCCACCAAAAAAAAGGAAATGATAATTTTGGTGGCCCGAATGGGCCACCAAGAAAAAAAGTTAGTGTGGAGCCTTGCCTAACACACGTGTGACCCCAGGTTTTCCAAAACCACCCTAAATGAGTTCTATCCATTGATGAAAATCACACCCTTTTGGAGGTTTTTTTCTGTGCCTTTCTGTCAAAATTTACGAGTTTAACCTTCTCGAACACATACCCGAAACAAGGTCTCTGCCCGGTGTTGTCACGATATATTCAAAGGTGTAACCAAGATTGTTCGGCAACCCAGAATTTGACCCCTATCGTGTGGTGTTTCAAGTACATTTTCAGACATTTCTACCCCTATTTGGCACAAAACAGGTATAAATTGGCCTTTAAAAACACCCGTATTTTTCGCATTCAAAGTACACTTGTACTAAACCACCCCTTTCAAATTCAATTCATGTCTGAGTCAAAAACAGAAAATTGCAAACAAGGACCAGAAAAAAAAAACACCCTTTTTTCAATTTCGAGTACAAGCTCATAAAAAGACCCCTTTTTACGCGAAATTTAGAACAATCATGCGTACACGAAGTCAATACAGAGTGACAACATCGGGGTTTTCTTTTTTGTTAAACTCAAGAAAACATACCTTTTTTTTCCTTAATTTTTGGCCTACTTTTATTTGACATGCTAATGTCCAAAAACTACCCATTCCATATGTTTTTCGTGTCATCGTGAATTCGTGATATTTTACCAAAATCAAATTGTACCTAAGTTAGAAGTAATAACGTGAATTCTTTCTATCCAATACCAAGCTCACTTGTAGCAAATGAATATTCACATTGTACAGTGTAAGTACTGAGAATTCATACATCTGCCTTCCAAGTCGAAGAGTCTAGCTAGCAACTCTGCTATTTTGTGGCAGGGGAGAGGACCAACTGTACCATGCTAATGAAATGTTGAAGCAAAGTGAAATGAATTTGAAATCAGCCGTGGATGTTATGTGCACGAGTGAACAGCCTCCACACCGAGCGAAGTAGCAATGCACAGCTCATGCTCAACACAACGTACAGTGGGAAGGCCAGACTGAGTGGTTGGTTGTGTAGGCTATATCATTGCGTTTATATCATGTGTTACCCAGTGAAGCTTCGAGTCAATGAGTTCATGAATGCTTCTCCCTTGTCTACCTTCTAGCTATACCGTATTGCACGATGTGTTAATAATTGCCTGCATGTCAAAGGCTGTTAGTATAATGCTTGAAAAAATTAGTCCAAGCCATTACAAACAGTAATGTAGGCCTATATGTATTGTAGGTGTCTTTGCTGAGTCTCATTTTTTAGGGGTTGTTGTAAAGAGGAAAACCTTGAAAGAATTTGTTGGAGTTCAGCCATTTGGACATAATAGATCTCTAACTTCATGACATGGGTGAATGTGCTTACATCCCGTTCGACTATACAAGCACCTATAACCCTGAAAATATGCTGAGGGCCCCTGTAAACTGTGAACTCCAACAGTCTGCTTTTTAGCCATCTTTACCTCTTTCTTCTCCCCCTGTTCAATAAAGCATGAACACATTGCTACAAGAAATAACTAAAAATAGATGTATTTTTTGTCAATATGTCATTTCTGGTGTTTGCATGCATGCATGCATGCACCTTCTCGTGCAAGAGCAGACATTTGGTGATGTCATGGGCATTGATTGGGCGACTAGAACAAGATTATGCATGCTGACGTGCTGTATGAATATGTGTTCTTGAAGATTCTGAACCCACCTGCGTGCCTAGCAGAATCAATACTGACTTGGCAATCAGTATTTCCTTTCCAATGTTCAGTCTATAAAGTAAATGAATAAGACATTTTAAGGTTGGAGGGGGGGGGGAGGGAATTATCGGGGATGCCTGTAAAGAAATGGGCTACCGAAAGCATTCAACAGGTCCATGCAGTATAATGCATGGGTTCGAAGCAGGTGGTGTGCTCACATACATGTATGACTTTGACTGTGTTTGTTGTTGTGCCGTCCCCTAACAACATCAAGCAAGAAGCATGGACAAACTGAACACTAGCTGTCACACATTACTCCAATATTCCTCTTTCTTGATGGAGTTACCCTTTTGATTGTCAATTCTGATAAGTTGCATGTAGTTGAGAGATATGCAATAGAGCAAAGAAAGGATATAATTATTTCATTTTTCCATGATGCACCCTTTTTTTAATATGATTTCATGAACTAGATTATGATGTTAAAGATAATTGGCCCCTGTTGATATGCAAAATGCGTGCACTTTAATTGTGCACTTTAATTGTGCACTTTAATTGTGCACGGATTAAAGTACCTTGACATTAAACTTGATGGTCGTAAGTACATTGTACGTATATGATTTCGAATTGACTGTAGAGAAAATAATATAGAGCCAGCCTGAGTCGATTTGGTTTGAAAGCTGGTGCTCGATCGTCACTATCGAGCCCCAGCCCTGTTTTGGCTAAACCGGCGCATCGATGAAAGTGAAGAAATATATAACGAAATGACAGTGTCAATAGACTTTGAAATTCAACCGGTTTAAGAACTAAAATTCTATTATAGGGTCTTGAAAACATAATGCTGTGTGAAAGCTTCATGTAGACCCTATAATAGAATTTTAGGTCTTAAACCAGTTGAATTTCAAAGCCTTTTTACATGTATTCCTTTATTTCATCAACGCACCGGTGTTCGACCGGAGCAAAGCTGTCAAGCCCAGGTTTTAAAAAAAAATCAAAATGATTCAGGCTTAATATAGAGTTACTTACTTTCTCCTTTTCTGATTCATAGTATTTGAACTTTTTTAACTCGAGGCTTGTCATTTAAACTTCTTTTACAGATGCATCATTGCATTTTAACTCAACTAAACCAAATACAGATTGTCACATGGTGTAAACATCTGAAGATTACTTGTAGTTTTATTTACACTGTAGATCTGTCTTCACTAATACTTCAATAGTCATATCATTATGGATATACACTATACATCGATTAGTTCTTGATGTGAATTTGTCCTAACGCTCTTCAACCCATCGCAGTACAGTGTTTCCTTTTACTGCCGTTTTTGCAGTAATGGTCCAGAATGCCAAAAATTACATGAGCAGAAAGAGACAACTTTATTGAAAAAGTTGTTTCCATGGCAGTTTGTCGTGCCATTCTCGAATAAAAGCGATTTAAGTTTAATTAATCATTTAAACTTTCTGAATTGGCAATGCAGTAAAAATTATAAAGTCACTCTATCTCTGTGCAAAGTGGCAATTTTTTAGTAAAATTTTGCAGTTATCATTCATTTTGGTTCATGTTATATCTATTTCAATTTTTTTTTCAAGCTATGCTAGAGTGGAAAATGGCAATATTAGTTGCCAATTTCAGGAGTTAAAAGCTGATTAAGTTAAACCTTAAGAGAGCTCGGTACTACTATGACTTAACATCTTTGTTTTCCCCCTCTCCCTCACTCAGGATAACTCGAATCTGTACATGGTCTTGGATTATATTCCCGGCGGTGAAATGTTCTCTCACTTACGGAGAATTGGCAGATTCAGGTAAGATTACATATGAAATTGGTAGGAGCTTGTCTCGCTGCCTCATCAGCAATTCCAGTACACTACTTTCTAGGGAAGTGACATTTCATATGCGAAGAGAGAAAGAGAGAGGGAAGGGAAAAAGAAAGAGTGTGTATGAAGAGTTTGATTGTGGAAAAACAATTACATGTAAGGCCATTTTTTACAATATATCAAATGCCACTATTGTATGAAACAAAAAATTGCCTTCCATTTGTATCTCGCTCATTACATACATGTATCAAGGAAAAATATCGGAATATAATCTAACTTATCAAATATTGTTATATTCTTTATATTTTAACAACTTCAAGCTCCTCACATGTACATGTATGATGATAATTCATTTTGATGTGAGTGTATGTATCTTTTAATGAGGGTAGCTTTATATTAGCAGTACAAACAGAAGCATCTGGAACACAAAATGCATTTTTTGTTGTTGTTTTATTTTAACACACCACTCTCTAAATGCAAAGCTTCCTTATCACATTGTTAAAAGATGCATTTCATTTGTTGTATAAAGGCAGATTGCCAAAAGTTGTACAATACACTATTGTTTTCAGCATTCTTTTACCTGAAAGAGCTGGAAATACAACAAATGCGTGTCTTGATTTCCTTTGAAAAAAAAAAGAACAGAATTCTCACTAAATCACTTGTGTAGAAAGAAGCTGGTATGTTCAAGGTTGAAGTTTATCTTTAGTCTTCATCGCAAGGAACTGGCTTTTGAATTGATATTACAAAATACATGTAAGTTATAGCCAGCAAAAGATGAATTGTAGAAACTTACTGGGACTGCAACCGCTGAAATGCACAACTCACATGTACATGCAATGGAGAGTAGAGACCATGTTATTGAGATGTTCTTTTTCAGGACTGGATTTTCTTTTTATCTCTAGTACTCACTAATTACACAGTCTTGCATGTGGCCAGCTAATATCTAATGGTATTATTGAACTTTATATGATTCTGTGAGAGTTTTATCATGACCAGGGATGTCATCTGAAAGCTCATTTAGTGCTCAATTAGCAAATCATTTTGAAAGCCCACTTTAAAAGACCCCGTTTTAGTCGGCAAGAGGTGCGTTGCATCTAATGCATGCATGTATTGTGCATGCATGTATTGTGCACGCAATAATCGATTTTGGAGTTGACAAAGCTTAGTATCAACAAAGATTCTGTTAGCAGTCAATTAATATAAAAAAATGGCACAACACTATTATTGTATTTTTTGCTTAATCATTTAATGTAATGACTGTTAAATATCCGGGATTTCATATAGGTGTATGGTACATGTATTTGATTAAGTGAGAATTTTTTTTCGTCCATTTCGATATGCGGGAGGAGTGTATGTAAACGTATGTTTTGAGCGATTTGTGGATGTCTTAAATCAAGAAAGTTAAATTATACATATGTAGCAAGGCCTTTTGAATTCATTTCACAGTGGCTTGTATACCATGTATGGCCTTTTTGCCAAGTTAAAGTTGGAGGGTGTATACACCCTTTTTTTCTTTGTTACAGCGTATCTGGTGGAAAAGGGCTAAAAAGAGAAGGAGCCTACATGTATCTTTACTACGCAAATTTGATTGAACACTAAGCAAGCTTTCATAATACTGACTTTTTAGGTGTATTAAACAGTGCTGATTTCTCATACCTGGGGCCTGTTGCATAAAACTTACTATAATAGTAACTTTACTATTATAATAACTTACTGGATTTTGATTGGCTGTTGATGATGTCATGTTTTTCAACAGCCAATCAAATTCCAGTAAGTTGTTATAATAGTAAAGTTACTGTTATAGTAAGTTTTATGCAACGGGCCCCAGGGGACTTAAAAGGAGAGTTAAAAGGAAAGTTACAGATGTACAGATGCACACATAAGTGAGTTTTCAGAATACACCCCCAGAACTCACATTACCTTTAAATAGTCAGAAGATAAGCTGCATTTGCAACATGTATGTCGTCGTCTCATGCATCCAGTGCCCTAGGGAGGCAAGTATCTTACTCTCTTCTCATGCATTATGCATGAAATGTTGGCCACATTCGACACCATAATTGTAGTTTCAGCAGACTCTAGCACTTGCAATCGTTTGTGAAGTCGCGGGACACTTGAAATTGGCTGGGCAAGAGGCGATGTCCAAGCTAGCGGTGTCTTCCAAATGAGTTGTTCAGATATCCTAGAGACTAGTAGAGAGGGCACCTGTTAACGAAGGGGGAGACTTTGCGCCATGAGAGAAATATTAGACATGCATGGTATGAACATGTTAGAATATCAACCTGTTGATAGTGTTGTTGAAAACATTCATAAAGTGAGATAGTGTGGATGCATGTACAGTGTATGTCAGGGATCAACACTAACTGAAAACTGTGGTTGTCCTTTTGGCAATCTAATTTGACTTTATTACATGCACATTTTTGTTGGCCTGCAGTGGACATACATGTACGTATATTTCTTGGGTAAGTATATGAAGAGAACTAAAAAAAAAAAAAAAAAGATTATAAGCTTAATATGCAGCATTGAATATTCATATCATCCTTGGACATTGTAGCTGCGTTGAGTTAACCAAAAAGTTAGAACGCCATCTTCGGCAAGACATTTTGTGATTTCCCAAGACAGGCGTGAAAGTCCTGATACTTAAAGGAAATTCATGAGTATCTGAAACATCCTTTAGTTGCAGTCAACCTCATTGACTAAAAAGAGGCAAGAAGGTCAGTATTTACACTTACAGTGTTTAATTTGTAAGGAATGTGTGTACTATTATGATATTTATGTGCTATAACTTTGAGTTGACTGCACTCGTGTATATTCACAATGTTAACGCCCACGTATAAGGATTCATGTGGTTAAATGTTAAGAAGTCATTAACGATAACACAAAGCTCATTATCAATAGATTCCTTGATACAAAAGTGGATTTATTATTGAATATAGTATCAGCCTGTATGAGACAAGTATTTATGCAAATGAATCTGTGCACATTAAGTCATATTAGAACTGTCTAGTTTGTTCAATGAAACACAAAGAAAGACATTATTAATAGGGTTTATCAATTATCATAAGGTCAAGTAGAGGGCAAATTTATAAGAATGCCCATGGGTCACGCCCAAAATTTGATTTGTCATGAAGATAATTATGAAGATATTTATGATTTCAGTATAGAAGAAAGCTGTAATTGATTATGACTTGATCTATTGTTGAATAGTTACAATCAGATTTCAGGGTTTGAACTGATTACAATTTATGTATTTCATTGTTACAGTTTTCACGGAGTGAACGAAATGAAGGTACGATGCAAGTACAAGAAAATAAAGAAACACTCCCGTAAAAACCTGTCAATTCGTCATTTGTGATTGGCTGCAGCTACAGTGAAAACTTCCAGAACAATCTGAGGGAAACCTCTGGCTGAGTTTCTTTCAGGGTAGACTTTCTGCGGTGGAAACCTTTAGCTGTGTCGACACCAGCACTGGAATGAATCTCAACAGAATGAGTGAACCGGTTCATTTTATGAAGTGAATCTTCCATCACCATAAGATCTTCATCATGTCAGAAACCGGAGAAGAGAGCAGACGGGATAGAAGACCCACGGAGAAGGGTCTACAGTACCAAGCAGACGTCACAATCAAGACATGGAAAGATGCCGTTCGACTTTGGAGGAGAAAGGCAAACAAGCACAGACAGCTTATAGTTGAAGATGACGTCAAAGCTGAGATGATTAAAGAATCCCGCAACCAAGTGCAGGAGGTTATGGACATGGCCATTTCTGCGCAAGACAAGCTTGCTGCTTTAGCTCCTTCAGCAAGTCTTGATGATGATGGTGAAGAAAAGCTTGAAGAGATGGAAGAAGAACACTCATTACTAATGAGAGAGACCATGAGAATCATTCTACACTTGAAGGGCGAAGCTCTTTCTTCGAAATCGGGTTCTCGTTCAGCTAGAGGAAGAGTTCAAGACTGGGTCAACTCTCAGGCATCAGTCTCTTCTCAAGTTAAGAGTTCAGCTGATAAAGATAACAGTGTTCTTCCAAACAAGATGGATGACCATACCCCTCCTGTGGAGTCTTCAGCCAAGAAAGATGATGCTAAGCTTTCATCACAAGTTAATAATCGACCAGCAGACAAGCCCAGTAAAGATGAAGTTCTCGCCAACAGTTTGAAGGAGTTGCTTTGCTTGAACAGGCTACCTCTTCCAGAGCCTGGAATATTCTCAGGCAATCCACTAGACTATACGTCATGGAAGAGAAGCTACGACGCCTTAATCGAACATCGAGGAATTCCAATCAGAGAAAGGTTCTACTTCCTCTTAAAGTATCTTTCTGGTGAGCCAAGATCCTTGGTTCAAGGGTATTCAATGATCGGAGATGCTGCAGGATACGACGAGGCGAAGACGGTATTGGAGCAGAGATATGGTGATCCATTTGTAGTATCCAATGCCTATCGTGATAAACTTGACTCTTGGCCCAAGGTTGGGTCAAGAGATGCCACCAGTCTGAGGAGATTTGCAGACTTTCTGAAGCAATGCGATACAGCTTCCAAGTACATTCATCATTTGAATCACCTGGATGATGAAAGAGAAAACCGGAAGCTACTGATAAAACTTCCAGATTGGTTGATTGTGAAGTGGAGCAGGAAGGTCGTGCAATGGAGGGAAGAGTGGGGGACATTCCCACCCTTCACTGTTTTCACCAAGTTCGTCGATGAAGAAGCTGTCATTGCTTGTGACCCTGTTACCTCTCTTCAATCCCTGCAGACCTCAAAGGAAAGAAAGAAATCAGCTGCCACTAGCTTTCTGCAGACTGGAACAACTCAACAGAAACAGAGAGTTGGACCCACTGAGAAAAGGTCTCTTCCATGCATCTTCTGCAAGGGTCAACATCACCTCAGTGAATGTTCTTCCTTCAGTACAGAGACGATGCAGAAGAAAAGACAGGTGGTTAAGGAGAATGGACTCTGCTTTGGCTGCCTGAAAAAAGGACACATATCAAAGAAATGTAAGAAGAGAAATACATGCTCCTCTTGCAAAGGGAAGCATCCGACTGTTCTACATGATGATGAGTGGAAGGAAAGACGACAGGAAGCTAACAGAGAAAGTGGTGTCAAGGAAACCCTGGAGTCAAAATCCCATGCATCAAGTTCGGACTCCAGTTTGAAAAGGTCATCAATGATAGTTCCTGTGTGGCTTTCACACGAGTCCTGCCACGGTGATAGATTGGTGTATGCTCTGCTCGACACTCAATCAGATACATCGTTTATTCTGACTGACACTAAGGAAGCAATGAGAATTAAAGGAGTCGAGGTGAACTTGCTACTCTCTACCATGACCAAAGCGAATGAGAGAATTGCAAGTGAAAGAGTGACTGGACTCAAGGTGAAAGCTTTCAGTGGTTCCAAGAAGATCATTAACCTCCCTCCTATCTACACGAGAGACATCATGCCAGCAGATAGGCATCACATACCTACTCCTGACATAGCAAGATCCTTCAAACATTTGTCCAGAATTGCTGACATGATAGCTCCTCTTCAAGATGTTGAAATTGGGCTCCTTATCGGCTACGACTGTGCCCAGGCTCTTGCTCCACGTGCTGTCATCAACTCTCCTGATGATAGAGGTCCATACGCAATCCAGACGGATCTAGGTTGGAGCATTGTAGGCACAGTGAAGGCAGAGTATGCTGATAGTCACAATGATCCAATTGGTGTGAGCTACCGCACCACAGTACGAATTATACCTGAGGAAACACAGCTGAAAGGACATCGATCAGAAGTGATCTTCTCTCATCCAGCTTCAATGAAGGAAGAGATAGCTCCTCTTCATGTCGTCCGACTTTTAGAGGCTGACTTCATCCCAGATAGGAAGCAGAAACCCTATTCACAGAATGACACAAAGTTCATCAGGCTAATGAAGAAAGAGATCCACATTACAGAGAGTGGGCATTATGAGATGCCATTGCCCTTTAAGGAGGAAGATGCACCTGTGCTGCCTAACAATAAGTATTTGGCTGCTAAACGTCTGAATCACTTGAAAAGGAAATTTGAAAGAGATGCTACCTACTACGGTCAGTACCTCCAACAAATGGACAACCTCCTTCATAAAGGCTATGCAGAGAGAGTGACCGAACAGGGTGAACCAGGAAAGCAGTGGTACATTCCCCATCATGGAGTGAGTCAGCCGAAGAAACTTCGCATAGTGTTCGATTGTAGCTCGCAATTTCAGGGAGAAAGTTTAAACTCTCACCTCCTAACAGGCCCAGATTTAACGAATACACTAGCTGGAGTTCTGTGCAGGTTTAGGAAGGAAAGGATCGCATTTATGTGCGACATAAAGGAGATGTTCCACCAATTTCATGTGAACAAAGAACATCGGGACTATCTGCGCTTTCTGTGGTGGCCCAGTGGAGATTACCAGCAAGATCCCGTCGACTATCGTATGGCTGTGCATTTGTTTGGGGCTGCCTCGTCCCCCGGATGTGCAAACTATGGCCTGAA
Organism: Echinometra lucunter; assembly: GCA_029962745.1. NCBI lineage: Eukaryota > Metazoa > Echinodermata > Echinoidea > Camarodonta > Echinometridae > Echinometra > Echinometra lucunter. The sequence goes on from CM057157.1 coordinate 26,185,655, forward strand.
ACAGATTGCAACTGACAAGGCAGATGTAATAAGTCAGGAGGCTGCCAAGTTCATCCAAGAGGATTTCTACGTAGATGATGGTCTAAAATCAGTCGCAACAGAAGAAGAGGCCATCATGCTTATCTCGAAAACCAAGAAAATATGTGAACGTGGAGGGTTACATGTACACAAAGTCGTCTCTAATTCCAGAAAGGTACTAGAATCAGTTCCAGCAGAAGATAGGGCTAAGGAAGTTAAAGAATTGAATCTTCTGCATGACCATCTCCCCATCGAGAAAGCCCTTGGAGTTCAATGGTGCGTTGAGTCTGACACGTTCCGCTTTAGGATGACCTTTCAAGATAAGCCACTGACCAGGAGAGGTGTTTTGTCGACTGTTATGTCCGTGTATGATCCCCTTGGGTTGTTGGCTCCTCTCCTGCTGCCTGGGAAGTTAATACTTCAGGAGCTGTGTAGAAGTTCCGCTGCATGGGACGATCCACTCTCGGATGTGCTGCAAGCCAAGTGGGATAGGTGGAAAGCTGACATTCTCCAACTGGAGAGGATCTCCATTGACAGATGTTATAAGCCAGAGGGATTTGGGGTAACCAAGAATGCCGAGCTACACCATTTCTGTGATGCCAGCAACCTTGCTTACGGCCACTGTACTTACCTGAGAATGACAAATGAGAATGGAGAAGTACGTTGTACACTTGTGACAGGCAAATCCAGAGTTGCTCCTATCAAGGCGGTCACAGTGCCAAGGTTGGAACTCACCGCAGCTGTCTTATCAGTGAGGATGAGCTCATTTCTTCGAACTGAACTAGATCTTAAATTTGCCAAAGAGGTCTTTTGGACTGATAGCCGAGTAGTGTTAGGCTACATCAAGAATGAGACGAGACGCTTTCATGTATTTGTGGCAAATAGAGTACGTCAGATCAGAGACGAATCATCAGCTTCGCAGTGGAGGCATATCAGCACTAAGGATAATCCAGCTGATGCAGCATCAAGAGGACTCTTGGTTGATCAAATCGAAGCATCAAAGTGGCTAACGGGTCCAGACTTCCTTTGGGAAAAGGAAATTCCAGACGAGACTAAGGAGGAAGCCATTATTCTTCCTAAAGATCCTGAAGTGAAGATTCAGACCCACGCCTCTCTGCATAAGGTAGATAAGCTTGAGTTGGAAAGATTTGATCACCTATCCACTTGGCATCGGGCAAAGAGAGCTATGGCAAACTGTCTGCGTCTCAAATCATACTTACAGAGACTTTGCTATGCAAGACGTGACGAAGGAAAGGAGCAGTATGATGCCGAGAAGGTTGTGATGGAACCTCTGTCTGCTGAACTACTCCTTCAAGCAGAAAAGGAGATTATAAAGCTGACCCAGAGGAAGGCCTTCGATGAAATGAAAGTGATGGAGGGCGACAAATGCCTCAACGAAAGAGAAAGACGACGTCGTTGTAAGGCCACCAATCGTCTCCATCATCTTGACCCCTTCATAGGCAGTGATGGCATCCTAAGAGTGGGAGGACGTTTGAGGAGATCTGACATCTCGTTTGAAAGCAAACATCCTGCTATCTTACCTCAAACTCATCTGACCAAGCTGATTGTATCCCATTGTCATGCTGATGTTGCTCATGGAGGAAGGGGCATGACTATCAATCATCTCAGATCAAAGGGATATTGGATCTTGGGTTGCAGCCACTTCGTCTCGAATTTCATATCACGGTGCGTGATCTGTCGCAGACTCCGTCAGCCTCCACAAGTACAGAAAATGGCGGACTTGCCAGAGGACCGTCTTACTCCCGCCCCACCGTTTACATATGCAGGAGTTGATTGCTTCGGTCCATGGTTAATCAAAGAAGGACGGAAGGAGCTGAAGCGGTATGGATTAATCTTTACCTGCATGTCATCCAGAGGGGTACACATTGAAGTTCTGAACACCCTCACTACAGACTCCTTCATCAACGCTCTTAGACGTTTTATCTCAGTGAGAGGCCCTGTGCGACAACTAAGATGTGACAGGGGCACTAACTTTGTGGGTGCTGAGGCGGAGTTTAAGCGATGTGCTGAATCCAGTAAAGATCAAGTAAAGGACTTTCTTCTGAGGGAAGGTTGTGATTTCATTGCCTTCAAGTTCAATGTACCTGCTTCGAGCCACATGGGTGGAGTGTGGGAGAGACAAATTCGTTCCATACGTCAAGTCCTAGATGTGCTGCTTCATCAAGCGGGTCAGCAACTAGATGACGAGTCTCTGAGGACTTTGATGTGTGAGGCAGCTGCCATTGTGAATAGTCGTCCTCTCACCACTGAATTTCTGAATGAGCCAACTCATCCCATTCCACTAACTCCCAATCACCTGCTGACTCAGAAGTCGAGGGTCATCCTTCCACCCCCTGGGAGTTTCTCTCGAGAGGACATCTACGCGAGGAAACGCTGGCGAAGAGTGCAACATTTGGCAAACGAATTTTGGTGTCGCTGGCGTAAAGAGTTCCTCAGTCAACTGCAGTCGCGACAAAAATGGACCAAGCAACATCGTAACATGAAAGTAGGAGATGTAGTCATTATCAAGGACGATAACGCTCCCTGCAATACATGGCCCTTAGGAAGAATTGTTGAGATATATGAATCCAAGGATGACTACATTCGTAAGGTTAGAATTGTGGTAGGGGATAGGAAATTAGACAATAAGGGAAAGCGACATAACCCAGTGAGTTACCTCGATCGCCCTATCCATAAGCTAGTTCTGCTCCTTTCGAATGAAGACCAGGAATAATTCCCAGCCAAAGAGCCAACAAGACTGAAAACTGAGACTACTATTTGCAAACTTGAATTTGAATCATCAAAATTCAGACAGTGCATTTATTTGAACTCTAATTCACCGGAAATTAATGCAGTGAACATGCAAAGGACAGACTGAACTCAAGACTACTGATGAATAATTAATGTTTTTCATTGTTCTGAGGTCCGATAGACCATGAATGACTATTTTGAAGAATCTGAACTATAATCTTCCATTTTTTGCTTCAGGGTCTGAATTTCAAGACTATGAAATTATTGTTTTTGTAATTAGTGAGTCTGACTATTGCAGACTAGTTTATTGCTCAAGTAATCTCCTGTTAATAATTTATGCTCTGTGTCAAATTTATGTGGCATTTATGCATGAGAGGGTCTGAAATTAGACTAATTTTTTGTTACAATCAATTTGCTACCACCTTGGGTCTGAAAGTAAGACAAAGGCATCTTGTAATTAATTTGGTGCTGTTCACTGAGTCTGAAACTTAGACTAATTTGAGCATAGGAGATGTTGTTTTTGATGAATGGGAATTTAACCAAAATTTAGTCAAAATTCTGAAGTCTGAATGGGAGACTAAACTGAAATTTTTGAAGTTCATCAATTGTAGTTCAATTTTCAACAAAAGGGGTTCTTTTTTGGGTCATCAACTGTCCTCTCTCGGAAGTCAAACTGAATCCAATTGGTAATTGATTGTGTCTATATATTGAGACTACATGTCTTCATTTAAAGACTGGTTGCAATGTAAAGTGAAGACATAATGATTACTGAATAACGCTTATGCCTTTTAAAAAATCATCTGTGAGTTGATACAAGACTAAGGAGTCGCGTTTATTTTTCTCGAAATGCCTAAATATGTAAGATTAGGATTGACGACTGAAATTATAAAACAAAAACCCAAAAAGGGAAAATTGAATGAAGATGTATGATTATATGTATTACGCATGAGTTACGTTGTTCGAAGAGTCAAATTTATGCATTGGTTTAGAATTTTGATCTTTGAACCTCTGACTGAATTGATTACAACCATAACAAGACTTGAATTGAAATGTACAAGTTGTACATCGTACCATTTAAACTCATGGATTGAAGTTGATAGTACATTTGATAGTATTTATAGTGATATTCAGAACAATTGCATACATGAGAAACATGTTGAAGTTGAACCAAACTAATTAGGAAGGAAATACATGCCTTATTGTAATTTCTATATTTCACAAGGATGTAGAAATTTTTCAGAGTCTAATATTCTTCAGAAGCATGAAGTGTTATAGAGTAGGTTAATTTAGATAACAAAGTAAAACTCTCTTACACATTGTAGGATCTGGAAATATTGGTATTTGTTGATACATGTATTAGAATGTTCCATGTGAACAAATGAATGCTTATTGAATTTCTCATTTAACATGTCTATAAAGGAATATTTTTATTTGATTGCATGCAACAAATTAATGCATGATTACCTTTTTCACACAATTTCATGAGTGAAAGAAGATAACTGATGTTATTAAGAGTGAATTCTGTTTTTTGAATTCGATGAGAGGCTAACTTTGAAACTTGTTTCTTGCAAATCTGGTTGTCGGAAGACAATTTTCAAAGATTTCAAGGGCATTACATATATTTTATTGTTGAATCAAATTTACTTAAGTGCAATACTTGAATCAAAGATTGAAAGACAAAGATAGTTACCAACAAATTTTATTTCCTATACTTGTTTTACATGTGACATACAGTTGAAAATAAGTAGTAATGACTGAGGCACATGCAGTAGTGGGTACAGATTCATGTATATACAGTGTATATTACATTTATTTCTAGATACTTCAGGCTTATGCATATTAAGGCTAGAAATGTTGAATTCTGTAAAACATGAGATATTGTTAGTTGATCAGATGAGATTTAAAGGATAATTTATTGTGGTAAATTAGTTTTACTAATTTAAAGGAGCCATGTAGCTGCGTTGAGTTAACCAAAAAGTTAGAACGCCATCTTCGGCAAGACATTTTGTGATTTCCCAAGACAGGCGTGAAAGTCCTGATACTTAAAGGAAATTCATGAGTATCTGAAACATCCTTTAGTTGCAGTCAACCTCATTGACTAAAAAGAGGCAAGAAGGTCAGTATTTACACTTACAGTGTTTAATTTGTAAGGAATGTGTGTACTATTATGATATTTATGTGCTATAACTTTGAGTTGACTGCACTCGTGTATATTCACAATGTTAACGCCCACGTATAAGGATTCATGTGGTTAAATGTTAAGAAGTCATTAACGATAACACAAAGCTCATTATCAATAGATTCCTTGATACAAAAGTGGATTTATTATTGAATATAGTATCAGCCTGTATGAGACAAGTATTTATGCAAATGAATCTGTGCACATTAAGTCATATTAGAACTGTCTAGTTTGTTCAATGAAACACAAAGAAAGACATTATTAATAGGGTTTATCAATTATCATAAGGTCAAGTAGAGGGCAAATTTATAAGAATGCCCATGGGTCACGCCCAAAATTTGATTTGTCATGAAGATAATTATGAAGATATTTATGATTTCAGTATAGAAGAAAGCTGTAATTGATTATGACTTGATCTATTGTTGAATAGTTACAATCAGATTTCAGGGTTTGAACTGATTACAATTTATGTATTTCATTGTTACAGTTTTCACGGAGTGAACGAAATGAAGGTACGATGCAAGTACAAGAAAATAAAGAAACACTCCCGTAAAAACCTGTCAATTCGTCATTTGTGATTGGCTGCAGCTACAGACATGCTCCTCTCTTTTCATAACCCATAGCTGGACAGCATATCTTATTAGTGACACTATTGCAGTATCTTTTAATCCAGAGTACTAGAAATTACACAGTACTTATAAGCAGAAAAAGCAAAAATTAAAAAAATGTTGAGTCTGTTTCTACCATTTACAAACAGCAGTGATCTGATTGTAATTCATCATTAAGCTCTCTAAATTGGCAATGCAGTGAGGAATATCAAATCACTATCATCATGTGCAAATTGGCAATTTTCTGCTGAAGTGGAGTTCTCAATCACATTGGTTCATGTAATTACATGTAAATATACATGTACAGTTGCTTGTGAATGTGAGCGAATTTTGGGGGGTGCTTTCACCCCCCTCCCCCCTTTTTGGAAAAATCGTGGATATGCTGCTGAATATACATGTAGATTATTTTTAAAACTATTTAGGTCTTTTCAGAGGGGAAAAGAAGAGTAAAAGTGTTGCCAATTTGGGTCCTGAGGAAAAGCTGATTGACTTAAACCATAAGATTAAGAAAACCTGCGCTGCTACAGGTTAACCTGTCAACTACTGCATTCTCTCAAGCCCTTAGTTTGATACAGTGGCCATCCCGATCAGCCCATGGGTTAAATTAGGAAACGGTATTGTGCGAGATGAAGGCACACACATACGTACAACACGTTTGCAGCATTCTGCACAAAAGCTCAGGGTTCATGTGTAACCCATCCAACATTTCTGACTCTCCAGCCACGTAGTATAATTTCATGCAAAGCCCTTACCTAGGGACTCTACATTCAGATGGGGCTTGTTCAAGGCATGTTCTGTTGTAAAGTGAAGACAACTCGAGTCTGGGGCCGTATACTCTTAAGATAAATGTTTTGCTCGCACTCATGCAACATCAGTGGACACCTTGAAGTGTGTGATAGTTATAGTGGAGGATACATGGACATACGGTGTACCTGTAGCTACAGTGCATATAAGAATTATCTAGACACTGCACATAATCACACTATTGATTGATTGATTAATTGATTTCTTTATTTCACTCTCATTAAAAAACATGTACATAAAATATGTAAACAACAGAGCACAGATAATGATACAAGGCATTTACTGTATAAGCTAATATTTTAGCGTACAGATATTTTAGCGATTTGAGACAAGTTTGACATATTAGCGAGTTTTTATTTTCACGTTTTGAAAGATATTTCTATACAAGTATATAGGCATCTAACTGAGTGGAAATTTTGGCGAGGACATCATCGCAAAATTAGCGAAAATTAAACCACCGCGAAAATTTCAGCTTATACAGTATGTGGACAAAACAAATTTTTAGAATGAGGGGTCAGCAAAAAAGAGCAAATAGCAGTACATGTACATGTAGGTTGACCCCATAAGTAATAACACATACAAAATCAAGCCTGTATAAAATTCATAGAGGAGAAGACGAAGGTAAAACCATACGTAAAGGCGAATTTTCTCAAATAATCTTTCATAAATTCTTCTGAATTGTATATCAAATTCAAGAAAAAGAATAACCTATGATTTATCTGCAGTGTATACTGTATAAGCCAATATTTTTGCGAATCACAGGCTCACAGACATTTTCGCGAGTTGTTGATTTCTGGAGGGCAAGAGCAGTAGCCATTTCGGCAGATCCGTAAGGTTTTGTTTTCCAATTATTTTTTGCCAATATCATCACACTCGTAGCTTGTGATAAACAAAAAAAGCTGTCATAAAATCCCTGATTTCTTGATTCATAGCGCGTTTTCGGCAACTCTCTTTCTTACCACCCCACTGCTTTGGAAAAATTCCGCATTTTTGGTAGCAGAATTTGGCTTCTTATAGGGGATTTGGAGGTGACTACAGAACTAACTTGTGGTGAGTGACAATTTCTCTGTGTGTTGTGATATGATGCTACACACCACACGGAGGACTGCTGCACTTGCTGAATAGTGCATGGCAACAATGTGCCGATGATGAGAGCTAAAGCATACGTGCAGATATTTTCGCATGTTGTTAAATTCGCAATAGGTGAGTGATTCGCGAAATTCGCAAAAAATAAAACCACCGCGAAAATTTCAGCTTATACAGTAGTTAGAAATTGTGATTCATTCATGAATAGTTACTTGTAGGACCCATTATGCACACTAATGCTCATTTTCAGACCTTCTGTGATCATTGAAGTTTAATTCATAATGCTTCAATGATCATTCTGTATTTTTTTCTTTTTTTTGTGAGAGATGAGATATCTTTTAATTTGATACAATTCTTAGAATTTCACTGGGTTTTATTTGTTTTGACATGAACTGAAACTACATGTAATTGATGGATGGATGTACAAGCCATGATCAACAAAGCATTATGACTAATGCTTCATTGATTACAGAAAGGTTTGAAAATGAGCGTCACTGTGCTTAGTAATGGACCATATTTGCCCATGCATATGATCACAATTTGCACTGTAATCTAAATCAAGGACTATTCCTAGAGCTGTCTTTAATTTGATATACATGTACAATTTCATAAATTTTGTGGTAGATTATGTGAAAATTTTCTATGTCAATCACGGATCATCTAAATTCTCCTTTGTAGTGTCATCTATGTGTAGTATCCAGATAAAATGCAGATTCTTGTACTGATTCTAAATCCTTCAGTCTTTTCAAAAGAATGAGAAGGTGTTCATTGGTTGATTGATGGTGAAGTAATTTTGTGAGAATGAATTTAAAAACCTAGTCACATCTGGGTCCTGTTACATAAAACTTGTTATCACATTTCTATGACAAATTTGCCCCCAGCCAATCGGATGCAAGGATTTCAGTAGCATATAACAATTATTACAACTTGTTATTGATAACGAATTTTATGAAATGGGGCCCAGATTCCTACTTAGTAAAGCTTTGGTGTTGTTTTTTTAAAAAATTACCATCAGTACTTGGATTTGGTTAGGTTATAAATGATCTTTTCAATATATTTGTTCAAGGTTGGTTAATGGATAGAGAATACATAGGCCTATTCTCAAGCACTTTATGCAATTAGCTCCAAGCTCCAGATCAGACTTTTCACAGGTTTAGGCCTACACCAAACAGAAGAGGAAGAGGTTGCACCATTCCTAGCAGACTACTATCCTAGCTGATTATCTTAGTTTTTCCTTTTCCATTCAATGGGTGGCCTCCTCTTTAGAAAAGAGGTACCGAAGTGGGTACTCCCGGTGACGTTGGACTTCGGTGGTTTTCAGATATTGTCACCGCCTTTGACAGAAATCAAGGATCGGCTTTCAAATTTGTTGAAATTATTCTTTTAGTTGAATATTTGTTGATATACACTCATATATATAAACATGTTCATTTTATACATATGCATTTTCCTTCTTTCTCTCTCTTTCCTTATCTCTTTTACTTCTTATATCCCTCTGCGCCTCTGAATAGTTAACTAGATCGATGGCGCATTACAAATGCTGTATTTATTATATTATTCTCATAGTAGGCTGAAGATGTGAAGCCATTTATCGGGGCATAGGGATCTTAATTAAAGTCGTAACATCTCAGCTCATGTATTGTACTGTGCTTACATGTTCTGTATTTCTACTAGTGTTATTATATTTATCCAGGAAAGGGAAAATTCACCTTCAAAACTATAGTGAGCAAGCAAGCAAAAATTTCTGCTTCCACATCAGGGAAAAAAATAATTAATTTTTTTCCGGGGCTACTTTTTTAGCCCACTGGCCCGAATTTTCTACTTTGTATTACAGTTAACATTGGACCCTATGAGAATTTCAGGGGCTCTTTTTTAGTTTTCCAGGGCTCTTTTTGGCATTTCGGGGGCGAATTCGCCCTGAGCCCCAGTGTATTTTTCCCCCTGTTCCACATGCTTCATGCATGCATGTAGTATTTTATTTTTGGCTAGATATTCCATTTTTTCAACAGTAAGTTTGAAATATAGGATAAAACGACGTCCCAGGGAGGGTTGTACGGGATGCAGGACAAATACTTCAGTAGGGGACTGTCCGTCTGGTTACCCTGATTTTACCTCCTTTTTAGCAAATGCAGGGCTTTCTTTTTTCCTAGTGTACATGCCCCTTCAGCTATATGACATTACTTTTTAAAAATATTCACCAGTTTTGTGTATTGAAAAGACTATTAGATTTACTGTATATTGCACTGCACAAAAGTGAGAATTTTCTAAACAATTAAATATATGTATGTAACTGTAAGTCTATTCTAGGGAGGAAAGTCACTATTTAAGCTGAAGTTATGGATTTGATAACAATTGATTCATATAAGTGACTAGACATAGTGTAGCCTTGAAAAAATAAAACTGATGACTGAAAATCAAAACCAAAACAAAACAAACCAACCATAATAAGGGTCGTCTGTTTGCTGCTCTTTGATAAAATATCCACCTTCTGGAATTTCCAAGTATTTTCATTATGTAAAAGACTTTTAAACATAAGCAGAACGTATGCAATTCATATTTTTCTTGTTTGGGGGCAAAAGGGCATTACTGTTTGTATGTCTGGAATTTTCAAGTAATTTATTTTTTTCATGGAAGACTTCGTAATGTAAACAGAAAATGTAACAACTTGTTTTCTATGAAATTGCTGTTTGGAAGCAGAAGGGTGTTTAGTCTGAAACTTGAAAGTATTTTGTTTTGAGCAAGACTTCTTCATATAAACAGAATATATAAAAGTTATTAACATTTTTTCTAAAGAAATCTGTTTGGAGGCAGAAGGGCAGTTAAGTGTGTAAGCAAGCCAGCCATATTACAATTCTAGATGTGCAGAGTCTGTCCCGTTTTCGTTCTCGCGATAACTTAAGAACCATTTGACGGATCAACTTCAAACTTGGCTCGTGTATGCATATGGGAGGGACAATGATCTAATTAGATTTTGGGGTCTCAAGGTCAAAGGTCAAAGGTCATAGAGTTCATTATGTACATAGAAATGGTCCATTCTCACAATAACTCAACAACCATTTGACGGAGCAGCTTTATACTTGGCACATGTATGCATATGGGAGGGACAATGATGTGATTAGATTTTTGGATCTCAAGGTTAAAGGTCAAAGGTCATAGAGGTCATTATATACATGAAAATTGCTTGTTCTTGCAATAACATAACAACTCTGTGATGATTCATCTCCAAACTTGGCTCATGTATACATATGGAAGTCTCACAATTGTCTCATTAGATTTGGTCAAAGATGTCATTTTATACATGAAAATAAAAAAATCAACATGAATGTGCCATATATTTCCGATCTGGCAATGGCGGAGGCATAAATTTCGACCGCGCACGGTCGAGGATTCATCTAGTTATTCATTACCTATTTATTATTATTATTTTGATAATGATGATGATGATGATGATTATCATTATTAATTCTATTTTATTCTTCCTATAATATGAAAGCAGAGAGAGAGGTTACAGAGAGTGACTAGTCACATTGAAGATGCCATGCAAGAAAAAGCATTATCTCTCTAATGTACACAAATCTCCTGATGTAGGACTCGAGTGAATACACTCTGCAGACTGTTGATTAATATCATGCAGGGTTGCTGTCAAAAACACTTTATAATGGAATCCTGCAATGTCCTCTTAAAAAAGACACAGCTCGCATCGTGCTTGACGTTCACCAGCTTCATGTACAGTCTGCTCCAATGCAGAGCACCACTGGCACACAGATTGTATATCTGGGAGTCTGTTTAGGCCAATGCTTTGCAGCGATTATACACGGAGCAGCCCCGCCGATATCGAATTCAACCAAAATCAGATCAACGAGCGGCGTTGGGCTGCGGGATGAAGCGTGTGATGAATATTGTATAATGCCTGTGTGTGGTGCAGTGTTGGTGCAATCAATACCCACATACATGAGAGATGGCAGATGATGAATGGCTGTTGCCTTTGATGACCTTCAGGAAGTCACCAACTGTCCCTGATCATTCTCTCCCTGGCATCCCCCCTTCCTCCCCTCCCCATCATCTAGTGGCAAAGGTTATTAAACCAGAATCTCTCATAAATTAGTCTGCTGAACATACATGTATTGTACACAAACACTTGATTGGAGCCAGATGGGCAATTCTATGGTAACAAAATTACAAAATGTAATTCTGTTACTAACATTTTTAGAGTTTGTATGCCTGTTTTCTGCCTTGCCTTGCCTTTTACCATTCAATACTATGAAATTATGCTCATTCTTTCACCTGAACTCTTTCATTCCAACAATTTTCTACTTACATTCATGATATTGTGGTATACAAATGGTGCCATTATAAAGAACAAAAATGTCTTGTAAAATCAAACATGCATTAAACCATTACTGACTACAAAAATGATTGTGGAATTCCTTTTTGTTTAAGCTTCTTTTAATTCAAGGATTTGGCTATTCAGGGCTATCAACGTGATTGTTTTTACTATAAATCTGAAGTGAGCTGATTGTTCTTCCCATGTGGAATTGCCCAGAATATACATGTACACTTCTTACAGACCAAACACATGCGAATTTGTGTGAAGGAATATTTATGTTGACAAATCAAACTAGCCAGGTGGTTATTCTCCTACAGTATCCTCCTTCCTGGTATCTCCTCCATGGTGATAATGGTCGTTAAACCAGGATCTTCCATAAATTAGTCACAACATTTTCTACACAAACACTGTAGTGAAGGAGGAATGCAGATTTTATAGACAATGTGTAGAGCCTAGGTGCTCACACACATATTTGCACACATAGAGGTACATGTAATTCCATGAAAAATGTCAACTTCTGGTGAAAATGCTTTACTCATACTATCATACTATATGAAATAAATATTTATTTTATTTTTGTCTCATAATATTTTTCATTTTATAGTTAATAGTTAAAGGCCAGTCTATGAAACTTCTTCTGTTCTATACAGTGTATCTAAAATAACACTACATTCTTAAGTAAATTTTACATCTAATAAAATGTAATCCTAAGATATGGAAAGTTTTGAGATTTAAAGGAGGTCAGAGGTCATAGATTTGTGTTCTATCTGTCATGCTTTTCAGGTTCTTTTTGCTTTCACAATAAACTGGATCTATGTTTCGGAGTAATTGCAATCTTGCTCTTTGGTAAGAATTCATTTCTGCTGCATACTTGATGGGATCCATTTATTTACTAGAATCTCCTATAAACAATCCTTTGGAGCAGAATATTGTAGAAACACTTGATGGATTCTTGCAGATTTTACAAATTAACGGTTTACTCGTATACTTCTAAAGAAAAGTTCTAAATACCCAAATAGTGTATGGAAATTAATGTTTTACAGTGAGCAGAACTGAACGTGGAAGACCTTTATCACAAAGAAGTTGCTTGATGTTGATGGCTGTCTTATTGTGATAACATGAATTAAACTCATAAATTAAGAGTCTACAAACATAATTAGACTAAACATACTTTATTGCACTTACTGTACATGTAAATGCTAGGATAAAGGAGCAATGTAGATTTTTAAAAGGTATTACAAATAGACCTGAACATAGTGAACTTATGTAAATTAAATTAACTCTCTGCTAATATTTATTCCTTTATTTCTAGAAAAAAAAATTGTTGAAAGAAGTGAGGAAGTTTTATTGTGCACAGAAAAAAATTCTTCAGAAAATTTTAGTTGCAGTATTTGTATATCCCAGATAGATACAGATTACTACACTGTAATTTGCCAATAAATGAAATTATTAGTTGATCAAGGTATTGAAATCAGTGTGGAGATATCCACCCCCCCCCCCCCCGAAAAGGAAATTTCTTCAGAAAAATCTTTTTGTAGTATTCCTACAACCCCAAGACAGATACAAAGGCTGTAATTTGCCAATAATTGGAATTATTAGTTCATCACGGTATTGAAATCAGTGTGAAGAAACCCTCCCCCCCCCAAAAAAAAAAGCTTTTATAAGATGAATTTTCTGAAAAAATTTCTTCTGTGCACATATTTATTTGCTTTTATGTTCTAAACATATTTTAGTTCATCAGAATATGGAAATCAGTGTGAGGATATCCCCCCCAAAAAAAATCTCTTATAAGATTTGCTATTTTGCTGTGAAAATGAATTTTTAAAGAAATTTCTTCTGTGGACATATTTCTTTGCTTTTGTGTTCTAAAGCTTGTTCTACATGTAGGCTTTTTTACATTCTTTGTGCTCTCTCTCTCCCTCTCTCTCTCTCTCTCTCTCTCTCTCTCTCTCTCTCGTAATTAATACTAATTTAAAAGCAAACTAGAAATTGTTTTTTGAAGGCATGTTTTGACAGTCGGTATACTAATTACATTAGTGGATCATCTCATTTAATGTCAAAGATGGAATGTTAAAATGCAACCTTGCTGCATGTTATTGAAAGTGTAGAATTTCTTCTTTATTAATAGCGAGGGAGGTACGTGTATTATGAATGCAGGGCTTCACTTCCATGACGTTTTGATATTGTTTTTTTTTCTCCTCAATTTAAACAAAGTACATACGTGTGGATGGATCACAGCATGTTACTCTTGTACAAGTTAGCAATAGTTTTTCATTTCTAAGAAGGAAAAGGAGGAGTTTTTTGTTTGTTTTGTTTTGTTTATAATTGCTGCATGAGTTTATTTTTTTTGTTTAATACAAACATGTATTACTCTCTCAGAGAAAATATTAGGTTGGTTGAAATGTGAACCGACCATCTGTTGCTTACACACACAAAAAAAATTGTATGTAAAACATATGGGGATTTTTGTTTTTTTAAACCAGCAGTTGGTCGGTTCATATGTTAACCAACCTAATGATTTCCAACCAACTTTGAGAGTGTATACATGTATCTTTCACTTATTGGGTTTTGGGTCATTACATTACATGTTCGTGTAATGTAGAGCTTTTTAAACAAAAAAAATAAGTAGAAAAGATGAGCCTCAAACACAGAGCACCCAAATTGTGTTGTGCAGTGGAGCAGGTGATCATGATGAAAAGATATTCAGACTTTGGACTTGTTTTACAATTTTCATTCACATCCAGACTGTGTTGAGGTGTAGGGGGTATTGTCATTGTCCCTGCTTCTCCATCCTAAAGAAACATTGTGGATTTGTATGGTTTTTAGTTACGAATTCTATCATATTTTTTAAAATTTCACTCATCCACCGAGAAAGACTTCAAATGGCAATAGACTGAACAAAAAGTTGCACTAGTCTGAATGGCCAGCTTTTTGTCATTTTGAAATAAGGTGATTCGCAAGTGTAGTAAGGTTATGATACGGTTATGATAAGTAGTTATGATCATGGTTCTCGCCAGTACATAACACACATGGTTCCAGTACCATGCGTAAAGGGTTTCAGACAAGGTAGAACCATGTGTGAAATTGCTGCACCGTGCGTGGCAACAAGGGTAAAAAAATATTGGAGTATATATCCCTAACAATAATGATAAATGTCACAGATTGTTTTGCTTTTTGGCAATGTATTTTTTACTTTTATGCCATTAGTAGACAACTCCTGCTTACCAAGAAGTATTTTTCATCCTTTTACTATAGCATATACTGCCGCCACACCTAACTTTAGGTGTTATTCCGTAAAACTTCCGAAACTTCCACGCTTTGCACAGAGTGGGAACTGTGTGTGGATTTTTTTCTAGTGAGAACCCTGATTATGATACTTGTACATTTTGCATGTGTAGTATAGCACACAAAGACAGTGATGCCAACTGATCCTTCTTTACAGTATTTGTACTGTTTTTTGGAGGAAAATGCTTCAGGTTTCAAGCAAAATACTGTTTTTGCTGAACTTAAGTTACTGCACAGTTCTGTGGCTATAATATACAAATAATGCACAGATGTGAGTGTGTTAGTGGCGATGCAGCGCACTCGAGGGTATTTACAATGTGCTTTTGCATTATATTGTAAATACTTGAGATGCCTGCATCGCCACTAACATCACAAATTTGAATCTGTGCATGATTGTTTTATAAAACGGGGGGGGGGGGGGGGGGGGGGGGGGGGGGGCAGGCAGTATGACTTTGTAGTGGAAAATTGGTTAAAACCGCTCCAAATTTCCTCAGATCGTACAGACAAGGAGGCAACATCTGCTTTCTCTTATGACATCACAAGCGTAGCCAGTGGGATGCACCCCGGGTGCGCCCCTGAGTAAGCGCATCAAAATCCTTGTGATAACTAGAAAGACCGCGTATTTCATGGCGCGCGTGTCAGTTTTTACACACTAGAGGTAAAGTGATGCATCCAAAATGCACAGTGCTGCACAAAAAAGGCACGGCTGGAAGGTTGTGTAGAATTAAAGCATGAACACATGACATGCATACACACTTGCCATTGGCAACATCCTTGAACCCGTTTTATAAAGTAGAATATACTCGTTTTCCACTCATAATACTTCTTTTCAGACTTGAAAATACCGTGAAACTTGATTAAAGGTTGGCATCTCTGCAAAGAGTGACACAAGATTCTCAACTTCATATGCATATCACCTTCCTTATAATCATTTCTAGAAACCACCGAAATTGCATATCGATAGTGAGCATTATCCTTAAAGGGTAAGTCCACCCTAGAAGTTTCACTGTTTCAATAAAAGGAGATCAGTTTGAACAGCATTTTAAAAAAGAAATGAGCAAAATCGGTCAAAGAATAAGAAAATTACACTCATTTACATTTTGTAGTAAACTACTCTCGACTCTGCAAATTGACAACACTGATGACATCATATACGAGTAGGTCTCCATTCACTTTGTACATGAAATTTCACATTTTCTCAATTTTCTTGGAAGTTACACATTGTCTAACCCCCATAGTCAAAGTATGTGATGTAAAAAGCAATTCTTCTGAATATACATTGATTATGGGGGTTAGAAAATGTATAGAAATGACTAATTTCGAACATAGTTGACGTTTTTTTGAAAAATATTTTAGAAATGGCTATCAATGGAATATACGTCAAGTTCTCAGCGCGGGCCCGCGCCGAAAATTCTCACACGCGTCGAAAATTCACACACGCGTTAAAACAGTGTGTAAGAACCGCTATGCGCCGTTGTGCCGAGAGCGTCGGGGTAGGTGGTTCGTAGCGAGGGTATAAGTTAACGGTTGATATACGATCATTTGAATTTTTTTACTGGAAATCACCGGAAATCGTGAATAGAATACTAGATTATCTCACTCATGCATCTTTTCATGCAAGCCGAACAATATGAGACTATAATTGAGCAGTTTCATGCCAACTTTCATTTTGCTACCACTACTGTGTATTACCTTAAAAGGGGCTTTGAATAAAAAAGGTCGAGTTCTTTTTGTTGCAGATGCTATTCAGTAAAAAGAATATCAATAGCAACCAGTTGAAGCATTGATGCGGGCAGTGCAAATGGAGCACATATTACTTCTCTACCCGATTTTTCTTTCAGTATAAAAAGAAATTAAAACAGACAAGCAAAAATAGTGCACTTTGTTTACTTTACTTGTATACATTAAATTACATGTATGAAAGTTTCATTTTTGTCCCAGGCTAAGAAATATAGATTCCAAAATAAGAGGTGTAATGAGTTGGTGATTAACCTAATACAGAGATAGATAATTGAATGTTCCAAGATGAGGCACCTGTTTTCCCGATTTCCCATGTGTTTGAGTTTAATTTTCTTGTTGATGGTTTTAAGTCCCCATAGTGCATGAGCATATGTTTTTATTACATCATGCGTTGTACATGTACGTGGACAAATACAAGCTTTCTGTTTAAGAGGCAAAACTTGATACATGAATATTGAGTATCAAACTGCTCTGTCCCTCAGCCATCATAATATATTAGATCTATGATGAATTTTGAAAGAACCCCCCTTTTGTTTGCCTCTGTTTCAGGAGACTAGATCAAATGGAAACCTTGAGAAACGGGAATCTAATGAAGATATGAAATGAAGCGCTTCAGGGTCCAATCCACTATCACTATCTATACAGCTGCTGCTTATCAGGGCTACATATCAATTCTGCATGTTCATCTACTGTGTGCATGCGTAAGAGTACGAGTAGCAGTTTCTAAATGCTTTGATTTGTGTTAACATTCTATTTATCTGGTTGAAGTAAGATACAGTACTTAGAATTACATGCAGGTATTGAGTATTGTAGATTTATTGTACAAGTGTAGCATGTGACTGAAACATCAAGATTTTGAACATCTGCTTATATTGTACATTGGACATCAAAATAATACACCATAGTAGCTGTACATGGACTGTTAAACAACGTGAATAGGAGCAATAAAATGATGTGTTGTAGTGAAAAACCAAAACCAAACAAAATGAAACAAAACCTTCCTTTTTTTCGTTAGGACCAATGCAGACAGTTTGATTTGTTTTACTCAATGAATGAAATACATGTCTGCACTGGGTAAAGAATCACATACTTAAATTGTGTTTGTCAGTACACTTCTTCAATAGATGCCTGTTTCTCTTTTCTTAAACATGAAGCTTTACATTTCCAGTACCATTGTTTATTACACCCTTTTTTGTTTACCCCCATTTTCCTTGGAGGTCACATTCACTTGAAGGCGCAAACGCCTTTGCCAATATTGACTAAGCTGGAATCCAAGAACCATTTCCGAGAAATGCATGTGGAGAACATACGTAGTGTTTATGCAGATGCCCCAAAGAATGCTTAAATTCTAGACTTGTGTATTCAGTCTACCATTGTGATCAACTGATCATGCTAGCCAAGAAGGAGAATACTACATGTCTTTGGATAGTTAATATTGTACTGTACATAATGTACAGTTGTGCTCTGAGACTATTTACATGTATTTGGCACACGTACATGTATATATCATCGCTGAATTCACGAAGTGGCACAAACCCCCAAAATTGCGTCCAAAGTAAATTTTGAGTTATTTTCAGTTGTATCATTCTCTGGCCATGGTCTTTCATTTCACAAAATTTAAGAACCCAGTTCTCTCTAATTAAAGAGATGATTAAAGTGAAAAAACGACACGAGTCTGAAAATCTACATTTAAAAAAATCTTCGAACCAGCACAAGGGTGCGCGCCATTACGCGCCATATAGTTCTGTACAGAAACTCGACGGCGCGCGCGCTTGCGCCGGTTCGTGAATTTTTTTCTCGTGCTGTAGTGCGAAACGGTCGCTTGTGCTGGTTCCTGATAATCGTACTTGCTTTCTACATGAAGTGCCACTTCGTGGATTCTTCCAACACTGAAGCAACATTTTCTACAAAACGACACCTGCGTTTGAAGCTTTACTGTGTTAAGATTTGAACTTAGTTTGACTTTCTATCTGTGCTTGAATCATACAGCTTAACTTCATAACAAATGGCAATGAGCTGTTGAAAAACAAATAAAATCTTTAATCGAGTTTTACTCGAAAAGTGATTTCGTGCATCTGCAGTCACGCGTGCCACTTCGTGAATTCAGCAACGATATGTAGGAGTGACCATGTCTGGTATTCTAATTAAAGAGGAGCTCTTGCATAGTCTGATGTTGTTAATGTGTGAATGTGATGCTAATCATGCTACATAAGTATGTAACCTGGGGGATGTTTCACAAAGATTTAAGTTTGACTAAAGTCGCACATAAATTCCTACTTGCGTGCTGTATATTGCGCATCACCGCATTGGTCAGATTAGTCAGGGGGACCCGCGCTATTGAAAAGTCTATCAGTAAGATTACGCGTTAAATACCAGATGCGCATTGGCGCTTAAGCACGACTCTAAGTCAAACTTAACTCTTCGTGAAACACCCCCCTGGGCTCCATTTCTCGTTGTCCTAATTGAAATTTTGGGCTCTGCATGTATTGAATCCTGTATGAAAATTATTCAGTCTGCGGGGTTCAGACCTAAATTTTAGGGGCCCGTGTGTCACGGGCACCTGTTGGTGTTGAGCCTGGGGAGCGTTTCACAAAGTGTCTTGTCAGTGATTTTTACTGACAACTGTTATAAGCTACTGAAATCTTTGCATCTGATTGGCTGAGAGCAAATTTGTCAGTAAAAATCACTGACAAGACACTTGATGAAACGCTCCCCAGATGTGAATGTATTTGTTGATAATAGTAATTCTAGCTATCCTCCCCCCCCCCCCCACACACACATACATGTTCACCTTGTTGTACTTGATGTAAGCAATACCCCTGTTGACTCTTTAACCCATTCCTGACAGGAATTATTTAAAACCTAATTTGATCAGCTTTTATTCTTCAAATTGGAAACACCAACATTTTTCTTTTATTGCTATATTTTTCTTATAAAACATCATGTATCTGAAATAAATATAAATTGACAGAATGTATGAGAAGTCATAAAATTGCCAAGTTGCAGGGAAAAACAGTAATTTTAACATTTTCATCGCATTGCCAATTTAAGGATTTTAATGCTTATTTTCCTTTTAAAAAATTTCAGCATCAAACAACAAATATTGATGCAACAAAAATGGGCACAGTAAGTGTAGAATTTTTTGCTCTTTCTGCTCATGTATTTGGTATGATTTTTAGGGCTTTGCATCAAAAGTTATTAGACCAAACCACATAATGTGGACCCTCTGTCACGAAGGGGTTAAAGGTAGAGATGCCCATGCACATCGATCATAGTGAGAATGGAATGATAGATCTGTTCAGTGGTTCTTAA
This sequence comes from Echinometra lucunter, assembly GCA_029962745.1. Classification (NCBI taxonomy): domain Eukaryota; kingdom Metazoa; phylum Echinodermata; class Echinoidea; order Camarodonta; family Echinometridae; genus Echinometra; species Echinometra lucunter. The sequence goes on from CM057157.1 coordinate 26,205,765, forward strand.
CGAGGGGCGGTCATACCATATGACCGCAAGTTATTGAAATCTTCTTTAATACTTGCATGGTTCATTGGATTTTGTAGTCTGTGATGCGAGGAGGGCTGTTCACCCTGTTCTGTAATAAAACTTGTACATGTACATGTATGTTTCTTTTTTAGATCTGTGATTAGTATTTAGTGATTTTTCAAACCATTTTTATCATTCCATTGTTATCAGTTGAATTGCAGATTTTTTTGTGTGTAAACTTTGTATTTTAGACTTCATTCTTAAAAGATTAATGAATAGACACATTTTCTAACACAAAACTATAATTGGGTCATTCCAAGTACTATGTATTACAAGAATGTATGTTTTTAGTGTATGTAGTGCATTCAAAGCACCAGAGAGCTCTGTCTAAAAAAGCTGAGGATAACATGAACACTCAACCTATATTACATTCAGAATTCTGCCTGGCTTCATTTTTAATATAGATGCATTGACAAATACATACAGAATTGCCCATATTGTTTCTGGTTATTACAAGAGAATGTACCATGTGGAACCAGAAGCCCATAATTGTTATCATGTTCACCAACATTCCAAGAATCCGACTGAACAGTGTATGTGTACATGTACATACTGCACTATGCTACATTGTAAATGTAGACCCAACATGTACACATCTAATGCGGATTGAATTCCGTAGGTGCTCATCTGGCAAGCATGCACTGATATGCTTCGCCACCAGGAGGGATGTCTTGCTAATGGTTTTAGACTGTTTCCCTCAGCCCTTATCTTTCTTCCCCCCACTCTCCCTCTCTCTCGCTTTTCCTCAGTATCTGTCACTGTTTCTGTCTGCTTGTCTGTCTTTCTCTCGTCTAATATCAAGAGCTGTCTCTTCCTTCTTTTATTGTACCTGCCTGCTTGTTTACATGTCTGTGTGGGAGTGTCTTTAACTCTTCTCTTACTGTTTGTACCTCTCTCTCTCTCTCTCTCTCTCTCTCTCTGTGTGTGTGTCTCTCTCTCTCCATCCCAGTCTCGCTAATTATCTTTTTCACTTTTTGTTAACTTTCTGACAACCTTACATCACATTTCTGTTTCTGTCTTCTCTCTCTGCAATTCTTTAAATCTCTATATGATTATTTCCCTCCTCTCTCTGTTTGTGTGTGTGTCTCTCTCTCTCTTTCTCTGTCACTCTCTCTTTCTCTCTCTCTCTCTCTCTCTCTCTCTCTCTCCTTCTCCCATATCAAAGTGATAGGGCAGACCTAGCCTAAGCCCTAGCCTACATCTTGCTGAGCACTGCTGACTGATATTCTAATCAGTGATCTAAAATAAGACATCATTGGTAGGCATCCAGATGGAGACAACATGTCAAATTGCCCATGACAAGGAGAGAGAGAGATAAACGCCAAGATATCTAGCATACATACGAAGAGGGGGGTGTCTCGTGGTGAACATGAATGTGAATGCTTCACTAAATGACTGCATGCATGTGTACATGTTTGTGTCCCTCATCAGCGCAGCCCATGCAATTGGAATGTATGCCCCTGATCTCAACTGTTGTTATACGATACCACAACAAGAGATATACTTGTACATGGTGCACAATCAGAGATAATGATTATAAGCCCAGGGCACTCCTCCCTTAGTATCTTTCATTTGCCTCAGAATACTTAACTAGATCGACGGCACATTGCAAATGGTGTATCTATTGTTATAATTGTTTGTTCTCTTGTCTTCCCCCCCCCCCCCCCCCCCCCCCCCTTAGATATATATTTTATTAATTTTTGTGTAGCCAATAGCTTCCAAATCTTCAGGGTATGCACCAGTTTTTAGTTACTGCTTCATCACCCTTTCCCAGTCACATCCTAATCGCATGACGGGGGTGTTTCATAAAGCTGTTCATAAAGTTACGAATGACTTTACAAACATCTTGGATATGGCAAGCCAAATGGAATTCTCAATCATTGCACATGTACATGTAAATTGCATCAGCTAAAGGTGAAATATGCAGATGTAGATTAACATTACTTTTGTTCATGAACATTTTTATTGCAAAGTATATTTTTTTGCCATTATTTAATTGAGATTATGGGTACTGCAGTCACACTTTGTTAAAACATCAGGAAACAATTTGGGCATCCCATTTGGCACTTCATATTCAAGTCGTTCATAAAGTCATGCGTTACTTTACGAACAGCTGTATGAAACACCCCCAGGGCCCTGTTGCATAAAACTTACCACCGATGGTAACTTGACCATTAGTGGTAACTTTCATGGATACCATTGATTGTAGTTACTTTTGATTGGCTGTTGAGCAATTTTACCATGTAGCTTTACCATTGATGGCAGTGTTACCATTAATGGTAAGCTTTATGCAACGGGGCCCAGGGGAGCGCTTCATGAAGAGTCTTGTCAGTGATTTTTGCTGACAACTGTTATAAGCTTCTGAAATCCTTCCACCTGATTGGCTGAGAGCATATTTGTCGGTAAAAATCACTGACAAGACACTTGATGAAATGCTCCCCAGGACTCAAGTTTTATCTTATAAAGACTTCATCAGGTATGCAGCTCTGAACTGCGTCCAAGAAACATGGAGACTTTTTATACTGAATTAGTGGCAAGGGGTTACTAGTGATGCAATCCAGCTGCTATATGCATACTCAATATTAAAAGTGTTTTTAAGATGTACAGAAATTTGACAAGCAGTAACTTGAAAAAAACCCTCCAGTTGATATTTTTAAAGCGGTAAACAAACTTTTCTTTGTAAAGGGAGATGAGCATTTGTTTATGCCATGCAATTCGTTCGGCACCTACGTGTTTAAGTATGTTGTTTATGAATGCAGGCGACTGTTATTGATCGATGAGAAATCATTAATGGGCACGAGTTTCTCAGAAATATGAGCTCATTGGCAACATGTACATGTACAGTGTATCTGTATTCCAGATCTGATCTACTGTGTACAGTCTCTTATTGTTATGCTTTGATGTACAATGTATGATATCATTAAAACTAGATGGAAAAGACCAATCAACTCTGGAATTACAGTAGATAAATAAATGAATGAATGAATGAGTAAATAAATAAATTTCTTAAATAATTACAAAAATAAATGTATATGTATATATTTTTTCAAATTGGCTTGTCGTAGTTGTTGTTACATGGACATGCGACATATTGCATATTGTATCATTGTACAAGATAATTTACAACATTTGATGGTCTATGGGCGATGTATTCACTTTTTTTATATGAAAGATCTCTTGTTCAGAACTACTCATACATAATTGAATAGTTGCAAAACATGTACAGAATCTCCATTGAAAAAGTAAATCTTTTTGTCATGCCAGGACTTGGATGTGAGTACAGTTAAGGCTTGTTCATGTTCACATATGAAACAGCAATTCCTTGTAGTAAATCCTGGAGGTTTTGCTCATAAATGAATGGTTATGAGGCAGCAAAAAAAAAAAAAAAAAAGAAAAAAAAAAGGAAAGAAAAGAAACTGCCAAGGCCCTACCCCCCCCCCCCCCCCCCTTAAAGAAGCAAAAATCATCTCTCTTTTTTTGCCTCCTGGCAGCAAAAAGGTGTAGACCATTCAAATTTTTACAAAGTTGGTGCAAAATAATGAACTCACAAGTTTATCTGCACAACTTTTGGCAAAACTCTCTTTTCTTTGAGCATCAACTATTATTGACGCATTAATAGGCATCTTATCATACATGTATTAAAGTAGGCAGTAACACAGTGGGAAAAAAAAAAAACTGTGGAGGTGGTTTTCCACTGGAGTTTGTTACCTGATATCTGAACGAGTCTTTTAAAATACCAGGAAATCAATGAATTACTGTTTTCCTTGTTATGCAAATGAGGTAAAACCACAATCATTTGTAACTACAGCTGACATTAAAAGTATTCAACCAATGCCTGAATTCCACAAACTTGTCTACCTTTCTTTGTTTTAAAGAAAAACACAAAAAACTTCACATTATTAGGAGTATGAGTAAGTCTGTTGTGAACTGTAAGATGATTATGTTCTAAATCTATGGCACTCTATACTGAATTTATTCTGGTGAGACAAATCAACTTGATCATTGCATTCAAATTATCAAATAGCAACTCAACTCATGGAAAATATATTATGCATAATCAGTATGTTACACTGTATGTTCAAGTTTATGAAGCCACTGGTGTTGTACAGTTAAGTGTGGAGTACCTGAAGTTTACTGAAAGGTATTTTATCTTGAATTTTAGGGAGACAAATTGTAATAATTGAAGTTTTGGCAAATCGAAATTTTTAATAGTAGGTCAGTGATTAAATGACTGGTCAGTATTTTCATGCAATGGTAGATGGAATGACAATTTGTTTTTATCATCAGAATTTGAATGTTTTTGTAATTGTGTGATTAAACATTCTTTCAAGTTGTAGTCTTAGGCTTGTTGAGATATCCAGCCAAAAACCTTGTTTTGTTTGTTTTATACCACGCCACCTACATGTATTATATTGAGATAGGCATTAAAGCATTGCTGCTACATACATGTATGTGAACAAGCTTTTATTGTTATGCTTTCTTTTTCAAATTGTCTAGTACATGCAGGGGCTCATCTAGGTTTACTGAGATGTCATGCTTTGTGAGCAGAACCAAGTTTCACCATGAATATTCATCCTGATTAACCTCGGTTTAAAAATTCAGTCTATTCTAAAGTCCCTTTTACCCATTTCTTTCCTTTTCTTTTGTGTTTTTTCCTACAGTGAACCGCACTCCAGATTCTATGCAGCCCAGATTGTCCTTGCCTTCGAGTACCTCCACCACTTGGACCTTATATACAGAGATTTGAAACCCGAGAATATCCTAATCCAAGAGAACGGTTACATCGCAGTGAGTGATACCAAACCTTTTCCTTTCCCTCGACTCTCGTTTTAATGACATGAGGGAATGCCCTCAGAGCTCACGTTTTTAGCAACATTTCTGCGAGGGGGGGGGGGGGGGGTATGTTGCGTCGTCATTGGGTGACGTCAGAGGAATGTATTTGTCGAGGAGCTTCCGCTCTGCGGGGCTCAGGCTCCGACTTAGACTTGAACAAATATGCCCCAGATTTTCCTGATTGATGAGAAAGGGATAGGGAGAATGGATGATATGGCAGAGGAAGAATATGAAGGAGAGGAGGATAGGAAGAAAGGAACATAGCACTTGTTGATTCAGCGACATGTAACTTGAAATCAAGCGATTTTGTTTTCCTATTATGCAAAGGTTGAGGAAAGTGGGCATTTGTGAATACTTTGTGCAAAAAAATGTAATTGACTTGACACTTATTACATAAATGAGCAGAACTGTGACATGGAAATATTGACTTAAAAGATATTAATCTCAGGACTCTTTTTGTCTCTCATGAAGCCGTTCCAAGAATAATCGTTCAGTACTTTTGCTAGGTGTGGTTATATTTTATGCATGAGAATAAAAGATTATTTAACACTGTGTATGTAACTAAGCACCCTTCCCCAGTAATTTAATAGGGCAAATATCACCCCACAGTGAATATTCAAAAGGAATATATGGAAGAAGGTCCATCAATTTGACATTTCAATATTTTGATATTTTGAAGACTTGAATATTTTGAAGATTTGAAATAATTTGAAATAAAATGGATATGTGCTATTGTAATCATTTCAATTCTTTAGGTCATTGTTGTTTTTAATGCCAGTTTTATATAAATTGAATTATTAGTCCTTGGACTACAGCATTGTATTTTTCTTTTTTTTGATAAACAAAAACTGAATTGAATCACAAAGATTGGTGTCCCAACAATCACCATTTGAATGTGAACGTAAATGTATTATCAGATATTGTAACCAGACTGCATGAATGAAGGTACATTCAATATGCATATAGAGGAAGACAAGCCTTGTTAAGTTGAGTAAAATATATTTCTTTACAGTCCTTCAAAAATATTGTTTTAAAAATACTTTAATCAAGAATGTGAAATTTAATTAAGATACTAACATAACTGTTCGAGATTAAGCAACAAGTCTGTGAGTGTACATGAACAAAATTATAACAAAAAAGAAACCACACATATATCCCTCATGTTTATAAAATGGTATGTGGTAGCAGTGCATAAAATCTCTGCATTTGTTCTTTTTCGACAAATTCTCTTCTCCTGCCAGGTAACAGACTTTGGTTTTGCCAAGAGGGTAAAGGGTAGGACATGGACGCTGTGTGGTACACCTGAGTATCTAGCCCCAGAGATCATCCTCAGCAAGGTAAAATAAAATGATGATGATAAAATCAGAAAAAACTGTCATTGATTTATTAACTCATAAGAGTACAGAGCTTTCTTAAGGTCTAAATCCATCGACTTATATTCCTGAAGTTGGTAACTATTATTGTCATTTACCTTTTTTTACATAGTTTTAAAAGCATTGGATATAGCATTTACCAATATGAACAACAATTGCAAAATTTGATTTTGAAAATGCCAATTGGCAGAAGGAGAGTGATTATGTAATTTCCACTGCATTGTCAATTTGATGAGTTTAATGATTAGTTACAATTCTATTGCTCTTATTTGAGAATGGCATAACGTGCTGCGTTGGAAAGGGACGAAACATTTTTCAGTGATTTTTTTTTCTCTTTCTTTCTACTTATGTATAATGTGTAATTGCTAGCATTCTGGACCAACAGATACTGCACAAGTGTCACTAAAAAGGAGACACAGTACTTCCATGGGTTGATAACAGCTTTTTTTGGCTTCCAGAAACTTTCTGTAAACTTGAGTGAGAACAGATTCATAAAAGCATGCCCCAAATGCTTTATTCGAAAGCTTGGCATGAGTAGGAAGGTCACTTGTTATTGTTTTTACTCAGCAATTTACAGACTCTTTAAATCATTTTTGGCCCCCAATATTTCAAATTGTAAAGGTAGGGGATCCCTTTTGCAGCACCCAAATTTAGCTTGCCTTCATATTGTAGAGATAGATGATTAAGATCTTCTCTCAAAATAACAAATTGTAAACTTCTTTTTAATGGGGAAAAAAAATGATATATAAATTTCACTTGAATTACTGATGCACCTACATATGAATTATGTGAAGGGACATGTTTTCCAATTCAGTGATGTACATGTTCAGGTACATCACAGTGAACATGCATACATTATTGTGCGCAACACACATTACGTGCACCTATACACAGTGTTATACACATACGGATCCGGACATATTTCCTGACGAGGACACATATCTATTCAACATTTGACAGTTCGAAAGGATTGGCGATATTTTTTCATTTCTTACAAAAAAAGTTGCAAAGCCTATGACTATGATATTTCATATACATCATCAGTATGGTATATTGTTCAACCCTCATTATTTTCATGAAGTTATCCACGAATTTGCAAATGGGACCCCCTACCTTTAAATGGGAGCACATGCACACAGATCCTGAAAATCTCGGTTCAGAGCCTGTATCATAGAAGTTAGTATGGAGACTTGCCTTCAAGCATATCAAACTATGTATTTGTACGTGATTAACCATGACAGGGTTACAACAAGGCAGTAGACTGGTGGGCGTTGGGTGTTCTCATCTATGAAATGGCAGCAGGGTATCCACCGTTCTTTGCAGATCAGCCCATCCAGATCTACGAGAAAATTGTCTCAGGAAAGGTAAGATGATGGCCACCAGAACATGTGGGAAGGGTTGGTAAATGCTGTGCGTAAGAATGAATGTGTGCAGGGAAGTTCTGGAATCGTGACAGTAACAAGAAATGGATTCATTCTTGCTGAAACCACATGCACTGCATCACACAGAAGTGGGTAGATGGGATCATAGAGGCACATGGTAAAGCCCTCATTCCACTATCACGGTCTGGATCCTGATCTATCCTGATCTATCAAATCGGCGGAGAGGGGCAAAAGCGCACAGGGATCTTTTTTTAATCAGCAGCGTCGTAGCAGCAGCGTTGGATAAAATGAAGAAGAATTGGGTAGTTTTCAGATCGGCAAGAAATTTTGAACATGTTCAAAACTTCATTCTGATCTTCCAGATCAAAATTTATCATAAAGCGAGCGGGAAGAACGTACAAACAGCGGGAGTGAGGGAGTATGGTCTTTCTCAGACCAGTGTCGTAACATGGGCATTAAAACAGTAGTTCAACAAGACACCTCTGTGGTCCAACACTGGACACTTTGAAGATGCCCATGCAAGACAACACTGTGTTGCTCAACACTGGGGTGGTGGGGGGGGTCTGAATAACATTTGGATGCAAAAGGCTTTAAAAATATATTTGCCATTTTTCTCCTTATTGTTGATGTGAAATTAATTCTGCATTTGTAACTGCAGAAAGCATGGGAGCTGAAGGAAAAAACAGACATGTAACTGGTCTTGATCAAATGCTGTCATCTGTAAGATGGATTTGCATTTCCACATTCCTCATATTTATGCTATTAATAATTTTAACAACATTTTAAATGGTATTCTTTTTCATCATTTTCTACTTTTGTCCCCTCCCCCCTCCACCAGGTTCGCTTTCCCTCTCACTTCAGTGCAGACCTCAAGGACATCCTCCGCAGTTTGCTGCAGGTCGACCTGACCAAGCGCTTTGGCAACCTCAAGGCAGGGGTAGCTGACATCAAGACCCACAAGTGGTTTCAATCAACCGATTGGATAGCCACCTACCAACAGAGGGTAGATATTCTCCTATCTTAGGCTCATTCACACGTCCAGCAGCAAACCTCACATTTTTATTCCTCCGCCCACCAAAGGCATTATGTTTTCAGGTTGTCTGTTCGTACATCCCGCTTTTTCGTTAACATGTTATCTCAACGACCATTTGAGGTATGAACTTCAAACTTGGTCCTAGTATGTATCACCATAGGTAGACGATTTGATTAGATTTCGGGGTAAAAAGTCAAAGGTCAAGGTCACAGAGGTCAAATATATGAAATTTCAGGTGTAAGCCTTGTTAACACGATATCTCAAGAACCATTTTAGATATGAACTTAAAACTTGGTCTTAGTTTGTATCACAATAGGAAGATGATCTGATTAGATTTTGGGGTGTGTAGGTCAAATGTCAAGGTCACAGCAGCAAACCTCACATTCTTTTTTTAAAATTCGCCACTTAGGATAATGAGATGTGCGTTAGCGTGTCTTTGCTCGGATAAAAGAGAGTTTTGCCGAAAAGTTGCACAAACAAAATCTTGACAGCATATTTTGCACTAATTTTTTGCTGCCAGGAGGCCAAAAAGATGCTCTTTGCCTTGGCGGGTTTCTCCACCCTCTCCCCTCTTTTCATATTCATTTACATGCAAAAATGAACCGGGGCTATGTACCCCAGGGGGTCGCTGCTCCACATGTGAACAAGTCTTAAAAGTTACAAGTTTTGTTTCATTCTCATATATCTTGAAATCCTCTTGCAATGGTCCAGGCAAACAGAGATACACTTTACAAAGTGGGCCTTTGGTAATCTTTAAAGGAGCTCTGTTGAAAGAGAGAAAAAAGGTATACAGTGAACCTTGTATATAAAGTCTACCCAAAGGAGACAAGAAAAGTGGTCTTCATGAGCTGGCGGTATTTGTGAACATTTTTTTTTTTAACAGATAATTATTGATTTAAAATTTGACTTGATTTTCATTATTGCATATAAAGCTGAAACTTAGATTGGATAAGGTTATCAAAAAATTAATGCTTGGAAACATTCAAAGTAATTCATTATCAGTTATAAACGGTAAAATACAACCCCGACATAGCACCTGGAGAGCTCTCGGAATGCTGCTGAGTTGTGTAATGTCATAGTTTTAACATAATTTGCACAAGCAGACAGTGTCCCATAACATCTCACGCATTTTCAGTGCCTGTTTTGTCATCTTCTCCTCAGTTATTTCTCTTACTTCACTAGCATCAGTCCAAGTGTTTTATCTGTTGCCACTCTCTAAAACCATTGTATGATAATATTTTGATGAAAATTTCAGTGCTACAAAAGTTCAAAAGTTTTTTAGGGTTAGCAAATCTTTCTGGTTTTGTACCTTTCGCAGGTGGAAGCACCGTTTGTACCACGGATCAAGGGGCCAGGAGACGCCTCACAATTTGACGAGTACGAGGAGGAGGCCCTCAAGATCTCACTCACGGAGAAGTGCGTCAAGGAGTTTGCCGACTTCTGAGCCACCTTCCTCCAATCCTCTCCTTCTTCGTTTCCTCCGCCGCGGCGTGGGTCACTTTCGTTCCTCATCCAAAATCCTTGGACAACGGACACTTCCTGTTCCAGTGTTTCGATAATCTCCTTTTATTTTTGTTTTCTCTGTGATTTATTATTGTATGTACAAAATAAAATCAAAACAACAACAGAAAAAGACATGATGGAGAATAGACAAGAGGATTGCCATGTACAGAAATTGTTACTCTATATATGACAGATTTAAAATGCAGAAGATGAATTAAATAGATTTAAGGAGAGATGAAATTTGTGAATAGCTTTGTTAAGAACCATTCTACCTGCCATTATGTTGTGTGTGTGCCTATGGGCACATGCTTTGGGATAGAAAGGGTAGGGATTCATTCATAGACACACACACACACATGAAATCCTGGTGGTGACGACTTCAGAAAGTTTTGAAGATCTCATTCTATCTTGGAATCAACTCTATTCCTCATTGAATGTGAGGTACTTTCAGGCACATGAATAGATATATATATATATTTTAATTTCAAGGGGGTCGTCCTGATACCAGCTGGAAAGTCTCTCATCCCCACATGTTGTCCAAGCACAAACTGAATTAGAAGTAAAACGTATTGCCATCTGATAGTACAAGTACCTGTTTGCTATATTTCTCTCTCTCTCTCTTGCTCTTGCTCTTTTAATTATTACTGTCATTATCACTTTATTGTCATGCTTTTATAAGCCTTAACATCAATTATTAGTGTTGAATTACTCATATCAGTTGACATTTGACTTTGATACGCATCCTGCTAAATTAGTCCTCTCTATCCAGAACTGCGATTTTCAGTACCGTAATACGCTAGCAGAAAAGAAGAAGAAACCCCAGTTTAAAAACGGATGACACTATGGATCTGCAGAGTTTCCTTTTAAGGGTTCACGATTGAGCATTGGCTGCTTGACTTGGTGGGGGGGGGGGGAGAAGCAGAGGTATGGATGAATGAATTCATTTCTACTACTTTGCAGAGAGTGGGACAAAATGAAAAAGTTGCCTCTGGTATGGCGGGTTAGGGTAATACATAGTGGCACCGACTGTACCAGCAGGATTGTATGTCCAAGGATTCGTTAACAGAGGGTCCGTATTGTGTAGTTTGGTCTTATAACTTTCATTGTGGAGCCCTAGAAATCATAACAAAAGCATATGCAGAAAAAGCAAAAAATTCTGCACATACTCTGCCTATTTGGGTTGCATCACTGTTTGTTGTTTGATGCTGGAAATTTTTTTAAAGGAAAATAATTACCAAAATCCTTACATTGGCAATGAGATGAATTTACAACTTTTTAACTGTTCAGCATACTTTCCATGGGGCTACATCATTTGAGGGCCTCTTCTTCAGATATGGCCAAAGGGTTAAACCAAATGGTATATTTGTATATCCTGTGGCTTTGTGCTTAGCCTTGCCCTGCACCACCCCCCCCCTTTTCTTCAAAAGTTGTTTCAAGTGCCCTTTAAAGAAAAGCTAATCCTTGTCATCTACCATTTAATGTGTGCTTGTTAAAGATACTAGTGTGTTGACCTCATTTCTCTAAACCTCATAGAAGGCTATAACAGGAGTCATTTTAATTTGATTGAGATGGCAAAATCATATTTCATGTGTATTCGATAATTCTTACATTACACTTATGTTGTCAGCTATTTTTTGTAGTGGTTATCGGTACTCGAGCAGCAAAAAGTGCTACAAATTAAAATGCTGCTTCACAGAGCTGCGTTTGACCGTTTATTCTTCCTTCATGTGTAGATAGTTCCAATATGTACAGATATGACACTGTGACAATCATATACCCACACTTAAACACTGATTTCTCTATTAGGTTTTGAAGCAACTCTTTTCAAAGAGTATCATTTGAATGAAAATGAATTCGATCTCAGACACCATAATGTCGATTTGAGGTCATAATATTCAAAAGAGCTGAAGGAGAATTTTTTGAAACCACAACTGTCGTCTAGTTAAGGATATTTACTGATTAGAAATTGTCAGAAAGAAATGTGTGTGTTCCCATTAGACAGCTAGATTTTATATTCGATAATGTCTCTGTCATGTGGCATGCAGTTCACGTAGCTGCCCTCTCATTTTCCGTGGTACGTGCTCATGAATGGTTTTGTTACTACATTTTAATCCTAGAGACATGTTTAGCTGCAATTCATTACAGATATGACTGTGGTTTAAAACATTTGAAATTTTTAAGCGGCCCCTTTCCGCGATGCTTCACTCTCTCTGATTATCAGTATTTATAGAGATGGTCGGCATGTCAGCTTGCAGAGGGTAGCATTCATCAGAGACAATTTGATATGTATGCAGCCGCCCAGTGACAAAAAGGAAGCAACTCTGATTTTTTTTCAAAATTGACCTTTTTCTTGATTTGAAGTACTCTTTTGTATGCCCTATATGATGATGAAGAAATTATGGTCACATGACCCCCAATTTCCTAAATATAGACCTTTCGAAAGGAAGCAGCTCCATAGATTTCCGCATAAAGCAGTGACATATTTTCTTCATTTACTAAGAAACTCATTCTAGAGAGTTGCTTCCTTTTTGTCGTTGGACAGCAGTATGCATGTCTTTGTTCAGTGCTATTCCTAGCTATCAATATATGTGAGTCATTTTGGATACTTCATGTAATATCCCTTTGCTGCATTTCTCGTGTTGCATTAATTGACCACATGTGTTTAGTAGTTTGATTTCGTTTGAAGATAACTTTAATAGGTAGGACCAAACCTAGACTTGGAAAAAACTTTGGAGGAAATATGCATGTAATTGAAGCATAGTTATGTTTTATGACAGGATTTAGAGGAGTATATCGTCAGGTAGCTGCCTTCTCGATTTTTTTTTAATGTTTTTTTTTACATTTGATTTTTTTTTTTTAAAGGAATAGCAGTAATTGTATGCCATTTGGAGAGTTATTCTAGACAAAGAATCCATTTCATTTATGTTCCTTTTCAACCAGTGTGCTAACTGTCACTGAATGTAGATAAGAGGTAAAGCATTTTTTCCTTGCTTGCTTGCTTCTAAAAAATGGGTTCCTTTGCTGTCGAATTTTGTCATGAGAATCTCTGTGTGAACCGTCTGTCATGTATGTGAACTGTATATGAAACAAAATCTTCCACTTCAACAGAAAAATGCCATATTTGAAGTTATTAGTACAAGAAGGAGGGTGCGTTAGCTGTTCCACGATTCTGAACCTACGATAGTTAAAGCTGTAATGCAGAGGTCTTTTCCCTCTTTTACCTTTGACTGTATGGATAGACAGTCAATGAAACTACATACATGTAGATTTTCACCCTGACACAGCTTTTCTACCGAACGATCAGTTTTGTTTGTGTTGAAGTTGGCCTGTATTCTGTACGTTACCGAGAGTTGCTTATTTCTGATTTTCATTCATGTTCAGTGAAGATATTTGTGAATTACAAAAAAAAAAAAGTAGGACAATTGTGCTGCATTGGGTTTTAATCTGTTTACCAGTGTAGATTTTTTTTAGATATTCAGGTAAAAACAGTCATGATACAAATGTCTGTACATGTACATCAGCTTCAGACACTTCAGCGTACTGCAAACACATAAATGGAAATGTTGAATAATGTCGTTGCAGTGTCATGAAGAATCCATAAGGTTTAGTTGTTATAACTGGCCTTGCCTACATTCATTTCCCCCCCCCCCCCCAAGCAGTTGAAGTCACAGGAAAAAATTAAGGGTTCTATTCATAAGGTTTCAAACTGAGCATCTTTGATGCTGTTTCCAAAAGAAGTTCCAGTTGCCTTCTCCGAAAAAAATTCCTTGCCATGGTAGCACAATACACTTAAAGCTTCTTCAGATATGACATGACAAAACAATGACATTTTTAGTATTCACATAGGGTGCAACAAACCATGCCATTTATGTTAATGAACGTGCATTAACGCATCAACGCTCAAATAAAAGAGATCTTTTGTTTTGTCAGAAGTTGCGCAGACAAACTCATGACGCTATATTTGTGCTGACTATTTAAGAATTTGATTGGTCCACAACTTTTTGCCACTGGGAGGCAAAGAATTTGCCTCTTGCCTCGCTGTTTGGGTTTTTTTTGGTCTCCTCATATCCCATTGACTTGTACACTGAAAATGTTGCAGGGTTTTGTCGCGTCATATCTGAACAAGTCTCTATGCAATCATACTACCGGTATGTACAATCCCCTCCAGGCAACATTCTCCATTCTCCTGTACGACTGTAAAGTGTTGAGAAATCTTATTTTGCACAAAGCTCATACATGATGTGAATTGACCACAGTACATGAATTGAAGATCAAGTAAAGCCCACTTCACGCTGTGAAGTCTGATTGCCGGTATGCAGATACTAGTGGGAAAGCGGTAATTTGGATTAGGTACAAAAACCGAAGAGGTTGTTCTGAGGCCCTCTTGTGACAAAACACTCATTTTGATGCATGCAGTGGGGTGCAGTACACCATTGAAGTAGAGAATACCCATTCAGTATTGAATATAGGCATTTTGTCTTACTGCAATTCCTTGAAATAATAGTTTTTCAAGTGTAATATTCATCATCATCATCATCATTTAAAACTTTATTCAGGAAAATCTCATTTAAAACTCTTTGAAGTCATATATCCCTCTTTTTTTTCTGAATGTAGCCTTTTAGTTTGACTTCAGTGTGTGCGGTGGGCATGGACGTTTCAATACAATGCTCTACTAATCTTTAATCACATCCACCTTTCAAGTGCACCTCTCCTGGTCCATACACTTCCCTTGCATGTTTATAACTTCATAATATCATGATTGATCTTGCTGGCAAGATGGCGGCTTTGCACTTGTGTTTCAGTTCACCACCATCTCAACTTTCTTCCATTTCATTCAAAGGATAGTTAAAGATACCACGCTAAATGTTGGGAAAGGAGCCTGTTTCTAATCACTTTGTAAACTCAGCCCATTACTGCGATGCATGATCAACACTTGGCAACAAATGTTGCTGTTGGAGCTGGAAAGTTCCACAGGGGTGTTTCACAAAGATTGCACTTAATAGTCAAACTTACGTACAATTCGCCAAGTCCAACTAAGTGCAAGTCTGAGTTACGTTGGCTGGCTAAGTCTGTTTCATGTCGTCGCTCTTTGGATAAGAAGTTACGCACGTTTTGGTTCTTAACACGTAATTTGGACACTTATGCAGGATTTTAAGTCAAACTTAAATCTTTGTGAAACACCTCCCTCCCCCCCCCCCCCCCCCGATGTAGTTAGTGCAAAGTGGCATGGTTTCAGCAACAGAGTAGAATTTGAAGCATTCAAGTATTAAATGCCCTTCTGTTTTTCAGCAGATGATCTGTGTATGTTCACTAGGATAACGATCATTAAGATCACCTTTTTTTTTAAGATACGATTGCTAAAATTTATTTGACAGGTACTCTAAAGTTTCTTGTTTTTTTCATACAAAGACTTCTAAAAACATTTTCACAGTTTTTCGAGGAATATTTCTGGCTTCAGAATTCATATATCTGGAAAATCGGTATTTTCAGTGTTTCAGTTACATGTATTTAAACTCCTTTGTCTCTCCAAGAGCATGAAAGATAGGCATTTACTGTATGTCTCAATCAGAGGTGGTCAAATTCGGTGTTTGTAATTGATGTCATATAGCTACCTGATTATCCACACTTAACAATTTGCTTGTCTTAGAGACAAATAGGTGCCATAATAAGTAGATTTTCCCATGATAAGTTAATGGATACATGTATCTTTAAGTAGGAATACGTGTTCTCATCTTAATATTCCAAAAGATTATTGCATAACTGATGCTGTTGTTTCAAACCTTTTAACCCATTCGTGACAGAGGTCCACATTTTGTGGTTTGGCCTAATATCTTTTGATGCAAAGCCCTAAAAATCATACCAAATACATGAGCAGAAAGAGCAAAAAATTCGACACAAACTGTGCCCATTTTGGTTGCGTCAATATTCGTTGTTTGATGCTGAAAATCTTTTAAAGGAAAATAAGCATTAAAATCCTTAAATTGGCAATGTGATAGAGAGTTTAAAATCACCGTTTTCCCCTGCAAATGGGCAACCTTTTGACTTTTCATCATAATTTCTGTCAATTTATATTCATTTCAGATACATGACGTTTTATAAGAAAAATGTAGCAATAAAATAAAAATGTTGGTGTTGCCAATTTGAAGAATAAAAGCTGATCAAATTAGGCTTTAAATAATTCCTGTCACGAATGGGTTAATACCTTCATTTGAGACGAACTGTTTGGTGTTGATGAGATATTTGCATCATACTATGTATGATGTCGACATGTTGTCACAAACATTGCTGCTGTTTCCATTTCTACATGTTACATGTTTGCTGTCTCTGGTAGGGCTCATAGTTCCTGCCACTCGCAGCTACCTTTCTATTTGACGTCATAGACGTGTGATAGAAACGTCATAGAAATGAATATGTACAAGCATGTACGTATGAATTCCAGGTATAAATTTCCTAGAGAACCTGCACCGGTGTTGACCGCTTGCACAGCTCAGTAGGCTGTGCGCCAGTTTACTGTCTCAAGATCCCGAGTTTGAATCTCGCTTTCACCGTGTGCATTTTTGCTATAATTGACCAAAATGGCATTTATTTTGTCAGAAATAGTTAAAGTATCACAACTATTATTGATACCTATTCCTTTCTATGACGTCAAATTGGAAGGTGACTGCGAGAGGCAGGAAATATCCTCTACCCAAGCAAGCCGTCGGATTCCTACTGTGCACCTCAAAACTGTGCAGCATCCGAATTGTGCCACTACCGTTGTACTACATAGAGGCCATGGAAACAGGCCCTGTGGGTTGTATTCAAATGGACTTCAGTGATTTTGTCTTGTGGTGCTCATTATCCATTGTGTATTAAAACTAGAAAGTAGTAAATAGCTATTGTTCCCACTGCTCAGCATAGTGTGCTGTATCTTTATCCAAGATAATTTTGTTATCATTAAGTTATGTCTACCATCTGTCATAGGTGGTATAACCTTCCAGTAATCATAGTGTTCTGTTGGTGTTGGAGCATGCCCTCATTCAGAATTCACATTGTTCTCTTGTATGTAGTTGGCTGAAATGGGGCTATGCACTACCAATATATAGTAACAAGGATGTTGAGCAGTGGGAACATTCCTAATATCATCACTGTGGGCCTGTAAAACTTAGCATTTCAAAATGTGTATCAGCTGTAGAAAATGACTTGTAGCATCTAAAACAATGCATTTATATATGGATATTTGTTTTGTTTTGTTTTTTGTATAGCTCAAGAAATGTAGATATTTCCATTCGACTTTGTATTCTCAAAATTGTTTTTCTTTTTTTTAATTTGAAGAGGTAGCATTTGCCACACCGTAGTGTGATTGTTCTGTTGAAAATGGGTCATGTTGTATCAACGCACATGAATGTAAATGTATTGTACAAGTCAAACAGGTATTGTCACCTAAAATAAAGTACCATAGAGGTTTTTAATAAACACTGTATATTTCTAGCAAAACACTTTGTTGCACTATAGCCACAAAATATTGTATAGTGTGAATATCTTTAAAAAAATGAGAGAAAAAAATTTGATGTTTATTATGATTTGTTTTTTTCTTCAATTGTATTATTGAGGCAGTGATGTATATGTAAGGAAACAGGGGTTGAATTACAGGTTGTTGAGGTCAAAACGTTTTAAAGATGATTATTTAGAATTGATCAGTTCCTAAACAGAATTATTTGTGATGTTCATGAAACTGTACATTTGATGTTCACTAGATTATGTCTAAAGTGTTTGTATTATTGCAAATCTGCATGTGGTTTGTAGGTACCCGTTATACCTTGCCAGCAGCATGAATGGTTATAATTTATATTAAGGTCTTTGTTCCACTGTTGGCATATGTAGCTCTGGAGAATTTTTAAAAATGAAAGGGGCATATTTCTCTGCCTGTGGGTCCGTCATGGACACAAAAATATATCAAATAAAGGTCGATCTGACTTGAAAACTTTTGAAACTGTCTTGTGTATTTACTCAAGTGCTGTGTTGTTAACCTGTTGAGTACTAAAGCCTGGGGAGTGTTTCATGAAGTGTCATCAGTTATTTTTACCGACAAATTTCCTCTCCGCCAATCAGATGCAAGGATTTCAGTAGCTTATAACAGTTGTCCATGAAAATCACTGACAAGACACTTCATGAAACGCTTCCCTGAGATATGCAGGCTGGGTTCTAATGGAAAATACATGTTATGCTGGAGTCAAATCATGCTCAATGTGTTAAAGGGAGAATGAAACCCTGGAGAAAAATCAATTTTAATGAAAAGAGAGGAGAGAGAGAAGCAATTTTTAAAAAGTTCCATCAAAAACAGTTACGAAATGAGTAAGTTTGAAAAGTCTTAATTTACTTTCTATGGCAATCCTCAAATTGGCAATATTGCTTCAAAATGACAGGTTTAGAAGGACAACTTGCAATATGTTTTGTACATAAAATTTCATATTTTCTCCACTATCTCTAAAGATGCTGCTTGTATATTTGTGACCTCACCATATGTTGTGTTTTTCCCATGATATATCTTGAGCTAAGAAGGAAACAAGCTGCACCTTCAGAGATAATGGAGAAAATATGAAATTTTGTTTACAAAACATATTGAGAAGATTTGCAGATGTACTGTAGCATAATGAGGACAAAATGATCCAAATCTAAACTAACACCTGGAAATTCATTTTCCTCCTGAAATACACACATATTAGCATGAACCTCAAAGCCCCCCCCCCCCCCCCCCCCCCCCCTCTCCCCCCTCAAACAATGTTAAGTCATCCTGATGGTTTAACTGTTTGGGGTGTTAAGTCATTACCTTCTTTGTTATGTCTTATTCCCTGACCAAGAATTCTCATTACTGCAATCAAACCACCAACACAGATAACAAGGAAACTAAATCATTTCATTTCCTTTTTCTTTGATCACCATTTATCGATCTTTATTTCATACCTGTACAAAAAGAAATCATTTACAATATGTACACAGAACCCATGATCTTCTAAAAAATTGTTATCTTTGGCCTTCTCGTGCATTTTTATGACCCAACAAACACCGGAATTTTATGAAGAAAATTGCAAAGGTGCACACTGATGGAGATTCTAAAGAAAGTTATCAAATTCCAACCACTATGTTAATACCGGTCCTTATGAATGTACTGTCTCAATCAAAGAGTGTTGGTATAATGCACACATACTGGTAGTTATTCAACGATACTCAGTTACCCCAGTAAACCTGTAAACCTAATGCTCCATTTAGCCATGTTCAACTAACAGGAAAATTTAGATACTTGACTTTAGAGTCAGCGAAAGGTTTAAATTTCAGAACATGGGCCATAGGATTCAAGACTTCTAAATAAAAATATTTCAGTTAGTCTCTTGGCATTCAAGCCCACGTCTGTGTGGCAGAGGATACTACTTGGTCTAAAGGAGGCCTATCTGTTATAGTCATCAAGGGTGGGCTCGCTGGGATGTGGCCATCCTATTGTTCCTACATCTACCATCACTATGACTACTTGACCGGACCTTGGGCCGAAATATAGTATATGACCTGTAGGGAAAAATCTGCAAAGTCCCCATAGCCTGTCTACCTGTTAATGATAAATACCAGTCTCAAAATTTAATCAGACACATTCAGACTACAATCTCCTCAGCATGCACATGTAAATGATGTTCTAGAAATGTCATTTTACAATGACCAATGGTAACCTCTAGGTTCCTATGATGCATTCTTAACACTGATACTCTTGCCATTTCTTCCAAAATTCAGTTGCAGTTGGGTTGTAGCATGCAACAAGCTCTGAATTTTCTTAAATATACTGATATTGAAATACACACTACTACTTTATCTCTGGCTTGATTTCACTTTAGATAAGACCAGATAATTGCAGAAAAGCTGGCATTTGTGACGTACCACAAATCCTCAAATGGCCTTACAAGCTACAAAATTCAATCTGTTCATTCAATTGCAGCATAAGGAAATATCAAATGCAGTGTTTTAATATCATTACTTTATTAGGAATCCTTTTGGTGACTAGATAACTACAAGTGATATGACTTGCACAATAAATTAGTTGCCCCTCACAAAATTTAAGAGATGATATAAATACATGATGTTTTAACAGTTTTTTTCTTCAGCTGAAGCCTGTAACATGTTTGATTCTCTATACTGAAACAAGACTAAACTCACTGCACAATTACACAAACAATACATAAATGACTTATGCTTTACTTTTTTTTCTTCACTTTTTCAAGAACAAAAATCAAAATTAAATAAGGTGCTATCTTGTTCTTTTTTTTTCTGAGTATCTAGGTTCTGTGCCACAAAATTGAATATCAATCACCTGAAACATGAATCTTAACTATGGCGCAGAAAAGCTTTCATTGATGTTTAATTCTTTCTTTCCAACATAAAATCACCGAAGAGTGCATAAAGAGATTCAAATATTTTTTTTTAAAGCAACTACCCGTGCAGAATGCTTTACAAACCATTTTCCATATACTACCACTAGGTAGTCCCACGTGTGTCTGAATGATGTTGGGAATTCTCTAAATGTGTGGAAGTTGTGCACCGCAAATGCACAATACATACATGTATGTCACATTTTCAGTTACCAAATATCCTGGAAGCTCTTTGAGACTTTCAAATACAACAGAACAAGATGACAAATCTGGCAACAAGGAAGAAAAAACAAAATATAGTGGAAACTCGGTATTAAGAGATCTGATATAACAATATTCCTTATATAACAAGGTAATATTCCGGTCCAGCTCTTTATATCTTATTGATTTTTAACCGATATAACAAGATTCCTGCTATAACAAGGTAATTTTGGTGGTCCCAAGGACCTCGTTATACCGAGTTTCCACTGTACTGAACATAACAAATGACATGGAACATTAGCTCTGAACATCAGGACAAATTGATACTAAACATCTGTGTACATATGTGACAAGTCTTGTCATGTACAGCTAATCTTAAATAATGACCATGGCTTCGCAATAATGCTGTTGAATGTTTTATAAGACAAGGGGAGGACCTACAGTTCCACTACTAGGAGAATTTTAAGATACCAAGGTAAGTGGTACTTAGATATTCTTGAAGCATGGAAAATCCATTCCCACTTCATGCCTGCACCACCACCCCCCCCCCCCCCAAAAAAAATGTTTTTCTCTGTTTTAATTCCTCTTTAATACTTTTTTTTTAAAAGGATGGAAGGTGTGAAAACTGTAAAATAAGTTTTAAAGTTGATGGAAGTATTATATTCAAAAGATAAAACATAGAAGTCCTCATATGCCAACTTGTGCATAAAATGTTACCACATGAATTATCAACATTTGAAAGGCATATGAACTCCACCAAAACCCTTTCACTTCACTTCAAGAAACATAAGAAAGAAAGAAAATTAATACTGCGTGGCCATAATCAGTGGGGTACAACTATAGTGAAGTATCCACGCTTACAAGGGTAGCATTTTAACATACATACATGAAACACTATAAGTACAGATAAAGTGATCTATTTCTATTAAGTGAACATAAATACTTTAACATAAAACAATCTAAGCCTAATTCTTGCTTTCACACATACTCTTATGGGCTTACAACTTGTTTTTCTGTTGCTGTCCAAACATGCCACATGATCAGCCATCTTCAACAAGAATTTGACGTTAATGCTGCTGGAGAGATTTCGTATTCTTCTTGGCAGGTAATATCTGACAGCAAAAAGGAATGGCACATCATCTGTGAAAGGTTACATACAGAATCATTCATCCCTATGTCAGCATGCTCAACAATGCAGCCAGACACAAAACACTGACAAAACGGAAATAATGTCTAACCACAAAGTTCCAAGCATCTTCAATACATGTAAGCGAATAGCAATCCATGCTACTATTTTGCCATGAATGAAAGCTTTAGTTTCAAGCCACCAAAAGTTTCTGGATTCATAGTTGCTACTACTAATGTCAACTCAGTGACATTCCATGTCTTGCACATAGTCTGGAATGCTGCTGTTACTATCGGTGTTGGTCGGTCCGGCATAGTCTGCGCCCTTCATCATGTGGTCTTTGGTGCCATTTGTTAACGAAGTCGACTGTTCCTGTTGGATGTTTGGCGCCATCGGCGGGATGTTCTCGGAATCGGCGAGGGGCGGGTCGTCCCAGTCTATCGTGAAGCGAGTGACTCGCGGCTTGGTATGAAGTATATTTCTTGTTACCTGCCGTGAAAAGAAGCATGCAAAACATGAGAATTATTTTTGCCAAAGTCAGTTGTTTGAGAAGGAACACAGAGTCAGAGAATCTTCTTTGCTTGACACATTGGCTGCTGGAGCTTGGTAGCACCTGTATTAAGCCTATACAGTGGAAACTCGGTATAAAGAGGTGTGATATAACAACATTCCTGATATAACAAGGTAATTTTTCGATCCCAGCACTTTATATTCTATTGTTTTACAACCCTGATATAATGAGATTCCTGCTATAACAAGGTAATTTTGATGGTCCCAAGGACCTCGTTATACCGAGTTTCCACTGTATTTAGTCACCAGGTTTACTAATGATAACCATGAGCCTATTCTGTAACTGCTTGGACCCAGTAATAAGCTTTCTATGACAAGTCAAAGCTTAACCAAATGTCAGAGCCAAAGACTATTTTTTTGTTCATCCTTTAACCGTAATTTCACTTTGAATTAAGGAAAATGAAATGAAGAGTAGTACATGTAAGAAGCCTTGATTTTTACCTTGAATGTGAAATAAAGCAATAGTTAACCATTTAATTAAAGATGGAACAATATCAGATAATGTTAGAAACAATCTTTTTTACATTACACTTAAGAAGTCGAATCTGTTGGGACCACAGAAATTATTCTGAATATTCTGTTCGACTTAGCCGAAATTCGAATTTGGAATTTGACTTAGCCACATATTTTCCAATAGTAATTACACAGGGAAAAAAAATCAGGACTTTTTTGTTGATTGGACTTGCACAAATTTTGTCCTATGCGAAGTTGACTGGCACAAGGTTTACTGTAGTTTTCTACTTCAAAGGATTTGTTTGCATACCTGTCACAAGTTTAAAGTTTATTTCTGACTATGAAAATAATAAATGTAATTTTTGTAGACCTTTAAAAGCATACAACTAACCTTATCAAATTGAGGGACGGCTGGTAGTTGCTTCTCTGACTCGTTGCATTCACTAAGCTCTGGATCGGAGTATTCATTGTTAACATAATAACCTACTCGGATGAACTCTTGACTCCTGTAGGAGCATGTAATGAGGACGACCGTTACTCCTAGGATGTCGCCCTGGGGGATCAGGGCTGGGTTGGGTGGTTCGGCCTGCAAAATGGAGAGTAACATGAATCATTAATTACCATCATCACTATCAACACTAACTTTTTTGTTGGTGGTCCTGATTGAAATTCCAAGCTCTGTACCTGTTGAGCCCTGTGTTAAAATTGTTTCAATTTCAGGGGTCCAGACCTAAATTATGAGGGTCCATGTGCCCCCGGGCACCTGTAACAGTCGGGCCCTGCCACCATTGAGTAAAGTCAGCATTTTCCTTCTGATGAGGGGCTGCTGACTCTCGTGCCATGACAATCCTTCCACTTCCTCCTGTCTTGTGCATCCTCTGCATGCTCCTCATTCAGGAATGTGAAAATGATCTTGATTGAAAATGGAGAACAAGGGTCTGGCCGCAAAATCAAAATTAGCTAGAAAGATGCTTCAGATATCAATATTTTGTTCTGAACTTTCAACTGGAGAATAACTTCATAATTTCATATTTAAGCATGCTTTAGCAGTTTAGCTTTTACTAGAAAGTCTAAACAGTATACCACAACTTGCAAATACTCTGCAAGAACCAACCTGAAAGACGAACATATGTCTGCCTTGTGAGACTGGGCCGACAAGAACCGAGTCTAGGGTCTGGTCATAGTCCTCTGTTTCCGCAGAGCCTACGTAGATAATCTTCCATTCCAGATCTATTGTGAGAAGAGCAAGAGAAAGAGAGAGGAGAGGGGGGGGGAGAGGAGAGGGGGAAGAGCAAGATTGTGGAGAAACATTACCAAGTTACTACAGGGGTGTAGTTATAAAAAAATGAAATGTGGAGAACGAATCTTCTGAACTCATTACTTAGAAGATAAAACTACACCTGAGGTCCTTGTAACTTAATCAAATGACATTTTAGCAAAATGGAATCTTCATCCATGTCAAGTTCACAATCAGTCTTAAAACCTGGTACTTATAATGATATGTATAATGGGGGGGGGGGGGGGGGCGTGTGTCCAGATGCTTGACAAAAATGAAGCCTTCTCTTTTGTCTTTGGATTCAACAAAAACTATTCAAGTATTCATTAAATAGCACCAGTCATCATCAATATTTGTTCTTTGTGATATTTTCTAACACAAGTGTTAAGAAAATATTGTTGTAAACTTCTTTAAATGGCTGTTTTAAATTGACTGTCCAGATACACAACCTATCCGGACACACAACATTTGGGTATACATTAGCCCACTTGTACAGTGCTGTCACTTCGCAACAGCGCTGTGTATGGCTAGGTACATGAACATGATGTAAGGTCAAGCACTGCATGAGCATGCTCATATAGATTATCTTAAGTAGTTGTCGAAGCTATCATCATTAGACGGCAGAAGAAGAGAACTCTGAAGTTTTGTAAAGACACTTTATCTTGTACGTCACAATTTGTGGACTTTTTTCAGAAATGCCAAAGTATGTGTTGCTCACTGAAAAGTAAGAAAACCTACAAAAATCCCCGAGTTCAAGTGGGGTAAAACAAAATGCAAAAAGAATGCAATGTAGCCCACTGCCTTAAAGGGGGTACCCAATGCTGAAACAATGTCAGTTCATTTAAAAGAGCAGATTTCATTAGCCGAAAATCATCTAATTTTTTTTTTTAAGTCGTGTTGCCAAGAAAACCCTAAAATGTGGTAAGATTTCAGGATATTTTTGCCCCCCTCAGCTGTGTCCCAGTTTCAACTGGGTACCCACAATGACCTCAAATTGACGTCAAATTGACGTCAAATTGACCTTGTCGCGCAATTCTAGCAAATGTGCGCAAGGCATAATACATATTGTACAGTCTAGCGCGCACCACAACTGCAATATGCAAAGCTGAGTAACCACTTTTACGTCATACCTCATACTCAAATTTTTGGTCAACTCTTGACTTTTTATGAGAAAATTAGTCAAAATCCATTGATTTCGATTGAAAATCATTAAATTCTTAATGTTATTCTTCTTAGAATTCTATTTTCGCTCATAAATCAAAATTTTATTTACCATTTTGTAATCACTTTAAACCTAGTTCATCTGTATAATATGAGTTAACCACAATTCCAGTGTATTTATCATGTATTTGTATGAATCCTCCCTTCATGCCCTTAGCCTCTCTTCTCCTCTTTCAATGTTTCCTGCCCCTCTTCTCTGTTTTCATTCTGTAACAATAACATCAACAGTTGTGAATATCTTACTTCCACATAATAATTACATGTAATGCAAGAACTGAAGAGTTCAAGTTTGCTGTCAGTTCCGTCTTCGCAACGGCGCTGTTTTCATTCTGTAACAATAACAGTTGTGATTATCTTACTTCCACATAATTAATGCAAGAACTGTAGAGTCATTATGACATGTATGAACATGGTAGTAAAGGCTAATACTATAGTAATACTAGATGATGAGATGATGATACAAGTACAACTAAAATATCCTTTAAGTTATATTTGAACAATTCAGTTTTAACCATGTTGTTAACCATGTTAACCAATTTTACAATTTCAAAATGAGATAGTATAGATTTAGATCTAGATCTAGATCTAGATCTAGATCTAGGCCTACATGATCTAGACGGTCAGACCTAGGCCTACTAAGAGTAATATTTCATTTCATGACATATTTATGTAGGCCCTATACATAAAAGATTGGAAATGGAATGTTAAAGGTTAAATTATGTGTAATTCGACTCTTTTGCTGTGAATCTTGATTCGTTTTTTTTTTTTTTTCAAATAAACCAACATTGAACATGTTGAATGAATGAATGAATGAACATGATGAATGAATGTATGAAAAGTAATGATGTAAACCCTGAATCCTGATTGCAGCTGAGGACCTGAGGTTACAGCATTGGCATGCAATTTGTCGACAGAATCATGGAATGTAAGTTAGTAGTCGTAATAAGGTAATCTACCCACCTTCCGTCAGATTTTCTGCACATTCAAACGTGATCTCAAACTGAAATGGGTTCAGAAAATTTGCAGGGTTGTCCAAAACTGTAACATTCGTGACCTGGACTTTCGCCATATCAATTCTACAAAAAAAACCGACTCAGTCTCAGTTGTCTATAGGACAGGAAGCATTCGTAGTATTAGAGAAGAAACTGTTGCCAAAATGTTCGTCAATGCCTTTCCAGCAGAGCTTCACTTCAGCGGGAATTCACCGTCAGAGTCGGGGGAACTTCAGGCGTGGCGCTGATCCGACTCCTGAATTACTGCGACAATTTCTATCTCAAGGAATTACAAGAATGATTTCGCAAGCTTTCGAAAGAAAACCTTCTGCATGTGTCTGATAACAATCTATAATGACATGAACGTCAATCAAATTTTTCTGTCTGGTTCAGAAAATAATATTTTCCTAGAATTTCCTTTGGGTTGTGATGTCAGTTCTCTTGAATTTTTCACGAAATGGCGCAAATTCGTTGTTGCCGTCTTGGTACAATGGAGAAAATCAGATTCAGATAAGCAATAATATTTTTATAACGAATGTCTTTCCCTTTAAAAAAGTGATATAATTTTTTTCTATTTATATTTACAGAATTAAAGTATAACATGATTTAATGAATATAATTTTTTTAATAAAAATAAAATATGCTGGTACAAAAACCAACAAAAGCTGCAGCAGCTGTTAGGTCACGGGTCGCGCGCGCGCTCCGAAAAAGGATTTCTGTCGATCCATATCCTGATCCGGCCTATCGCGGATCGGACAGAATGTGCACGTGCAGAGATGCAATCCCTTAGCTATAGTTAAGCGAGGACAAGCAGGGGGATAATTGCCCTTAATGGCGTAAATTGGTTGGCACAGTATACATGTATAAATGTACCCCTAAATAGTGTAATTAAACAAAGATGCTGTACATCATTTACTTATGAGGTACTTTAGAATGAAGATAATGAAGAAACATGAATTATCAAACTTTTCTCTACACTGTCTTCTTTTGCTAGCATTGCATGCAAAGCTAAAGCAAGGTTCTTTGTTATTGATTTGTCGAACCCAACGTCGAAGAACCGTTAAATGATAACCCTTTTTCTTAAAAACGTCGAACGTAAGGCTGAAAAGACACCCTTTTTCAAAAAAAAAAAAAAAAAAAAAAAAACAACGTCATCGACGCTGAGAGTCGAAATTCTGACCCTTATTCGAGTTTTTTTTTTTTTGGACAAGCATGGGTAACACTTCCATCTGTGAGTGACCCCCCCCCCTTCCCGGAAAAAAATCAGCAATGATTTTTCAAAAGAAACATGAAACAATACTTTTTCTTAAAAACGTCGAACGTAAGGCTGAAAAGACACCCTTTTTCAAAAAAAAAAAAAAAAAAAAAAAAAACAACGTCATCGACGCTGAGAGTCGAAATTCTGACCCTTATTCGAGTTTTTTTTTTTTTGGACAAGCATGGGTAACACTTCCATCTGTGAGTGACCCCCCCCCCCCTTCCCGGAAAAAAATCAGCAATGATTTTTCAAAAGAAACATGAAACAATACATCGGCTGTTATTCTTGGCCCATGAAAATGTGACTTGATATTACTAGTTTTTATTTCTAATTTCGGCACTTTTCCAAACTCCTCTCCGGAGCTCCGGCCAGTGCTGTGACGTCCGTGTCACTGCTCCGGCACTGCTCCGTGCGCCGATGATCATGGCCTAGAGTCTGACCCTAACATTTTAAAACTTTAATTGTTCCATGCGAGCCCGATTTGATGTTTTTTTTTTTTTTTTTTTTTTTTTTTTAAGGTAAAAAAAGAGGGAATATGGTCCCCTTTATGCTACCTTTTATAGCTGAATGAAATTTTCAAATAGTTTGCTCTCTCGCTGCGCTCGCTCGCAAATAACATGAAATGGTTATATTCATCTATCATAAGGATGACAGTATATCCATGATAAAGGCATTAAATGGGAACTTGAAGGGTTAGTTTTGAAACCGACCCACCCCTCCCCCAATCGCGTATTATGTTGAACCGGGCACCCCTTCCAAGAATTTTGAAATGGACCGTGATCGATCGCCAAAAGTTCATTTTTAGGCAGTGAAAATGGTCTATTCGTATGTTCCTATCTCGCCAACCATAATAAGCTTATTTGATTACGAAAATAAAATTTTTATTATAATGCACGTATCAAATTCTAAGCTCGCTATCGCGCGATATAGAAACACAGATATTAATAGTCTGGCATAAAATGTCAGGCCCTACGTTTTGGAAGAAGTCGATATACGCTGTTATTTCTAGTGCCTGGCCCAGACTGTGGCCCGCGACATTTCAGAAGTGGCCGCGGGAGAAATTAATTAATCACTCAGGCTATTTTAGAAAACAAACGCACAATAAAACATAGTGACTAACCCAATGTTATTTGAGTTCAGTGGCGTAACAGCGGGGGGGGGGGGGGGCGGGGGGGGGGGGGGGGGGGCGGGGGCAGAGTGCCCCCCCCCCGAAGGATTTCAGCGGGAAAATCCACCAAACCAAAAAATAAAAGGAAGGGAAAGGAAGAAAAAGGATGGGAGAAAGGGAAAGGAAGAAGAAGAAAGGAAAAGAAAGAAGAAGAAAGGAAAAGAAAGGAGAAAGGGAAAAAAAGAAGGAGAAAGGGAAAGGAAGAAGGAGAACGGGAAAGAAAAAAGGAAAAAGGGGAGAAAGAAGCAGAGAGAGAGGGGGAAAAGAGGGAAAGGGGGAAAAAGAAAAAGCAAAGGGAAACAAAAGAAATGAGGGAAAATTTAGTACCAAAATCCCGGAGTTTCCGGGTGCTCCACTCCCTGGACCCTCGCTCGTCAAAATCTTAGAATTTCCATCCGAAAATGCGATTAACATCGAGAAAAGTGGTTATTTTTGGCTCGCTCGCTTCGCTCTTTCGTCATATTTTACAATTATTCTTAATCTAAAATTCGATTCAAAACCGGAAAAGTGGTTATTTTCTGCTCGCTCGCTTCGCTCGCTGGCAAAGTAGATATCAAAATGTGTGTGAGAGGGAAAAAATCGTTAAAAAAGTTTTTCATCCCCCACTCCTCAAATTGGATTTACGCCGGTGGAGCACTACCGTCCTCCTAAAATGCAGTCGTAGCTACGCCACAGATTCTAGACATAGACTAGTTACCGGGAAATTTTGGGCTCTGCCCCACCCCCGGCCCCCCCCCCCCGATAACAGGTACCTGTTACGCCCCTGTTTGAGTTGGTGATCTCTGCATGAATGTGACTGGCCCACGCGGTCTCCGCATCGGATCCCTCTCGATCCCCTCCTCTCGCCGGGGGCCCGGGGGCGGGCATTGGTGTCAATCCGTTTTGTAATTTGGGGGATACTGTCCCCCCCCCCAAAAAAAAAAGATGCTGACAAGCGAAAATCAGGAGTTTCTATTTCTAAAACTTTGGAGGGACGGGGGACTCGGAGGCTGGGCGTCTTTCAAAGTGGGGGCACCAGCGAAAAGGGGCACTTTCGGGAAAAATAGGGCACTTACAAAGGGCGAACAAAAATGAAGGAAAAGTAGCATTTTGAGACATTGCGACAAGTTGGTGTAATAGTATACCCCTATACATTCTAATTAACACACTTTTAAGAATAGTTTTCGATACTTTTTATTCTAATCTTTACATCATTACTTTGCAGTTGTGAAGACTGCTTAGATAACTCATTGGCGAACAAGCGAAGCGATGTCGCAAAAGTATTTCAGGCTTCACCCTATATATTGTTATTTTCATCCATTAACCCTGTCGTTTTCCTTCATATTGACTATAAGCTATTTTCAATGCATATTCTGCGAGAGAAACGGTGAAAAAAAACTTAGAAGGGTCTTAATTTTAAGCACGATCTCGACAGTGAATAAGAGAACAGATAAGACTTATGGCTATAACACACTTGGTATGCCGTGGTGAAAAATATACTGCTTCAATGTAGGGGTACCGTTTGACCTTATCAAAGTTTTGGGTGTTGTGCCCTTGCTCTTGCCCTCCGATCCACTGCCTCAAACTATAACTCATTTCATTTCAACTCGTATTTATTTCATTTCCAACAGAAAGAAAAACAATGTTAATACAGGTATTATTACAGAAAAAAAATATATATATTTATAAGTACGGCTCCTATTTTTTCTGACTTGAGATTTTCGTTACAGATCGAACATACGATCTTTAACACTGGGAGTAATGCCGAAAATTTGTTACAAATTATAAATTTCTCCCATTAAACTTCTTCATTTACTAAGTACGGTATGCAAGTACACTGTACACATAAATAAATCATTAAAATAAATTATCAAAAGAAATTCTTAGTGAGGAAAACAGGATGTCCAAGGACTGTACCCCAACCTCATTGTTGGCGATGCAGGAATAGACACCGCTAATCTGTTATCATATGAAACTTCTCTGGTAGGTATGGCTGTTTTTTGAGACTTAAACCAGATGTGAAAGGGGGGGGGGGGGTAATTAAAAGAGGGGCATGGCACAAGAAAGAAGAAGGACCCGTCGCTCAGGGGCGTCGCTAGAGGGGGGGGGGGGGTGTGGGGGGTGTGACACCCCCCCCCCCATTAAAAATTCTTGTCGGCTAATTCGCGATCGCTGTCGGCAAAAAAGAGAGAGAGAGAGAGAGAGAGAGAGAGAAAGGAGAGGGAAGAGGAAGGAGGGGAAAAAGAAAAAAGAAAGATGAGTAAGTTGCCCAAATAGAGTCATATTCGGCTTATTTGCTAGTGCATTTTGACGACGAAAGAACACTGGTAACACGAAAGAGAGCCTATTTTTCCTCGCTCGCTGCGCTCGCTCGTATTATATTAAGATACAGGATGTTTTCGGAAAGCAAACACATTAGCCAAGTGAAATAAACAAATATATATTTTAGATATTTTGGGGCCCATCATGTATTTTGTTGAAGAATTATCACCTCTATACCATAAAAAAGAGTAAATATATTTTTCCTCGCTCGCTGCGCTCGCTTGTATAATATTTAGATACAGGATGGTCTTTGAAAGCAAACAGATTAGGTAGGAGAGGTGACCAAATATATCACAATAGTTATCTTAAAGGCCCATCGTGTATTTTGATGAAGAACTTTTACTTCTACCATGAAAAGGAGTATTTTTCCTCGCTCGCTACGCTCGCTTGTACAATATTCAGATACAAGATAGATTTGGGAAAGCAAACGAATTCGGCAAGCGAGGCCCATCATGTACTTTGATGAAGAGTTATCACCTAGCATAAAAAGAGTATATATATTTTTCCTCGCTCGCTGCGCTCGCTCGTATGATATTTAGATACAGGATGGTCTCTGAAAGCAAATAAATTAGGTAAGAGAGGTGACCAAAATATCAAAATAGATATCTTTAAGGCCCATCATGTATTTTGATGAAGAACTTTCACTTCTACCATGAAAAGGATTATATGATAAGGAGTATATAGATTTTTTCCTCGCTCGCTGTGCTCGCTCGTATGATATTACGATTTAGGATGGTCTTTGAAAGCGAATGAATCATGTGAGAGAGGTGACCAAATATATGATTTAGATATCTTTAAGCCCATCATGTAGTTTGATGAAGAACTATCACTTCTATGAAAGAGAGTGTATATTTTTCCTCGCTCGCTGCGCTCGCTCGTATATTATTTAGATAGAGAATGTTTTCGGAAAGCTAACACATTCAGCAAGTGAGGTGAACAAATATAATTTAGAAGGAAAATAATAATAGAGGCACACAATTGAACATGCCTCGTGGGCTTTATACAGTTGAATTTGTCGACGTTGGTCGTCGGCAATCGGAGGCATAATTGTCGGCAATCTGGCCTCTACACCCCCCCCCCCCATTAAAAAAAGTCTAGCGACGCCCCTGCCGTCGCTAAGCAGACGTAAACAGGGATATGACATCTGGTTTGAAAGGGGCACTTATCTGTAGGATAATTGCAATACTCTTACCGAAAAGGGGCACTGAAAAAGGGCACTGAAAAAGGGCACTTATCATAATCAAACTGGACACTGATTAGTAGTGAAAACACTTAACAAATTCGAGGGGGCACTTATCGTAAGGAGAAATAACACTTAATATAGAAAATCAAATAGATGTATATCAAATTAAAACAGGGCACAAGCCAGAATAAAAAAGGAAATATATGTAGGCCCTATCAGAAAAAAGGTAATAATGGCACTTATAGCACGATAACATCAGAAACAGGACATACTAGAAAAGAAAAGGGGTATTTATCAGAAGTGAATTGGGGCATGTCAAATTTTGAATGTGGCCCTTGCCCAAGTGGAAAAGGAGAACTTATTAGTCCTAGAGCTGAAAAGGGGCATTCAACAAAAGGGAAATTGCACTATATTAGAACCAACAATGGACAATTAAAAGGGGCACTATCATTATTGTAATGTGGACATTCCTTAGAAGCGAAAAAGGCCACTTCTCAGAAGGGAAAAAGCGCTATGAAAAGGGGGAAGGGTCACTGTGCTGGTGTAAGAGGGCAGCTTATCTGAAGCGGAAAAGGGCACTTATTAGCAGAAGGTGAAGGCCTCTCAAGAAAGAAAATGGACTCTTGTAAGAAGAAATGTAAGAAGAAAAGGCTCGGGAATTGAAGAGGTTTGAATATGGGCATTTTTCATGAGTTCAAAGGGGCACTTTTTGAGTGCTTGGAACAGCATTGTGCCCAGTTTGCCCCCGCCCCCCCCCCACCCCCGGCTCCGGCCGCTGCCCCTGTGGGGGTCATACCCTATTATTGCTTTTGTCTATTTCTCCACTACAGTTTGGGGGACATTACTTATTGTGTCACTAATTCACTAATACATCTTATCATGTACACTCCCTGCAGAATTATTTCGAGGATAGTCGGACACGTCGCTGCACAAATTATGTTATGATATCCAGGCATAGACTGTTGCTGGAATAGGAGTGATTGCTGATAGAAAACATCTTGTCTCATTTCTAGAATTTATGAGCGAGAAAAAAAAAAAATACTGAGACCGGATTATCATGGTTATTACTACTCCCTTCTCGTGATTTATAGTAACGAAAAATGATATTTATCCTCCGTTCTCACAGAGGGTATATTGCGAATAGGTTTATGGTCACAGGCCTTTATCTCCTGAAATTCATCTATTTTAGGTCAATTTTGCCGCTCCGGAATCATTGCAGTTATATAGCCCTAACTAACAATTAATGAGTAGAAGAATAGCATAAACTTTGGATATCGGGACAAGATGCAAACCTATTTCCTTTCTTAAGAATAGTATATAACCTTAAGATGATTTAAATGCGGGCGAGCGCTCCAAGGTTTTTCCTTTATCTGTTTTCCTCTTTATCCTTTCTTTTTTTCTTCTCTTTTTGATATGTGCGTTTATTACAAGGACATAATGTCCTTGTAATAAACGCATATATATATATATATATATATATATATATATATATATATATATATATATATATATATATATATATATATATATATATATATGCATATGTATATATATATATATATATATATATATATATATATATATATATATATATATATAATATATGTATGTATATATATATATATATACACACACATGTATATATATATATTGGGGGGGGGGGGGTTCAACCCCAAAGCCCCCCCCCCCCCCCCCCCCCCCGTAGAACCGCTTCTGGGAGCTACCACAATTTTTTAATCTTGCATGGCTACTTTTTAAAAGCAAAAGGTCTAATGTTGTTTTGTTTTGTTTTTAAGGATATTATACGATTAACTCTACGAATAGCTAATTCTACACACACACCCACACTAGTGCTTTAAGGATCCCCGGGCAGGGAGTGCTGTGTCCCACTCACATGAAAAGTGGTGTGTGTTTTTATGTTTCCTTTTTTTCCTCTAAAAAGTATCGCTTTCTCTCTGATAAAGGCCATTTCAAGTAACCATTTTTCTTAGTAAGCCATTTCCTCTTCTGATAAGTGCCCTTTTTCTCCATTGGCACTGTGTCTGTTTCTTCGTATGAAATTGCCCCCTTTCCTATCTGATTTTACTAAAGAAAATGGGGGCGGACGGTCTAAACCAAATAGAAAGTGAGATCAATATATTTGAAGTTTGGGCATACTTGTGATATAGGCCCCACCTGCCCACCATCCCGGGCCCACCATACTCTAACCCTCAACCTAAATCATAAACACTAACCCTAATCCTGACAAACTTCTTGCATCGCGATTAGACAACCGTTTTTATTGGCCTACACCTAGGCCTAGCGCCTCTACCGTACCGCACTCCATATCCGAGCGCGAGAGCGGCGCGAAATCGAAGCAGGCCGCGAATCCAGCTAGAGCCGACCACGCCCACATTTTGAGAGCGAGTTTCTCATACAGTGCAACGACTCACGAGCAAACCCAGAATGCGTTATTCTCTATGATATCGTCTACTTATGTTTAGTTGGCCTAATAATACGATAGAGAAATGCTTGAATGAGTAGCAGTATTAAAGTTAGAAGGTAAGTCATCGTAAATTCTTCTCCCAGCCCAGACCAGACGGAATTACCTAGATTAACATGTAACGATCTTTATGAACATGTATGGATGCATGCCATATTGTTCACTGTATGCATTAACCTCCGACACCAAGCGATGTCGCTTGGTGTGATTTGACTGAGCAGACTTTGATTTTGATGATTGATTCAATTTAATGTCAAGATGAGATAACTAAGACGGCCCATTTGCACTTGAAAAAATCCTGAACTCCAAGGGTCTACTAAGAATTATAGTAATTTTTAACTGAAATGCATTTAAGGCTTTTATTATTCCTAGATCATATTATTATGATAGATCTCTGAAATTTGGAAGATTTTTTTTGTTTTTGTTTTTTGGATGGGGGGGGGGGGGAGGAGATGGATTCCCTGGAGGGAAATTTTGTTTGGTTTGTACATCTAGAGCATGGGTAAAGGCAAAGCTTTGTCAAAGGGTTGTTTGTGTCTTTGTGTTTTTTTTCTTCCAGATTTGAGGATTCTTACCCCTCGTACATTTTTAACTGAAATGCATTTAAAGCTTTATTATTCCTAGATCATATTATTATGATGGATCTCTGAAATTTGGTAGTAATTTTTTTTTTTTATTGGGGGGGGGGGGGGAAGGAGATGGATTCCCTAGAGGGACATTTTGTTTGGTTCGTACATCTAGAGCATGGGTAAAGGCAAAGCTTTTTCAAAGGGTTGTTTGTGTTTTTGTATTTTTTTTCTTCCAGAGTTGAGGATTCTTACCCCTCCTTGTACATTTTGGCAGGTATATTGCGGTCTTTTGGTGAAATCAGCCCAACCTGAGTTTGGAATTGTTTTGAGGGCTTTGGGACTATAAACTAGACAGCTGACAACCTAATATTGTCAAAGTAAGAGATTTTTTTTTTTTTTTTTTTTTTTTTTGGGGGGGGGGGGGGGGGGGTTTCAACTTTATGAAGTGGGTGATTAGCATCCTCATACCATATAAATGTTAGCTTAGTGAGATTTCTCTTTTTTTTCATGTCTTGCAGGGAACACTACTGTAGCTGGTAGCCACTGAAGAGGCTTGGAACCATGGCTTCTAGACGTAACTGTGAAGAAACCCTATCAGAACTCGTAGCAGGTGACTTGATCTCTGCAATTAATCTTTCACAATGTAAAGTGAGTGAAGATATCTTGGAGCGATATGCTCAAGAGGGTATTATTGATGTTGCAGACAAGGATGGTCAAACACCATTGATGATCGCATGTTTGAAAGGTCTTGAAGATATTGTCAATTTCTTGTTAACCAACGGTGCCAACCCTAACTCCAGGACATTAAAAGAGGGTAACACCCCCATGCATTATGCATGCATGCTCGAGGATGCTATAAAGGAGGAATCCTTATCTGAAATATGCTATAATCAAGCAAAATGCAGGACTCCCAAGTTGCCTATTCTTCAGCTTCTGCTGAGTCACAAAGCATCTGTTCAGAGCAACTTAGATGGATGGAGTCCAGGATGCGTTGCTGCATTTTACATGCTTGAAGACATCGTTGAATTCTTCTTGTCAATGAATGATGATGATATGCCTTTGAAGGACAAGATCAAAATTTGTGAAATCCTTGGAGTGTCATGCATTAATCTGGATCGAAGTAATTCCAACCATGCATTTCGCTCTTTCTGCAGAGCATTATTGCTACAAGACGGTGCCGAAACTTGCAACGGGCCAGTTGAAACTTCTGAACTTACTACTTGTTTTTCAAAGCTGTTTCTGAAAGAATTTCACACATTGGAGGAACTTGAGGCAGTTGGATCATCTGGAACAGCTTTCAAGGCCCATGCATTCTTGGTTGGGGAGAGGGTATTTCCCCCGAGTCTCAAAAAGAAGTATCTCTATCCATCCCTTGCATTCTTGGCCAATCGTCTAATGTTCCATGAGGACCACGTTGAAAAGGGCTTTCAAATTTTCTCTTGTGCCCTTGGCTTTGAAAGATGTGGGGAACTGCAGCTAGGAACAGTACTAGAGATTCTGGGCTTCAAATATATGTTCCACCAGGTGTCTCATTCCATAGAAGAGCCACAACCTCTTGTTCGTCAACGTACAAGGGATTTGATGTGTGCCTATGTTTCGGTACTTGATAATGTACCCATTGATTGTCTTTTGAAAATGTGCTATTCCCTGATAGATAGCCTTGGTGTCATACTGTTTCATGAAGCCGTTGATTTGATAGGCCACAATGTTATGAAATCTACCTTGGAAGATGTAGAGAAATTACTGAGGGTCATTCGAGGTAGAATCTATAGGGAAAGGCGTGATGAATATCACTTGATTCCTTCGGTAACACTGAAAATCATGACCCTTCTGCTGAAGAGGTTTGTATGTTCCATATTCCCGCATGACTTTGAATTATGGTTTCTTCTACAAGTAAGGTATGTGTTGCTAAGGATTCTGCTATCTGACACTGCTTCATACCAGGATAGATCAACTGGCAACACACTACTGCACATGATAGCATACTCTACACTTGAAGCAAGAGATCAGAGAGATAGCAGATGTGTTCAGGATCTTGCTCAGGCCTTTATTCGTCACGGTTGTCCACTAGATGCTGTGAGCGGAGAAGGTCAAACTGCCAGAGACATTTTAGAAGAGACTGGCTCAAAGAAACCACAAGTTAAGATGATTGAAGCAATGTTGAGTCCACCGACCACAGTGCTACAACTACAGGAAACAGCTGCCAGAGTAGTGCTGCGCCATGAGATTAGCTACCAAGACATCCTTCCTCAAAGGCTATGTGAGATGGTAGATGGAGTTACAGATTCAGACTTGGAGAGATCAGTATTAGAGACAAATGACAATTCTGACAGTGATGAAGAAAATTGTACAAGGTGCAAGGAAATATGCTCTGTTATATAACTGAAGAATCTTCTGGAAGATTTGTTGATAGACCAATTCCACAACGCAAGAGGGCAGCAGACTAGTCGCCATCCTGCGGTGTGTACCCAACTTTTACAGTGCATAAGTCAATAGCGTGTTATGTACATGCATTCAATTTTTTCTATTTTGGACCAACATATGCAGATTTCTTTTAATGTTTGCAATGAGGAATAATCAGGAAAGTTCAGGTTGCAGCTGTGCATTGCTCAAATGCCACAATTGGAGAAAGCTTAAAAATTGGAAGCTAACTGAATGCGAAATTCACTTGCCTTGACTCATGAGGCCTGTTTGTGTGAGAAGCCAGTATACACAGTTTTACTGCCAAAACTAAGGGAAAAACTAACGAAAGTACAAAAATACATCATACCTGTACCTTCATCTGTCAGATATGGCCACTGTCTTACTTCATCTACCCATGTATCCATGCTTTATTTTATTGATCTAGAATAAAGTTAATGAAACAATATCAGGGCATATCTTATATATTTCATAGACCAATTCCACAACACGGGAGGGCAGCAGCCACAGAGCCAATCGCGGTCAGGGCACTATCACACCACAGCTATCGCGTAGCTGATTGAGGGCCAAATGTATAACTCTGAGATGGAATTGGTCTATATGCTGGGTTTTTTCTCATACTGGGTCAGAGTTGATGCAAGACTTATCCAAGTTTAAACAGGGTGGCTTTTTTAGATATAGTAAATTCTCATCACCATCCAGTTATCATCAACCTGTGGAGAACACTTCATTTTAAAGTGTCCAAGATAAGGTCTAAAAACCTCTTCTTGGGCATTGAAGTGGGCATTATTTTGGACATCATTCCTAACGTCATCTTGGACATTGTTTCAGCATCGGTTTCAAGGTTGTCTTCGGCATCATCATAGACATTAATCCAAATTTGATCTTCAACATAATTTTGACATCATCTTCAACATCATCATTTACTTTTTCTGAATTTAAAGATACTGCAAATGTTGTACTGCCATGGGTTGAATAGTGGGATCAGAGTTGATTGACAAACATCGTTGTCGACCTTGATTTTTCTAAAGTGCTGATAATATTCTGAAATTAATTCCTCATGACATTGTTCTTTTTGAAAAGTGACATATCAAGTCAGTTGCCAATCTGGAATTTGGTTGTGGCAGAATGGATAGTAGTTTATAGATTTAGTACCCTTTAAGGTGCTTTCACACATGATGCGACAGTGTGGTAACACGCTGTGTCACCACACTTTTTTGTGTACAAGCCTATGGGGTATAGGGCGACAAAAAAATGTTGCCGAGGCAGGACACACTTTTGTTTGCTGCCTAGATACAAAAAATGTGCACCAATCAAATTTCTAAAAGGTTAGCGCAAAAATTGTTGCCATGAGATTGCTTGCGCAAGTTTTGACAATATGCTCTCTTATTGCGAGTTGACGCGTTAATGCATATGTGTTCATAGCATATGTGGTGACACAAAGTCCCATCATGTGTGAAGACAAAACAGTGTTGCGCCACAGTGTGTTACCACACTGTCGCATCATGTGTGAAAGCACCTTTAGTGGTGACGAGAGTAGTCTGCAGGCACAGACCCTATTTGACACGTTATCTAAATGCATATAACCTCTTGAGAGAAGCCTAGTCAAAGTGCCTACTGGCCATGTCAATATAGGTCAGGAGCTGCTAGATTCTCAAACTCAAACCTCTATGACCTGTTTTGACTGACCAGGATTTGTGCCTGCAAACTAGTGATAGAGTGGCTACAGGGGCTGCAGAAGTGGGGGGTGAGGGGGGGGGGGGGGCAGGGGCCTGCAGGCCACGAATGGCAACGAACACGAACGCATGTCCAAAATTTTCGAATACGTTAGGCATTCGTTGGCTCGATTCACTAATATTACGGGGCCTTTATTCCAAAGGTTCGTTTTTCCAAAACACACAGATTGCCTATACCTAGATGTTCGTTAGTCCGAAAATGGAAAAGGGTTCGTTAATCCGAAAATTTGTGGCATTATTCCGAAGGTTCGTTATTGCGAAGGTTCGATGGTCCGAAAAAAAAATAAGGTTCGTTAGTCTGAAAATAACCAACAAACTTATTACTAACCTTATTTGATTTTCGGACTAACGGACCTCCGGAATAACGAACCTTATTTCTTTTTTGGATTAACAAACCTTCGGAATAACGAACCTTATTTCATTTTTGGACTAACGAACCTTCAGAATAATGAACCTTCGGAATGAACGAACCTTCGGAATAATGAACTGTAACCAAGAATTCATTGTCAGTAGGTTAATGTGCAATATTTCATTGGACATGTATGCAGGGTTCTCACTAGAAAAAAATCTACACATGGTTCCCCCTCTGCGCAAAGCGCGTAATTTTCAGAAGTTTTACGGAATAACACCTAAAGTTAGGTGTGACAGCAGTACATGCTATAGCAAAGGATGAAAAATACTTCTTGGTAAGCAGGAGTTGTCTACTAATGGCATAAAAGTAAAAATACATTTCCAAAAAGCAAAACAATCTGTGACAGTTATCATTATTGTTAGGAATATATACTCCAAATATTTTTTTTACCCTTGTTGCCACGCATGGTGCAGCAGTTTCACACATGGTTCTTCCTTGTCTGAAATCCTTTACGCATGGTATTGGAAACGTGGGTGTTATGTACTGGCGAGAACCATGCATGTATGTGTAATGTTCAATACATGTAGTTCTTTCATTTGCACCTTGTTACTTGTATGTACATGTACACTCTCAGAAAAGTTTTTAAGTTAGTTGAAATATGAACCTACCAACTGGTGGTTTAAAAAAATCATGTTTTGCAAACAGTTTTTGTAAACAAACAGTTGGTAGGTTCATATTTTAACCAACCTAATGATTTTTTTAAACTAACTTCAGTTCTAAGAGTGTACTTTTATCTTGTAAATGATGATAGTGAAAAAAATGTATATTTGATTTATAGCAATAAACCAATTTGAAATTGCAATTACTAATACCCATATAGTTGTGTAATATTCTGACAATATACTTTTACTGATGGTCCTATGAATATATTTACACTTATCTATGCATTGATGATTATTTCGTGGAAATGTTAATCATATAAAGTATTTAAATTAATTACAGTGTAATTTTGTTATTTATTACAGCAAAAGGAAATTTAGTGAAATATAAAAACTTGCTTTTCTGTACTGTTTACTTTAACTGCGTACATATACATGCATAGTGTATGTAGTATGAGACACTGAAATGAAGATGTTTGGAATGAGTTTCTAGACGTCTACACCACGGGGAAAAAAATCAACAATCTGACTGAAAATACAGTTTAAAATGGATTGAAAGGGAAAGAAAAAAGTAGGAGAAAAGGGAAAGAAGGAAAAGAGAAAGTTACTGAGAGGAAGACAAATGCTAGAGAGAGAGAGAGAGAGAGGGGGGGGGGGGTGGAGAAAGGGATGGCTGAAGAAAGATCAAGAGGGGGTTGTTACATCTTTAGTATGAAGTTGAGACAACAGTGAAAACTATAAAAGAATATCAAGTTCAGTAATTCAGTGATTTATTCTTACACTGTAGTTGCCACAACTTTGTTCTGAAAATACAGGGACAAATTTATATATTGTAAAGCAGATATTGAAAACAATACTGAAAACAATCAGAAACAACTATAATTTGGGTGAGTGAAAGTGATATGGAGAAAGAGCAGAAGACAAGAGGAGAGAGAGAGAGAGAGAGAGAAAGTCGGTGGTTGGGGCCTTGTGTACAGTAGAAGGGTAAGGGAGAGATAACCTTATTGGCGTGCATGGAGAAAACGGCATAAAACAGTTGGGCATGAGAGGATTTTTGAAAAAAAAAAAAATGTTGGTTATGCGAGTATGCGCAAGGGAAAAAATGGTTTTTTTTTCTGTAGTTTTAACTTTTAAGCACAGAATAGTGCGGAAAATCTTTTGGAAATTTGTGAGATGTGATTCATACATGAATTAAAATAGAATGCTAACAAGTGCGATAAATGATGGAGTGATCAATGATTAATTTTTCAACATATAAAATTCACTCAGTCATTGAAAAGCAGTAGTTTCTTCTGAAAAGAGATTTCAAAATCAATAGGTGGTTAAATCCCAGGGGTAGAGTTTTTCATGTTTAAGGGGGGGGGGGGGGGGGGGGGGTTCATACAGCAGCTGCAATATATGCATATGACTGCAATGCCTCCTTCCCTTGGATCCCTCCGCCTCCCCTCCTCTGAGCCTAGCCCGTGCTGCGCTGTAGCATAATAATAGTCAACACAATTAATAAGCTGATATTTACGATCCTCTGACCACGCCCACTTTTACAAGCAGAGCTCTGCGTTTGTGTGCTTCTGACGCTGTAATCGGTGATTTTTAACAATAAAATACCATCTAACGTTTGAGACTGTTGAGAATATGATCGATAATAGCATCCAAAGCTTGCAAAGGAGGACAGCAGGACAGCGTGGATGAGCTATTCAGGTGAGAAAATTCTTTCTTTTTACAATCACACCAATGCAATATTCATTATTTGCCCATTGTTTGACGACGTTACTTACATCGTATGGGCATGTATACTAATACGCAAATTATGTGATGCGTAAAAAATAGAGATGCCGAAGCTGTTTGTTGTCGCATATTAGCAGTTGCAGCGATTGCACGTAACCCCCCCCCCCCTACTAGATGGCTTAGGCATGAACTTGAAATTGATTGCATTTGCTAGGCGTGGTACATTTAGAATGTGCTAAATGTATTAAATGATTCTTTTCTAGGACAATTGCCTCCTGCAAGCACACAAAATAAACTCCTTGGGCATGTGGGGCGCTGCTGAGAGTGAGACCGTACCATGCACCCTTCTATGCCAGTGGTCAAAATCACCCCCTTTTCGAGCCTCTTCTCGAAAAATTTACCCCTCAGAGTCAAGGCTCAAACAAGTTCTTTCTTCCTGAAGTTACTTAAACATTATACAAAGCTGTAATATGATGTATGACGTCAAGACTAAGGACCTTACTAAGGATAAACTAGGCCTAACACGTGTTAACAAACTTTAGCACATACCTTTTTCCTGATTTGTATTTTTTTTTTTTTTTTGGGGGGGGGGGGGGGGGTTATCCCACAAGCTTGACACCCACGAGTCATAGGCCCACAAGCTAGACATTGAAAACGGGTCCATGAGTCGTACAGCCCATGAGTTATACAGCCCAC
This sequence comes from Echinometra lucunter, assembly GCA_029962745.1. Classification (NCBI taxonomy): domain Eukaryota; kingdom Metazoa; phylum Echinodermata; class Echinoidea; order Camarodonta; family Echinometridae; genus Echinometra; species Echinometra lucunter. The sequence continues at coordinate 26,248,729 of CM057157.1, forward strand.
AAGCTAGACACTAAGTGAACAAGGCCTGTGAGCTCGACACTAAGTAAAATGGGCCCATGAACTTGACACAATGTAAATTACACAAGCTTGACACTAGGTAAATAAGGCCAATGGGCTCGACACTACGTCTACTACTACTACTACATGTAGGTGGCTTATAATTAGGCCCATATATATTGAGCTCATGCAGTCGTGGGTCTTATTTGCCTGGAGTCGAGCTCGTGGGCCTTATTCGCTTAACCCATTCGTGACAGAAGGTCCACATTATGTGGTTTGGTCTAATAACTTTTGATGCAGAGCCCTTAAATCATACTAAATACATGAGCAGAAAGAGCAAAAAATTCCACACTTACGGTGCCCAATTTTGGTTGCATTATTATTTGTTGTTTGATGCTGAAAAATTTTTAAAGGAAAATAAGCATTAAAATCCTTCAATTGGTAATGCGTTGAAAATGTTAAAATTACCGTTTTCCCTGCAAATTGGCAACTTCATGACTTCTCAGCATACATTCTGTCAATTTATATTTATTTCAGATACATGTTTTATAAGAAAAATGTAGCAATAAAAGAAAAATGTTGGTGTTGCCAATTTGAAGAATAAAAGCTGAACAAATTAGGCTTTAAATAATTCCTGTCACGAATGGGTTAATATCTAGCTCGTTGGCCGTATGACTCAAGCTATATGATTCATGAGCCGTATAACTGGTGAGCTGTATGACTCCTGAGCCGTAGGACTTGTGGGTGTGGAGCTCGTGACGTGCACAGGTCTGTTTTTGGCACCCTAAACGCATCAAATGGGCAAAAACTACACTTTCTACATGTACATATTTTTCAGGTTGAGCTTTTGTGCAGCAATATATTTGAATTCCTTCGGCCCTCTCCCGCTGCGGGTCAGGCATTTAGTCCAGACAGGCTACTAAATCTTCCCCTATTATTGGGTAAGTTTGATGAACAATAGAGAGTAGTCTCTGTATTGACATGATTGAGAATAGCCATTGATGTATTTTACACTTGTCATATTAGTAATCAGATATGACAAGGGGCAGAAAAAAAAAGTGTTTTGGCTAGTAAATTTGTTTTTCCTTCCATAATACTGCAAGAGGAAATACTTACTTTTGTAGTGCCCTCTACCATTATAGATCTGCCCAGCCTAGTAACACTACAGTTAGTAGAGTTTGGTGTGTGTCAGCCCATTCATGAAAGGTATTATTTGAAGCCATACTGATAAGCTTTTCTTCTTTAAATTTGGGATGCCAGTATTTTTCTTTTACTACTAAATTTTTCTTATAAAGAGCCATGTAATCGAAAATGAATTTAAATTGACAGAATTAATATGTTGAGAAGTTAAATAGTTTTCATTTTGCATGGAAAAACCACTGATTGCAAATTAAAGGATTTTAGTGCATATTTAAAAAAATTTTTTTTGGCATCAAACAACAAATACATCCAAAATGGGCACATAATCTATGAAAAGTGGTTGGTAATAGGATACACTTCCATACATTGTGCTGAAGTGGCTACCATGTGTAATAAAGACATCAAGTTATTATTATTGTTATCATTATTATTATGATTATCATTATTATGATTATCATTATTATTATCATTATCATTATTATTATTATCACCATCATCATCATCATTATAATTATCATCATTATCATCATTTTCATCATCATTATTATTAATATTGTTGTTGTTAGTATTACTGAAGTATGGTCTTCTTATTTTTTTTAAATCTAAAGGAACATTATTGGAACTGATAGCCCTTGGAGGTGCTGAGACTTCATGATCATGGCGTCTGGATGTAGCAGTGGAGAAACTCTGTCACTGGTGGAGCCAGTAGCAGGTGACTTGGCCACTGCGATTTCTCAGGGGACCGTGAGTGAAGAGATCCTGGAGCGATATGCTCAAGAGGGTCTTATTGATGTCCCAGACAAGGATGGACGAACACCATTGATGATCGCATGTTTGACAGGCCTCGAGGACGTTGTCAAGTTCTTGTTAACCAACGGTGCCAACCCGAACTGCAAGAGCTTAAATGATGGCAACACCCCTCTGCATTATGCATGCATGGTAGGAGATGCAATGAAAGAGGAATTTTATATCAGAGTATCTCAACTAGCAAAAGGGGTACCCTCAAAGATTTCTCTTGTCAAGCTTCTGCTGAGTTATGGGGCATCAGTTCAGAACAATCTAGATGGATGGAGTCCAGTATGTGTTGCTGCACTGTACCTGCTGAAGGACATTGTTGACTTCTTCTTGTCAATGACAGATGAGGATATTCCCTTAGAGGACAAGATCAAAGCTTCTGAAATACTTGGAGTGTTACAGGCTTCTGTGGGTCAACGTCCCTTCAGCGATGCATGTGACAGTTTTTGCCGAGCACTGACCTTACAAGAAGATGCAAGAGCTCCCATAAGGCAAGGTGACCCATCTGAACTTGCTTCTTGTCTGTCAAAGTTCTCTCTCAAAGAGTCTCACACTCTGGAAGAATTCAAGTCATTGGAACCGCCTCAAGCTGCCGTTTTGGCTCATACATTATTGGTTGCGGAAAGGATTTTTCCTCCAAGTCTCAGGCAAAGCTATTATTTTCCCCTTCTCATACGCATTGCGGGAATCATAATGTACCATGATGAAATGGCCGAGGCAGCCTTTCAAATATTCTCTCATGCCCTTGATTTTGAAAGACACGGAGAGCTCCAGCTGGGAGGAGTACTAGAGCGATTATCATTTGCATATATGTATCACCAGGTGCGATGCAGCTATGAAGAACCTCGGCCTCCTGTTCGTCAGTGTACAAGCGATTTGTTGGATGCTTATTCTTCCATATTTAGCAATGCACCTATTGATCAACTGTGGAATGTGTGCCATTCCCTTATGCACATGTTTGGTGTCATACTATTTTACGATGCCTGGAATTTTATAATGCCTGATAATCTAAAATCCACTGTGGAAGACGTAGAGAAGTTACTGAGGGTTATTCGGGGTAGAATCCGTAGAGAAAGGCCTGAAGAGTACCACTGTGTGCCTTCGGTGGCACTGGAAATCATGACTCTCATGAGGAAGGAATTCAAAGAAGGTTACTTCGATGACTTCCAATTACGCTTTAATATTAAAGAAAGGTATGTGTTGCTCAGGGTTCTGCTATCTGACAATGCTTCTTACCAAGATAGGTCCACTGGGAACACACTACTGCATGTTCTTGCATACACTGCATTAGCAGCAAGAGATAAAAAACTTAGGAAATGTACAGAGCATCTTGCTGGGGCCTTTGTACGTCATGGATGTCCTCTAGATGCTGTGAATGCTGAGGGTCAAACTGCACAAGATATTTTGGAGGAGAGTGGATCTCAGAAGCCACATATTAAGCTGATACAGTCTTTGTTGAGCCCACCAACCACAGTGCTACATTTGCAGGAAGCAGCTGCTAGAGTAGTGCTGCATCATAAGATCGACTACAAAGGCATCCTTCCTCAAAGGCTATGTAGGATGGTTGATGGAGTCTCCGATTCGGACTTTAAGATATCAGTATTAAAAAGAAAGTGCAGAGGTGACAGTAGTGAAGAAAACAGTGACAGTAGTGATAGTAGTACAGAAGATAGTGAAAGCAGTGATGACAGTAGTGACAGTGACGACAGCAGTGACAGTAATGATGAAAATGATTAGCAGTAATGACACTGGTGGCAGTGATGACAGAAGTGACAGTAATGATGAAAATGATTAACAGTAATGACACTGGTGGCAGTGATGACAGAAGTGACAGTAGTGGCAATAGTGAACACAAAAGTTAAAAAAATGTATTTAGAGTAAAGGCAGCAGTGACTAGTGAATTTTGTGACCATAGTGACAGTACTTGAGGAAAGATAGAGGGCCGAAGATCACGTAGACGGCAATGCCTTACATACTTAGAATGGCTGCAGAGAGCCACTGCTATTGCCCCTCTTGATCTCATCAAGCACGGCAAGAATAGAGAGGAAAACATGTTGCCGCCAATGTCAGGATCTGATATGGCTCTCAGTTCGATTGATTGAATGACAGTACTAAAGACAATAGGTGATAGAGACAACAATCGTGTGACAGTAATTGGTGCAACTTGTGACAATGTTGACTGTATTGACTAGTAGTTGCAATAGTGTGGAGGTGCCGTGGTCGAGCGGTCTAAGGCGCTTGACTGGAGACGCGAAGGTCGGGGGTTCGATCCCCACGGTACGGCACTTATGCCCTTGAGCAAGGTATTTTATCTACATTGCTCTTTTATCATACATCAGATAAATGAAAATGCTACAGGCATTATTGATACCAACGTGTGCTCGTGTTTTTTAAAAAAATATAAAAATATTGAAAAGAAAGAAGTGAAAGTAGTAATAATGAAGACAAGGGTGACAGCAAAAGATGTTACTAGTACATGTCGTTACACCATCACGACTCCTTTTACAAGTCACAAAGTGTATTTATGCAGTAAACACCAGAGATGTTATTATCTGTGGTCTGAGAGACAAATTTTCAGCCATTTCTTGCCCGTTACGGGAAAAGTCCACTTTCTTTGAAGTTTGCTTCTGTAAAATTAGAAAACCGAAATTTTTAGAAAAGTCCAGTACATGACAAGTTCAGAATAATCAAATAGAAAAGAAAATATAAACAAAAGATAAGAGTTCAATATACTTTTCCTTAGAGTGATAACAGAACATGAAACAGAACAAAAATAAAAAGAAGAATGCTCCGAAAATTTGTTTCAACCAGAGCAGAACAGATATTTATTTCCAATTATGACTGCATAATTATCGTTAGGAAGTTGTGTGTACAGTGTGTGTAATAAAATTATAGCGATACATATATGTATTTATGTATTTATATGTATTTATTTCTTTCCTTATATAGCAAAATAAATTGTAAAGATGTACATGTAGAAAACAATTTTATGAAGTAATAATGATACTGGGATATGATTTCATTGCTATGCAATGCATTCACTGAGTTTGGTACAGCAGTATGATTTTTTTCCTGTAGTTTATGTATGTGTTGCATTTGTTGAAAATTTTGATTTTTCGTCTGAAGACGAAATCAAAATTTGTATGAAACTGGTTATAGGATCCTTCCAAGTAACATGTGACCCAAAATCTTGAAAAATAGTTAATTGAAATTTTATTTGTCTGTATTGATGGTGTAGTAGAAGTCTCTAATGTTAGATATTCAAATAACAATCCAGCACCGGATTCAGAATTTTGCAAAAGGATGGGTTGATCAACTTTTTTCAGATGTCTGTTTTACCTGAAAGAATTGCTGACAAGCAAAAAAGAAAAAAAAGGTCCTGGCTTCAAAAGAGGGGCCACAGCCAATCCCCCCTCCCCCCTGATCCGCCCCTGCAATCTTACCATCTTAGAAATTAAGTATTTTAAATGAGAGTGAATCGTGTTCTTGCAGAGGTTAAAATCAAGTCAGTCACATGTGTGACCTCGCACAAGAAGGAGTTGTACTAATTGGTATTTGAAGTTTTGAACCTAATTTTCTCATATTTCGCTTGGAATATAAGTTTCCACTTTTCATTGCTGCATGATCTAATATCTCGGCACACTTTGAAACAATTTACATAAGTGATCAAACGTTGTTTTATTATAAAGGTGGAAATTGGGTTTGTCATTTATGTGACCACCCCCAAAAAAGGGCTATGTGTCTGTTTAACCTTAATGGAGAATGCAACCTTGACATCAATGTGCTTCAGGTGCATGAAGAAGAACAAGAAGAATAAACAGTGAAAGTTTGAGGAAAATCGGACAATCTGTTCAAGAGTTATGAACTTTGAAAGTTTTAAGTAAATCCTTATTATGGGATCCTTGAAATGGCAACTTTGCCAGGATCTGTGATGTCATCGTGGACAACTCTTCATTCATTTTGTACACAGAATTTAACATTTTCTTCATTTTCAAGAAAAATAAAAAATCTTTTGATTTATTGTTTGAGTGTGACATGGCTATATCACGTCTGCAAGTATTTTTGGAAAAAATATGTTGATTCCTGTTTTGAAATTTCACATAAATCAATTTTTTTGAAAAATTATGTACAAAATGAATGGAGAGGTGTCCATGATGACATCACAGATGCTGGCAAAGTTGCTAACTCAAGGATCCCCATAATAGGGATTTCCTGAAACTTGTTTGCTCTTCTTGGTCATCTTTATTCACTAAGAGCACATTGATGCCTGGGTTGCATTCTCCTTTAAGATGTCCTTTACATATTTTTTTCTCCACTTTTGGATAATATTTCGTACATAATATATGACCACTTTATCTTTCTGTCTCTAAAAAACAGAAAAGATACAAAGGACACTAAATTTACATGTATATACATGTACTCTGATGTTTGTTTAAATTACATCCTTCTTGTGACAAGAATTGAAGTTCAGTGAGTCTGAGAGCTTGCCACAAAATGTTCAGGCGATGTGTATCTTGTGGACACTGGCGGCACCAAGGTGGGGCATGGGGGGGCATTTGCCCCCCCACTCAGAAGCTTTGCCCCCCCAGTTGCCCCCCCAGAAATTTTGAGGACTGAAAAGAAAAATTATACAGTAATTTGTAAATAAGTAGATGTTGTCATAAGCATCATATTCAAGCTGTGAAGTGCTCTAAAATACCATTTTCCGCTCTTCAAAACTTCTATTGAAAACCAAAAAAGTGGTTATTTTTGGCTCGCTCGCTTTGCTCGCTCGTCATATCTTTAAAGTTCTTTTCTAAAATGCGATTAAAAAGAAGAAAAGTAGCCATTTTTGGCTCGCTCGCTTCGCTCGCTCGTCATATTTCAGAATATTTATTTGAAGATGCAATTAAAAACCAAGAAAGTGGTTATTTTTGGCTCGCTCGCTTCGCTCGCTCGTCATATCTATAAAGTTCTCTTCTAAAATGCGATTAAAAACAAGAAAAGTAGCCATTTTTGGCTTGCTCGCTTCGCTCGCTCGTCATATTTCAGGATATTTATTCGAAAATGCGATTAAAAACCGAAAAAGTGGTTATTTTTTTTTCGCTCGCTTTGCTCGCTCGCAAAATTGATATTAAAATGTGTGTAAGAGGAAAAAATAACCTTGCGCTTCACGCTCAATTTCTCCATACACGCAAAAAAAAAATGGACTGCCGGTGCCCCCCCAATATTTTCTTTTGCCCTCCATTTGCCCCCCCACTTTAACAATCCTGGTGCCGCCACTGCTTGTGGATTGGTGCTATTTAATGTGCTTTTACTGTGTAACATTTAGAAATACTACCTTCTGCAAACATAATCTTACTTGGTGAAAATTAATTGAGGATGGTCACAAAATTAAAAAAAACAATATTACCAATCAGAATCTTGCTGCTTTTGGGATGAGACACTCCGTATATACAGTGAAAACTTGTTATAGAGAGCTATGATATAACAAGGTTATTTTACTGGTCCCTGATTTTTATTGATATGTTCTTTTATAAACTTTTACCTTGATATAATGACCTTTCTCATGTAATAAACTAATTTTCATGGTCCCAAGAATCTTGTTATAGTGATCCTTCCGCTGTATTAACAAGATTGTTTTTACTGCAGAAATTATGTTTTTATTTTGTCACCTCACAAACCTTTTTTTGCCATCTATAAATTGTTGAATGATTGACTGTGTAATTACTGTTCTTTATAATATTAGGAAGATTTCTTATTATGATTTATGGTATATGATATATATTCCATGTCTTTTAATATTCATTATATACTTTGCAAAGTCAGTAAACTGCCATTTCTAACCTCTTCTACTTCATTTTATTTATATTATAAACTGAAATTTTATTTATAAGTATACTTTGCCATTAAAATAGATTACATTTTTATGACTTCAGTGCTATGCTGTATTGAGATATATGTTTACTTGTGCATGTTTTATAAATCAATATATTGTATTTGTAGGAAAATACAACAAATAAATACAGACAAATAGATTTAATGAATGAATGATTTAGATCTGATGTATATTGCCTTAATGGTGAGAGAAATACTGCCCTATTTTGGCAAAAGGAAGCAAGTGACAAAAGTGATATTCCTGTAAAAGAGCAAAATGTATATCTGTCATTTACACTGACATCAATGCAATACCATGATGTCTTGCCTAACATATCTCTCTGCAGGATGAGTATTGGCCCAGAAGAAGAGCACACTAGGTAAAATATGAAAATATCAATAACTCAAATTTGGTTGATATGTCATTTGCTTCCTTTTGCCAAAGTAGGGAAGAATAGATGAGAGCTTAGGCTGCCCCCCCCCCCCATCCTGTGCACCAGTGCATGTAGCTCCGAGGATATTCCACCTATGTAAATCTGTGTTTGAGGGGTGGGGGATGATCAAATCTTTTACCAAAATTTCCAGCACAAACTCACACATACATGTTAGTAGACACATACACCCTCACCCAACTGCAACACACCCATAATCTCATCCTATCTCTAGTTTTTAATTGCATTTCAAATAGAAGTTTTTAATACTACAACCATCATTTATGATAGATTTATCAAAAATATCAACAACTGATTGATGAAATTATTCACTCTTCTTTGAAAAATGGGGAAATATTGGTACATGCCATCCCCCTCTAAAAAGTGAGGATACATGTATATTACCCCTCCCCCCCCCCCCCCCCCCCCCCCCCCCGGAGATATACGCCAATGAAATATTCTATTTATTGAATTGTTGGGACTTAACAAGGTCCATTCTCCATTTTAGCAAAGAAGATGAAGGACACATCATAACTGGCGATGGCAGTATAGGACCGGTATAGGAGAGCTGCAGAAATCATAAACTCACTTTGTAAAGATCACTCCCCCTCCTCTTCTTGGATCTGCCCCAGGTAGACATTAATGAAGCTGTAAAATCTTCAGATTTGACATGTTTGATATTAACTTTCTTGGTGATGATGATGATGATTATTATGATAAAAACAAGAAGAAGAATATTTGCTGTTAACTTTCTTTTACAACGATAATGGTGATAATGACAATGATGACGACGACGATGACCACGACGACGACGACGACGACGATGATGATAATGATGCTGATGATAGTGATGATGATTATGATATGAACCCTATGAACCCCCTGTTTTTCTACTCAATCACTATAATTTTCCCCTCTTCTACTAGAAATAAATTATTTCTATTTTGAAGATACCATAATCCAAGCACGAGCGCCAAATGAATTATAAGAAGGTTTGCAGTTCGTTATCTATTTGAACAATGGCGGTAAGATTATCCTTTTTATTGTGAGAAATATGGTACATTAGATTTATATCATGCAAGAAAATATTTTTCTTTACATTCTGATGTGTATAGTGTTTTAGTGGTTCTATGCAAAGAGCATATTGGAATGATCTCTGACTTGTTTCTCTACCCGCGATCGCATGCTTTGCTGAAATTACCAGCGCCTTGCTGGAAGTGGTACCCCGCGCTGGCCGGCCAACTCCTCTGGTCCACACCGGACGTAATGCGTCAACCAACAGTAGGCCTAACGGCATGTGACATGCGACGGGGTTCTGTTGTGTGTGTTACGATGTCGTTGTCCGTTATCTGAAAAATCCGTTTGGTTTCATTTATTGTTTTCATTTTTAGAAACCAAATTACATGTGGCTCTTCAACTTTTTTGGTCTAACTTAACAGTTAAATTGGTCTTAATTTGTCAACTTGTCAATGTCACGTTTGCAGAGATGCCAAGTTCCCCAAAATTTTATGAGTGAGATTTTCATGACTCGGCGTCTCGGCGAGGGAGCGAAGCGACTGAGCAGGGGGAGGGTGTGGGAGGGGGGACACCCCCCACCCACGGTAGGGAGCTTTTTCAATTTTTAGCTCTTAATGGTGTGATCTGGTGCATACTTAAGTGACTATTTTTTACTTATTTTGAAAGACAAAAGGTAAAAATATCTTCAATTGCAACTATCACTTTAATCTTTTGAGCTATGCTCCTTATTATAGCCCAAGTTGCTTTTTTTTCTGTCGGGTCCCGATGCGTGAGAAAAATGGGTGCCATGCGTGAGATCGTGAGACGGACCCTGAATGCGTGAGTCTCACGCACAATGCGTGAGACTTGGTAGCTCTGCGTTTGTCATGGCATGCAGTCATGGCAGTGGACTTTAGATTCCAGTTCGACTTCAAACTTTCATGACTTTGCCAAACTGTCTTTGCACCCATCATGCCCATGACGGTATATCATTATCAGTTTGTAGGTTTTGACTTTCACTTTCAGATTACTTCCGAAATAAGTCTAACTTTTGTATTTTTTGTGTGGGAAAATGGATGCTCATGAGTCATGTAGTTCTTCAGTGTTCTTTGTGAGCTTTGTTTAAACTTTAGAGTAAGCTGCCTGAAATACGACCGCTTAAGCTTTTCTGCAATATTTATGCTGCTAAACTTAGCCCTGAGCATTGCTGAGGGGCCTTCGGTGGTCTTGTTCTGTTATTTCACTGAACGCCCTGACCCGAGTGCATTTGCCCCTGTATAGACCTGCTTGTCAACAAAAGAAATATATTCCCAATTCACACTTTCTCCTGCCCGGTTAGCCATGAAAACTACCTTCCAAGTTCGCCATCGGGCCCATAGATCTACCTGCAAACTTAGATTCTAAATTCTTAGTCTAGAAATAAAGAAACAGACTTAATTGCTTCGAGACCCTACCTTCCTGTCGATTCTGTCGCGTGGCTAATTTTCATTTCAATAGCGCGACCTCTGACATCGTCAGTTTATTTACGTCGGTTAGCCTAGGCCACAGGCGCAGACGAAAGAACGGTGTGCATGCGGCGTTGCACTCTCGCACGTAGAATATGTGCGGCCCGTATACGTACGTGCGAGAGTGCAACGCCGCATATGAGGGCTGCTAAAATGGCCGCACCATACACGTTTGTCCATCGCGGAAGTTCCAGTGCCTGTCGGTGCTCCCCTTGCGGTGGAATGAAGGCCAGCGGGGACTTGCATTCTACTTTAAATGAAGTCACAGCATCGGCAGATACGGGGGGTTTGGTTTTTCATTCGTTTTTTGCCAATACCATCACACTCGGAGCTTGCGATTTACAAACGAAAACACTCGCCACAAAACCACCGATTTCTTTATTTTTAGCGCTTTTTCTGCGACCATGTTTCTTAGTGGACTTAAGCCTTCGTGTGCTTTGGAAATATGGCGCCAATTTTGCATTTTTGATGCCAGAATATGGCTTTATAGATGGATTTTTGGAGGTGACTAAAGGACTTACTTGTGGTGAGTGACAATGTCCCTGTGTAATGAAGTGATTTGTGTGTTGTGGTAATAGAATGTGCTGACTTGTGATATAGTGAAAATAGGTCGAATCACGGCACAGGTCGAATGACGGGTGCTCTAAGTATTTTCTTAGATTTCTATGAGGCAACGTGGCACCACAAAATTTTAGTGTTCAGATATTGCCCAGTATTTCCTAGTATCTCCCGCTATTTCCCTGTATTTCCCGCCTGGGATATCAGCCACAGCGTAGCACCCCAATAAACTGCCCGAAAGCTTTCACTCCGTGCTGCCTAATTTGCATAAAGTAAACAATTTGTTTACATAAAACCACTACGGAGGAGTCTTGGCTAAACTGTAAAATCTCACCTTAGAAACCACCAAATGAAATTAATCAAATTTCAAATTAAAGAATGAAAGTTGTTCTAACGTAGGCCTGAGTCATCACAGGTTTTCCTCAAACCGGGTTTGAGTGGGAAAAAACGGGCGGGGGACCGGGTACCCGAAAATTTTTAAGTCAGCGGTGATAAAAGTTTATTGACCTCATTTGACCTTTTTTTAAACAAGTAATTGAATACCCACTTGGTATGCACCACCGGCAAATCCTCTGACTGCGCTGGGGAAGCATGGGGAAGCAGGGAGTAGATCGACCTCAGGCTACATAAATCTACAAATCCAGGGAGGTTATAAATCCGATCACAAGCACATGTAAAGGATTCATTTTCCATGTAATATTTCCTCTTTGCCTACTCGGGATATTTCTCTTTCCAAGATTAAACAAGAAAACAAAACATTCCCAAGATAATTTCCCTTTCGTTTCTGGGCCAAAGATTGTTGATCTCAGCCGTCATGCCGAGACAAGCTACAGCTGGTTGGCGAGGGAGCTTAGAGGCCAAGGGTCAAAATGCTAGTCTTTATTTCTAGTCATCGCTCACTTCCAAATAAAATTCTTATAACCTTCTTCATTAAAGTTTAAACTGTTATTAAAGTATTTTTTATTCATTTGAGTGTGGAATTCAATTTAGGAAACTGCACCACCTGTTAATATTTCTTAGTAAAATATCTACTTTAACTTGTCTCTGAAAAATTTCCCTGAAAAAAAATCAGAATTTGGAACGGTTTAGAACACAAGACCGAACGTTACTCTTTGATTCAGAAATCCCATTTTATGTTTGCTTACTGGCGGGAAACACTCTGCGTATACGATATACCACTACTTGCATACTCAATGAGGGTTAGTCTATTTTCAACATGGGGGAAGATCTTTATTTCAATGACGGTGCTTTTCTTATAATCAATCAAAATCCGATTAGATATACAAGGCATATTTTATTCTTCAAGTAAATAAAACCATGTACATGTTGCACTATATTTCATAATTCTACATTTTATGTCTTAACTTCTGGCTTGATTCTCCGATCCCTTCGTGGAAAATGAACTACGCCGTCTGGACTTTGTACTGGATAACAACCTGTGTGCATGCATATATTATGTACTGTACGTGTGCTGGCTAGCTAGCTCGTGCGTACCGTGTGCATGAACGAGAGTGTTTGTTACGTTGGCATTGAAGAGTGATGGATAAATGTAATTTTTATGAACTTGCAAGAACCAAACGGGGGTGCAAAGGTTAGAAATTTCCTCAAAATTGGAACGTACGGTACATGACATTGATGTGACAAGTATATAAATATTTCTAATAATGAAACAAATCTAAAATCAGCAATATACTGGGTCTTATTGATATGATGAAAACCCGAAACCCGAGAACCCAAAACCGGGTTTCAGCTCGACGGACGGGGCCCGGGCGGGGAACCGTTTCGACTCAGGCCTATTCTAACGCATCATTATAATTATTTGTAGGGCTTAACAGAGATCCGATCTGCTGATCCGATCCCCGATGTTTTTACATCCGCATTGGCCCGATTCCCATTCCGATACCGATGCAGCGCAGAGCGCGTCTACAGTAGAGATGAGTAATACAATAACTAAAATTTAATTCCGTCTGCTACGCCTGCAATGCAAAACAACATAGGGTCTATGTGTGATTGTAACCGCCAAACATCTGTTGCTTGCATTGGTTCCGCATCGGCTCGCCATCAAAATATTTACCGATTCCGATGTTTAGCCGATGCGGCCAAGAATTGGCAGTCACCGATCTCCGATGCGAATTTCGGTTAAGCCCTAATTATTTGTTGCAGAATCATGTTTTATTATATGAAAAATTAGTGAAATGAGATGCTTCTTTTTCTTTTTTTTTAGTCAGCAAAAGTTACGCTAATTTTAATATTTTCCGTTATCGCCCAAGACTGAGGCTTGCATGTATGAACAATCAAAGTACGGTATATCAAAAGTCCCCTCCAAATATCTTTTCAATATTTACTGTCGAACGGTTATGTCGGGAAAAAATCAAAGGCAATGTCATTCACGAACCCTTCAAGATTCATCTCGTGTAGTCCCACGTACTCCGGTTCGTGCACGGCCTTCGCACTAGTGTGACTGTACGAAGGCCGAAGCTAACTGAACTATTTGTGGTGCGAACCGTACGAAACCCGTGCACTTCTAGATAAAATAAATGGTTCAGAAAACATAGAACAAAGCATGGCACGGTAAACAGATGATGAACAATTTTACAGAAAGGAAATTAAAAGAAAATTACGTGCATACATTATTTTGGCCTCGCATAAACAGCGAAGGCTTGCTGATTGCATGCTGGGGCTGCTGCAGTGCTGCGCTGGTCGATATACATGTACACGCAATACATGTGCACAGTATAGTACACAGCTAGCTAGCAGCATGGTTGATATGCATGACGTAATGCACTCGACTTAGCTCATTCATCAAAAAAGTCGGAAAAGTGCATGGGCAGTAGTAACAGTTTACAGTCGTTTTATGTTACAACCGTGACTTTTGAAGGCTGATTTACAGAAAACTACTCATTGCGCAAACATGAAAATACACAGAAAGTTAGCCTGGACGCTGAAGTCTAGTAACATGTCAGTTGTTTGCATATTCATGCTCTCTTAGGGTTGTGTCACAAAAAAATAAACACCTCTTCCCATGGTGCTCTGGAATTGACAAATACTTGCATTTCAAAAAATACCCAATCGTTTTCAGAGAAAATGAAAATGAAGAATAATATCATTTCTGATGTAATCTGAAATTTTTATGAATTTTGGTGCTGAAATAAGGGAGAAACGAGAGGGTGTATTTTCGAGGATTCCTTGATCCTCTCTCAGCGAGGCGTTCGGTAGCCGTTACAAATTCAAAAGCTTTTACGAGTTTACAAGGATTTAATTGGGGTCCTATGCTGTGGCTGATATTGCCAACCCTGGATGGGAAAGTATTATCTTGACTGTAACAGAAAATGTGATAAGCAGAATCATGAAATATTTTTGAACCTCTACCGCAAGAATAGGCCTACTGTGAGACGGAGACGGTACATCCTAAACTAGAAGCTGTCAAATACCCTCAAAGTCTGACAATATATTATAGACGGTCTCCGAAACAGGAAAGAGTTTTCTGGAGGCCATGCATTTCTATTTAAAGAGGGTTACACTGACGTGTATGACATTGATATAAATTGCAAGCTAAGCCAAGTTCAGATTAGTTTTCTCATGTGATATGGACCTTGATCACTTGCATATTTCTTCTGGATACAGGGTATGCCGCAGAACATCCAGTCTACAGAAGCAGCCCTGCAGGATGCAGGTAGCCATGTGGATGTATTCCTCAGTAAGGACAGAGCGTTTCCTGCTCTTGAAGATCTCCTGTCAGCTGCAAGGACAGGTGAATTCATTCCTTCAATACCTCTATGTACTTTGTGTCATTGAAAGTAAAAATTATTTCCTTTTCATAAAATCATTCACATTAATCTTTATCTTCTGCGCTTAAAAGCATAGTTTGGTATTAAAGTATTTAGGATATTTAAGTATTTCTTTGTTGACATTGTAATTTTTAAAAATACTGGATACAATCGTCGTAGAAAAATTATCAAAGTGTATAAATCATCTTCAATTTATGGTAGAATTTAGTGTACAAACTGCTATTCCCTTTTTTCTTGATTTTGTTACAGGGCCAGCTACAATGAGCGGCACAACAGACAATGACTTTCCGTCTCTGGCGTCGCCCTCTATTGGCCTGGCTGATCTGCCGCTCCTAGGGCCAATCAAGAAGAATCCTCTGCCTCCAGAGCTCGTGGAACAATTTGGTCGTATCCTTTCTTAGTCACGTAACTACCTAATTTGAACCCATCTCCTATGGAAACTAGGTGACTCGTGTATAAAATTTATGGGAATTGGGAATTTTAATGTCAGTGGGTAAAGGTCTGTTGGAGAGTGTGATCATTTCGTCATGGACGGACATTTTCAAAAAAATCCCAAACTTGAAGGCCTGTAAGAATTAAGTGACAAGGTATCATAGATTGCTTTATGGTTTATTATGAAGGGTGTCACTAAGTGTTCTGGGAAGTACATGTACATGAGTTTGATTGTCATGGTTTCCTATTCATATGCAAATCAAAGAAAGGTGCAGTGTCACGGACGGACAGGATAGAAATTAGATGTGTGACCTAGTACTCTTTTGCTATTTCTATCCTAATAAATTGACTTTGTTGAATATTTTCAAGTACAAATGTTAGTCACATAAATTGGCTTCCCTATCATCCATTTAGCATTTGAAATCAAATCCTTGATTTCTTGGGAGATGTCAAAATGGTGTGTCATGGACGGACATTTTGGTAAACTGCAATTTTTAACAACACCCCTGCTGAAAATAGTTTGTTCAAAAGAAGTCCCAACCAATCTCAGAACTTTCTAAGGAACCATATACAAACAATTTGAAATACAAATAAAGTTTTATACAGTCTCTCAACATATGGATGCCGTGAGTGTTACGGACGGACAAAATGTTGCCCTAAACTGATCACACTCTGGACTGTTCATTATGGTGATCTTGTGGTATGGAGTGGGTTACACAGTGACTTAGTTCTAGAACTCCTGTCAGATTATAAAATGTAAATATTCACACTTGACAAAGATGATGGAATAATGTATAAGCCAATATTTTCGCGTACAGATATATTTACAAATCACAGGCTCAGAGAGTTGTTGTTGATTTCGTGAGCGTGAGTGTAGTAGCAAGGCGGGACTTGCAGTAAATTTAGGGCATGAAAGATCCATATTGGGAGGTCCGGGGGATTGGTTTTCATTTTTTTCACCGATACCATTGCCCTTGTTTTATGCGATGAACGGAAAAGAAACCGTCATATTACCAATATACATGTAGTGCATGCTCTGGAGTTGAATATACCGTAATATGTGCATCCATAGCTTTAGAATTTCTCAAGTGCATTATATGTGTTGTTTATCTATGGATGCACACTTTATTGTACATTTGGCGAAAATGAGCATGTACTATGTGTTATATAAGATGGGAAACTGAT
Source organism: Echinometra lucunter (assembly GCA_029962745.1). Classification (NCBI taxonomy): domain Eukaryota; kingdom Metazoa; phylum Echinodermata; class Echinoidea; order Camarodonta; family Echinometridae; genus Echinometra; species Echinometra lucunter. The sequence continues at coordinate 26,265,412 of CM057157.1, forward strand.
TGTGGGAACTCACCAAACTACAAACATTGAAAAATCTATCTCAGGCCAGGATGAAGTTCACTCTAAGCATGGTTAGGTTAGGTGCGTACAAAAGTGTATGGGACTGCGCATCAGACACCTTGTGCGTACCCATCGTTGCCATGGTTTTAAGCTGCATGCTTGTTGGCCCTATGGGATTTTGTACACGAACAAGTGTGCAATATAACACTGTTATATACCACTGTCGTGGCAATATAACAAATCAAGCAATGGCATCTGACCAATCTGAAACCTTCTTTTAAGTAAGCCATCTTATATAATCACTTATTAATTTACAGATTTACATCTTTAAACTGTTTGTTGCCTTTACTCTGGATAACAGATATGCAATGTTATTGCATGATGGGGGCATTCCCAGAGATCAGCCGAGCGTGGTTGAGTATTGACACAGACATCTTTGTGTGGAATTATGAAAATGGGTTAGTACATAATATAATTTGCATACCTTGTTATTTTTTTTTCCAGCAAGAGTGCTACCTTTGTCCAGGGTCATTTTTTTGGGGGAAAAAAACATAAGGGATTCAATTTTTCTCATGAGCAAGAATGAAAACACATGGGGGGGGGCATTTCATGACGTGTCTTGTCAGTGATTTTTACTGACAAATTTGCTCTCAGCCAATCAGATGCAAGGATTTCAGTTGCTAATAACAATTGTCAGTGAAAAATTACTGACAAGACACTTCATGAAACTCTCCCCTGTTTTTTGACAAAATGCTTTGTAAGAAAGTATTATCGACAACAACAACAAAAGAGACTGGAAGGGCCAGTTTAAAATTTCTTTGAAATAGTATTAGGTTAAATCATGTGGAGAGAGTTTATATCTTGTTCTTAGATGGGGCAAGAAATTGGTTTAGTTTGCATCAAAACATGAAACGATGTTGAAACGGTGGAGCCTTTTTTCAACCATGGTATATTAATCGAATATTACAGTATGTGCTTTGCATAACTGCGAATGAATATGTATCGTAACTAACCGTGTACTCCTTTTCTTTATTTCACAGTGACTGAAATATCAGTTTAGACTCCATTTGTGAATGTGGGCTTATTGATTTTGACAGATGGAATGAATACCAAAAGTTAGCTCTTTCTCACAATATTTTATTTGTTCAGCTGAGGCTTAGCCTGAGAAAAATTAACCCTTATCCTGTTACCTTTTATTTCTTTAGGGGAGACTTGGCCTACTTTGATGGTCTGAGTGAAATCATCCTGTATGCTGGTCTCATTCGACCCAAGCCCAACATCTTCAGACCACACATCCGCTTCCTCATGTGTATCGCTACCACGGTGGAGATCGTCCTTCTGGGTGTAAGCTTCTCCCGACCTAGAGAAGGTAGCGTATAGGGTTCTACGACACATTGTTGGGCAGCAATTGTCAATTTTTATATACCAACATCAGCCCTAGCCTAATCCTAAACCCAAACCTAAACCTAACCCTAACCCTAACCTAAAACCCACTGTCAACTCTAACCCCAGTGTTTCAGTACAGTATACCTTTATTCTTGTTGATTTTCTTTATATTGGGCTAATCCAACCTCATAGATGACAATACCTATATTTTAGCATCCTGCAGCTACCATAGAAGTAATATTTACGAGAATATGCCCGCATACACAACATACCACCATTTAAGACTGCCCTTCCAAAATGCAATAGCTCAAAGAAAAAAACACAGTTAAACTTATACTACTATATTTTAGAGACTTTAATTTAAGTTCAGTGCATTCATATGGGCTTATTTCATTACTCTTATGCTTCTGACCACTGTAGTAAACATGTTATGTAATTATTCATTGAGGAAAAAGAATGTATTCCAAATTACTGAAATACCCACAAATTTCCAGTTGGTCTTAAACTTTTGCGAATGATGGTAGTAGAGTGTATTTGTATTAAAAAATCTCATCATTGCAGCCGTTATCAGTAAGCTTTAACCTGGGTCCCGTTTTGTGAAACTTGTTATCCATAATAAGTTGCGATAATTGGTATAAACTACTGAAATCCTTGCGTCTGATTGGCTGAGAGCAAATAGAAATGTGGCAGTTGTTACTGACAACAAGTTTCATCTTCCTCTGTATATTCAAATATTTCTTCTGCATTGTCATGATTGCATCATACCGTCTTATCCTTTGTACAAACTAAGGAGAGTGAATGTTTCAACTAGTGTTTTTTACATGTTTATACTGGTATTTAATTAATTTTCATGTGTCTTGCCATTTACCCTTTTAAACATGTATATATATATTTTTTAATGTTGTAAATATATTAAACATGTAAACATGATCTATCCAGCCTTTGCTGCTTTTCATGTGAAATGTCTAATGTATCAAGCATGTTTATTCCGAAACGGGGCCCTGACCTGACAGAAACTCATGGTGTTTTTTTTTCATGTTGCTCATTGTTGATCCCCTTCAGACATTGATCCAGATGACTTCAGCCATAGTGAGATGCATCTCATCCCAGAGCCTTTGTTTGCCATCCCGTCAGATAACTCCCACATCACCGATATCCATGGTACCGAGGACGGACGCATCTTCATGGCTAGCAAGGACGGATGCCTCTATGAACTCTTCTATCAGGTATTGTCTTTTGCTAACCCATCAGACATTGCTCACATATGCAGTATTAAACCATTCATGACAAAGAGTCCACATTTTGTGGTTTGGTCTAATAACTTTTGATGCAGAGCCTTAAAAATCATACCTAATACATGAGCAGAAAGAGCAAAAAAATCTACACTTACTGTGCCCATTTTGGTTGCATCAATATTTGTTGTTTGATGCTGAAATTTTTTTAAAGGAAAATAAGCATTAAAATCCTTAAATTGGCAATGCGATGAAAATGTTAAAATTACCATTTTTCCCTGCAAATTGGCAACTTTATGACTTCTCATCATACATTCTGTCAATTTATATTTATTTCTGATACATGATGTTTTATAAGAAAAATGTAGCAATAAAAGAAAAATGTTGGTGTTGCCAATTTGAAGAATAAAAGCTGATCAAATTAGGCTTTGAATAATTCCTGTCATGAATGGGTTAAACTGTATTGGTTTACCGTGGGCATTTCATAAGTGTACCATGCTTCAGGTTTGTGTATATTAATACACACAGTTAAATGAACAAAGTGTACTCTAAATGGTAGTTTTAGAGGATGGCTTCTGGTCTGATAATGACATTTAGCTTTAAACAAGAGAAAACTCACTAAATTTCAAAATTTCAGGAGAAAACATTTTGTATTTTTGCATCATAATCATAAGGCGGCAGCATAAATAAGCAGGGGGGGGGGGGGGGGGGGTAGGGGTGTTGATATGATCCATCTTCAATCTCACATAAGTAATTTGTTGATTTGAATTAAACTCCTTTTTTCCAGTATATATGTGTGGACAACCTGTAATCTTTCTTTATCATCAACTTTCCCTGTTTACTGGTTTTCTGTTTCTTTGTGAACTTTCAGGCCCAAGATGGCTGGTTCAGTCGCAAGTGTCGCAAAATCAACCATTCCAGCGGTTTGCTGTCCTACGTCATACCAAGCATCCTGCAATTTTCAGACAAGGGTAAGTGCTGTTTGCTTGTACATTGTAATGAGCTAGACGATCTACAATGACTGTACTTCTGGTAATTATGTGCAAGAGATTGGGTTTTATCTTACAAAGTACCTTGCCCAAGGCAGGGTTCTATGCTAACTTTATTTTGGTATGGCTGTTTTTATTTTGCTCTTTATGCACGAGATCCATGAATTTTTATAAATATTTTTGGGGTTTGGACTCTCATTTTAGGCTACCTACATTCCAGGAGCTTATTTATTGCTAGCAGATTTAATCCTCTTCATTCTTGGCTTTCGGGTTAATCTTTAGTGTATAAAGTCAGAATTTACAGTTAGAATATTATGTAGTGAAAAAGATGAGTAAACTCAATTCACATTTTCATAAATGGAGATTTGTAATCATTGTGATTGCCTGACTAACCGTTTTGTATATTGAATAGTGATGAATCTATGCTTCTGTTCTTCTTCTTCTTCTTTTTCATGATTCTTTGATTCTTGTTGATCTTCTTTTTTGTTTTAATCATATTTTTCAATATTATTTGTTGTTTTGAAAAGGCTTGTTGACATTTTATTTTCAATAAAAACAGAGAAAAAGGTAAGAAGTTAGAAATGGAAGTGCTAATTGACGAACTTGAGATGAATTTCAAATGATCTTCTTTCCTTCACTCTCTGAAGACCCATTGGTTCAGATTGCCGTTGACGAGAGCCGTCACATCCTCTACACACGCTCAGAGCAAGGCACCATCTCCGTCTATGACATGGGGTCAGATGGGAAGGGTATGAAAAGGGTCACTAGTGTCTACTACAGTAGTATTTTGAGAGAGACCATTGCAGCAGCAAAGTAAGTAACAGTGTACAGAAATGGCATTCTCTGGCTTTATTCATCATGACCAATTGTTAAATGATTAAATGGTTAATTTACCTGACTGCTAAGAAAGCATATGTATGCTTGTTAGTAAGCACGTAGGGGACATACGGCTTTAAGTCCCCTCTAAAGGACTTGGTAATGAGGATTAATACCTTACCAAAGGGCATTAGCGCATCCACTTGGTTTCGAACCGGGGTACTCCCGGTTGTGGGACCATTGCTCTATCCACCGAGCCACAGCGCCTCCTCTGTATGGGTAGAAATGTTGAACTTTCTGACTGTTGTTGGTGAGAGCTGTCGAGTCTTCTACACGTGCTCAGAGCAAGGCACCATCTCCATCTATGACGTGGGGTCAGATGGGAAGGGTATGAAGAGGGTCACTCGTGTCTGCTACAGTGGTATTCTCCAAGAGTCCATCGCAGCAGCGAAGTATGCAAGGGGCTTGTCTGACCTTGCAATGAAGATTAACATCAGGATTGTGAAAGAAATTATTTTGATTTAAAAAAAAAAAAAAAAAGGTAATGCTTTTAAGAATAGTTTTGAGCATATTAATGATTTAAGACATTTTTCTTTTTCATTTTATGGATGAGTGCTTTCAATGAGGTATTTTTATGCCTCCACCCACCAAAGGCAGGTGCCAGAGGCATTATTCTTATAATATTTTACAGTTAACAAATATACGTAGGGCTGAGTCATTATGTTTTAGGTGTTTTTAAAAAAAATCATTATTGTTTGGCAAAACCAGATTCAAAACTTTGGACGACTGACTGACTGACTGGCGTCACCTGTGCCTGGGAGGGCAAAAGCGAACTGAATCGCTGTAACCCTCAGGTCTCTTTCCCCGATATCACTGATTGGGGGTGTGCAGGTGGACCACTTCACCAGGGTTTCCCCGTACTCTTATACAAATGGAGTGGGTTCTTAATGTGCAAAGGTAGTGAATCGCCTCTACACGGGGCCTCCATTTAACATCCTGTCCGAGGGACAGAGTGTTTTCCACTGTAAAATAGTCTGTGTTATGAAACACGGGAGGGGCATGTTAACCCTAATATACCGGGGGGGGGGCCAAAATGGCCCCCCCTGTTGAATTTTTGACGGTACTCCGCAACGACTAGATGTATCAATCTGAGATTCAATGACTTTTTTCTCTGATCCTTCCCGCACATTTTGATACCAAATTTATGTCAATCGGACCTACGGTGCCGGTGTCAGATTATGATTACGAACACAAGTCGTTAAAATTTTCATTATTTCTGTATATGACTGTGTACAAACCTGTGGGCAAAATCAGAAACTTTTTCAAAATTATGTGAATACTGTCAGGAAAGAATAATTACTCTCTCTATAATAGTGAGAAACATAAAAAACACACTCTCACATACGTGCACACACACACCCTCACCCACACCCACACAAAGACGTTTAAAAAACCAAAGGAATTTGTAAAACAATACATAACAAAAAAAAATTGATGACCCATTTTTTTAGTAAATGAGTCGATGCAAATGTTATGAAAAACATTTGTACCAAAAAACATTGTTCCTAAAGCTTTATTCAGTGAGATATAGCCAAAACTATGATTTCTCGCATAAATTAGCATAAATTAATTCATATAAAATAAAACAAAACAATTTGATAAAATCTTACCATATAGCCTTGTAGATTACATCATTCTCTACCCTCTCCGGCGATCCACGGCTGAGATTATAGGGGGGGGGGGCTATAATGCCCCCCCCCCCTCCCGGGGATAACTAGACCAGAAATAGCCCAGATCTTGTAGGGTTGACACTCAACGCATTCTTCAGTCATCCCCTCGGGGTGCACTAGAACCCACGATCTTTGGTTCGACAGCCAGACGCTTTACCGACTGAGCCAACTCACTCCTTTTAAATCGTTTAACCATTTACAAGCAGCTGGTACATGTAGCAGTCACAAGTCCCAAATTGATCTCATTTTGTATCCGTGATTTTATCTTCCTTCTATTTAAGGACTATTGACCGATCACATTTCAAGCAGCTGATACACATAGCAGCAGTCACAAGTCATGAGTCATCTTACCTTCATCTTGTTGGTGTAACACACTCGGGTAAGTGGATGGTAGTTGTGTTGAAATTTTAACAAATATGGAAAGAAAAATGGTATTTTTTCAGTACCTTGCTTTTCATTTTGCCCCTTTACGTTCATGCATTATACAAAGGCAAGTTAAAGAGGTTTGGTCCTCACAAAGGTGGCTTAGATTTAGATCAAGATTTATGCAGATTTCATGGTATTTAAGTGCGCTTGATTTAGCTTGTACACTTAGAGGACGGTCCAATAAGGAATCCATGCATTTGGAGTAGGATGCTAAATTCACATGAGTTGCAGTGGTTTAGACCATAATTTGTACAAATTTAGTCCAACTTATTTTTAATGAATTTATATAAATTGTGGTCTAAACCATAGCAACTAGTGTGAATTTGGCGCACTGTGCCAAACACGTGCATTCATTATTGGAGATTTCTAAGTTTACGGGCTAAATCAAGTAAACTTATACCATGAAATCTGCATACACTGTGGTCTAAATATTCTGGCCTCTGTTTTCCATAAATTACCAAGTATCATGGAAATGAGATTATATTGAGCATTCTTACGTAAAGGGTATTTAGTCATTTGATAGTAGTATTAAACCGTTGTTCCATGTTACTTGTACTTACATGTATGTTCTGCCCCTTCATGGTTTTTGGAACATGATTCGAAGTTTAGAAAGTTGCCTCACTACTTCCAAAATGCATCAGAATATTGAGTTGGTATACTTCCTTGCATTCATTACTTCAAATCATGAAGTTTCCATTCCATATTTGTATTTTACGAGCATGGCAGATTTTCAGTTTTCATGAAATGCCTGTAACATCATTATCTCTGTTCTTTGTAGGTATCAGACTGTACTTCTCCACCACCAGAGGGCAGTATGGTGACGTCAGCCAGCAGCGACCGTCGTCCCTGTCCCTGGTTCACGTCAGACTGCCCCCCGGGTTCACAGCTAACATGTCTTCAGTGCGGCCTTCCAACGTTCATGCAGCTTACTACAGTAAAGGTGATTGGCCGTAATGCCCAGCAAGCAAATTTTTTTTTTTCCTACGAGCTTTTTGTCCCTGGTGCTTCAGCGAGTTGATTGAACAGTTGAAGAATCTAGTATACTTTAACTACCGGTATTTTATAATAATAGTAATAATAATAATAATAAATCATTTATTAAGTGCAGAAACTATGTGTATATATTCAATTTTGCCAATGGAATAATCCCCATTGTTATCAATTTTATTAAATATTATCAGCGTGATGAAGATTCGTACCCTTGACTATTTTACCAACTGCTTATTAGCTGCTTTTGCCACTGTGCCACAAGCAGTTGACGCTGCAGTGGGTGCCCTTAGAAATTTAAACGCGGCAATTCAGACATGAGATATAAATTCATGAGGTCTTGGTTTGGTTTTGATAGAAGTGAGAGAAACAGATCAATGAAAGTTTGAGCAAAATCTTTGGAAGAATGAAAAATTTATTATTTTTTGAAGGTTTAATTAATCGCATGATGTAGTGCTTGAGGTCCTCTCATACCTGCCCGGTTCAGATAAAGAGTAAATTTCCTGTTTGATATCCCTCACATAACCAAGTATTGTGAAATTCTGAATTAAACGTAATGTTTCATCTTATGTTGTGTTTGATCGAAGCCTAAGTTGGGCCATTAACTGGATACAAATATGAAATATAGTCAAATCTGTGATGTATTAGTCATGTACAGGATAGAATAGCATGGAAGGGCCCATTCATGTATGATTTCTTCTCCTAAGGCTGTCGTGTTGAAGGTAATCAAATTTGTTTACTCGTTTTCGTCTTCTCGATACTATTTGTGCTTCCTTTGTCATGTCATAACAGGTTGCTTGATGTTATGTGCCTCGCAGAACGAAGACAGCGATCGACTCTGGTGTCTTAGTCATGACACTATGCCATTCCAACAGACACTCATGGAAACACAGGTGAGAAATGACTCATAATTCTAAAACTGATACTAAAATCTTAATTTAATTAAAGCTGAATCCTATTGCAAGTCTGTCATTAAGTCACCTTTCATTACACAATGAAAGAAGTACATTAAATAGATAATGCCTTCTTTTTTCAGCATAGTACAGGGCGACATTCTTATGGATACAATGACACTCTGATGGGAAAAAAAAGTTGACACTGTAGAGTGTATTGGAAAATGATAAATCTGAAAGTGATAGAATATCACCACAAAAGTATTATAGGGAATGTGTAGAATGGCCCCGTTTCATAAAACTTGTTATCAATAACAAGTTGCATTAATTGCTATAAGCTACTGAAATCCTTGTATCTGATTGGCTGAGAGCAAATTTGTCACAGAATTGGGCAGTAGTTACTGATAAAGGTTTTGAGAACCGGGGCCCTGGTCTGGTGAATAAATCTCTTGACTGAAAGCACATGGTACTTGGTTTTTCCAACTGCATTGGTCTTGTAACAGCAACTTAAAGAGGCCAACAAATGGGAAATCATGGGGAAAACGACTTTGCAAAAGGCTTGTTTACTTGTACACTATAATCCGTCCGTTATGCGAGCCCGTTGGACTAATGCGATAACAGTTCGGACAGCACGAAGTTTACCGAACTCAACCTAGTCATACACTTCGGGTACTCGCATTTCTCAACAACTCTAAGTGTTTAGACTCTTAACGGGTCTCATCGTGTTCACTCGAAGAAACGTCTTGTATGATGCTCCAACATTTCAAAATACAAAATATAGTTTACTTCTGGTTTGTTAGTCTAGCCATTAAACTTTATTGCCTTTCCCCGACACGTCGTCGCCGCGGATTACGTAACACCCCTTAGGCTCTCCTAGGGAGCTGGCCATGTAATTGTTTTTCCATATGACTAGCTGTTTATTAGCTTTTTCACTGCGCGAAATTTGAAACACGTACGGCAATAAATCACAGTTGTTTAGAATGGATTATCCCTTTTCTTGAAACTCAAGCGGCCGACTGCATTCCCCCTCTCTCATCTGAGATCACCTTGCCTTTCCCCATGATTTCTCATTTTATAGCCCCTTTAAATTTTCAACTGGTATGTCCAATGATTCCCTGCCATGGAACTAACATCCTTTGGCAAGACATTCATTGATTACTAATCTGTATTTGGGACATGTTGTCCAGGTGTAGTAAGTCGGTACCTTAGCCCATTCGTGACAGAGGGTCCACATTATGTGGTTTGGTCTAATAACTTTTGATGCAGAGCACTAAAAACACACCAAATACATGAGAAGAAAGAGCAAAAAATTCTACACTTACTGTGCCCATTTTCGTTGCATCAATATTTGTTGTTTGATCCTGAAATTTTTTGAAGGAAAATAAGCATTAAAATCCTTAAATTGGCAATGTGATGAAAATGTTAAAATTACTGTTTTCCCTGCAAACTGGCAACTTTATGACTTTTCATCATACATTCTGTCAATTTATGTTTATTTCAGATACACAGCGTTTTATAAGAAAAATGTAGCAATAAAATAAAAATGTTGGTGTTGCCAATTTGAAGAATAAAAGCTGATCAAATTAAGCTTTAAATAATTCCTGTCACGAATGGGTTAAAGGATTTATTCCTCCAATTGTCAGGGCTAGTGCAGGGGTAATCATGGTTTCCAAAGTCCTCTGGAAGTGCTTAGAGACGTTATACGTGATATGCACTCTGCCGTCCAATGACAAAAGGAAGCAACTCTGATTTTTCTCAAAATTGACTTCTTGATTTGGGATACTTTTTTGTATGTGCTACCTGATGATGAAGAAATGACCCCTAATTTCTGAAATATAGACGTATCAAAAGGAAGCATCTCCACAGATTTTTTACATAAAACAGTGATTTATTTTCTTCATTCACTAGTAAATTCATTTTACAGAGTTGCTTCCTTTTGTCATTTGGATGGCGGTGTGTCTGTGCAAGACTTGGTTATTAGTATGTTATTGCTACTGATTTTTTTTTCTTTCCCAGGTAACACATCAAGTTGACATCAGGACGTGGTTCATCTGTGAGATTCCGGATGAAGATCACATTACTCCTCGGAAAGATGTCCCCTCCATCTCCTTATCCCCGTCCTCCAAACTGAGACCAGCCCCCGCCTCCCTGTCCTCATCGTCCATGCCCGATCCTCCGGTTGTGGTGCAGCAGCATGCGACGCCTGCTCCCAGATACGTTCTCCTCAGCTCACAGGTACCAAATTGTACCAATCACCTAAAACCATAATTTGTGTATAGGCAGAATGTATAAAAATCAATCTCAAAGAACTTACATGGCATTCTATTGGTTAACATTTTAGGAGTTTGAAGAAAATCAAGGGGAACATAAAATTGCAGCATCAATGTGGTCCCATTCATTGTGATTGCGTTAGGATGCTTCGACTTATCTACTCACAAGTCAATTTTATGTTTATAGAGAATTCATTTAAACTTTGCAGTGTCTCTGCACAGAAGTACCATATGAACTCTGCATGTTTAATATGTAGTATGTGGAATCTACAATGATTTGTCAGCCATTCCACTTCATTGGATGTTTTTAAGGAACACTGTCTTATTTAATCTTGATTGTTAATTTTCTTAGGGCTTGTTCAGATGTGACGCGACAAACCCCTGCAACATTGTTAGTGTACAAGTCAATGGGATATCAGGCGACCCCCCCCCCCCCAAAAAAAAAAAAAGACAGCGAGGCAAGAGACAAATTTGTTGCCTCCCAGTGGCAAAAAGCTGTGGACCAATCAAATTCTTAGAAAGTTAACACAAAATATGATGTCATGAGTTTGTCTGCACAACTTTTGACAAAAATCTCCTTTATGCCTTAATGTGCGTTCACTAACATAAGTGGTGTGCTTTGCAGCGCCATATCTGAACGCTAAAAATGTCTTGGGGGTTTATTACATCATATCTGAACAAGCCTTAATGCTTATTGATTGAACCTTGTACTGGGCTGTGTAACCAGTCTTGTGGAAAAGCGCTATATAAATGAACTCATTGTATCGTTTTGTATCTAACAAACAGATGCTTTATTCCTTTTTAACCTTGCGATTTTTTTTTTTTTTCCAGGGTAGTATCATAATCTCCAGACTGCGGCCAGTTGATCAACTGAGACAGCTTATGCTCAATAACATGGGTCCACAGTGCCCTGCTGTAGAGAACTTCTTCAAACTACACAAGGTACATTTACATTTTACCTGCATGTACATGTATAACCTATAGCTGTACATTGTCTTCCTTTAGTGATACTTTTGCAGTATGGATCCAGAATGCTAGGGATTGAATTTATACATGAGTAGAGAGAGAAAAGTGCACCGAAATTTTGAGTTGATTTTCAGTATGTTGTGCCATTCTGGAATAAGAACGATTTAATTGTAACTAATCATCTAACACTAAGTTCCTCTTTCTCTTCTTTCTCTTCCCCTTCATCCTCTTTTTTCCTCTTCCCCTTCTTCCTCTTTTTGTCCTCTTTCTCTTCTTCCTCATGCTGTTCTTCCTCTTCCTCGCCTTTCACTTCTCGTTCCTTGCGTTGACGATCATCCTCTCATTCCTTCTATCCTTATAGGAGGACCAGGCCTGTGCTACCTGTTTGATCCTGGCCTGTTCCACTGCATCCAGTGATCAAACTATCTCAGATTGGGCTACTCAAGCTTTCTTCTACTACGGCGGTGAACCTGGAGGCGTAATGATGGACCAGAAGCCACCTCCCCCGATAGCCAATCTTGCTGCCACCTTTGGTGAGTTGTATGGCGGTTTGTGCACATTTCTCATAATGAAAATTGTGAGAAACTGAGCCAAAATAATTATTGTTGAATAACTATTAAGCAAAATTTTTCATGTGGTATCCCTAGTACTTTGCATAGAGAATCTCTTATATGCTTTTGTATTAATTTGGTTTTTATATGTAGTAATCAAATGAATTGTCAATATATTATTTCTTTTTATTTCATCCATAGTTAGGAATATTTAGAATTCTTCTTTATTATGTTATATGATTACATTTGAAACCTGTTTTTTGCCTGATATGTCTTTTTTTTAATGCCCTCCATTTTCAAGTAATTTGGATACATGTCCTGTGCTTCTGAATCTTTTTTTTTTGGGAAGGGTTGTTTGAAAAGTAAATATAATTGTGTACAGTGTTTAGCAAGTTGAATCAATGAAATGATGTTTAAGAAAAATAAAATTCATGTATAGCATATATCACAGTATGATCTAACATCTCCATGTGCTTCCAAAGAACTCATGATTTTACACTGTATCACCCTGGCTTTAGCCGAGCAACTGTAGCGCTCATAATTCAACCAATTAAACCTCTGTGTAGACGTGCCTGTATCAAAGTTGGCAAATTTAAGGTTGTACCTTTGCAAGAGGTCATTTAGTGCTGCAGCAGGGATTCCATGCTTGACCATTATGATACTGACCACATTTTGGGGGCTGTAACTAACTCAACGAGATTCTGAAAGTCTAATCCCGGTAACGGAAAGAAAAACCTAAAATAACCTTGTGACAATTTATTTTTTCAGAGTAAGGTTAAAAAAAATCATGAAACTACTGATGAAGATCTCTAATTTTGGCTGCTTTTGCAGTTCTTTTATTAAGAGAATGATATCAATTTTCCATTATGGGTCGTGAAACTTTCATTTAAAGAAAAGATATCCAGATTGTAAATGAAAAGATGAAAATAACGCAATGTACATTTTGCTCAGCGGTTAGTAGAATTAACTTCATTTTGATGAATCGTAGGTCAGGCAGGTCATGACACCACCGCCTATCCCTTTGGCAGTCCTTCGGGTGCGACGCCCAGTTCTATGCGACCTGCCATGACCTCCACACCATTCCACCCGTCGACGCCCGACAACCAACCGCCCGCCTCCGGTCTTCCAGGGTACGTCCAGCTGTCTGGCAAGTTCCAGGGACTCTGCCTGTACTTCAGCAGAATTGTCAGGTGAAGGTTTGATTTGATTTTTACTTACTACCACACAATATTTCCTTTGTTATATTTTTGAAAACTCTGTTTTTGTCTTATGTAATGATGTATTATACACATCTATGTTGATAGTATGCTTTAGGAGATTCAAATCAGCATAGCAACAGTCTCTGCTTTCATATTTTCACTTTGAAAACCATACAAAATGGAAATTTTTGGTCTGTAGCTAAATATAGTAGGCATGAGAGCAGATGGCTTGGTATATTTCATTGTTGAGTTTAGGATGCTGCTGTTACATGCATATGAAGTATTTTTTTCTCTGTTTTTGTTGTTGTTGCATATTTTGCATAGCAAGTGACCAATAAATAGGTACCATGTCAAGACAAAAATGGGGCAATGTTCTTTCTGTATGCAGAATGTTATGCATCTGCGCACAATTTCAGTTATTTTTATCCTCTTTCAGGTTTAGCTAACCTGGTTCCATTTGCAGCAGAAATTTTGGTACAAAAGAAACTATATGATGAATTATAGAGGGTACTACTCACTTCAGAATGTTGCAATTGAGATACACTGTCAATAAAGACAAATCCATCTTGCTAGTAGACTTGTAGATGCACCTCTGTGCACTTGCATAGAATAGGACTTCCACTGAAACCGAGTCTCACTTTGTTTTGTGCCTCCTTTAAACAATTTTATTTGTAGAACACCAGGCTATTTTTTTTTCAAGTTTAATTCTTATATTCTTGCTTACACAAATTAATTTCTTAGATCATTGAAACACTGTAATGTACTGTAAATGCAGAAATATTCACAGTAAATTAATTTTCGCAGATTTCACGCCATTTTCGGCAAGTGCGAATTCTAGAACTTGCCAAAGTATTAGCATGATTTCACATGCATTGAATATCAAATCAAATCTTGCACTTTTGTGAGTATGTAATTTGTGCAGCACGAATTTAAGAAACGGCGAATGTGTCCTTGGGTCGCTCTGCGTGAAAATTTAATCACGCGAAAATAACAGCGTCTACAGTAACGTACTTTTCTGTTTGTGTGAACAGGCCACTGTGGGATAATCTTCTGGTGAAAGAACTACCTGTCATTGGACACCAACCCTTCAAGACATTGGTGAGTAACATTAGGACTGACAAATGGTGTTAACATTATTGCCTCAAAGTCCAAGAAATCATCTCCTAGTTAAGAATAAAGAGAATTGGGATATAATCTCAGAGCGATGATTACTTCGTTTAAAATCTAGATGTTTTAGGAGGTTGAACAGATGTATCACTAAATCATTGTGTGGCTGGCAGAAGGGCGTAAGTATGTGCAGGTTCATGATTTTTAACTTGTGTGCGGCCGGAAGAAGGGTGGTAGCTCAAACGCGTGCTACGCCAAATGTATAGTCTATGCTGGCGTTAACACCCTCTGCCTGACCAACAGATCTGTGAATTGGTGTACGCGCAAATGCTTACGCCCTTCTGCCGGCTGCATGACGAAGTGTCTCTTCCATCAAAATTATATGTGCAGTTGTTTTATAGAGCCTCATGAATAACTGTTATTTAATATGATTATCATTTATACTAAAATTTTAGATATCGGTTATGTGTGGGACAAAATCGCTTGAATTTGCCCATTTACACTTTCGAAAGTCACGATCCAATCCTCTGACAACTTATTTCAAAATCTATTAGAAGTCACTTGCATAATGTGTGCAGTGGTTTTCATATCCTTTTTTGTACCTTATTTCCTTTTTTTTGTGCGAGCCCTGTGGTATGTGGATGAAGGCTCTTGATTGCCATACAGGAGGTCCTTGGTTCAATCTTCACTTGCTGCTTGCATCTTTTAGACAGGATGTTACAGTTATCCCCCTTTTTTTATTCTTTAGAAATAACAGTATTAAGCGCCTAGTGATTACTTTGTCCCTCTCCAGTAAAGTGTATGAAATTAGTATGTGACAATTGCCAGGGAGTAATAAATTTAGGGCTAGCAGGAAGAGCATTGCTAGTCCTGGGCTCCATTTCATAAAACTCATTATCAATAAGGCACAAGAGATTTATTCCAGCTACCGTACGATCCCGTTCTGAACGCGGATTAAAAAGAAGGACAATAGGCCCCGTTCGAACGGGTTCGGAACGCACCCAGTGAAGCAGTCAGGAAGTGCCCTAGATTTCATTGTCTGATCGCCAAAAGAAAATGCGACCGAACGGCAATAGCGAACGGTCCGATCGATAATCATTGAATGCGTGCGAACGGTCGAATTAACGATGTATTCTAGGAGCGCTAAACTCCGCTAGATATCGTTTGGCGAACGCGATATAACATTCTTTTACATTTCATAATAGTTCCCTGAACTCTTCGGATCTCGAGCGCGTAAGCGTTCCGTTCGAAGTTTAGTTAAGTGCTCGCCGCTCTCCGCGGAGGAGCTTACTGAAATTAAAACATTGCAATAAAAATGTTAATTCTTATGCCGCGTACCGCATCTATACTACTGGTTTTCAAATTTGCTGCGAAATTGCTACGGAGCGCGCGCCTTTCCCGGTGTAGAGCCGTTTCAAACTCATTCAAAGTGGGCAATTTACCCGTGTGTTACACCGTATCAAATTCTGTCTGCGTATTCACACCGAATCGGTCCCTCCGCAGTAATTTCTGACCTCGTTAAACTGCCAGTTGCTCCCCTCTCTTCTTGTAATTTTGCTGTTTTTTTTTCTTCTTCAAAAGTCCAATAAATCTTCACATGTGTTTCAAATCTTCTACATACGATTTAACTTTATATTGTTTACAGTATTCTTTTTTTCTGAATGTGGAACTACGACTTACTTCTTTCCCCAGCAGACTTGTAATTTCTTTCCACGAGTGTGTAACAAAAATAATAATAAATTTAATTTCTTTTATGTTTTATGTGTACCAAATATTTCATATTCATTTACATGCACATCGTTTTTGACAACTTTTGTATGTGTACATGCATGTAAATCTGTGCAATCCAATCCGTTATCGGATGTGCTAATAATTAAAGCCCTTTTCCAAATCATATCAATTAGAAATGTTAGACCGATTCGATGAACATATATTGTATTTCATATTTGAAATTATTCTATTTGCGATTTAACTTTTGTTCTGTCGTTTGCTTCACATAGTTTTCATATCATTTTTGCTGCATGTGGAATAAAATGACATTTCTTTTCCCAGTATACTTAGATTTTTTTCCCACTAATGTGTAACAAAAATAAATCTCATTTCTGTTATGCTGATATATTTTTCCGATCTTTGGTAGCTTTGATGTATGAAAACTCTCAAGAATGTATAAATGCGCCTGAGTTTCTCACTTTCTTATCCTTCTCATCGTAGTTTTCTTAATAAGCTCGTAGAATAGAATCAAATAAATTTTATTGTACATCATGATAATTGTCATTTTAATTAGTTTGTAAAACTTTCGCCATATCTTCTGGCAAATATGCGCAGAGCCGCTGCGAACCCACGAAGCACGGGGTTTGTCAAGAGTAATTGATGTATAAGCGCGAGGTTCAAAACAAAATCACGAACGGAAATTTCTTTTTAAAGGAGATACAATTATTTTGCAATTTTTCCATTTGTTTTCAATTGTGTGTCTGTTTGTGCCGGGGGGGGGGGGGGAGCGGGGACGGGAGCACACGTGACTTGGTTTTTCTTTTTTTTTCTAATGAACTGCCCTAGCGCATTACAAAAAGGAATGATTTATTTTTTTCAAACTGATGTACATTTCAGCAGTCTGTTTACCTCCTTTGTATGCCCCGCCCCCCCCCATTTTGAGCAATTCCCGCGTAAGCACTTCAAAACTATTTTACGTATTATTCTGTTTATGAATTAATTGTTGTATTTCTTATTTTTAGACTGGATATTCTTTTCGTTAGTTTAATAAAGTTATTAATGGGGACCCTGCATAATACAAAACAATATATCCAAGCCCGTGATCACCTTTGAAAAGTGGACTAGATCGACGGCGCATTACAAATGCTGTATTTATTATAAATTAAGACGTGAAAGAACACACAACTCTTGCTCTATGTCCAGGCATAATTCTGGAAAAAAGTGGATGACCTAAATTCCACATGTTGAGTTTTTACAAAATCATGAACTATTTTTGCATTCGTATTTTCCTTGAATTATGTTGTCAGCATAAAACATTGTTTACTCTTAGCATGATATTGCGGTTTATGGTTTATACGATACTGATCTCCATCGTTGTTTGATGACGATGATAATGATGATATATGATGATGATGATGATAGTAATGATGATATGACAACAATAACAATTTTTCAAATGTACAAGAAAAATAAAACTAAAGAAACAGAAAAATTCTATAGTTAGCTTTGCATGAAAAAAAAAAGTTCAAGCATTTTTGGGAAAGGTGTGGTAATTAGATATAACCAAATGATAATTATAAGGATTTAAGTTTAACCTTCCCCAACTAGGGACCATCATAATAATATTGTACTGTTTCTGTAATAGGTGGGTCATGGCCAAGGTTCTTTTCATCACCCGTAAGCCTGCTATTCTTAACATTACGGACATTACGTAAGCAGTTCGACTGACCGTAGACTTATGCGTATATAGACGAAAGACGTCTGTTGGGAAGCTGGTGGTCATTGTTCAATATCGGGGGCCGGGGGGGCACTTAGAGGTCAAAGTTCGTGTACGGTCACAATGCAAGCATGCCACAAGTTTGTTGATACATTCGATAAAAACAGTCAAGATAAAAAGGCACCGCGCGCTGCCATGAGAACAATAATGCGATGACAGACAAACAGCAGACACACTAACTTTCAACTGGTTAAACTAGTCGTACTTTTCAGACCTTGCAAGTTATCCCGAGTGTTCTAAGCAGCATCTTCGTACCTACTTGATTACATCAGTCCCTGCTCACTGCATCATTCTACACCCACGTCGATAATAAAGCGACTTGAATTACGAACCATTGGCCTAATCCTCAAATATTATGTAAGCTACACTGCATATCTTGATTTTATGACAAATAGTTCCATGGATATCTCCTACGTAAAATAAGAGGCTTTTCCATATTCTGGTGAATGAACGCTTGTAGGATTTCTTCAATTCAAAATAATATTTTGGCCTCAGATCTACCTGCACTGCTTGAGAGGCGGCATTGGTGTGGGGAGAGGGGCGGCACTAGTATACACTCGTTTTGAAGTTAGATACCAGCATTAAATAGATAATTTACTAGCAAAGGGGAATGCGGACACGTACGTGATAGTTTTTATATTAAATTTTCCCGTCAAAACTATTTTTTGTTCCCACCTCTCAACGTTGGCGTAGAGGCTAGGGTTTCCAGTGTCATGAAATTACTTTGAAATGAATGAAAAGAAAGACTACACGCGTCCAAAAAGGGGAACACTTCTAATTGTTCGTCGTGCAATACCATATCGAAGGTAGGTCATTCAAATGTAAATTGTATGGAGAAGTAATCAGACAAGAGCCGATTCTGCATAAACGTATTATGAAAATTAATCATTCTCTATAAGTTCTCAAATTGTCTTTAAATAATTTCAGTGGATGGTTAGTGACTATACTGTCGAAATTAAAACATGACACCATTTATCGGTTGCATGGGACACGGGTTGCATGTTGACAGGAATGGCCGCCGTTAGTTTTTGTGAACCTTAAATAGCCCGAGAAAACTGATGTTTCATGTATCGTTTTCTCTTCATTATGATTATATTGGATAAACTTGGCTTAATATACGATCCGCTTTCTGATTTCATTCTGTTCAACGTGCTTGTACTCCCCAAACCGTTCATAAGTGTACATTCAAGGGATGTGAAATTTTAGTGCAACATTCGTTTTTCAAGTTTCCAGTTTCTTTATTGTTTTGAAATAAGCTGAAATTTTCCGGAAACTGCATGGATAGATATTAACTTATTTATGATGAAAAATAATTAAAACCATATGCCAACATTCATTTGACTTCTGTCAAATTTTCACTTATTTCTGTCCTCTGGTGTTTCGCGCTCTATCTCTCTCTCTCTCTTTCTTTCTCTCTCATGGGGTGTGCAAGTCAATGACTTAAATCTCATCCCGGTGAAACAAACATGAACATGAAATAATTACTTTTCACCGTGTTATGCTACAAACATTAAACAAAAGTAGAAATCAAACTGAAAATACACGGAATGACAAAATAATGAATTACAGTATGAAATCATATGATAGCAGAAGAATTGCTTTATCATGACTTGTATGGCAGTCTGACCTGATCTCGCGCATGTCCATATTTCGAGTACCTGGCCATATCTCAAAACTAGGAAAGATTTTGAAAAATCTGATAAGCACCAACGGAAAGAGTAGGGATCTATAGACTAACCTTTCTTTGAAATTGAAGAAGGAATTGGGAAGTTATTAATGAAATATCGGCAAATTTTGCCGCATTTTACGTCCGTTCCGAAAAAACTATATCTACCGAGAAGGGTCTAAAATTCCTCATCTCACAATGTTTCAAGTGGCAATTTCATCAAAATAATTGTCAGTAAAATAGGATCACATTTAATTCCACTGAATTTTGCCTTGCTATTGATGCAATCGTCTTGCCTTTTATGGATCTCTATTTTGTATTAACCATTTGTAAACTGCCGTGCGCGAAATAAGGACTCGCTGTTTTTTTGTTGTAAACTTTCCCAGTTCCAGCGCACATGCAATGCAATCGCGATATTTCGGGAACTCTCTGAAAATAAGTCTTCTTCTTGCGCTCATTTGTAGTCTAAGACTTTGCTTTCTCTTGGTATCAATTGATAAAAATCTTTGGTAAAACTTGAGAAATTATGGATTGAAAATTGAGTTCTTTAGACATGTTAGAAAATTAGAATGTGCGCGAAATCAGGTCACCCCGTGATATAACTTTAAGTAACACTGAATATAACTGGTAACATCAGAAGTATTAATGAAAATATCATAATCATAACGATGATAAAAAAACATTAACAGGCAAAGTAAGAAAAAAAAGTTGTCTTTTAGAAGATCGCGTCACACTATCGTAGCTATTGACATGCATCGTGTGACATCGACATGTCGCCCGTCAGCGGAGTTGGGGGATAAAACTACCGGTCTGCTCTTGGCCGGAACCACGATCTCCCCGGCGATTGTGCCAGGCAATCGAGCGGGCAAACGCGGCAGTGCTCCGATTTCCGGGCCACTATTCTGATTGTGCTTGCAACTCAAAAAGATAGGTCGAACGTTCGAACGCATCCTGTTCGAGCGCGTTCCGAACGCAGTACTTAAGCGCCTCTCTATTGACTTCTTTGTTTAGAGTTAATCCGTGCGTTCGGGAGAGTGTGGGACCGTTCGAACGCATTTGTCACAGGGATTAGCAGAACAATAGAGTATCCCGAATGCGTTCGTATGGATGTGATATTAAATCTCTTGCGCCTAACAAGTTGCAATAACTGTTATAAGCTACTGAAATCCTTGTATCTGATAGGCTGAGAGCAAATTTGTCACAGAAGTGTGGCAATTGTTACTGATCACAAGTCCTAATGCTCGCTGAATGAGACAAGTTATTGTAATTATTATGATTTCCAGCTGTCCTTCCGACCTGGAAGTCAGGAGTTGAGTTCGGTGCTGAGAGACATGCAAGCATTGAGGACCTTCCTGGAGAAACACTCACAGTACCCTACGGTGGCTGAAAAGTAAGTATCTTAAAGGTATAAACCACATTACTGACTTTCATCTATGTTTATATTTTGAGAAGACCAG
Source organism: Echinometra lucunter (assembly GCA_029962745.1). Lineage (NCBI taxonomy): Eukaryota > Metazoa > Echinodermata > Echinoidea > Camarodonta > Echinometridae > Echinometra > Echinometra lucunter. The sequence continues at coordinate 26,286,574 of CM057157.1, forward strand.
AGGTTCCATCCATAATGATAATGAAAGTACATTTCCCTTTGAAAGTGTATCTTAACAAAGAATAAAGTAGAAAGAAGAATGTGGAAAGTAAAAAGATGAGGAAGAGGGAGGAGGAGGATAATGAGAAAGAGGAGGAGGAGAAGGAGAAGGAGGAGGAGGAGAAGAAGAAGAGAAAGATGAAGAAAAGAAGAGACAGATGGAGAAGAAGAAGGTGGATCCGCCTCTGAACCCGCTGCTCCCCCCTATCTCCTCCCCTTTTGTCTATCACCTCTCCTCGTCGTCCTCCTCCTCCTCCCTTCCCCTCCTTCCTCCCTTCCGCCTCCCCTCCTTCCCTGCGCTTGCTTCCTCGTCCTCCCCCCTTCTCTTCTTCTTCTCTTTCTTCTTCTTCTTCTTCTTCTTCTTCTTCTTCTTCTTCCTCTTCCTCTTCCTCTTCCTCTTCCTCTTCCTCTTCCTCTTCCTGCTTCCTCTTTCTCTTGCCTCTTCCTCTTCCTCTTCCTCTTCCGCTTTCCTCTTCCTCTCTCTTCCTCTTCCTCTTCCTCTTCCTCTTCCTCTTCCTCTTCCTCCTTCCTCTTCCTCTATCCTCTCCTCCTCCTGCGTTCCTTCCTCTCCTCCTCCTCCTCCAAAGAAGAAGAAGAAGAAGAAGAGAAGAAGACACTCTTGAATTTGTTGAATGGTACTTTCTTTGGGACAGGCTTTAGTGAGCAGTGGTCAGAATAACACCCGTGTTCTCACAACTTTGTATGTATGCATAATTACTGATTTGGTTGTGTAGAATGCCTGCAGACGGGTGAATTCTGATCTCGGGACCCTGTGTCAAAAAACAGGAAAAGGGGTGGAAAAAACTTGGATGACATTTTATAACCAAGCATGCAATCACCTTATTTTTAAATTTTTTTCATTGTTTTAGCTTGAGAGGAGATACCCTTGGTCCAGCATTACAGAGAAAACATAGAATAAGAGGTAAGCATAAAACTTGTACAGTGTAACAAAAAGTCTTCTTGGGACAAAGGAAATTACCTTGTATTAAGACTTCATGATATTGGGGCTGTAAGTTGTTTTATCAAGTGTTTATTTTGGATAAAAGATCTTGCTTTTGTACTGTGCCATGAATTCTTTAAAAAAATGCTCCGCAATGGTTGTTTTTGTTGAATGAATTCATCTGAATGGTGGATTATAAAGAAATTTTTTTTTGTGTACATAAAAATGATAACTACCTTGGAGCACTTTTGATATTTATGCTTTAGACTCCTTCCTTCGACTTTCCTGGCAAATTGTTGTTACCTAAACCCATCAACCCACTCCACCCTTTTTCTTTGGTTATCGATTCAATCTTTTAATCTCATCCATATATGTTTTTATTTATTCTTATTTCAAATATTTTTTTTCTTATGTTACTTTTCATTTGATGTCTAGTTTTTTTTTCATGTTTTATTGCTTTTGTTTATGCCTCCGCCCACTGTAGGTGGTTGCCGGAGGCATTATGTTTTCGGGTCGTCCGTCCGTCCGTCCGTCCCGTTTTCGTTCTCGCGATAACTTAAGAACCGTTTGACGGATCAACTTCAAACTTGGCACAGGTATGCATATGGGAGGGACAATGATCTGATTAGATTTTGGAGTCTCAAGGTCAAATGTCAAGGTCATAGAGGTAATAATACACATAAAAATGGCTCGTTCTCGCGATAACTTGAGAACCGTTTGACGGATCAGCTTCAAACTTGGCACAGGTATGCATATGGGAGGGACAATGATCTGATTAGATTTTGGAGTCTCAAGGTCAAAGGTCAAGGTCATAGAGGTAATAATACACTTAAAAATGGATCGTTCTCGCAATAACTTAAGAACCATTTGACAGATTGGCTTCAAACTTGACTCATGTATGCACATGGAAGGGACAATGATCTGATTAGATTTTGGGGTCACAAGGTCAAAGGTCAAAGGTCATAGAGGTCATTATGTACATAGAAATGGTTCGTTTTCAGCATAACTCAACAACCATTTGACTGATCAACCTCAAACGTGGCACAGGTATGCATATGGAAGGGACAATGATCTAATTAGATTTTGGGGTCTCAAGGTCAAAGGTCAAAGGTCATAGAGGTCATTATGTACATAGAAATGGTTCGTTCTTGTGATAACTCAGTAACCATTTGACGGTTCAACAAACTTGGCTCATGTATGCAAATGGAAAGGGCATACCCTCATTAGATTTGGGGGTCACAAGGTTAGAGGTCAAGGTCAAAGATGTCATTGTATAAATGAAAATAAATCAACATGAAGTGCCATATATTTCTGATCTGGTAATGGTGGAGGCATAAAGTTCGACCACGCGTGGTCGAAGATTCATCTAGTTTTAAGTTATTTTGATTCATTGTTATTCCAATTATGTTCTGTTTTCATATATTTGTTTTGTATTTCTTGTATCATTATGTTCGTTTTCTGTTCACGGCCTTGCTGAAAAGCAGATTTTAGCTGATGGCAGATTTTTACCTGTGATTAAATAAAATAAATACAATACCAAACAATATGGCAAATGTCAAAACAGGATCTTCTGGCAATTGCAAAACTGGCAGCTAACTTCAACATCAGTTTGCCTGTACTTGTTGAGGAATGTATCTGAACCCTGTGCATAAAAAATGTCAGGGAATTCCCCATTGTAATGTGTATTGGAACTTTTACAAGACAATATTTGTTTGATTCAATTTTTGTCGAGCCACAGAAGTGGAGCGAGACTAACAGATCCTTAGCGATGCCCTTCCATCCATGGCGATTATGAAACTCCAATAACTTTGCGACCATTGCTCATTTGTAACCAAATTTGGATGGTAGATGCTCTGGAGGGACCTCATTGTCATTTGGGGGTCAAAGGTCAAATGAGGTCAAATATTCAAGTTTACCTGCAAGTTTCTACTGGGGTTAGTAACTTTTGAACCACTGGCCTATTGTAACCAAACATGGATGGTAGATGCCTTACAGGGACCTCAGTGTTATTTGGGGGTCAAAGGTCATTTATGTAGGTCAAAGATCAACAAATGAGGTCAATTGTTACAATTTACCTGCAAGAATGATTGCACATGAACGTGGCAAGACACATTATGGCTATTGCCTTGTTTTAATTCTTTGTGGTTCCTTTCTGAAGCCGAGTCCTATGCCAACGAGAAGCAAGCTCTGGTTAATCTGCAGAAGTTAGTTGACACGACAGTAGAGGTTCTGGCTATGCTACAGCTAATCTGCTATCACCAGTTCCATATTGCAGCTTCAAAACTCTCCGAGGTAAGCTTCACCCAAATCTATCCCTCCTTCTTGCTTTTGTATTTATTCTGTTTTTTTGTTTTTGTTGTGTTTATTTGTGCTATTTAATTAATTTGGTCCTGTGATCAGGTCATTTGGTGTATATAAACACAACAAAAAAAGTAACTCCCACCAATTCAAAACAGAATAACTTTTTAATGAAGAAGTTTTGAGCAAAATAATTTGGCAGGAGTGTTCCTACACTTATTGCCTAACTTCGGTGTGAAAATGAGATTGATCTATCAAGTTATGCATGAGTGAGCAGACATTAAAGGCAAAAATGTCACTTTTCAAAAGTCACATGAGTCATTTTTGGGAATCTGTGAAACAAACTTTTTCTGGTGTTGTTTGAGTGCTGTTGATGTTTATTGAGATTGTGTCATGGTTGAGTGAGAACAATTTTAACGATGAAGCAATAAATGTTAAAAAAATTACTGTTTAATGCCGGCAAAACGACTACCCGGTTTTTTCACATAATGTGCTGACTCATGGTGGTTGATGCCAATTCTTTCCATAAACTGAATGGATTTTGTAGATTTAGGAGGGATGAACATCACTTTCTTCAAAAAATTGTGTTCAACCAACTGTGATAAACATGAAAAGTGTCAGGGATAGGCATGACGGGGTCAAACAATGGAAGAAACCAAATTCGTCAAAGTTTTGTTTCACAGACCCCCCAAAATGACTCTTGTGACTTTTGAAAAGTGACATTTTTGCCTTTAATGTCTGCTCACTCATGCATGACTTGACGGATAATTCTCATTTTCACACCAAAGTTAGTCGATAAGTGTAGAAACACTCCTGCCAAATTATTTTGCTCAAAACTTTTTCGTTAAAAAGTTATGCTATTTTGAATTAGGGGGGAGTTACTTTTGTTGTTGTGTTTATATATTTTTTGGGGGGGCGGGGGATCGGAAGGAGGGATTTGTTTTCAAAATTATTTGGCCCTACCATTGGCTTATGCAATGTTTGTCATCGGTTTGTTTCTTTCCTTTTCATCTTTTAAAAAAAAAAAAAATTTATTGGGGATACTGTGGCTGTCATTTCTTTTGTTGTTATACTTTTTATGATTTTATTTGTTGTTGAGATTAAGGATTATCATAGTAGTATGTGTAGTATTAATGTTTTGGATGAACTGTGTTGTTCTAATATACATTTACATTTTGCTGCATTTGCATAAATACAGATATCAAATCCAATGTGATTTATGATTCTTTCACTGAATCTCAGAATATACAAGAATATAAGTAGAACCAATGCTGCGCCAAACTATGTAGGGGAGAATTAGGAACAAATCACCACACTAATCAGTAGAATTCTTTAGAAATGTTTGTTTTTTGCACTTTAGGATGATTGAATATCTTATTTCAATACTATTCCTTCACATCCATACATATTGGATTATTCTCAATTTTTCACAGAATGCAACAAAATTTTTACAATTTTTTTTCTTTTAGAAAAGAACAAAGTTTAGCATACATGTAGATAACAGTAAACCAGGATTTTCACAAAAATACAGTATAGCATAATATAACAAAATATAACAGAATATGACAAAATATACCAGAATATAAAAAAAAATATATCAGAGTATAACAAAATTTTCAGTGTATAACAAAACCTTGAAATTAAAAGAAAAAAAATTAACACCAACAGGACGCCTATCTGAGGGCGCTAAATCCAAACCTGTCTATCATTTCAGACGGCACACACGAGCTTGGGAAGATTACTTGCCTACTGTTGGCAATTTCCCCTGTATAGACCTATATCGCTGCAAGTTTACACCTAATTTTGCTCTATTTGCATGATTCCTATCCAAACTTTATTGCAAACGAGACTTTGAAATTTGCTTGATCTCCCATTCAGATTGACCAAGAAGAGCTGATGAAAATGACCTTCAGAGATCTTGTACTGAGAGGAAAAGTGGTGAGTTACTCTGTTCTTGACAAAGATGCAGGGCCATCAGTCCATTTTATTTCTTTATTTATTTTTTTATTTATTTTTTTTTTTTTTTTTGGGGGGGGACATAAAACAAATATTTGCTGACATGTAAACAAGAGGTTGCCAGCTTATTTATTTAAATTTTGTAATTATTATTTTATTTATTTATTTATTTATTCATTCATTCATTCATTCATTCATTTATTTATTTATTTTAATTTAATTAATTAATTTATTATTTATTTTATTTATTTATTCATTTTTTTTTTTGGGGGGGGGGACATACCATACCATACCTCTAAGATTTTGAGAAAGGGAAATCATAGTCACAATATATGGGACTCTGAGATGTTTGCCAACTCCCCTTACTTCTACTTCAAAAGCATATCTCTTGGTATTGAGTTATACATCAACGCAAAGGTCAACTAACTTTCTCAGCTTTTGTGCCAGTGCGAAATGTTGTCGGCACCTCTCGGTGCTGCGTGTGTGTTGCGTATTGATAGTGTATAACGCTTCGCCAGCGTAGTATATGGCCAAGGATTTCTGCTTCATCCTGAATATGGATCTTGCTAAATACTGTAGACTCAACACTATAATATCCCTTTAAGTGCACGAAGTGTCCATTGAGTTTGTGCATAGCATAAAAAACCAGAGCAGGTATGACAAACACTGCTTCCAACACATCGAAAATGGGAGTCGTTATTGCCATGACATTTCTTCGTTATTTGGGAGGCTTTTTCATTTTCTGAAAGAGTAACAGTATGAAATTTCATGACTTGAGTAAAGATTGAAAATGTATAAGGTTGGATTTTGTCTTAACATCACAAACACAGGCAACGTTACTCTTTGTGCTCTCATTTGCAATAATTTGTCATATAAATGTGGCAGTTGATACTAATAACAACTTTTATGAAACAGGGCCCAGTTATCCCAGTAGGATCTCTTTATTGATTATCACTGTTATTTTCATAATCATCAAATTCTTACTTCATTTTCTTTCCAACTTGACCATTCCAATCTGAACAGATCTGTGGTAGCCTCATCACCGCCCTCATCAACCGCTACATCGAAGACAACAGCACAACGGATGCCATCAGTAGCCGACTTCGGGAAGTGTGTCCATCACTCTACAGCGCCAATGATGCCATATGTACAAAGGTATGACAAGATTGTCCTGCCAGTTACCAACTGATGTAAAATGAAAATGAGCTGAAAAGGGTGATGATGGTGGTGGTGATGGTGATGATGATTATGATGGTGGTGATGATGATGGTGATGTTGGTGATGATGATGGTGATGTTGGTGATGATGATGCTGATGACGACAACGGTGGTGGTAATGATGACGGTGATTATTATCATGGTGAGGTGGTGATGATGACGATAGTGATGATGGTGATGATGATGATGGTGATAATGATAATGGTGATTATTATCATTGTGATGGTGGTGATGATGATGAAAATGGAGATGATGGTGGTGATGATGATGATGATGGTGGTGATAATGATGATGGTGATGATTATCATGATGATGGTGGTGGTGATGGTGGTGATAATGATGGTGGTGGTGATAATGATGATGGTGATGATTATCATGGTAATGGTTGTGGTGATGATGAGTGTGATGATGGTGGTGGTGCTTGTGGTTGGTTGATGATGACGATAGTGATGGTGATGGTGATGGTGATGGTGATGGTGGTGATAATATTGATGGTGATGATAAATGATGATAGTCATAATGATTATGGTTATGATTATCATGGCGATGGTGGTTGTTATGATGATGGTCATGATGATGGTGGTGATGATAATGATAATGATGATGACGAATGTGATGTTGTTGGTGGTTTCTCTGAACAGGGTGCCATTGAATAAAAACTTGCTATTATAGTAACTTTGCCGTCAATGGTTACTACCATGGTAATTGCCCAACATCCAATCAAAATCCAGTATTCCATGAAAGTTACCGTTGATGGCAAAGTTACAATAATAGCAAGTTTTATTCAACGGTACCTTGATTGCTAGGGAAGCAAGTACTTGCTTGTAGGTAAGCAACCAGTGGACCAACTGCTTATTCTCCAAGGCTCTGTTTATCAACTACAATACACAAAAACAACTATGAAAATAAACTTATAACAGCAACAGAACAAATATGCAAGAAATTAACTCTGTCATGTATTTGGTAGGTGTGATATAAATGTGGATTTATTTGAAGAAACTATTGTTGCATATTTCTAATATATGAATAAATGATCACGTGTAAATAAGTAATGTTTGAAGTCATTTTGAGAGTAGTGATTTACCAACTTGGTATCAGAAAGCAAGTGTCGAAAATTGAATGTGAATAAGCCAGAATAAGAATCATTGTGTGCTGTGTCAGAGAATTGAAATGCCATAATTGTCTTCATCTCTCATCCAGGCGAACGAGACATTACAAGCAGCGATGACTGCTGAAACCAAGCCTGTGAGGGATAGACTACTCAAAGAATCATTGCAGGTAACCATGGAAATGCTATCAGTAATGTCACCATAAACCAGACAGAATAGATCTTTTTATTATTCCCTAGATGTAATGTATGTTGCTGGGTGTGTATTGAAAAAGATTTTTTTTCCATACAAAAACATATTTCGTGACAATATCCATCCCTGAAAATGACCCTTTGTGCACAAATTTCTTAAGTCGTGGTATATGTGTAGAAGTTCAAATTAATGTGGCATCAACCTGACGAGTGCCAGAAAAAAACCCCATCTTTGATGAATTTGGGATTGGAGTGATGCCAGGCTTTTAATTTCTTGAAATTAGCAATGACAAAATGCTGTTTTATATGACTAACAAGATATTTATCGTTCACCTTTCAAGAAATTCTGTGTCGCCATCTGTTATGTAATCCCTCTGTTACAACTCTTTTCAAATCTGAACAGTTTTTCAAGGAAGTGAGTCAGCAACTCAATCTGTCAGTTGTGTGTCCGGAATACCACCAGGGTAAGTTGAAAGCTCATCTTCAACGTTGCCTTAACCCATTCGAGCCAGGAATTATTTAAAGCCTAATTTGATCAGCTTTTATTCTTCAAATTGGCAAATTTTATTGCTACATTTTTCTTATTAAACGTCATGTATCTGAAATGAATATAAATTGACGGAAATTATGATGAAAAGTCAAAGAGTTGCCAATTTGCAGAGGAAAACGGTGATTTAAAACTTTCTATCACATTGCCAATTTAAGGATTTTAATGCTTATTTTCTTTTTAAAAATTTTCAGCATCAAACAATGAATATTAACGCAACCAAAATGGGTACAGTTTGTGTAGAATTTTTTGCTCTTTCTGCTCATGTATTTGGTATGATTTTTAGGGCTTTGCATCAAAAGATATTAGGCTAAACCACAAAATGTGGACCTCTGTCACGAATGGGTTAACCCTAAAAAGCCTGGGCTATGTCAGAGTTTTTGAAGACCCTCACCATAGGCCTACTGTATGATTAGGCAATATCCATGGATATATCAAGTATGATATCCCTTGTAATTAGAATCTGTGCAGTTGATTGGTTGGTTTATTGTAAAGTCCCCAGTTTTCCACGATACAGAAAATTTCACGGAATTTGGGAAGAACACAGAATTCATGGAATTTCATGGAAAATGTGATTTTTTTAGGCTAAAAAATTTGAATAACGAAAAAAAACAGTGAAAAACAAAAAAAAAAAGCAAAGCAAAATCCAATGAAACAAAATCGTGCATCAGTGGAAAATCTGGATCTAACCAGTTCGCAGTGTTTTAGCGTGTGTTTGCAAAGTTTCATTTATGTCTGCATGCATACTGCAGTGCATATATTGGGGTAACTTACGTTTATGTTTTAGATCTTTACTATTGAGAATTGCTTTGTCATATGTTTTTTACAAGTCACTGAAGAACACTGAATTGGAAGTTTAGAAAACGGAAAACTGGATACTTTAGTTTATTGCATATCAGGTGATGAAATACAATTCCCACTGGCCTCCTGTGAATGAGAAAATCGCCATCGGGTAAAACGACATGATCCATGTACGGATACTATTCACGGTGTATAACATCACAGGCAAAAGAGCTTACTGTATTGTGATGTCATGAATTTGTGCACATCTGTTGTTTTAGGCACCGAGGTGTGATGATGTCATCATTTTGGTAAATTTATTGCGCGTTTGTATTTACTGCATACATTTCTTGATTGTGTAGATTAATGAATACGCCTGTGATTTGTGCATTACTAAAAAATGATGGAGTGCCTAGTTATGCATGGTGCCCTCATTGATGGGAATGTGACCATTTTCCTTCGGGGCTGCGTCCCCCAGCTAAATAGCTGCACATTAGTTTGGGTACCATAGTTTGCAACCAGACCCTCTCTTGGCCACCCTCCCTTGACCAGTACCCAACTTAATTTTGGGTACAAATGTTTTTTTAGCTGCCTTTATGATTTTTGTGATGGATATTTTTGTAAACAATTTATGTGTGTGACTGTGTTCATTCTCTGTGGCCTGTTACTATGATGGGGCGATGGACCTGTGCATTCAAGAGACATCCTCAGACTCTAGCTTTGGAGAGCGTTTCATCCAGTGTCTCGTCAGTGATTTTTTCTGACAACTGTTATAAGCTACTGAAATCCTTGCATCTGATTGGCTGGGAGCAAATTTGTCAGTGAAAATCACTGACAAGACACTTCATGAAATGCTCCCCTGATCTTCAATTTTTAAAGTTCCTTGTTTTGCGTGAGTCTATCAGCTGCTTCTAGAAAGTAATTGTATACATGCTTGTTTTTCATTTTAGATAAAGTTTTCAAGGTTAAACCATGTATTATTTCACAGGAATAAGAGCCTTGAAAGGGGTAAGCTCTGCTAGGAGCTCTTTGGTTCTCAGAATTTTGAGAATGGTGAGCTCACCATCCCTCTGCAGGGCTCTTATGCCTAGGAGAAAATGAGGTGATAGAGAGAAGCAATTTAAAAATAGTTCCATCAAAACTGATTACGAAATGAGAAAGTTATGAAATTTTGAAAAGTCTTGATTTACTAAATACAAGATGCAAATATTCTAATTTAGTAATGATAAGCACCTTCAAACCCCAAAACCAACCAACCAACCTTTCATTTGTGATCCTCAAAATGGCAGTGTTGCTTCAAAATGGCAGATTATTTGGACAAGACTCATTATGTTTTGTACACTAAATTTGATATTTTCTCCATTATCTCTGAAGTTGCTGCTTGCCTCTTTGTGAACTCAACGTGCATGTATGTTGTGTCAGATATATTTTCCCATGATATATCTTGAGCTAAGAAGGAGACAAGCTGCATCTTGAGAGATTATGGAGAAAATCTGAAATTTTGTGTCAAAGCATATGCATATGCAGAGTTGTCCACAAAAACCTGCCATTTTGAAGCAACATTGCCAATTTGAGGATTGCCATAGAAAATAAATCAAGACTCTCATAACTCTCTCATTTTGCAACCGATTTTGATGGAACTTTTTTAAAGTTGCTTCTCTCTATCCTCTCTTTTTATTAAAATTGATTTTTTTCCTAGGGTTTCATTCTCCTTTTAATAAAAGAATACATGGTTTAAGTTCTAACCCTGTAAATTTTCCCTACAGCGAAGTTTCTCCACCATCACTTTTTCATTGTTTGCACTTTTTGTTTTCCGTAGCCCGTTACTATGATGGAGTTGTTGACTTGTGCCTATCAGCTGCTTTCAAGAGAGACCAGCAGAACCTTGCGCTCACCTACTACAAGAATGGCAAACCACCTGAGGATGCCCATGGCATGGAAGCTTTCTCAGCAAGGTGAGACATCTGTCACCCATCAGAGACTGTTTCAGTTCCACCTCACATGGTTTTCCATTTGATTGCAATTAAGGTGTCTGGGGCTTGCTCATAGCATCAAAGACTTCCCTGTTGGATGATAATCCTTCATTGCTTGCAAAATGTATGAATTCAGAACCTGCCTTTGATAAGTGTTTTTCTTTGAATTTTCTCAGGTTCAGCAATCTAAGGATTAGCATTGTATTGAAGGATTTTATATTCTCGTTTTTAGGGAGTCTTATTGATAAGCTGCTAGTAAATAATGTTAGAATGCCTGTTTCTTCAGAAAATTAGAAGAATTTGAATTGTCTTTGTTTCATAAGTGAGAATTCGAACCTTGTCATTATTACAACAGTAATATGGTTTTGCATATTTATGTTCCAAAATTAAACTTGTGGTAAATTTTAAAGAAATAAATTTGAATTGAAGAAAAAAGAATTTGTGTGGGTAGAACTAGATTTACATGTATACTGTAATTTTGGCCAGATAATGTGAATCTTGAGATTCCAAGGAATTTCTGTTTGTTGGGATATTGTATGGATGCACAAAGGAAATATCCTTAGCCAACGTATTTGTATCAGACTCCAGCTTCTGTGTCGTTTGTTGTATTGTAGTGTTTTCATATTTATGCCTCCGCCCACCGTAGGTGGTTGCCGGAGGCATTATGTTTTCGGGTCGTCCGTCCGTCCGTCCGTCCGTCCGTCCCGTTTTCGTTCTCGCGATAACTTAAGAACCGTTTGACGTATCAACTTCAAACTTGGCTCGTGTATGCATATGGGAGGGACAATGATCTGATTAGATTTTGGAGTCTCAAGGTCAAAGGTCAAGGTCATAGAGCTAATAATACACATAAAAATGGCTCATTCTCGCGATAACTTAAGAACCATTTGACAGATTGGCTTCAAACTTGGCTCATGTATGCACATGAAAGGGACAATGATCTGATTAGATTTTGGGGTCATAAGGTCAAAGGTCAAAGGTGTTAGAGGTCATTATGTACATAGAAATGGTTCGTTTTCAGTATAACTCAACAACCATTTGACCGATCAACCTCAAACTTGGCACAGGTATGCATATGGGAGGGACAGTTGTCTGCTTAGATTTTGGAGTCTCAAGGTCAAAGGTCAAGGTTATAGAGGTAATAATACACTTAAAAATGGCTCGTTCTCGCGATAACTTAAGAACCATTTGACAGATTGGCTTCAAACTTGGCTCATGTATGCACATGGAAGGGACAATGATCTGATTAGATTTGGGGGTCACAAGGTCAAAGGTTCAAGGTCATAGAGGTCATTATGTACTAGAAATGGTTCGTTTTCACCATAACTCAACAACCATTTGACCGATCAACCTCAAACATGGCACAGGTATGCATATGGAAGGGACAATGATCTGATTAGGGTCTCAAGGTCAAAGGTCAAAGGTCATAGAGGTCATTATGTACATAGAAATGGTTCGTTCTTGTGATAACTCAGTAACCATTTGACTGTTGAACAAACTTGGCTCATGTATGCATATGGATAGGGCAATACTCTCATTAGATTTGGGGGTCACAAGGTCAAAGGTCAAGGTCAAAGATGTCATTGTATATATGAAAATAAAGCAACATGAAGTGCCATTTATTTTTGATCTGGTAATGGCGGAGGCATAAAGTTCGACCACGCGTGGTCGAAGATTCATCTAGTTTTATATTGCAATAATTTCATATTATATAATATATTTCATAATATATTTCATAATTTCATACACAAAGGAAAAAAGCCCCGGCCATGGTATATGTATCGGACTTGTATTTCTGTGGTTTTTGCTGTGTTGTTGTGTTTTCAGTTATTTATATTGCAGTGATTTCATATTGTGTGATTTCCATCGTGATTTTTAGATTTGAATGCTACAAGTCCATAACAGATGTCTTGGACCAGCTGTACACTGCTACCCTGGCCCAGCCATCTTCCCCTGTGGTGCCCAGCAGACCTGGCTCTCCGCCTCAGCCTGATCCTCACAGGCTCACTAATATGGATGCAGAGCACTATGTAAGTTTAGTAAGCAAATAATCAATGTTGGTGACGGTGATGTGGGCAAACTATCACTTTCTAGGCGATCTGGATGTAGCTGTCTTTCCGAAGAAAAGTGTAGGAAAGATAGCGTACACATTCAGATCGCTGAGGAAATGATAGCCTGTTTCATTGCCTGACACCAAAGGTTATCATTTACTTTCTGTTCCACATCTAAAATCATTTAACTGTTTAGGAAAGGAAAAGATATTTACTTCTCTATGAAAAAGAAAGGTAGACATAGTTGGATACATATATATGCAACAATTTTGGAATCACTGTCCCACTGACCAGCTACTAATTTACTTTTGATTGTCCAAATTCATAGGGTGCAATGCACTTTTCATTTGTGCGTACTCAAAGATATTGATACGTGTTGTTACTCTATGTACTGAAGAGATCAGCATAACACAAAAGTACTGTCACCATTGAGTGACTATTTTTCAGTGATTGATGGGCAAAACTATGCTTTATCATGTGATTAACTTTTGACCAATCCGATAGCACGATTCTATGTATGTAGAATAAAATGGAAACTACTAGTATTGATTGTCTATTCTGAAATTGTAACTGACGGAGACAAACACATAGATGAATTCATGGTACCAGATCTTGTGTTGCATTGCTTTTTACTTGGGAAATCTCAGTTGGCGGGGAACACAACTTGAGAGGTGGTCGTCAGTTGTTCTGAATGAGTCGATCCATATCTGCCATTGGTGTTAGTCCTGTCTGTTTTGTTCAAGGTCTATTGGAATGTATGTTATGTTTAGATTTTTACTGTGTTGGTGTTAAGTTATGATAGTATTTCCTTTAATAGTCACCATTATTGACATTTAGTGATTTGAGACAAAATTGCTGAAAGTGTTTTTTCAAACACCCCAATAGATATACTACTCACGTAGTTGAACCTGATTCTCGATCTACACCAACGTTTAACGAAAGGCAACCTTGGTTTGCGTAACTTACTTTGTTAAGACTTTTCTTTGGATGGGTTTATATTTTAGACAAGTATTATTAAAGATAAGGTCCTCACGGAGTACTAAATTTTTTAAATTATCCTATGTGCCGAATGCCCGAACCAGGCCCTTGAATTGTTCGGAAGTGCTATGTTCGGCGAACATGAAATGCTGAAAGCGTTTTTTCAAACACCGTAATATATATTCTACTCATAAATAGTCGAACCTGATGCTCCATCTAGAGTCATGTTGCACGAAAGGAAACCCTGGACATTTGCGTAACTTCCATTGTTAAAACATGTCTGGGGATGGGTTCATATTTTGAGCAGAATGTGAGCACATGAATTTATTTACGATTCATTACATGTCTCTGTCAATTTTTTTTTCCTAGTTGGATTGCATGATGCACCAATGCCTTGAGTCAGGTGATGAACTCTTTCATGTAACCCTTTATGACTGGCTCGTCAACAAAGGTCTCAAGGAACGACTGTTAGAGGTAAGAAATAAGTGCATTGCTGAACCCATCCCCTACAGGAACTCATTGGTTCCTGTATTAACCCATAGTGGTACAGAGTTTTCTTATGGTCTTAGTTGATCACTTTTTCCTCAGCAAATTGGCACCAGTTCTGTTTTCCACTCCTACCCAGTTAAAAAACATAGTAATGTATATAACATACCCCCCCTCAAAAAAATGAATATTGCAAAATTTAATAGAAAAATTGCCAATTTGCATACAAAATTAAAAGAGATTATATAATTTCCTTTGTACTGCCAATATTAAGAGCTTAATGAGTAGTTACAATTAAATTTGCTTTTGTTCGAGACAGCACATCATACTGCATTGAGATTGAACTTAAATGTTTTTGTTTATGCCTATGCATAATTTGTAATTCGTAGAATTCCGAATCCAAAGATTCTGCAAAAGTGTCACTGCAAGAGACACTGTACTGCTATTGAGTTAAAGGAAAAGAAAACCGTGGAGACGAGTCAGTTTTAATCAAAAGAGAGGATAGAGAAGGCGGTGCAAAAAATGATTAATCAAAATTAGTTACAAAATGAGAAAGTATTAAAAGTTTCAAAAGTCTTGATTTATTCTATGGTGATCCTCAAGTTGGCAACATCGCTTTAAAATAGCTTCAACTCTCTATATAGTTTTGTACACAGAATTTCAGATTTTCTCCATTATCTCTCAAGATGCAGCTTGTCTCTTTAGGTAGATCATGGGAAATGTATTTGACACGATATAGGTTGAGTTCCTGAGGAGACAAGCTGCACCTTGAGAGGTAATGGAGAAAATCTGATATTTTGTGTACAAAACATATGGAGAGTTGTCCACAAAACTCTGGCATTTTGAAGCAACTTGTCTCCAGGGTTTCCTTTTCCTTAAAGTTACATTGAGTTCTGGGCCCTGTTTCATAAAACTTGTTATCAGTAACAAATTGCATTAACTGTTATAAGCTACTGAAATCCTTGCATCTGAATGGCTGAGAGCAAATTTGTCGTAGAAATGTGGCAAGTGCTACTAATAACAAGTTTTATGAAACAGGGCCCTGATGATGTCATTACATTGTGAAAGAAACTGTCTCCAAGCATCTTGGAAAGATAGAGAAGTTGTTATAGTTTCTCTGTCCACTCTCATCTTGTCTATCAGATATCTTCATCATATGTCGAGCCCTACATCAAGAGAGCTGTTGAGTACAACCAGACAACTTGGAGATGTGGATCTGTTGTGGAAGTATCATGAGAAGTGTAAGAACTACCCCGCTGCCTCCAGGATCCTCTGCAAGCTGGCTGAGAGACACAGGTAAGGGGTCATTCACATATGCTAGAGGTGTCACGGTCTAGCGGATATGTCACTGGACCGTGGATCTCGTGATCTGAGCTTGAGTCCGCCGCAGCACTAATGTCCTTTGGCCAGATATGAATCTACATATGCCCACTCTCCACCCCAGGTGTTAATCCATAGCAGTACAGAGCTTTCTGAGGTCTGAATTAATCATCTTCAACCCTTAAATTGGCAATGCAAGTTATTTTTTGCATGTTTAATAGCTTGAAAAAAATAAATATGGATAAAACATAAACCAAAATGAAATATAATTGTAAAATTGAATCGAGAAATTGCCAATTTGAACACAGAAATAGTGATTTATATTATTCACTGCATTGCCAATTTAAAGAGTTTAATGATTAGTTACACTTAAACTGCTCTAATTCGAGAACGCCACACCATGCAGCGATGGAA
>CM057157.1:26303371-26394644 GCA_029962745.1 Echinometra lucunter
GACTCTTGAATTTGTTGGGACAAGCTTTAGTGAGCAGTGGTCAGAATAACACCTATGTTCTCACAACTGTGCATGTATGCATAAGTACTTATTTTTTGTGTAGAATGCCAGCAGACAGGCGAAATCTGATCTTGGGACCCTGTGCCCCAAAAACAGGAAAAGGAGTGGAAAAAACTTGGATGACGTTTTATAACAAAGCATGCAATCAACCCTTTTTTTTCATTGTTTTAGCTTGAGAGGAGATACCCTTGGTCCAGCATTACAGAGAAAACATAGAATAAGAGGTAAGCATAAAACAAGCATAAAACTTGTACAGTGTAACAAAAAGTCTTCTTGGGACAAAGGAAATTACCTTGTATTAAGTCTTCATGATATTGGGGCTGTAAGTTGTTTTATCAAGTGTTTATTTTGGATAAAAGATCTTGCTCATGTACTGTGCCATGAATTCTTGAAAAAAAATGCTCTGCAATGGCTTTTTTGTTGTTGAATAAATTCATCAGAATGGTGGATAATAATGAAATTTTTTTGTGTGTACATAAAAAATGATAACTACCTTGGAGCACTTTTGATATTTATGCTTTAGACTCCTTCCTTCGACTTTCCTGGTAAATTGTTGTTACCTAAACCCATCAACCCACCCCACCCTTTTTCTTTGGTTATTGGTTCAATCTTTTAATCTCATCCATATATGTTTTTATTTATTCTTATTTCAAATATTTATTTCTTATGTTACTCTTTTCATTTGATATCTATTTTTTTTGTTCATGTTTTATTGCTTTTGTTTGAAGTTATTTTGATTCATTGTTATTCCAATTATGTTCTGTTTCATATATTTGTTTTGTATTTCTTGTATTATTATGCTTGTTTTCTGTTCACGGCCTTGCTGAAAAGCAGCTTTTAGCTGATGGCAGATTTTTACCCGTGATTAAATAAAATAAATACAATACAATCCAATATGGCAAATGTCAAAACAGGATCTTCTGGTAATTGCAAAACTGGCAGCTAACTTCAACATCAGTTTGCCTGTACTTGTATGAGGAATGTGTCTGAACCCTGTGCATAAAAAATGTCAGGGAATTCCCCATTGTAATGAGTATTGGAACTTTTACAAGACAATATTTGTTTGATTCAATTTTTGTCGAGCCACAGAGGTGGAGCGAGACTAACAGATCCTTAGTGGCGCCCTTCCATCCATGGCGATTATGAAACTCCAATAACTTTGCGACCATTGCTCATTTGTAACCAAATTTGGATGGTAGATGCTCTGGAGGGACCTCATTGTCATTTGGGGGTCAAAGGTCAAATGAGGTCAAATATTCAAGTTTACCTGCAAGTTTCTACTGGGGTTAGTAACTTTTGAACCACTGGCCTGTTGTAACCAAACATGGATGGTAGATGCCTTACAGGGACCTCAGTGTTATTTGGGGGTCAAAGGTCATGTATGTAAGTCAAAGGTCAGCAAATGAGGTCAATTGTTACAATTTACCTGCAAGAATGATTGCGCATGAACGTGGCAAGACACATTATGGCTATTGCCTTGTTTAATTCTTTGTGGTTCCTTTCTGAAGCCGAGTCCTATGCCAACGAGAAGCAAGCTCTGGTTAATCTGCAGAAGTTAGTTGACACGACAGTAGAGGTTCTGGCTATGCTACAGCTAATCTGTTATCACCAGTTCCATATTGTAGCTTCAAAACTCTCCCAGGTAAGCTTCACCCAAATCTATCCCTCCCTTCTTGCTTTTGTATTTATTCTGTTTTTTTTGTTTTTGTTGTGTTTATTTGTGCTATTTAATTAATTTGGTCCTCTGATCAGGTCATTTGGTGTATATTTATATATATATATTTTTTTTGGGGGGGGGGGATCGGAAGGAGGGATTTGTTTTCAAAATTATTTGGCCCTACCATTGGCTTATGCAATGTTTGTCATTTGTTTTTTTCTTTCCTTTTCATCTTTTTTTTTATTGGGGATACTCTGGCTGTCATTTCTTGTGTTGTTATACTTTTTATGATTTTATTTTTTGTTGAGATTAAGGGTTATCATAGTAGTATAAGTAGTATTAATGATTTGGATGAACTGATCTAGATTTTAAATACCATTTGTATTGTTCTAATATACATTTACATTTTGCCGCACTTGCATAAATAGAGATATCAAATCCAATGTGATTTATGATTCTTTCACTGAATCTCAGAATATACAAGAATATAAGTAGAACCAATGCTGCGCCAAACTATGTAGGGGAGCATTAGGTACAAATCACCACGCTAATCAGCAGAATTCTGTAGAAATGTTTGTTTTTTGCACTTTAGGATGATAGAATATCTTATTTCAATACTATTCCTTCACATCAATCAAATGAAATTTTCACGGTGGGGGGGGGGGGGGGGATAGGCTATCTTGCTCTTCTGAAGCTCACACAAATTTCAAGTTTCAAGTTTCAAGTTTGAAATTTTATTGATTTAAATCCATACATATTGGATTATTCGCAATTTTTCACAGAATGCAACAAAATTTTTATATTTTTTTTCTTTTAGAAAAGAACAAAGTATACCATAGATAACAGTAAACAAGGATTTTCACAAAAATACAGTATAGCATAATATAACAAAATATTACAGAATATGAAAAAATATACCAGAATATAAAAAAAATATATCAGAGTATAACAAAATTTTCAGTGTATAACAAAACCTTGAAATTAAAAGAAAAAAATTTAACACCAACAGGACGCCTATCTGAGGGTGCTAAATCCAAACCTGTCTATCATTTCAAATGGCACACACAAGCTTGGGAAGACTACTTGCCTACTGTTGGCAATTTCCCCTGTATAGGCCTGTATCGCTGCAAGGTTACACCTAATTTTGCTCTATTTGCATGATTCCTATCCAAACTTTACTGCAAACGAGGCGTTGAAATTTTGCTTGATCTCCCATTCAGATTGACCAAGAAGAGCTGGTGAAAATGACCTTCAGAGATCTTGTACTGAGAGGGAAAGTGGTGAGTTACTCTGTTCTTGACAAAGATGCAGGGCCATCAATCCATTTTATTCATTTATTCATTTATTTATTTATTTCATTTATTTATTTCATTTATTTATGTATTTTATTTATTTTCATTTTTTATTTTATTATTATTATTTATTTTTTATTTTTTATTTTTTTTTTGGGGGGGACATACAACAAATATTTGACAAACATGGAGGGGCATCAATCCATTTTATTTATTCATTTTTTTGAGGGGGGGAGGTATACAACAAATATTTGCTGACATGCAGAAAAGAGGTTGCCGGCTTATTTATTTAAATTTTGTAATTATTATTTTATATATTTATTTATGTATGTATGTATGTATGTATGTATGTATGTATGTAATGTATTTATTTAATTCATTTGTTCATTTAATTTAATTTTTTTTTTTTTTTTTTTGGGGGGGAGGACATACCATATTGTGTTCTCCTACCAGTAAAAGTTTGGTGGGGACATGCCCCCCTGTCCTCCTCCCCCCCCCCTCGATTGACGGGCATGCATGCATATATATATAGAGTGACTCTGCAGAAGATGACTACTGGTAGTTAAATGTTTGAAAGTGGAAAAGATCTTCTTGATGTATGGCTAGAGCTCCAGCATGGTACGCTATCTTGGGCTTTTAAGATTGTGATAAAGGGATATCATAGTCACAATATATGGGACTCTGAGATGTTTGCCGACTCCCCTTGCTTCTACTTCAAAAGTGTATCTCTTGGGCACTGTTTTATGAAAGTTGTCAGTCTCTGACAATTACTGTAGTAACAGTCAGTGATCAGTGCTTCTCAGCCAATCAAAACTAAGGATTTTACTGAAATTGTTGGAGACTGACAACTTTCATGAAACGGTATCTTGGTATTGAGTTTTACATCAACGCAAAAGTCAACAAGTTTTGTCAACGATTCTCTGTGCTGCATGACTGCTTATAACACTTTGCCAGTGCAGTATACACCCGAGGATTCATCCCAAATATGGACCATGCTAAATCCTGTAGACTCAGCATTATAATATCCCTTTAACTGTCCATTGAGTTTGTGCATATCGTCAGACCAGAGCTAGTATGACGAACACTGGTTCCATACCATTGAAAATGGTTCCATAACATTAAAAATGGAAATATTATTACCATGTTAACTCTTCGTCATTTGCAAGGATTTTTCTTTTGCTGAAATAGTAACAATATGCAATTTCATAAAGAGGTATAGGGTTGGATTTTGTCTTAACATCACAAACACAGGCAACCTTACTCCATGTACTCTCATTTGCAATAATTTCCTTCTGTCTGTTGGGGGATAAGATTGTTATTTGAAAATCTCAAGTGAGCGACTTCTACTGCAAGATAAATAGTGACAAATTAGGTTTAAATGAACTCTTTTTTTTTCTTCAGGATTTTGGTCACACATGTGACCAAGAATGGCCCAGCAGAAGAAGAAGGTTCGGGGCCCGATTTCAAGAAACATATTATTAATAACAAGTTGCAATGATTGTTTTAAGCTACTGAAATCCCTGCATCTGATTGGCTGAGAGCCAATTTGTCATAAAAAGGTCGCAGTTGATACTGATAAGTTTTATGAAACAGGGCCCAGTTATCCCAGTAGGATCTTTTTATTGATTGTTACTGTTATTTTCATAATCATTTTCAAATTCCTACTTCATTTTTTTTCTCACTTGACCATTCCAATCTGAATAGATCTGTGGAAGCCTCATCACCGCCCTCATCAATCGCTACATCGAAGACAACAGCACAACGGATGCCATCAGTAGCCGACTCCGGGAAGTGTGTCCATCACTGTACAGTGCCAACGATGCCATATGTACAAAGGTATGACAGGAAGATCCTGCCAGTTATGAAATATTGTAAAATAAAAATGAGCTGAATAAGGTGATGATGATTATCATCATGATGGTGGTGGTGGTGGTGGTGGTGGTGGTGATGCTGATGCTGATGACGGTAGTGGTGGTGCTGATGGTGATTATGATGATGGTGGTGATAATGATGATTGTAATGGTTGTCATGGTGACGGTGGTGATGATGGTGATGGTGGTTTTGGTGGTGGTGATGATGATGATGATGATGGTGGTAATGATGATGATGATGGTGGTAATGATGATGATGATGGTGGTGATGGTGGTGGTGATGGTGATGGTGGTGATGATGGTGATGATGGTGATAATGATGGTGATAATGATGACAGTGATGATTATCATGGTGATGGTGGTGGTGATAGTGATGATGATGGTGGCGTTAGTGGTGGTGGTGATGATAACGATGATGGTGGTGATGATGATGATAACGATGATGGTGGTGATGATGATGGTGATGATGATGGTGGTGATAACGATGGTGATTATCATGGTGGTGGTGGTGGTGGAGGTGGTGGTGGGGGTGGTGGTGGTGGTGGTGATGATGATGATGACGATGATATTGATGCTTTTTCTGAACTGACTGCTAGGGAAGCAAGTACTTGCTTGCAGGTAAGCAACCAGTGGACTAACTGCTTATTCTCCAAGGCCCTGTTTATCAACTAAAAAACTCAAGAACAAGTATAGCTGTGACATCAATGTGGATTAATTTGAAGAAACTATTGTTGCATATTTCTAATATATGAATATATGATCACATGTAAATAAGTAATATTTGAAGTCATTTTGAGAGTAGGAATATACCAACCTGGTATCAGAAAGCAAGTGTAGAAAGAAGAATGTGAATAAGCCAAAATAAGAATCATTGTGTGCTGTGTCAGAGAATTGAAATGCCATAATTGTCTTCATCTCTCATCCAGGCGAACGAGACATTACAAGCAGCGATGACTGCTGAAACCAAGCCTGTGAGGGATAGACTACTCAAAGAATCATTGCAGGTAACCATGGCAATGCTATCAGTAATGTTGCCATAAACCAGACAGAATAGATCTTTTATTATTCCCTAGATTTAACCCATTCGTGACAGGAATTATTTAAAGCCTAATTTGATCAGCTTTTATTCTTCAAATTGGCAACTCCAACATTTTTATTTTATTGCTACATTTTTCTTATAAAATGTCATGTATCTGAAATGAATATAAATTGACAGAAATTATGATAAGTCAAAAAGTTCCCAATTTGCAGGGGAAAACGGTGATTTTTAACCTTTTATCACATTGCCATTTTAAGGATTTTAATGCTTATTTTCCTTTAAAAAATTTTCAGCATCAAACAACGAATATTGACGCAACCAAAATGGGCATAGTTTGTGTAGAATTTTTTGCTCTTTCTGCTCATGTATTTGGTATGATTTTTAGGGCTTTGCATCAAAAGATATTAGGCCAAACCACAAAATATGGACCTCTGTCACGAATGTACATTGCTGGGTGTGTATTGAAAAAGAATTTTTTTTCCATACAAAAACATATTTCGTGACAATATCCATCCCTGAAAGTGACCCTTTGTGCACAAATTTCTTAAGTTCTGGTATATGTGTAGAAGGTCAAATTAAAGTGACATCAACCTGACGAGTGCCAGAAAAAAAAATGTCTTTGATGAATTTGGGATTGGAGTGATGCCAAGCTTTTAATTTCTTGAAATTAGCGGTGACAAAATGCTGTTTTATATGACTAACAAGATATTTATCGTTCACCTTCCAAGAAATTCTGTGTCGCCTTCTGTTATGTAATCCCTCTGTTACAACTCTTTTCAAATCCGAACAGTTTTTCAAGGAAGTGAGTCAGCAACTCAATCTGTCAATTGTGTGTCCGGAATACCACGAGGGTAAGTTGAAAGCTCATCTTCAATGTTGCCTTACCCTTAAAAAGCCTGGGCTATGTCAGAGTTTTTGAAGACCCTCACCATAGGCGTACTGTATGATTAGGCAATATCCATGGATATATCAAGTATGATATCCCTTGTAATTAGAATCTGTGCAGTTGATTGGTTGGTGTATTGTAAAGTCCCCAGTTTTTCACGATACAGAAAATTTCACAGAATTTGGGAAGAACACAGAATTCACGGAATTTCGTGTAAAATGTGATTTTTTTAGGTTAAAAAAAAATTTGAATAATGAAAAATACAGTGATAAACATAAAAAAAAGGCAAAGCAAAATCCAGTGAAACAAAATCGTGCATCAGTGGAAAATCTGGATCTAACCAGTTCGCAGTGTTTTAGTGTGTGTTCGCAAAACTTCATTTATGTCTGCATGCATACTGCAGTGCATATATTGGGGTAACTTACATTTATGTTTTAGATCTTTACTATTGAGAATTGCTTTGTCATATGTTTTTTACATGTCACTGAAGAACATGGAATTGGAAGTTTAGAAAACGGAAAATCAGGGACTTTAGTTTATTGCGTATCAGGTGATGAAATACAATTCCCACTGGCCTCCTGTGAATGAGAAAATCGCTATCGGGTAAAACGTCATGATCCATGTACGGATATTATTCACAGTGTATAACATCACAGGCAAAAGAGCTTACTGTATTGTGATGTCATAAAGTTGTGCACATCTGTTGTTTTAGGCACCGGGGTGTGATGATGTCATCATTTTGGTAAATTTATTGCGTGTTTGTATTTGCTGCATACATTTCTTGATTGTGTAGATTAATGAATACGCCTGTGATTAGTGCATTACTAAAAGATGATGGAGTGTCTAGTTATGCATGGTGCCCTCATTGATGGGAATGTGACCATTTTCCTTCGGGGCTGCGTCCCCCAGCAAAATAGCTGCACATCACTTCGGGTACCATAGTTTCCAACCAGACCCTCTCTTGACCAGTACCAAACTTAATTTGGGGTACAAACATTTTTTTAGCTGCCTTTATGATTTTTGTGATGGATATTTTTGTAAACAATTTATGTGTGTGTTCATTCTCTGTGGCCTGTTACTATGATGGGGCGATGGACCTGTGCATTCAAGAGACATCCTCAGACTCTAGCTTTGGGGAGCGTTTCATCCAGTGTCTCGTCAGTGATTTTTTCTGACAACTGTCATAAGCTACTGAAATCCTTGCATCTGATTGGCTGGGAGCAAATTTGTCAGTGAAAAATCACTGACAATACACTTGATGAAATGCTCCCCTGATCTGCAATTTTTAAAGTTCCTTGTTTTTGCATGAGTCTATCAGCTGCTTCTAGAAAGTAATTGTATACATGCTTGTTTTTTCATTTTAGATAAACTTTTCAAGGTTAAACCATGTATTATTTCACAGGAATAAGAGCCTTGAAAGGGGTAAGCTCTGCTAGGAGCTCTTTGGTTCTCAGAATTTTGAGAATGGTGAGCTCACCATCCCTCTGCAGGGCTCTTATGCCTAGGAGAAAATGAGGTGATAGAGAGAAGCAATTTAAAAATAGTTCCATCAAAACTGATTACGAAATGAGAAAGTTATGAAAGTTTGAAAAGTCTTGATTTACTAAATACAAGATGCAAATATTCTAATTTAGTAATGATAAGCACCTTCAAACCCCAAAACCAACCAATCAACCTTTCATTTGTGATCCTCAAATTGGCAGTGTTGCTTCAAAATGGCAGGTTATTTGGACAAGTCTCATTATGTATTGTACACTAAATTTGATATTTTCTCCATTGTCTCTGAAGTTGCTCCTTGCCTCTTTGTGAACTCAACATGCATGTATGTTGTGTCAGATACATTTTCCCATGATATATTTTGAGCTAAGAAGGAGACAAGCTGCACCTTGAGGGATTATGGAGAAAATCTGAAATTTTGTGTACAAATCAAATGGAGAGTTGTCCACAAAAACCTGCCATTTTGAAGCGACATTGCCAATTTGAGGATCGCCTTAGAAAGTAAACCAAGATTTTCATAACTTTCTCATTTCGCAACGGATTTTGATGGAACTTTTTTAAAGTTGCTTCTCTCTATCCTCTCTTTTCATTGATTCTTTTCATTGTCCTTTAAAAGAATACATGGTCTAACCCTGAAAACTTTCCATGCAGCGAAGTTTATCCACCATGAAAGGTACCACTTATAACCTTACATTCAGAGGAAACGGAACATCAGGCTCGGAGAAAGAAAGTGGAGGGGCACCTTTTGTCTGCCAAACAATAGGTGCCCCTCCACTTTCATTGTCTGAGCCCGATGTTCTGCCACCTCTGTTTTCCTGGTGGAGGAGATGACGCTACTACTTTACTTTTTCATCATTTGTACTTTTGTTCTCTGTAGCCCGTTACTATGATGGAGTTGTTGACTTGTGCCTATCGGCTGCTTTCAAGAGAGACCAGCAGAACCTTGCGCTCACCTACTACAAGAATGGCAAACCACCTGAGGATGCCCATGGCATGGAAGCTTTCTCAGCAAGGTAAGACATCTGTCACCCATCAGAGACTGTTTTAGTTCTACCTCACATGGTTTTCCATTTGATTGCATTTAAGGTGTCTGGGGCTTGCTCATAGCATTAAAGACTTCCCTGTTGGATGATAATCCTTCATTGCTTGCAAAATGTATGAATTCAGAACATGCCTTTGATAAGTGTTTTTCTTTGAGTTTTCTCAGGTTCAGTAATCTAAGGATTAGCATTGTATTGAAGGATTTTATATTCTCATTTTTAGGGAGTCTTATTGATAAGCTGCTAGTAAATAATGTTAGAATGCCTGTTTCTTCAGAAAATTAGAAGAATTTGTTCAGAATTGTCTTTGTTTCTTAAGTGAGAATTCCAACCTTGTCATTATTACAACAGTAAAATGGTTTTGCATATTCATGTTTCAAAATTAAACTTGTGGTAAATTTTAAAGAAATAAATTGGAATTGAAGGAAAAAAAATTATGTGGGTAGAATTAGACTTACATGTATACTGTAATTTTGGCCAGATAATGTGAATCCTGAGATTCCAAGGAATTTCTGTTTGTTGGGATATTGTATGGATGCACAAAGGAAATATCCTTAGCCAACGTATTTGTATCAGACTCCAGTTTCTATGTCGTTTGTTGTATTGTAGTGTTTTCATATTTTTATATTGCAATAATTTCGTATTATATAATATATTTCATAATATATTTCATAATTTCATACACAAAGGAAAAAGCCCCAGCCATGGTATTTGTATCAGACTTCAATTTCTGTGGTTTTTGCTGTGTTGTAGTGTTTTCAGTTATTTATATTGCAGTGATTTCATATTGTGTGATTTCCGTCGTGATTTTTAGATTTGAATGCTACAAGTCCATCACAGATGTCTTGGACCAGCTGTACACTGCCACCCTGGCCCAGCCATCTTCCCCTGTGGTGCCCAGCAGACCTGGCTCTCCGCCTCAGCCTGATCCTCACAGGCTCACTAATATGGATGCAGAGCACTATGTAAGTTAAGTAAGCAAATATCACTGTTGGTGAAGGTGATGGGACACACTATCACTTTTGAGTCGATCTGGATTTAGCTATCTTCCCGAAGTGAAGCTGAGGAAAGATAGCGTATACATTCAGATTGCAGAAAAAAGTGATAGTCTGTTTCATTGCCTGAGACCAAAAGGTGATCATTTGCTTTCTATTCCACTTCTGAAATCATTTAACTGCATCAAAAGAAAAGGATACTTACTTTTCTAGGAGTATTATGAAAAGTAGCCATGTAACGTTAATGTTAAGTGAATTTGTAATGGTGCGCTGACCGAGCTACTGATAGGCAATTGATTGTCTGAATTCATAGGGTGCAACACACTTTCAATTTATATGTATATATATTTATGTATATATATTGGACATTTGCTTAACTTCCTTTGTTAAAACTTGCCTGGGGATGGGTTTATATTTCGAGCAGAATGTGAGCACATGAATTTATTTACGATTCATTATATGTCACTGTCAATTTTTTTTCCCTAGTTGGATCGTATGATGCACCAATGCCTTGAGTCAGGTGATGAACTCTTCCATGTAACCCTTTATGACTGGCTTGTCAACAAAGGTCTCAAGGAACGACTGTTAGAGGTAAGAAATAAGTGTGAAGTATTGCTGAACCCATTCCCTACAGGAACTCATTGGTTCCTGTATTAACCCATAGTGGTACAGAGTTTTCTTATGGTCTTAGTTGATCAATTTTTCCTCAGCAAATTGGCACCAGTTCTGTTTTCCACTCCTACCCAGTTAAAAACCATAGTAATGTATATAACATACCCCCCCCCCCCCCCTCAAAAAAATGAATATTGCAAAATTTAATAGAAAAATTGCCAATTTGCATACAAAAATAAAAGAGATTATATAATTTCCTTTGTACTGCCAATATTAAGAACTTAATGAGTAGTTACAATTAAATTTGCTTTTGTTCGAGACAGCACATCATACTGCATTGAGATTGAACTTAAATGATTTTGTTTATGCCTATGCATAATTTGTAATTCGTAGAATTCTGAATCCAAAGATTCTGCAAAAGTGTCACTGCAAGAGACACTGTACTGCTATTGAGTTAAAGGAAAAGAAAACCGTGGAGACAAGTCAGTTTTAATCAAAAGAGAGGATAGAGAAGGCGGTGCAAAAAAAAATGATTAATCAAAATTAGTTACAAAATGAGAAAGTAATAAAAGTTTCAAAAGTCTTGATTTATTCTATGGTGATCCTCAAGTTGGCAACATCGCATTAAAATAGCTTCAACTCTATATATAGTTCTGTACACAGAATTTCAGATTTTCTCCATTATCTCTCAAGATGCAGCTTGTCTCTTTAGATAGATCACGGGAAATGTATTTGACACAATATAGGTTGAGTTCCTTAGGAGACAAGCTGCACCTTGAGAGGGTAATGGAGAAAATCTGAAATTTTTTGTACAAAACATATGGAGAGTTGTCCACAAAACCCTGCCATTTTGAAGCGACTTGTCTCCAGGGTTTCATTTTCTGTTAAGTTACATTGAGTTCTGGGCCATTTCATAAAACTTGTTATCAATATCGAGTTGCATTAACTGTTATAA
Organism: Echinometra lucunter; assembly: GCA_029962745.1. Taxonomy (NCBI): domain Eukaryota; kingdom Metazoa; phylum Echinodermata; class Echinoidea; order Camarodonta; family Echinometridae; genus Echinometra; species Echinometra lucunter. The sequence goes on from CM057157.1 coordinate 26,315,276, forward strand.
GCTACTGAAATCCTTGCATCTGAATGGCTGAGAGCAAATTTGTCATAGAAATGTGGCAAGTGCTACTAATAACAAGTTTTATGAAACAGGGCCCTGATGATGTCATTACATTGTGAAAGAAACTGTCTCAAAGCATCTTGGAAAGATAGAGAAGTTGTTATAGTTTCTCTGTCCACTCTCATCTTGTCTATCAGATATCTTCATCATATGTCGAGCCCTACATCAAGAGAGCTGTTGAGTACAACCCAGACAACTTGGAGATGTTGGATCTGTTGTGGAAGTATCATGAAAAGTGTAAGAACTACCCCGCTGCCTCCAGGATCCTCTGCAAGCTGGCTGAGAGACACAGGTAAGGGGTCATTCACATATGCTAGAGGTGTCATGGTCTAGCGGATATGTCACTGGACCGTGGATCTCGTGGTCTGAGCCTGAGTCCCGCCGCAGCACTAATGTCCTTTGGCCAGATATGAATCTACATATGCCACTCTCCACCCAGGTGTTAATCCATAGCAGTACAGAGCTTTCTTGAGGTCTGAATTAATCATCTTCAATCCTTAAATTGGCAATGCAAGTTATTTTTTGCATGTTTACATAGCTTGAAAAAAATAAATATGGATAAAACATAAACCAAAATGAAATATAATTGTAAAATTGAATCAGAAATTGCCAATTTGAACACCGAAATAGTGATTATATATTATTCACTGCATTGCCAATTTAAAGAGTTTAATGATTAGTTACACTTAAAATGCTCTAATTCGAGAACGCCACACCATGCAGCGATGGGAATGGGCTCAAATTTGTCAGTGCATTTTTCTCTTTCTGCTCATGTATAATATGTACTGCCCAACATTCTGGAACCGACAGATACTGCAAAAGCGTCTCCTAAAGGTGACACTGTACCTCTATGGGTTAAGTGGGTATCCAGTAGGATTTGTCTAGCATTGTGAGCATCTGCAAAAGGCACCTGGCTAGAATGCTCCATAGGCAGTGGAGAAGGTGCATACTTTGCGTGCAGGCAAGCATGAATCCAACAACCACGATAATGACATTTCTGTAAAGTGTTTGCTTCTATTTTGCTTGACGTTATAACAAAGTGTGACTGCATTTCCCGCAATCTCAATTAAATTGTAGGAAAAAGATACTTTGCAATTAAAATGTCTGTAAACAACGGTAATGTTAATTTACGTCTGCCTATTTCACAGTTAGCTGATGCAATTTTTATTGATTGAACATCCCATTTTGCTTGCCATATTCAAGTCGTTGGTAAAGTCATTTGTAACTTTATGAACAGCTTTATGAAACATCCCCTTGGTCTATTGAAATACATTATGTAGCAGGTAAGTGCAGTAGTCTGTTGTTAATAGGTATGTGACTAAAGGAAATTTCATTAAATTGAATGGCATTATGAAAATGGCCTATTGATGCATTGCAAAGTTTTGAGGCTTGTAGAATTTACGAGTACCCCAGAAGTGACTCTTTTTAATGATAATGGTGGCAACATGCCTGATGACTTGTATAGAACATGAACATATTGCATTCCTTTTCCAATATATGAAGGCATAGCAATACATAGACTGGTGCATGAACTCTAAACTTTGCTTTCTCCTTTGCAGTACGGATGTGAAGCTTCAGCAGAGAATAGAGTACCTGTCACGTGCTGTGATGTGTAGCAAGAGCAGCAGCCTTAGGACCAGCTCGGCGAGTGAAGGAGAGTTCCTTCATGAAACTGAAGAGAAACTTGAGGTATGCATTTTAGAAACTTAAAGTGCCAGCGAGATGTCAAGATAATTTCGGCCAAGAAGATAAGAAGACAAGTTAAAGACATTGGTTAACATTGTTATGATTTAAAATAATCTTGTTTTGTTACTTGAAAATGGGATAAACATAAAGGTTATAGTGTAAAAATACCAGTCTGAAAGTTTCAAAGAATAATATCCACAGGAAGTATTTTTAAATATAAAAAATGTGAACCAATGTCTGAAAAATATACAAGGGTCGGTTGCACAGAATAGACATAAGGAGTGCGCATGCGCGTATGACTCACCTTACCGTACTCTGTGTATTGGCGTATCACGCGGCGGGAGGCACATAACGGCATTTTCAAATTCAAGCAAAGTGGTCCTCTTGGTGATTGTCTCGTGAGACGAAGGATAATAAAATCGCCGTTTGCGTCCAACTTACACTTTTTTCCAAATTATGGTTGGTTTCAGGGTTTTTGAGTACAAATACAAGTACTCATACACATGTTTCATCTTAGTTTGAGAATTTTTTAAATCAGCTACTCACAAAGTTAGCCAATGCCTTTTAAAAGGCAAGATGATGGGTTATTGGAACTCTGAAAGTCACCTTGTTTAGGAGAAAAAGATGAGCTGACAAGTTTTTGGACCTCGGCAAAGTCAAATTGTTTAAGACAAGAAGACGAGATGACATGTAACTGGAACTCAGCAAGTCATCTTGTTCAGGAAAAGAAGAAAAGATGACGAGTTATTGGAACTCGGCAAGTCGACTTGTTTGCGATGAGAAGATGAGATGACAAGACGACTAGTGAGTGAAACTCAGCAAGTTGACTTGTTGAGGACAAGAAGAACAAGATGACCAGTTTTTGGAACTCCAATAACTTGTGATGTTGTCTTTTAACTTGTCTTCTCGTCTTTTTGGCCAAACCAAGTCGTTTTGCTGGGTTCAAGTACATGTAACTAGTAATCTTGTCTTCTCATCCCAAACAAGTTTACTTACCGAGGTCCCATGACCGACATCTCGCCTTCTCGTCCCAAACCAGTCGACTTACTGAGTTCCAACAACTTGTCATCTCATCTTCTCGTCCCAAACAAGTCCACTTGCCGAGATCCAATAGCTCGTCATCTTGTCTTCTCATTCCAAATAAGTCGACTTGCCGAGTTCCAATAGCTTTTCATCTTTGTCTTCTTGTCTTCTTGGCCTGAATTATCTCATCATCTCGCTGGCATTTTTAAGCTTCTGTAGTCTGTAGTTTGTAGATATCATATGGCAATAGACCTGTTTACTAAATGTCTTTAAATTTATGCTTGTTTCTCTCAAGAACCCTTAATTACTAACTATTTAGGTCTCGTGTTACACAGATTGGCATCTGAGTAGACGGAATCCAGTTTGCATACATTAGTTGTTGCTATGTCGGGCAAGTTCTCTTCCAAGCTTTTTAGTTGTCAAGGAAAAACTTAGTCGACAAGTATGCATAAGATTCATATACAGGGGGTGTTTCATAAAGCTGTTCCTAAAGTTACACATGACTTTACAAACAACTGGAGTATGAAGTGCCAAATGGGATGCCCACAGTTTTCCTGACGTTTTTAACAAAGTTTGACTGCGTTTCCCATAATCTCAGTTAAATTGTGGCAAAAAATATACCTCGCAATAAAAATGTTTGTAAGCAATAGTACTCAGTAATGTTAACCTACATCTGCATATTTCACCTTTAGCTGATGTGATTGATAATGATTGAGAATCCCATTTGGTTCGCCATATTCAAGTAGTTCGTAAAGTCATTGTTAACTTTACAAAAAGTTTTGTAAAACACCCCCATGGTCTAAACCACACAGGGCTACATTGGTATGGTGAGCTGTGCAATTTTATGTGAAATGCCGCCCTCTATAGTTGAAGATTAAAAATCACTAAAATCATCAACATATTCTCGTAAAGTATTTGCCTTTTACACCTAGGATGATAACGTATCTTATTTCCATTCCATTCCTCCAATTGGATCTAAATTATCTTGATCAAGTGCATTTTCAAAAATATTTTTCTGATCTCTGCTCTTGCTCCTCTGTCCAAGAAATTGTCCAAGAAATTGGACAGAGAACACTACTTTCCTATTGTCAGCACTTTCCACTGTATAGGCCTGCATAAGTGCAAGGTTATCTGATGATCACCTGGCATTCGTGCAAGTGGGTCTAAACTTTCTTCAGCTTGGATAGTATTGCTGTTTCTTTTACTTATGAAGTTCTGTTTTCTTTCAGGTGGCTCGTCTTCAGTTGCAGGTGTTTGAAGCAATCTCTCAGACATGTAACAACAGTGATCCAAATGTACAAAATGCCCTCTCCATCCTCAACTCAGAGTTGGTTGACATCTCCAAGGTAAGTTTAGCCAGCCAGTTTCCATTTAACCCGTAGCGCTACTGAGTCTTTAAAAGGTGAGTCCACAACAAGATAAAGTTTATTTCAATAAAAAGAGTAAATTCCTATTAAAGCAACAGCACAAATCAATGAAAATTGGATGAAATTAAAGAAGTTATGAATTTTTTAGTTTTTGCTATTTTTCGCAAAACAGTTCTTGAACAGTCGATATGAATATTCAGTGAGTTAGTTGTTGATGTCATATCCTTGCAATTTTCCACACATTATGCACACAGAAATGACAAAAATTTCATATTTTAGCTATATAGTTGGATAAAAAGGCATCAAATGAAATACATCAATTAAATAAAAGAAAGAATATATGCCTTTTTATCTAACTATATATATATACAGTTCTTGTTCATTTGTACTTCAGTTCCTGAAGATGATCTAAACCAAAAGGTTGAAAAATTCGAAACTCAACACTCTGACTCTAATCGGAGTCTTCTTTTAATCACTGTACAAAAAGTTATTGTTTATTTTTTGTGATTATGATGTCCCTTGATCTGTATGGATTTTTCTTCTCCTGATCCTAGCTTTATGGTGAGTTTGCCGACGAGTTTGGTCTGTCCAGGTGCAAGCTGGCCATTGTCAAGTGTGCTGACCACTACGAGGAGGGTCTTATACATGACCTGTGGAAAGAAATCATTGATAAAGGTGAGTAGTATGGTACAGGGGGGGGGGGGAGTTCACAAAGACTAAGATTGACTGAAATCAAACTTAACCATGGCACGCCATTCATTGCACTGTTTTCCTTCACCATCGCTCTCTCAAGTGATGTGCAATCATGGTCACAAATCTGCAGAATTGGCATTTTTTATAGTTCATTGATGAAGAAAACAAAAAATTTTAATTCTGTAGATTTGTGACCCTAATTTGCACATCCCCTGAGAGGCAGATGGTGATAGAGCAAACAGTGGCATGAATGGCCTGCCATAGTTCAATTCTATTTTAGTCAATCTTAGCCTTTGTGAAACACCCCCCAGGTGTGAGTATGCATCACGATAGAATGACAGTCCGATTTTGTTGGCTTATATTTGAACTATTCGGATACATGGCTATGAGGAAACAAAGTGATCAGACTTTGTGTTAGATAAGAGGGCAGTTAACATGTAATCATAGGTGTTTTATTCTGGTTATCACAATAATTGAAAAAATTTTGAACCACAACTGAAAAAAAATAGGCGGAGGCATAAATGTGATGCAGTCTTATTCATCTTGCTTATTATGGTTAATTCAAGAACAGTTTGAGCCATGAAGTAAATTGAAGATAAGCTGAGGTATGTGGCAGACGCAATCGCATTTATCTTGTTATACAATTTTATATTCTAAACTCCTTTTATAAGAAACGCGAAACATGATTACCTGCTCAAATCAGTATTTCAGAAATTTGATCGAAGCAATCGATATTGGATGATATTTGATTATAAGTAAAGAATCAGATATGCAAATGAATTACATTTTGATGTAAACTAATAAAAAGAACTAGAAGAATGAAAGGGAAATGGCTGGAATGATGTTCTCCTGAAGATTATCAGAGCATACTGATTCCAAAGTAGAGAGGCAAGAGAGCTTATATCAGAGCTCACCAACCCTTCGTAAGGCTGTTAATATTCCTGCATAAGAATGCACTGTGTAACCCTTAATCAAATCCACAGCAATACAGAGTTTTCTAAACGTCTAAATCAATTAGCTGGAACAATCAATTCTCTTTGCAACTCCAACATAATTTACATTATATACCTTATTCTAAGATTCTAGTCCTCTGATTGGTCAAAGGGGCAGTCATGGAAACCGCTAGCTGACTGCTGGGTATAAAGTGAAAAAACTATTGACTGGGCATAGTTCTACCTCCGTGTACAATACATGGTTTGTTACAGTTACGTGCTAGCTCTAGAGAAGTAGGCCGGGTAAGATGCGCGTTATATCTTGCGCGCATATCTATATTCGCGCATTGTGAAAATGTAATTATTCTTTAATTTCTCTGACTGGTAGCACGACAACTTCATTTAAATGCCTTAAGTCAAATAAATCAAGTGGGATGCGGTGTATAAAACAAATATTGGCTGTTTATTTTTCGGGTCAAGGTTAAAACTATAGCTCCTCGGTGATCTCGAGACTGTACTATGCCCCTCGACTCCATCTCAGGACATAGTGCAGTTTTGGGCTATAGTTCCAACCATGCCCCTCAAAGCAGTCAATATTTGTATAATATAAAATGTATATTGCATAAACCAATGTGAATGAAATTGCACAGTCTAACAGAAAAAAAATGTCAATTTGGACATGAAAATAGTGATTATATATCTTAGACAGCATTACCAATTTAGAGAAATTAATAATGAGCTATAATTCACTTGTTCTGAAAAGTAAACAGCACTCATAGTGCATTTACTGTATAAGCTGAAATTTTCGTGGTGGTTTTATTTTCGTGAATTTCGCGAATCACTCGCCAATTGCGAATTTAACAACACGCGAAAATATCCACATGTAAATAGCTCTCGCTTGTCATCGGCGCATTGTTGCCATTGCCATGTATGCACTATGTGGAAAGTGCCCAGCAGTCCTCCGTGTGTATGTTCATGTACATCACAACACACAGAGAAATTGTCACTCACCACAAGTAGTCACCTCAAAAACCCTATAAGAAGCCAAATTCTGCTACCAAAAATGTGGAATCGGTGCCATTTTCCCAAAGCATGCCATGCCTTAGTGGGGTGGTAAGAAAGACAATCGCCGAAAGTGCGTTATAAATCAAGAAATCAGGGTTTTTATGACAGCTTTTTTTGTTTATCGCAAGCTGCGAGTGTGATGGTATTGGCAAAAAAAAATCGAAAACAAATCCTCCGGATCTGCCGAATCTTTCATGTAGAAATAAGTTTACAGCCAGTCCCGTCTTGCTACTGCTCTTGCGCTCGCGAAATCAACGACTTGCGAAAATGTCTGTGAGCCTGTGATTCGCAAAAAAATCTGTACGCAAAAATATTGGCTTATACAGTAAATGGACTGAAAATTGTTTTTAAATTTTTCACTTTCTGCTCATGTACATGTATAATGCGTAACATCCTGGCATACTGGAGTAAAGATACCTCAAAGGTGTCGCTACAATAAGGAGACATATGTACTGCTATAGATTTAACTGTACTTCCAATGAAATCACCTGAAAGTTCTAAATCTTGAATATGTAGAGAAGTCATCAAGTGGGTTTCTGAGATGATCTCACGATTTACTTTCAGTCTGTAGGGTGCAAGTTCAATATTCTGAATTTTCATTTGCCTTGGTATCCCGCAGAGCTCAGTGGAAGTGAAGACAAACTGATGGAGAGCCGTGTGACCATTATGAGTAACCTCTTGATCAGCTTAGGCAAGTTGTACAGCACTTCAGAGAGATATTTTCCTTTAGGTGAGTGTTTTGGTTGGAAGTTGGGCGGCTCTATTTATAGTTTATGACCCCCCCCCCCCTTTTGGGGAGGGGACGGGTCTCTCTGACCTCTCCTTTCATGGATGTTGATTTGTTTTCCCCTGGGTCTCATTCTCCTTCTGTGCACTGTCACATATTATGGGTATTTTATTAGTTGTAATTGATTGTTTTTATTTATTCTGTAATTTTGAATTGACATGTGCATGTATGTATACTTTTAATTTGTACACAAGACATATGTTGGTCTTCGGACTGTTTGTCCTTGTTTTTGATAGTTTTTAACTGAATAAAATCCAATATATATATACGTTTTCCATTCTGTAAACCCGTCAGAGAGTTGTGATTCTCTTTGACATTGTCTTTATATTCCTTATTTATATTCCCATATTTTTTTTTTAAACTGGAAGTATTATAAAACTGAATATTTTTGTAAAGGTCAGCATTTTCCTTTATATGAGAGGTCACCAACTTGCACGACATGATACCATTCCCTCCACTTCTGGTCTTGATCATTGTTCTCCTTCAAACCAACCTTACTGCTTTCCGCACTGTATCCTTCCATGTAGTTTTTGGTCTTCCTCTTTCCCTTATGCTATCCACTTCCAGTTTCTGAGCCTTACACCATTGCTGACCTTCAGTAACACACTGTTTTGCATTTCACTTGTAGCAAAGTATTAAGATGCGTTCAGATATGATGTGACTTTGTGCTGCCACATTGTGCCGGCTTATTTTTTGTGTTCAGATACATGTATGATGCAACTTTCTGCTGCCACTTATGCTAATGAACGTGCATTAATGCGTCAACTCTCAAGTAAGAGAGATTTTTTGGTCAAAATTTGCACAAACAATCTCATGACAACAATTTTTGCTCTAACTTAGGAATTTGATTGGTGCTTTTTTTTTTTGTAGCCAGGCAGCAAACCAAAATGTGTCCTGCCTCAGCGACATGTTTTTGTCGCCCCATACCCCATAGACCTGTACACAAAAAATGTGGCGGCACAAAGTCACATCATATCAAAACGCACCTTTACAGATCATACAGTGTCACTTTATACAGTGACACCTCTTTAAAACAAACTCCTTGGGACCAAGGGTATCTGTTTGTTATATGAAAGCCCTGTGATATCAGGGCCAAAATTAACTCTTGAATTAACTGACTGACTGACTGATTAAATAAATGAATGAATTTATGAATAAATGAATGAATAAATAGTAGATAAATGAATGAGTGAATGAAAAAAAGATAAATGAATGAATAGATGAATAAATAAACAAATAGACAAATGCATATTGAAAAAATAATGAATAAATAGATAAATAAATGAATGAATGAAAAAATAAGTAAATGAATAGATAGATGGATAAATAAATAGATAAAAATGAATAATGATTAGATAATGAATAAATCAATGAGAAAAGAAGTGAAGGAATAAATAAATGAAGTAAATAAAGAGATGAATAAAAATTTAAACAAAAACAAATGAAAAGAAAACAACAAAATTGACACCTTTTTTTATAGCATGTAGCAATTATAACAGCATTTGCTGTCCTTTATAACAAGAATTCACTGCATAACAAAATTTCTGTAAACAACCTTTTTCCTTTTTTCTTTTTTCCCCCAAACATTCAGATTTCTTGGTGTTGTATCTAGAGGAGAAGAGCTGTGAATTGAACTGGAATGAATCGTGGGTCTTCAGAGCTCTGCTGACTGTTGGCGTCCCTCTTGCAAAGCTTCACATGGTGTATAACAAACACTTCAGAGCTAAGGTCAGATTTGAGTACTCCCACAAACATTTTGAGGGTTTAGTGCAACAAAGCGTTATCTGCATTTTTTATTTGAATGAGATTTCGAAATCAAAATGATCCAGTAGAGACCAGCAACCCATCGGTAACAATGGTTTCTACAGCAAACTTTGCTACGGCTGGGTATCACCCAAAATAGATATGGCTATCTGCTTTAAACTGCAGTGTCAGTGCAACAAATCTTTATTTCAAGATTTATCAAAATTGCCAAAAATGCAGATAGCCCTTTGTTGCGTGATATCTCAACAGTTGTTGCGGGTTTTACATTTTTCACAAATGTAGCATTAAGGGGTGATCAGATATGAGGCGACATGTCCCCGCAACAAATCCCTGCAACATGTTAAGTGACCAAGTCAGTGGGGTATGAGACGACAAAAAAAATGTAGTTGAGGCAGGACACTTTTTTTTTTCGCTGCCTGGCTGCATGAAGATGCGCACCAATCAAATTCCTAGAAAAGTTAGTGCAAAATATGTTGTTATGAGTATGTCTGCGCATGTCTGCGCGTTCATCAACATTAGTGGCACCACAATGTTGCGCCATATCTGAACACTATAAATGTTGCAGGGATTTGTTGCGGGGACATGTCGCCTCATATCTGAACACCCCTTTAGGATTGGGTCTGCAGTTGGGTTGTAAGGTTAGAGTTAGATATATATATAGGTATAGTCTTTGGTTAAGGGGTCGTAGTTTAGAATCTAATTAGTGTGCAAAGATTGACACAAATCTGCATTTGCTAGAACAAGGCTCCACACTAACTTTTTTTCTTGGTGGCCCGTTCGGGCCACCAAAACTATCATTTCTTTTTTTTTGGTGGCCCGAGAATGAAATTTGGCAGCCCGAAAAAAACAAAGAAAAACATAAGAGATTTAATAATTATAATAAAACGTTGTTAGAATGATTTAAACCCATTGCTTTACCCTCCTATGCCCTGAAATGATCATATTCAATGATAAAGTTGCAGATTATTTTATGATTCTTCCTTTCAATGACCCTTCGATGTAGAGCTGTTTTTAAAGCCCTTTTTTTGGTATTCGTTTAAACGGTCATTTTTTTGGACGGTACTTTTATTTGGCAAGTCAGCCGCCCACTCCAGCTGTTCGTAGTCTGTCACCATTCAGCCCCGCTCCCGAGCTGCACCTGCGCTGCAGCACCAGAGTGAGGCCAGTCCCATACCCATATAACAGCGTGTGCAATATCCCTAACGGTAATGTCCGATTTTCATAGAGAAACTTGGCAATAAAGCAGCTTCGAAAAGAACTGCATTGTTTGTCCAGTTCATAAAAATTCAAATCATAGCCTCCTACCTATTTTTGTGAGGACCGAATAAAAAATCCTGGTCAAATAAAGCTAGATAGATCGGCATTTGCTTGATATTTCATCGATAATTTGTTTCCATTATTCGTCAGCTGACAAGAGATGGCGCCAACCCAGAAGTAGGAGCGTAACAGTCAGTGCACAAAATCCCATTCGGCCCTGTTGAAACTACGTATACATTACGATGAAAGCGCTTTGCAGTCATTTGAAATCGAACTCCAATGATTGAATCCCCATCACAAGTCGCCAGCATGGGCATATAACTAACGAACAAGCGCTTACTTGCAAGTATGAATGTTTTTTCTTGGTAATATCCTTTCGTCTTCGTTCATTGCTATGTTCCAAAAATATTTTGTCACACTGACTGTGATAGCGATTCTTTGGTTACGTTAGTGAACTCACTTGCTTACGGTGCATATCGCTGTGGAGAACGATGGTGCAATGCGCGATTAAGTTGCTCTCTCACACACACACGTACACACATTAGGGCTTACGCGCGGCTTCCGAATATTATTGAACACTAGTTTTTTGCTGCGCAAGAATAAAAGTTTGGTGATCAAAAAAGATATTCTCTCGGGCGTCTAAATGACATAATTACACCTTACAACTTTGAAATGGAGAAAAGCACTCTTGATTTCATTATTGATTTCGCATTTTTGATGGATCATTCTGAAGTTCAAGCTATGTTTCCGAGTAGTCAATAGAAATTATATTATTCGTTTAGACTTGAAACAGGCCTAGTTTGGTGCGCGGAAAATACACACAGCCGCAGACCGAGGCCTATATATACTGCCATAAGACTAATCTAACTTTCATTTGAGGTCAGCTAGCTCACCGCAACTAGATCCAGGTGCAATTAGAGTGGTGTTGCGCTAACTCAAACTGCCTCGTCGCTGATGAACCGCTAACAAACTGACTTGCAATTCGGATTGCGGAAGGAGCTAAAATGTGTATAATTAACACGCATGTAAATTGCGTTAACTTAAAATTTTTTGGTTGCCCGATTCGGGCCACCAAACTTATCACTTTTTGAAAAATGGTGGCCCGGGAGCCAATTTTGGTGGCCCCGGGCCACCGGGCCACCGCTAATGTCGAGCCTTGGCTAGAACTTGTGTTGCACAACCAAAATTTGTACCGCAAAGGTCTATGAAAATAGTGAACAATATGTCATTTGACTCTTAAATGTATGAGGACATGATTAATGCAGATGCACCCTTTTCCAAGCTGCACAGTATGTATAATAGACAATTCAGAGCCAAGGAGAGATTTGTGTTGCAGAATATCCTTGAAAGTTTTAGATACTATGGTAATTTGACTTTTAAGTGCACGAGGATGTTGCCCTTTGGTGTTTCAGCTTTATCTTCTGAAGTGTGTACCAGTAAAGGTGCATTCAGATATGAGGCGACTTTGTGGCGCCACTTTGTGTGCACACATTTTTTGTGTACAGATCTATGGTGTATAGGGTGACAAAAAAAATGTCGCCGAGGCAGGACACATTTTTGTTTGCTGCCTGGCTACAAAAAAAAATGCGCACCAGTCAAATTCCTAAAAAGTTAGCGCAAAAAAATTGTTGCCTTGAGATTGTTTGCGCAAGTTTTGACAAAATGCTCTCAAGTGGCGACACGAAGTTGCATCATATCTGAACACAAAAAAAGTGTGCACACAAAGTGGCAGCATAAAGTCACATCATATCTGAAAGTGCATTAAGGCCTTATTCTTGTCTGCAGCATTTCAATACTTCAAAAGGACTGCCTATTTTAATGAATGTCTACTGGGCTCCACTCTTTTGTATGTAATAGCATTGATTGAATCTTGCCGTTCTGGAAGACATCAAAAAATAAAAGTAGATGATGTCATATCGAAGAATTTTGATGTTCCATAGGGGATGCCTCAAGGGTCATGTCTAGGCCCCCTCTTTTTTACACTCTATCTGTAGAAATAAGAAAAGGCCCATCTGTTACTGTCCTCAGAAGTTTTGTTGAAGACTCACCTTTTTCACAAGTTTTTGATTACCACTACTTTTTATTGTATGTTGATGTAGTAGCATTGTTGTGAGCTCTGTTACATAACAGCATGTATATTGATATAGTAGCTGCCCTATATAAATTAATCTAATTATTAACACATAGACAGGTTAGCAGTACTCAGAGGTCTTTGGCTGCGTTCAAGCGACCATTTTTCACCCTAGAATCACGGTTTTCAAAGACGTTTAGTTTAAACCACGGTTGCGTTCAATCGACTTTTCGCAGGTCGTAAAAATAAACGTCTTTTAAACGCAAACATGAAACGCTGAAAAAGGTACGTTTTGAATCATGATTCTGCAGAACCACGGTCGCTAAAAATCGATTGAACGCAACGGAGATCTCAATCATGATTCTACTGTTGCTTTCACACCAAGGTTTGAAGAAAGATAAAACAAACAACATACAGAAAGCAAAAAAGAAGAAGGACAAACAAAGAATAATATAAGAAGAGACTGAAAGATAAGGAGATAGAAGGAATAACATAGAATAACTGGAAAAGACGAAAAAGAAGAGGGAAGAAGAAAACAAAGAATAACATAAGGAAAGATGGACAGAGAGGAAGATGGGAGGAAAAACAATAATATAAGAAGAGACTGAAAGATAAGGAGATAGAAGGAATAACAGAATAACAGGAAAAGATGAAAAAGAAGAAGATAGAAGAAGAAAACAAAGAATAACATAAGGAAAGATGGACAGAGGAAAAAGACAGAAGGAAAAACAAAGAATAACATAAGGAAAGATAGAAAAAAAAAGATGGGAGAAAACAAAAAATAATTTAAGAAGAGACTGAAAGATAAGGAGATTGAAGGAATAACATAGAATAACTTGAAAAGACGAAAAAGAAGAAGATAGAAGAAAACGAATAACATAAGGAAAGATAGACAGAAGATAGAAGGAAAAACAAAGAATAACATAAGAAAAGATTGAAAGATATTACAGAATAACGTAAGGAAAGATGGAAAAGAAGAAAATAGAAAACGAAGAATAACGGAAGAAAATACGGAAAGAGAAGAAGATAGAAGGAAAAACAGAAAAAATAGGGAAACATAGAAAAGAAGGTAGGAAAAAACAAAGAATAACATAAGAAAAGATGGGAAGAGAAAGAATAACAAGGAAAGATAGAAAAAAGGTTAAAATAAATGACATAAGGAAACAGAAAAGAAGGTAGGAAAAACAAAGAATAACATAAGAAACGATAGAAAGAGAAGAAGATAGAATGAAAAACAAAGATTAGCATAAGAAAGATATAGAGACGAATAAATGATGTGGCTAAAGTTGATCTTCTTGGGTCAAACTGCGCAGTACGATGCGTAGTGGATGGGCTTGAAATGAGCAAGAATCAGCGTTGATGAAAAATTGCTTGAACGCTTTCTCGCAGTAGCCGTGTTTTGTAACAACGTTTTGATTTGTGATTCATGTTTGTGATTAGCTTCAAAAAATCGCTTGAACGCACCCTCTGTTGCATCACTCATTCACACTTATCGTTCATTCAGTACACTCACACATGCACACAAGAAAAACCCCTCAGGTTTTATGACATAGTCTACCATGGATTATCCAAATGAACCGCAATGCTCTTTTTGATAATCATTTTTGGGAAGGATAAAATGTACATTTTGAAAGGTACCTAAAGTTAATGGTGTTTTTTTTCTATTATTTTTATAAAATGTACATTTTCAGAGGTGCATGTACCTAATGTTAATAGGTTTTCTTTTTCTGTCGTTTTTATTGTGCTTGGTAGGCTCCCTTCTGGGCAAGGTCACGTAACCCTCAGCATATGGTGAAAGTCATTGCTGCCCTTCTGTCTGCGTTCACCAATAATCCTGCTCTGGTACCTGTACATGATCGGTATGTATTGCATAGATCACGTAATCTCATCAGTGATGGTCTGTGGTAACTGTCACGGCAGGCTCTGGTGACTGTGGACTGTGGTAACTGTTACTGTGGACTGTGTTAATTGTGATTGCGGACTCTGGTAACTGTGACTGTTGACTGTGGTAACTGTCACTGTGGACTGGATTGACTGTGATTGCGGACTCTGGTAACTGATTGTGGACTGGGTTAACTGTGATTGTGGACTGTGATAACTGTGATTGCGGACTCTGGTAACTGTGATTGTGGACTCTGGTAACTGTGATTGTGGACTGTGATAACTGTGATTGCGGACTCTGGTAACTGTGACTGTGGACTCTGGTAACTGTGACTGTGGACTCTGGTAACTGTGACTGTGGACTGTGACTGTGGACTCTGGTAACTGTGACTGTGGACTGTGACTGTGGACAGTGTTAACTGTGATTGAGGACTCTGGTAACTGTGACTGTGGAGTATGGTAACTGCGGTAAACTTTTGGGGCTCCAATGGTCATGGAAATATGAGGAAAGTCATAGCACAGTGAATTTTTCCTGAAATTCATGGAAAATTTGGAGAGAAAAAAGAACCTCCCAGAGTCATGGAAATTGACCATGGGTGTGGGCCCTATTTGGCTATGTCTGTTAGAGGAGGCCAAGGCTGTCTCAAACTACGATACCCTTCCAGACTGACGTAAAAAAGAATGATAAAACCCATATATTATAATAGATCCTTACCGGAACTCAGTCCTTCTTTTTAATCCACATGTTTCATCTTGGGATATCAAAATGCAAGCTACTCTCTTATTTTTGTAGGACTTATAGATTGGTTATTTTGTTTTACCCCCACAACCCATCTCAAATTTACTCCTGTCAAAGAACATAGTATGCCGTTCGAAAAAGTTAAGCCCTTCTTTCCTAAACAGTTCTTATTAGAACTCTTGCATGAAAGATACCGACAGTACTTTTCAGGACTATCCCCCTCCCCCCTTTCATAGTGCATCCTCACACTCCTACAATCTATTTTGTTTTTCTTAGTCCTTTAATTTAAATATTGGGGCAAGTCCAAGCTGTTTTGTCCCACACCTTTCGGACCACGGCATAGATTGTTACATATGTGATGATTTCTCTTAAACAAACCTTTGTTAGGCCACTTTCACAATTGGTTATGCAACTGTTTGCGACCATGTGCGATTGTGTGCAACATATCATGTGACCAAATGGTTGCAAATGATTGCACGACCAATTGTGAAAACCCCTTTAGGCCTTGGATCAGGTCATATATCAATTAAACTGATACTTGAATGACATTGCATGATTACAGTTGTTACATGACACCAAATGACCAAACATCTTCTACATTTTGGATTCGCCCTAACGTATCATCTAGGATGTTTTGGTTACTCTTGCATGTCAATCCTATCCCGTCCACAGCGTATTTGATGTAGATCCTTTTCCATTCAGTTACAAAGCACTTCACAGTTTACTTCACAAGGTGTATAATGACCACTTAATGATAAACACTCCAAAAAGGCCCCCTTCTCGCTGATTTCATCCCCTCTTCATTATTCTTGGTCACAAATGGGACACCAAATTACCTGATTTAGTGAAAAATTCTTTAGCCACCACTTGTATAGAAAGACCACAATCTTTGTTTCCCTTGAAAAGACTTTGTCATTGAAACATGCACTAAAGGAACCTGTACATGAAGACCACCTGTTCACAGAAGCTATTTTTCTTGATTCTCTAGAGTGGCCTTTATACACAGATACTATACGTTGGACCTTCCCTTAGGGATCGAAATCTCTGTTTTGCTAATCGTTGGTGGGGTGATAATAATCTTGTATCTCAAATTTTGGTAAAAAATCACTTTTTGTATTAATCTCCAGATAATCAGTCACGTGATGTCCTGTCCAAAATCCTAGCTCTCTTACCCCCTAAAACAAAGCCACTGGGCACGTCAAAAGGAGGCAGTCCCATTGCTTATAGTGCTGTGGCAGTCATGGTTTTTTCACTCTTCTGAACATTTGACTTTTTTGAGATACTGTAGACATGATATCAACACAATTTATTTCTCTTTTCTCTTCATCTCAGGCTCCACCTTGGATGCAATAGCCGGCTACAAGGTGGATGTTGTTTTGCTAAACAACCCTTTGACTTGATATCAACGCAATTTATTTCTATTTTCTCTTCATCTCAGGCGTCAGTTCATCAACTCCACCTTGGATGCAATAGCCGGCTACAAGGTGGATGTTGTTTTGCTAAACAACCCTTTGACTTGATATCAACGCAATTTATTTCTATTTTCTCTTCATCTCAGGCGTCAGTTCATCAACTCCACCTTGGATGCAATAGCCGGCTACAGGGTGGATGTTGTTTTGCTAAACAACCCTTTGACTTGATATCAACGCAATTTATTTCTATTTTCTCTTCATCTCAGGCGTCAGTTCATCAACTCCACCTTGGATGCTATAGCCAGCTACAAGGTGGAGCTGGAGGCCACCCATGAAAGGCCAAACGTCATCCAATCCTACCTGGTTAGCTTCTCTGAACTTCAGATCCGTCTGGAGAGGATGCAGATCAATCGCGCAAGATAGAGATAGTCCTTCAAAGGCATTGGTCGCTTGCGATCCATTACGAAAAGGATGACTACACGATATATACATGTACATGTAACTTCCAAATCATCAAAGCATTGTTTATGTGGAAAATGAATAGGAAACCATTCTGGTAGGTCGGACTTCACAGTGTACGCCAACGATCCTCTCTCACCAGTTTTATCAACTCGAATGGATTCCCTTGGCAAATGATTTTTTTTTTCAGGGCAGACTTTACCGACATATAAATTCGATGAGCTTCCAAAATTAATTTTTGCTCCTTCAATGTGACGTGGATTCAGAAGAAATTAAGTGGGCAGTGTCTGTTGTTTGAAAGAAGACCAATGAATTGTTCAGGTGTGACCACTTTTATTATATGTATTAGCATATATTATCTATCTGCATACATTAACCATGTTGTTATTGATCAGACGTGATCCAGGCTTAAAGCTTAGGTACAGTTTTGGTAGCAAAAGGAAAATTGGCATAAACTGATTAAATATAGTCTCACAATGTCCACCTGGCATAAAAAGATACTGTGTAGTATCATTTGATATTCCATTCACAGTTTCCAGTGAATTTCAGTTTAAGTATTTGTAAAGAGTGCAATGTAACAGTTTCGTTGTGCCTTATGCTAGGACCCCTGCATCCTGACCATTCCCTGCGCAATGATCTCAGCGCTTCGTACACTTGTCAGGTAAGCAAAACTCCCATTGGTTTTACACGTTTGCAGGCATGTGTTAATTTATGTCCTGACCCAAGATCAAAAGTATTTTTCGTCATTTGTTTAATATTCAACTTGAGGACGAAAGAACTTTACTGCATCTTAGTTTTGCTTATATCTTGCTGCTGAGCAGCTAAAAGCAAAGAAATCTGACAAAATGTTTGTGAGGGCCTACCAAAACTGTACATGACCTTTAAGCTTGCTTACAAACCAGGATGCCAGGTGTCTGGCTTTTTGCCCAGATGAATTCAGACCCCCTGCACCTCTTTTTCCAGGCCTCTTCAGGCCATTTCAAGCTTTTTGATATCCTGCAAACAAGTGATGTTCCATTATGAATTATATGGGTCTATTTTTCTGGATCATTTTTAGTAAAACCAAGTGGCATTCCTATTTGCATAAGTATAGGGCCTTCAGGAGAATACAGTGTAGATTATTAATGTGTTATTATTCATTAATTTTTCTGCTGGTATTAGAAATGCAGTTTGCAAGGACCCTATCGAAGCAGGACTGAAACATAAACCAATCTCCATTGCTACCAAATGTATTACAACCCGTGACAAATTCTTACTTAGATTTCTTTCATGTAGGATGGGCAAAATATTTAAAGGAATCATGTAGGTATGAAAAAAGAGATCACTTTTTTGTTCAGGACAATCGAGGGATTTCAAAATGCCACATGTAACATGCAATTTTGGGATGTGCAAACCATTGTTGGAATATTTTTTGTTGATTATGAAAACAAGAAGATCTGTCCCTTTTCTTGTCCCATCACAGAAGTCAAATTTTCTAAGAACTGACACTCTAGCAACTATAACAACTTTTAGAACGGTTCCAGATTTATAAAGGATTCATACCTCTTAACATAAATGGGTAATAAAAACATGCCACAAGTGCCACAAGTGACTTTTCAAGAGTATTTCCAGTTTTTCTTTCATATAAAGTATCAAGTAATATGATTTACATCAGAATTGTAAATGGCGTTGTTGATAGGAGACATTTAGTTAATGTTGGTAATTGACAATGTTTCTCTTTTCATTTATAGTATCCAGTAATTTAATTTGAATCTGAATTGTAAATGACTGTGTTGATAAGGGACATTTAATAATGTTGGTATGATTAACATTGTATTATTGTTTACTCTGATGTTTGGTCTGATCCTAGACTAGTAGGGCTAGAACCTGTAAGGCTTGTTCACATATGAAGCGATAAACCGTTTAAGAAAAAACATTCATCCTTTTGTGTAACATAACACACGGGGATGAAGAATATGTGTAGGTCAGAATAATATGATTTGGAGCAAGTATTCTTTTCTACTTTTGTTGGCTTCCCATGGCAGTCCAGAGTTTTATTTAGGTAAAAAAAAATAGCTTTTCATCCTCAAATTGGCAATATTTTTTGTTTTTCTTTGCTTCTTCTTAGCTTAGAAAGTAATGTCTGTTAAACAAAGTAGTATGAAAGGAAATGACTGAATTGAACCAAATTATGGTCAGTTGTATGTGAAAATGGTGATTATTAATACACATTACATTGCCAATTTCAAGAGCTTAACGAATCTTTTCTTATTCATGAACGGCTCCCTCGCTTTGTGTTATAAATGAACTCTAAAAGGAGACGCTGATCTGCTGTGGGGTCAACAGTGCCTGTAGTTTGAAAAAAGAAATTTTGTCCATACGGAAAGGGTTAAATATTTGGACTAACCCAATCATGTGTTTGTATTATTTATTAGTTTATGAAAGAGGCTTTGGATGTCTTGGGTTGAGAAAATGATAATTGTCACAGATGCCAACTTTTGAGAATAGGTTTGCCTCTCTATGTTGTTAAGTCAAGTGCACTAAATGCCCAAAGATCACATGGGAAAATGAATAGAGGTATGTCAAATACATGTACATGTTGTAGTAACTATAGAATACAAGCGTTCATGACAAGGAAGTATTTGTGCATGCACGATCAAGCACATGCATAAGTTGACCAAATGTACAGGAAAGAGCAAATTGCCGACTCTTTAAAACTTATTCATGACCTTTTATAGACCTGATATATGCTTGTATATTTTTTTGCTAAGTAAATAAAATTCAATTACAAAATGGAAGATGAATTGAAATGCTCAGATGGTTTAATCTTTTCTCTTCTTTTGAGATAAAAGCTGACTGTATATGTAAGAGACTGGTCTTTTCTATAATTACTTTACCTATAGACACTCCTCTCAATATCTTAGTCACCAAGATTCTTTCTTATGAAGGCAGAAAACTAGTGGTAATGCATACAGCTTGTGCGTAGACTAGAACGCATCTTTTTTTTTTTTTGTATGTAGCAAAGATTATAAAAGCGCAAGGCAGTTTGAATTTGGCTGCAAGTTTTATCAGACCGAGAAGACATGGGACTCTTTTTGCCCATAAAAGGATATTTCGTTGGATTAGATCAATAAATTGGTGAGTTGCACACCTTTAACAAATACTAGATGCTAGGCCTACGTATTTTAATTCGAGAAAAATAGTATCTGAAGTATGAATTTAGGTCATGTTGCGGTAGTTTTCCCTCTAACCTACGCAGGCCAGTGGATTACCTTGCTGATCTTCTTTCTCTAAGTGAGGAGCCAACCCTACCCAAATAAGAGGCTAACAAACTAGAGACAGAAAATTTGGTCTATGTTGGGCCAGGCAAAGTGAGATAATGACTTTGCCATGAAAAATTATGCGGCAAAGGGTGGAATATACAGAACATTACATAAGGTCTGTTGGTCATAAAACTCATGGTGATGGACAACACCTGTTACTGGATAAGCACCCACGGTGTCAAATTCCCCATGAAAGCCCACGACTGAGTGTCTTTAAGATTGACAACTTGTGATTAGCAGCCAGCTAGTTGTTAGCTTTATTGTTCACTGTTTATAATGAAAACACTGATAATTACAAACAGTAATGATTTCATGGACAAAATTGTTGATTAAAATGACCGTGGTATACATACTTTACATAACACCAATGAAAAATAATTGTTGAAGATTCTCAAGACCGACAGCAGATAAAGCTGACAACATGTGAGGCAGATTATTTATTTGTTCAATCTCCCCTAAGTAATAGTAGTAGCTGTTTGGTTTGTCTGGAGCATGGTCTGGGGGGCTGTCGGCACCCGGGAGCTCTCGCTGGTTCAACTCTGGTAATAATGAATGAGAGCGGCCAAGTCGTGAAACATTATAGGCACTAATGCATACGTGGGGGAATACTACTGTACGGTAAGCCTGGCAGCCGATGCACCATTTATTCTTCAAAGAATTAATCATGAAAGAAAGCTAGAACATGACATGGATCGGATATTTATTAATATGTAATCTTTGGGGCCTCATTTTTTTTCTTCAAAAAGTTAAGATCAAATTAAATTTCAGAGCATTAGTTTATGAATATCAATAAGTGGAAATTCATGGAACCTTGTCCAAATAGATTTGATAAGACATCCTTCAACTTTACACTGTGGAATCCTCGGTCTTTTATGAGTTTTAATTTTTGAGTTATTAGATTATCAGAAGTGTCGGATTTTTTTTTAACACCCATTATAATATCTGAATGTATGGTGTGGTTCATCGTAGTTCTAGGAAATACATACATGTATTTCTTATATTACAAATTTCTTTGTGTTTTGTAGGAATCTGTATTAAAGGAAAGCGGCTGAAGCATCATGTGAGCTGCACAGTATTAGGTAAGCTTTTCTTTGGTTTACTGTCTAGGGAGTCCTCAACTTTTTACATAAAGGCATGTTCATAGTGGTAAACCCCGGGGTAAACAGTTACCACTGCTGTGTTTTAGTGAATGGTATAAATGAGGCAGCAAAAGGCACATTTTTTTTGGCCTTCTGGTGGCAAAATGGTGTGGATCAATCAAATTCCTATGCAGTTTAACGCAAAATATAACTTAATACGAGTTTATTTGCTTGAGCAACTCATGGCAAACCTCCCTTTTATTTGGAGTTGACTTGTTAATGAGCATCATTATCATAAGTAGGCATACATGAATGATTAAAAAACCCAGGGGCCGTATTCTGAAAATTGTTTTATCTCTAATATTGTTGTATCTTAGGTGTTAAGATAAAATTGGTATTCTGAAAACTGTCTTAACTTTTCTCTTAACTTTTGTTGTATCTTTGTTCATTCTGCGCAACCTAATTTGCATACGTGTGCTGTGAGATAATATCTCGAGATAATAGGTGTTCTGAAAATTGTATCTTTTGTTTATCTCATCTCCCATGGTGATAACAAATATTTACAACAGCTATAAGGGGCTCTATATGTATCATATCTTACAATGTCTGAAAATTTCTAGCTCAGAAACGGGCAGTACATGATCGACCAGCAAGATAAAGAGTGTTTGTTACTTGAAACGTCACAGAGGAGACATTTTGTAGAAATTGACGAGTGGGAAGTGATGATTTTGCGTTAAATTGTGACTTGGTTGGGGCGAGGGGGGACATGAGCCTCGTGGTTAATTAATTGCTGTCGATTGCACATAGTTTATGAAACGCCTAACTTGATTAATGAGGCGCTTAAAATTGTTTAAGTGCAAAGTGCATTCCTATGTTTCAATATAAGGGATACTGCTATTGGTCCACCTGTCTGTGTAAGATCCATCTTGATTGGTAAAAAGCCAACAAATGGATGGTCCTTACAAAGATAAGACAGTTTTTCAGAATACCAACTTACAACAATTTTAGCGAGGTACATGTATCTTTGTGATATGAGACAAAAGTTAATAGAAAAGTTAAGACAGTTTTCAGAATACCACCCCAGGGGTTTAAAGTGATTGCACAATGGTGAACAAAATTTTGATATATGATTAAAAATATGATGATTAAAAATATGATGATTTTCAATCGAAATCATTGCATATTGCAGTTGCGCTGCGCGCTAGACTGTACAACATGTATTATACCTTGCGCGCATTTTGCTAGAAGTGCGCGACAAGGTACCCACTTTGACGTCATTTTGACGTCAAAGTGGGTACCCAGTTGAAACTGGGTCGCAGCCGAGGGGTCAAAAATATCCTGAAATCTTACCACATTTTGGGGGTTTCCTTGGCAACAGGACTTTTAAAAAAACTATAGGCAGATGATTTTCTGCTAATAAAATCATGCTCTTTTAAATGAACTGACATTGTTTCAGCATTGGATACCCCCTTTAAGCCCTATTCAGACTAGCCTCCAATGACGGCAGCCGTATACATGTAGCTCTTTTGTTTGCTCTTTCTAGCTTTCTACCTCTCTCTCTGAAATACACGGAATACTCCTCTGATTGCAAGACTAGGCGCAAGTCAAAATGATTACCCTCCCGGGCCTTGCTGATTAAGTCTCACAACTTGGCTTGCATTTTTCAATTTCAGGTAGGTCTGTATATCCGAATCAAACTTTCACACTGCATATTGCAATGAATATGCAATGCACAAACTGAATATCAATTAAAGTTTGTACATTTCTTGTAGAAATAACCTGGAAATCATTTCAAACAATGTTGATAGGTCTTTTCTATGACTCTAAAAGAATTGAGAGCTGCAAGAAATAGTTCATCTTCGGGGCATCAAGACTATGAAGAAACAAAGTCAAAAAACGAGTCACAGACTACTTGGCAAATTTACATGGGGACTGTTACACACAAGACGAAAATGGTGATCATGCTGCCCTGCTCTACCCCGATCTAATGACGACTTTCCCGCTGTAACCGCTCTTACTTCGGGCTCCCCTCTTTTACTGTAATTAAGACGGGTTCCTACAATGCTCTCAATACGTTTCGTTCCCGCTTTAACTACACCATTTCCACCTTTGCTACACTGTATCCATTTTACTTACACTGTTCCTGCGCTTATTCAGACTTATACAAGCTCGTGATGCCCTGCCCGGCACTAGTTTACATCGGCTGAATCATTCAAGATTTCCGTCGCCGTCCCCAAAACAAAAATCATTCGTACCAAGAGAAAATCGCTGAATATTGGGTCCAGATTGGTCAATTTTTACCCGATCTTCCCAAACCTGGAAAAATGGTCAAATCGTTGCTAGGGCGGCATAGTGGAATGGGGGCTTAAGGTGCGTTCAGATATGATGCGACTTTGTGCAGCCACATTGTGCCGGCACATTTTTTGTGTTCAGATATGATGCGACTTTGTGCCGCCACTTATGCTATTGAACGCGCATTAATGCGTAAACTCTCAAACTAGAGAGAATTTTGTCAAAACTTGCACAAACAATCTCATGACAACAATTTTGCGCTAACTTTTTAGGAATTTGACTGGTGCACATTTTTTTGCAGCCAGGCCAGGCAGCAAACCAAATTGTGTCCTACCTCGGCGACATTTTTTTGTCGCCCCATACCCCATAGACCTGTTTACAAAAAACGTGGCTGCACAATGTGGCGGCACAAAGTCGCATCATATCTGAACGCACCTTTAGTATGTGGAATATAAAGTGTTTTATTGAGGAGGGGAGGAGCAGAGCATTGCAAGCAAACAATGCTCCCCAAGACCCCCCCCCCCCCCCCACTAATGAATGAATTCAAATTCCAATTCAAAATAATCTGATTTAAATCCAACTCTGGTGGGGGGGGGGGGACAAGCATTGCAAACACACAATGCTTCCAAAGACCCCCCCCCCTTATTGAATAAGATCTCTCACAAGTCTCGTATGTCTTGGGGGGGGCAGACTTGGCAGAGCGCACAATCCCCAAGACAATCCCTCCCCGGGACTGTCACAATCTTGCTTATACATTGGAGTCTAGAAATGTTCAGGCTTTATCAGGACCACCTTCATTATCCCATTCGTGACAGGAATTATTTAAGGCCTAATTTGATCAGCTTTTATTCTTCAAATTGGCAACAACAACATTTTTATTTTATTGCTACATTTTATTTATAAAACGTCATTTATCAGAAATGAATATAAATTGACAGCAATTATGATGATAAGTCAAAAAGTTGCCAATTTGCAGGGGAAAACGGTGATTTTAAACTTTCTATCACATTGCCAATTTAAGGATTTTAATGCTTATTTTCCTTTAAATAATTTTCAGCATCAAACAACGAATATTGACGCAACCAAAATGGGCACAGTTTGTGTAGAATTTTTTGCTCTTTCTGCTCATGTATTTGGTATGATTTTTAGGGCTTTGCATCAAAAGATATTAGGCCAAACCACAAAATGTGGACCTCTGTCACGAATGGGTTATGAGGGTAATTAGATACTGTAGTCTCCACAGCTCTTTGACTTTTGGTTGAATAGACTGCATTGTTAGGCATGCACGCGCACTCAAGTGTTTTCTTTTCATGTGTACTGGGCTATGCCGAGTACCTATAGCTGCTTACCCATGTGCTTAAGTGTATGCATGTCTCTCTTTCCAGATGAACTGTTCAGTGCATTTGCTATGCATCATAGCATCTCTGTGGATGGAATCCACTTTGCATACATTGGTTTCATTCCTTTGTCATGCTCTTGAGTAAAGAGCAACTTTTGGTCAAGGAGTATGCATAAATTAGTGAACAGTCTTTTGCTGTGTTGGGCATTCTGCAGCCAACTCGTGAAATGAGAGGATGTGTTGCCGTTGGGGCTGGGCAGCTGTGGGTGAAAGCCACACCCGCTATCAGTACAAGAAGCTATCTGTAAGTGTTTGCATTTAGATGGGTGATTAAGGAATAGTCAGTAAGTTTTCAATTCATCTTTTTATTGTTAACACCCAGCATTTAATAGACCATTTTCATTATTACTGTACTTGTTTTTACTAAACAAGAAATAATTTTATTTGCACTGATCGTAAGCTGCTTTGTTTCATCCCCACTCGCCATTCACTAACACATGATAAAAATCTGCCCATGATTTTGAGCTGTATGAGCTTGATTACCCATTTTTTACCTAAGTTTAAGTGTGATGATTTGTGATGCTAAAATGGCAGCCAACGTAGATCTGCGGTGGTTGACCTCTGTAGTTGAAGATAAACATGTAAATCAACCTGGAAGATTTCTTAGAATATTTCTTTATGTTTTCTCTTTGTCCAGACGGCAAAGTTGCAGATGTTAGTCGGTGATGTTCTGAAGACTTTGATGTCCGTGTTACTAATTTTCCAGATATCTTCCCCCTGAAGACTGCATGAGCTGCCTTAGTGATGTCTTTGTTGCCAGCTTACAATGTGGTGTCAGAAGGGATAGGTTCGTAGAGCACTCGTCACAGGGCGTTCGCATTTGCAGCCTTAGAGCCACATGTAAACCACCGGGTCAGTCATCTCTGAAAGCCATTGGCAGTTTGCTGTTTTCATGATCATACCAGCCCAATGTTGTAAGTAAAGATACCTACATATTTCAAGACTTTATTATTTACTATATTGCTTAATGCTATTCTAGGTGAATATAGTGAGTTAGACTTTGGTAAACTTCCCTCTAAAGTATATAATGCGAATTGTTAAGCATAATAATGTGTATAGCTCTGTTTCAGATCAATGGTACTTTTTTGGTACAGCTAGGTGGACAAAATGGCCAAAAATTAGAATATTTTTTTTAATTTTGAAACTTCAATGAAATTGTTGCCAAAGGGTCATAATCTAGTTTAAAATTAGTGGCAGAGCTTGAATACATTTTGAAATATTTGTTCCGGGGCTTAAAGTTGTGGAAATTGCAATTTTATAGAAACCTGCATTTTAAGATTGTGATGTGAGGGTCTCCAAACATAATATTTTACCATTTTTACTATGTTTCTCTAGTGATAACAATATAAACTTTTAATTCAGGGAAAATTTTGAAAGAAAAAAATGTTCATCTTATTGTATTCTCAATAAATGTCTTAAAATTGTAATTTATTTTGGGGGGGATTATAAGAGATCAAAAATTTCAAAATCAAATGATGTACGATTTTATATGTTTATTCGCATGGTTAAGGGGGGAAGGGCCCTAAAAATTGGCAAAATTTTCATTTTTTAATTCCTGTTGATAGATATATATTTCAGGAATTAAAATCTAAAATTTTAGGCCAGATAATAATAATTGCTTATTAGGCCTATATCCTTTGTTTTAACAAAAGTGTGATTTCATGTGAGGTGATGTATATCAATGAAAGATTTTGTAAGAATAAATGCATGAATGAAGCCCAAATTTTGAGTGTTGATTTGTTGATGTGTGAGCTGTTGTTTGAATGAAAAATTGATGTGTGAGCTGTTGTTTGAATGAAAAATTTTATCTCCTGTATTTCTATTTTTTTCTTAATTAACTTATGAATACATAATTAGGTGAGCTGGAGTGTGATTGGTTAAAAGAAAAATCATAAAAAATAAAAGAAATAAAAAACACAAAAACTGAAACATTCAATCATGTCTAATATACATCACCTATCCTGACACAAAATTTCAACAAGATTGGATGAGTAGTTAATGAAAGAGGCTTTACTAAAGTATTTCTTATGTATTTCTTTCTATGCAAATGGGGAATGTGGGATGTCGAATTTCATGCACACTAATACATTTCCCATTGTACACATAACAAATATAAATCAATTTCAACAAGCTGAAATACACCAAATAGAGGAAAATGCACAAAAACCATAATTTTTAGGTAAACTACCTGTCCCCCCTTAAGGGGTCACAAAGTAGCATAGACATCAAACTGTCTATAATATTTTCAGACTTATTGTTTCAGACATGACAGTTAACAGTGTGGTGCTGTTAGATGTGACAGTTAACAGTTTGTATTGTTTCTGATGTGACTTATGTGTTAACATGTAACAAAGTAAAACAAAACAAATTATTGTCTCTTGATAAATCATAAGTGACAGTATAACCATCTTGCAAAGTATGCATTATAGAAATAATTGGGAGAGAGAGAGAGAGAGAGTAAGAAGGAAGCACATGTATGTAAGCAAACGAGGCATTATAGATAGAGAAAGAAAAATGTATGGGAGTGCAAGAGAGTAAAGGAGGTGGGAGGGGTAGGTAATCCCCGATCGAGATCAGAAAGATGGACAGAGAAAGAGAAGAGGCGCACAGTGTGGAGAATTTAAAAGAAAAAGAGTCTTCGACAGGAAAAACTTTGTAATGGGTAGAGAGAGAGAAAAAGAATGACTGTATCGAGAGATCTGTTTGAAATGAGAGAAATTTATAATTTCTAAGTTAATGAAAGGATGTGCAGTCACATTCACAGCTCAACTGTCACGTAATTTCTCAAAGTATTGCGCATTCTCTCCATGCTGTTGTGAATTTACTCAGTACAATAAAACAATCACAACACCGCGAAATCATTCAGTACTCGAAAAATCACTCTTACAGTATGTACAAAGACATTCAACTGCAAGGCAATGTACGTTTTTCAAATTAACATTTTGATTTAGGTATGCAAAACATTAACAGCGCAATGAATTATAACGAAATAGATTGAAAAAAAATGTATGATTTGTAATTAATATTACAAAAATATTTGAATACTTAGAGATCGGAAATCAACTTATTCTTCTAATTCTTACATCAACTGAATTCAAATAAAGAATAATCGTTAAACAGCTACTGAGTGAACATACAAGCGGAAATGAAAATAATTAAAACTGAAACTAATTGCAAAGTAATAAATATATTACAAGAAATACAACAATATTTGAATACTTAAAGCACATGAAATGAAAACAAAGTTCGATGGTAAAGAAATGAAATCAAATGTAATTGAAAAATGCCCTGAAAAATATACATTTCAGAACAAGACCAGAAACAGCTCTTAAAACGATGGCTGAATAATACCTGAAGGGTATATGTCGGAAATCAACTTATTCTTCTAATTCTTACATCAACTGAATTCAAATAAAGAATAATCGTTAAACAGCTACTGAGTGAACATACAAGTGGAAATGAAAATAATTAAAAGTGAAACTAATTGCAAAGTTATAAATATATTACAAGAAATAAACAAATATTATTGCACATGCATTAAAAACAAATTACAATGGTAAAAACTGAAAGCAAATGTTATTGAAAATTGTCAAAAAGACCAAAGCAGTTCGGTACAAGATTACATTCAAGTATCCATATACGTACATCAACGCATGATTAACCAATATCTGAAGGGTAAACTGGAAATGATATCTGAAACGGCATACTCCTCTAATTCATGCATCAACTAACTAGAAAATCCATGTTACAATCCAATTAACTCTGCAGCAAATAGAGTTCAAGTGCAAAGTCTGTCGTCTTGTGTTCAATTCATGCATCAACTAACTAGAAAATCCATGTTACAATCCAATTAACTCAGTAGCAAATAGAGTTCAAGTGCAAAGTCTATCGTCTTGTGTTCAACCTGAAGGCGAAACACCTGTTGTTTGTAGCAATCCTAACATCTCACTGGAATCTGGCGCTTGCTGTACTTCCTGGAAACTGCAATCAATGCACGGAAAGCTGGCTTGGCACACAATGCTTCCACTGGCCGTTGAACACTTTGCCTCCATACACTGTAGAAGTTACTCCTGGCAAGTTCCTCTGGGTCTATCATCTTGTCCAAGAGCTTGACAACCAGGTCCTTGGGGCCAGAGCATGCAGCATAACAGCGGTCATACGTTGCCTTGCCCATCCTCACGGAATCACTTGCAGAACCGATGACCACCTGGTTCCCATCAAGGGCGATGTACATAGTGGGGACCTTCTCAACATCACTGGTTCTGCTGGCATCATTGAAGTCCGTGTGGAGTCGGGCAAGCACTACCTCCCATTGCTGGTTCTGTGCGTGAAGCATAGACAGCATCTGCATCATGTCGTTAGGTTGAGGAAAGAAGGGTAGGCCAGGTTGTTGGAGACTTGGAGGGTATCGGTCAGTGGGCGAGCCTATGGAGCCGGGAGGTGCTCGGGTAGGACCACAGGACCCCGTGGATTGGTCGGTGGATGAGCCTGTGGAGCAGGGAGGTAGCCTGATAGGACCACAGGGCTGGTTGGATTGGTCGGTGGGCGAGCCTGTGGAGCTGGGAGGTGGCCGGGAAGGACCACAGGGTAGAGTGGCTAGATCGGTGGGTTCCTGGAGAAACGGCTGTGTAGGCCTAGTTGTTGGTAGAGCCTCCGGTGGTGTTGTGGTGTT
Source organism: Echinometra lucunter (assembly GCA_029962745.1). Classification (NCBI taxonomy): domain Eukaryota; kingdom Metazoa; phylum Echinodermata; class Echinoidea; order Camarodonta; family Echinometridae; genus Echinometra; species Echinometra lucunter. Next base: position 26,345,213 of record CM057157.1, read on the forward strand.
CTGCCGAGGATGACTTTCCGCTCGAGGGACTATCTTCAAAGTTGCTGTAGATGTAATCTTTAGAAGTGGTTGGGTCGTGAGTGGTTGAGTGGTTGGTTCTACTGTTCGTGGTGCAGCAGTTGTTGGTATCGGTAGAGGTAGGGTTTTAGTGGCGACCTGGGTAGAGGCCTTCGCTGCCATGTGCTTTGTAGCTCCTCTGCGTTTTGGTCTATCTTACCGAAGTCTCTCAGTATATAAATCAAAAAAAAAAAAAAAAAAAAAATCCATGAGTTAAGTCATAAGGAATTGTTTCCAAAATACAAACATAATTGTTTTGAAAACCATATATTTGTACTAGTATAAAGCGCATTTACATTAATCTGGTTTTATTTATAAAAAAAAAAGAAACAACTTATGTACTTATACTTACTGATGGATATCATCAGAGCCTTGTGATGTCACCTCTTGTACAGGACAGACACTTCCATTCCCTCCGCCAGTTCTCCTTTTCTGATTCTGCTCCTTACCACTGGCTCCCTAATTCCCCTCCACTTTGCCACAAGCCACTCTACGATTGACTTGATGAGTACTTGAATGCAGTAGTAGATCATTTACGAAGCGAGAATAAAGTCGAAATGCTTGTACTCTTGTACATGACAGACACTTCCATTCCCTCTGCCAGTTCTCCTCCTTTCCTGATTCTGCTCCTTACCACTGGTTCCCTAATTCCCCTCCACTTTGCCACAAGCCACTCTAAGATTGACTTGATGAGTACTTGAATGCAGTAGTAGATCATTTACGAAGCGAGAATAAAGTCGAAATGCTTTATGATGAACTTTTTATGGAAGTGCTATTTACATAAACATCAAAAACGATTATCCTGCATAAAGCTGTCCAATCAGATCGCTCTCCGCACTGCCCAATGAAAGTAATGTCACGTGACACCACTAATGACTTGCGGCATGTAATAATACGGATCAAAGGTAATATCACTCTAGAGCTCATCTATTGTCATGCTTACTTTTTTAGTTCAAGATGCGGGTTATTGTATATGAAAGTCAATCTTGTAGCCCCCGTTCTTGTGTATCATAGAACTGTGATATCGCATTACAATTAGCAAAGAATGCTGCCAAAATTATGGGCAAGTTTTTTATTCTTTGTATGTTGCTATTTTACATGTGTTTAGCTATTCTCGTAATCACTGAATTTTGCTGGTTGGTTCAACATGACATAAACTAATATAGAGACTGCTACTCCCGGCGCTGCTGTCCAAATGTGGTTTCATCATTCAAGAAAACTTATTAGAGAGAGATACTACTATGACATGTATCACTTTCAGAGATGACCGCAACACATAGACATACTCAAGTATTAAGTTCTAAGCAGAATGGTTCCTCCTTCTGTTTAACTCTGCTGATGGAACATTGCTTTTGAATAATGTGGCATAATCAATTCCCCCCCCCCTCCAAAAAAAACAAAACTAAAAAATTTATACATGCAGAAATAAAAAATTAGCAAAGACATGCACTCAGATTTTGTCTCCTTGAACTCTCTAAGTTCAGTTGCAAATAACTGAAAAAAGTAGAATTTTCATTAAGCATATTTCATTTTGTTTTAGGGGAAAATGATCTAAGTCCACATTTTACATTTAATTTGGTAAGAGAATAGCTTTTCAGTGAAATACTATCACTTACAAACAACTCATTGGTCTTATTTCTTTGCAATTTTGTACTTCATTTGATTAATATTAATCAGACAACCTTGAAAATAAAGGGTTATCTTTTTGTTCAAGGAATAATTATTATACCCTTCTATTTAGCTTTTGATGAGTCATTTTACACAGAAACCAGTGCTCATTAATGTAAAACAAGGATGCAAAGGCTTTGGAACCAATTAAAATAACCATTTTCTCTTCATGTTAAAAAAGGATAATAAACTGGATGACATTGTCATTAAATCACAAGAAAAACATTACTACAGGGTAAACATGAAAGCGTATAGCACTTTGTTGTCTAATTAGACATATTGTACCATAAGGGGGGAAAATGATTTCCTTATTAAATGCATTCATCATTAAGGCTTGAATTTTTTTATATGTTGGGCTATCAAATCCAAAGTGCTTGTAGGTTTTGGGCACTGTTCGATGCAACAGAGAATGTCAGTGAAGGGAATTACACCTTGTCATCTTCTCTGAGGGCCAAATGAAACAATTTGATGATCTTTGTGGGGTCATCAGATTAACAGTCGACTTGTATCTTTGATGGTTTGTACCACTATTATTATTAAAATTTATTATTATTATTATTATTGTTATTGTTATTATTATTATTATTATTATTATTATTATTATTATTATTATTATTATTATTATTATTACTATTATTATCATACTATTATTATTATTGTTATGGTAAGGAGCAGAATCAGGAAAGGAGGAGAACTGGCAGAAGAAGTGTCTGTACAAGAGGTGACATCATAAGGCTATGATGATATCCATCAGTAAGTATAAGTACATAAGTTGTTTCTTTTTTTTTTTATAAATAAAACCAGATTAATGTAAATGCACTTTATACTAGTACAATATATGGTTTTCAAAACAATTATGTCTGTTTTTTGGAAACAATTCCTTATGACTTAACTAATGGATTTTCTTTAAAAATTTTTTTTTCATTTATATAGAGAGACTTCGGTAAGAGAGACCGAAACGCAGAGGAGCTACAAAGCACATGGCAGCGAAGGCCTCTACCCAGGTCGCCACTAAAACCCTACCTCTACCGATACCAACAACTGCTGCACCACCAACAGCAGAACCCATCCACTCAACCACTCACGACCCAACCACTTCTAAAGATTACATTATCTACAGCAACTTTGAAGATGGTCCCTCGAGCGGAAAGTCATCCTCGGCAGAACGCCACAACACCACCGGAGGCTCTACCAACAACTAGGCCTACACAGCCATTTCTCCAGGAACCCACCGATCCACTCTACCCTGTGGTCCTTCCCGGCCACCTCCCAGCTCCACAGGCTCGCCCACCGACCAATCCAACCAGCACTGTGGTCCCATCAGGCTACCTCCCAGCTCCACAGGCTCACCCACCGACCAATCTATGGGGTCCTGCGGTCCTACCCGAGCACCTCCCTGCTACTCTTCACCTCATCAAGGCACAGGTTTGCAACAGAGTATTTGTACATTAATGCTGCATCATCAATCACGACTTATCTACTCAGGATAGCTCTTTCTAAATTTCCTTTTACCACGTTCATTTCTCCATCCGATTCACCTTTTCTATGTTCAGATTCGTAGTTGTCACACTGAATGGGAAAGCCAAAGTCCTCAGTTGAATAGCTCACATCCCTAAATGTGGATGCATTCTTATTTTGGCACACACAGCCATCGTTCACTTGTTTCCCTAGCTTTAGATGAGAGATCGCAACATTGTGAAATTGTGCTACAATGTGATTGTCATGAGTTCAGGCCATTAGATAGCATGATCAAAGACTCCCTTGTATACTTCTGATTTTTAGGGTCCACATAGTAGGTAACCATGGTATGAATGGTGATCTCCTTCTTCACTCAATGGGCACTCTTAATCTCATCTTGATACTTCACTGCAAAGTTGCGACCAAAGTCCTACACCAACATTATCGTGCTGGGAATGATCTCATTCTTCACAGCCTGCTTTAAGACCCTTTCCACTTGAAAATTCTGCCAAGCAGGATCGAAAGATGTGAGCTGCAAAAGATCTTTGCAAAACTGAGTCAACAATCTCTAAGATGAGGTCATCCAGCCGATCATTTACCCTTCCATTTTTCTTTTGAAGTACTTTTCTAGTAGTTTCAACATCTTCTACTCTTCCTTTCTGCTTTCTTGTGACTGTTACTTTCTTTCTTTCCCACTTATTCCAGGTCAAGGTGTCATTATCTGCTGCCTTCATGAAATCTGTGTAGAAGGAGTTTATGGTGCCTGCCAAATCACCACATGACTCACATGTGCCATTAACACATTTAGCTCTGTGGAAATGATCGTCATGAGCTTTCTTACATAACAGCATAACTACAAATTCATACTCATCATTTAGCCTGTATTTGTCATCTTGGTATCTCTTTATAATGCTGAGGTAGAGTTCATTTTGTTGGTCATGGCCCTCAACTTGGTTATATGAAACAAAAAGCAAGTTTTAAGCCTATGATGATAATTTCGTTTGCTTTAGTTCAATTGGCAGAGAATACCATAAGTGCTACAGTTGTATGTGATGAGCGCAAGTACATTTAGTTCAGGTCACAGGCTCAGTCAGTGAGCTAAGCCAATCATCCACGCAGCTGTTGATGACAGGCATTTGTAATTGCATGACAATTGTATAAAGCTATATACCCCAAATGTGGTTTTGTTTTGTCTGGAGTTGGCTGCAAGTTGTATATTTATAATGGTTCATACATTAAGTGCATTCTCGAACATGAGAAGAAAGATAAGAATTAATATGCATGATAATTTGATATGAAAGGGCAATGGCTTATTATTGCTTTTCCTGTTTCATTAAAAGGTTGAACTGCTTCCTTGGTAACAACACAAGGGTGTCAGCAGAAGATCATTTAATCGTCAACAGTGGACTTTTCCTCTCTTCGTCAACAACGAGCTTCTCTTTCATGGGCCATTGTTCAGGTAATATTTATTTGTGTCAAGATATTTGTCCTATATTTACATGTATATACTGAGTCTCAGAAAATGCAGCAATATTGAATTTTTTCTTTTTGCCACCTTCAAGATTCTCCTAGCTTCACAGGCCATTTTTTCAGGTACTTTGTATAGTATACCACAATATGTATGTGATAAGTACATGTGAGTGGCTCCTGCCTTTTAAATGTAGGGCAGCTCCGTATGTGGTGTACCTTAATGAAAAATATGGTTATCGCTTTCCTTGTTACAGCGAAACGTTTATTGTGAAATGAAGATTATGTATAGTCGCTTGAATGCTATCGTAATGTTTTGACAAATACAAGATGTTTAAAAACGTGTAATTTTCTTGGTCCTCTGTTATATATGGTAGCTCTACTACTCATCGACCACCTTTTTTGAAACTGACCACCTTCGCGCAATACCTTCCTGCACATGAAATAAAAAAGTACGCTTGGAATTTGGTGCAATACCCCACAGTAATCAAACAAGCTATCGTAACCAAAGTCCAAGAGAAATTAGGATGAGATAACAGAATTTAATTATTTTAAAAAAACTTTGATAATGAAAATGATAAATATGTGCTTAAGCAATACAGAGGACGGGCGGTCGGTTTAAATAATGAGCTCACGCATGCGCCGAGTGAAAAACATCACATGTGTTTGTAGCCGAGATTTCAGTGCGTATCGTACAAGTCAACAATCTGAATATGAGATGTTAATCTGCTTCATTTTCTGTACAAGTGAGAAGAAATTAAGGGAAAACCAACAAATATTTTTCTGAGATACGACGTAACCAATTAAAGGCAGTCAATGAGTAGTAGGTCCAACAATACTGTATATAATCATCATTCATAAATTTGATGTTCCATCAAAAACCATTGACAATTATTTTTCATATGAACGGAAAATAATCAAACAGCACTGGTTATAACTCTACTAAGCCTAGTGAGTGACCAAGTTTAAATCCAATTCATGTCTTTAATTACCACCATTTTTATTTGATTTTTTAATGTATGTATTTATTTCTTTTTTTATTTATTTATTTTTTGTTTGGGGGGGAGATAGGGGATTATTAGACTTTATTTTTTTTTATACATGCATATCACCCCTTGACACCTTTATCCTCCTGATCTTCAAAACGAAGTGACAAAGTGAACCAAATTTGCAAAGTGCATTTTTTTTGCCGCTTTGTAGCCGTTTACTGTGTTATTTCCAGTGGAGAAACAGTTTTGCATTTTTTTTTGCCGTTTTGTAGCTGTTTCAGGAGAGGGAAAAACACTGCTACAAAACAGCAAAAAAAACCCAGCTAATCTGCTGATTCTGCTCACTGTGTGAGCAAGTCATTTCAGTGCACCTCCGCTGACATCCGTTTCTCTTTTCTTCTTTGTTGTTTTAGGTTGCAGCCTAATCCGGAGAGTCATATCATTTGATAGAATTGGTGAACTCCGTTTTAAAATGGATGACTTTGAAGGGAAGAGGAGCAGAATGATGGATACTTTGGATGATGTTTTAAAGTGAGTGTGAAATTTACTTTGAGTTTTAATTCTATAATGATATAGAAATAGCAGAGGTACTTTTATATGTACGCCTGTAGATATTTTTTCAAAAATTATGATATATATAGAGGTAACTTTACCAGAACTCAATATTAGTTTTAGTGAGGTGAAGATCATCTCTTCTTAATGCCGCGAACTTCCTGCTTTTTGTCATTTGTCTGCTCTACTTTGACACTCGCTTGTCCAGGATGCTATTGAAATGCTTGCTGACATCTAAGATTCTACCCTATCTTTGTACTGTGGAGTGTGTGAACTGTCCAACTGCTGCAATTGATGGAAACTTGTACTTTCTGACAAGTCATTCCGTTTCTAAATCCATGGGTACAAGAATACTACATAAAGTGTTGACCAAAAACTAGCAGTTTTGGAGCTGTAGTACATGTAAGTGATTCAGAGCAAAATGTCTGATTCCATGCATAAATTAGTGTAACTTTTAATATAAAATAAAACACAATATATTAGAAAAAAAATGAAGTATGCAATTTTGTAGATTTCTTCGCAGGGGATGTGCATGCTGATTTTTTTTGCGATTGCGCTGTCAACAGCTGAGGTCCCTTGGGTTGCAATCCTCCCCCGGCTGTGAGATGACCTAAATAACCCGGCCTTTTTAGGGTTAATTGTAGGGCAGCTCTATATGTGGTGTACATGAATCTTATATGAAAAATCTTTTTAAAGCTTTCCTTATTATCCTTATTGGTCAAATGCTTAAAGGGAAAAGTTTATCAGGAAATGAAGAAAGTGGTAGGCTATGTATTCACTGATTATGAGTTGTTGCTGTAATGCTTTCGTTGCTTGACAAATGCAAGGTGTTCAAATATGGATCACAACTTCATTGGCCCTCTATTATATACTGTACTCTAAGTAAGAACAACATCTACCAAGTTTCATTGAAACTACATGCCATCCTACTGGAGATGTTGTCCATTAAAATCTCTTTGCATTTTTTGAGACAGGCGACGAATAATCATCTTCTTATCTCTTTCTCTTTTCTTGTTATGTTTGTTTTTTAGGTTGCAGTCAATCCCAGTGCATCTTCGTGTGAAAGAATTGGAGAACTTGGTCCTGAAAATGACTTTCAAGGAAACAGGAGCAGAACAATTGATATTTTGGATGGTGTTTTAAAGTGAGTGTAAGCTTTACTTTCTAATCAATTCTTCCATACTATAGAGGTAATACATTGTAGAAGGTGATTTTAGTATATACACGTATTCCTTTAGAAATTGTTAGAAAAAATCTGATACTCAAGGACCTTCACCAAAACTCAGTCATCTCTTTCAAAATATAATTCCACTTTTAATTTTCCAAATGTGTGGAATATGGGAGTTTAAGGTTGTGTCAGAGCGAACCGAACCATACTGTACCATACCCATACCGTGAGAGACTGGTTCACTTCGGGAGCGTTCGAGCCCTCTCTTTGGAGAAAGCATATTAGTACAGTCAAAATACGAAAAAGAGGGGTCAACCTAGAACTAATTGCAACAGATACGATTCCACTTGCATATAGTCTGAAAAATACTTAAAAACAACATACTAAAAATTAACAGAAATTGAAGTGGTGGATCAATGCCTAATTTGCATAAATTCAAAATGGCCACCATACCAGACTACAGTAGACATGGTGAGACACAGAGAACCTATTTTAGCCTATATCTCTAGATATGAGACACGTAGAGAGCTAATTTTAGTGTCTTTACCTATGTTTTCAGGGTCAAGAAACATGATTATGGCATTATTACCAGCTTAAAATTACTCCTTAACTTCTAATTTGCATAAACTTGCATAAAATTAGCCTTTAAAAAAATTCAAAATGGCTCCCAATTTGCATTTTAAAAACTAAATCTCATCTGATACTCATGGAAAGTTAATTTCAATGTCCTTATATCCATGGATTGGGGATGAAGAAGATTAATAAGCATTACCAGCAAGTTATATCTATCCACTGACTCCTAATTTGCATAAATTTGCATACAATTAACCTCTTTCCACTTAATTTTTTGTTAATTGTTAGTATGTTGTTTTTATGGCTATTCCAGATTATATGCAAGTGGAATCAGACAAATCTTTTGTAATTAGTTCTGGTTTTTTTTTATATTCTGACTGTACTATATGGGCTTGTTTCAGATCAATGGTAGAGTAATGAAGGTTAGTCCATCTTTGTCCTTTGTTTTGCATTCCATAACCTTGTTTTCCACTATCCCTCTTTTAACCCATTCATGACAGGAATTATTTAAAGCCTAATTTAATCAGCTTTTATTCTTCAAATTGGCAACACCAACATTTTTATTTTATTACTACATTTTATTTATAAAACGTCATGTATCAGAAATGAATATAAATTGACAGAATTATGAGAAGTCAAAAAGTTGCCAATTTGCAGGGGAAAACGGTGATTTTAAACTTTCTATCACATTGCCAATTTAAGGATTTTAATGCTTATTTTCCTTTAAAGAATTTTCAGCATCAAACAACAAATATTGACGCAACCAAAATGGGCACAGTTTGTGTAGATTTTTTTGGTCTTTCTGCTCATGTATTTGGTATGATTTTTAGGGCTTTGCATCAAAAGATATTGGGCCAAACCACAAAATGTGGACCTCTGTCACGAATGGGTTAATCTGTCTCTCTCTTCTCTGTTTTCCTCTTCTATCCTCTCTCTTTCTGTCTCTCTCTCTCCCTTCATTTCCTCTTTTCTCCTCTCTCCCCTTCTCCTCTCACCTTCTCTTTCTCATCTCTCTATACATGTAGTCCATCTTTTTATCCCTTTTTTTTCTTGTTTTTTTGCTTTTAGTTCGCAGTCAGTCCCAGAGAATCTTCACGTGAAAGATTTGACAAGCTCAGTCTTGAAAATGGATGACTTTGAAAGAAAAGAAGATCAGAATAGTGGATATTTGGGATCATTGAAAGTGAGTGTAAACTTTGTTTTGTATATTGATTCTCCCATGATATAGGAAAAATAGAAGGTACTTTTAGTATGTATGCCTGTAGATTTTTTCAAAAAATATGATATAAAGGTTAATTACCAGATTTTAATTTCCTGTTTTAAAATGCAATTCTCAATTTTCCAAATATGTGGAATATAGGAGTTTAATGCACATCATGAGGACATTTGAAGTAAATTAAATTCTTTTATTTCAGCACATAAGTCTACAGTTTGATAATAATAATGCTAGTACTACAGTACACTTGTATTATTCTGGGACACAGATAAATATAGATGTAGATGAATGCATTTAATTTTGGATAATACTTTTTGAATAATGTGGAACTCAATGAAAACCAGCTACAGAATTTTCTATAATTACATAATACTAGATACACGTAACCTTTTTTTTTTTTGGGGGGGGGGGGGTTCGGGGTTCAAAGGGTTCCAGAAAAAAATGTATCAGTTACATTTTGTAAGGTCGTGAGAGGGTTCAATATGAAGATATACAATGGAGTGGATAGCTTAATTAGTGAATAATTATGTGTGACTTTAATATCTTGACTTTTTTTTTTCATCCTATTTTGCCCAGGTTACTGTCCAGCTTCAATTGCAGAAAGAATCCATTGTTCTTGCCAAAAAGTGAACTCAAGAAAATCTGCTTCACCAAAGGTACTGAGCTGGATACTGATGGACAAGCCAGTTTGACAAGGCAAAGACAAAGCAGTGCAAAGAGACAAGCAAACAAAGACAAGGAAGACTCTACTACAAGCAAGGGATGCCATGCAGATAGAGAAGAAAATGAGTCAAGAAAGGACAGAAGAGTATATTTTGGACAGTCACAAGTGGAAATGGAAGACTCTACTACAAGCTAGGGATGCTGTACGGATAAAGAGGAAATCGACTTAAAGAAAGGACAGTAGAGAAAAGATTTAGATTATTTTCAACACATCTGCATTGAAGGACACTTTATTTTAATGTTTGAGTTCAATGATTTTTTATCCTGCTGATATGATATGCTATTAAATGATACACTCTCTTGTCTCCGGAAAGGTAAGTATTAAAAAATACTCCGTGTCATACCCCCTTTCAATTCACACTGGCCCAAATTTAGTGTGTGGGTCAATTGATGCAGTTGACGCATCACAAAGCTGAAATTTTACCTTTTAGCCCCATTAGCCCAACAGCTTTTATGCCATAACCTGCTTTCAATGTAGGAGCCTGTCCCAAAACAGTTGCCCATTTTGCCCACAAAATTTGACCCCTCAAAGTTGCTTGTACCATCTATATCAATGACGGAAAGGTTGTCAGTCTGGTCGTATCTCCCAGAGACCCTAAAACAGATTCCAAAGTCAGGTTAAATTTGACCTCATCTGCACCATGCACCAAACTTTGGCAATAGAAAGTAGTATGACTGGATATTGCAAACACAGATTATTATATTTTGTTTTCGATGAAAAAACAAATTCCATACCTTCCAATTTAATGATTGACAAAATGTCTCAAGTGTTGAAGATATGAACTTCTGGGTCATTTGATCATTTGTTTTTAACCAAAGTATGGAAAAAAACATTGCTTTTAAAAAATTTAGCCAAACAATATTTTGAAAATGACGGAAAGGCACCCACCAATATCTTGCATGCTCCTCTGTTATGATGGAGATGGTTGCCAGTGAATTTTGATCCTCAATAATTTAGCTACCTTTTAGGAAACAAAAATATGTTCCCCCCACTTCAATATAACTTGAAAAATATTTGAAATTTGTTTATTCAAAAAGCAAAGTATACAGAATAATTAGCCTTTGCATTTCATAATGTAATGCACACTCTCTATTGTGTCATGAAATGCAAAGTGCATTTTTTTCTGTTTTGGGATATTTTGCTTTTAGATCAAATTTCATTACTATTTTTTAAGGGGGGGGGGGTTATATCTATTACAAAGTTTGGTGCACGATTTAGAATTGGGTATACCTGATTTTGGGATATGTTTGGAGGGCTCAGGGGGGCAAAACCAACATCAATCTTTTTGTCATTGACAGGGGATGGTTCATGTGACTTTCAGGGGTGAAATTTTGTGGGAGGGACTATTTTGCGACCGGCTCCTAATTTTGTCGGGCTAATGGGGCTAAAAGGTAAAATTTCAGCCTGAATTACATAAAATACCCACACACGAAATTTGGGCCAGTGCGAAAAGGAGAGGGGGTATAAAATAGAAGATGACTATAATAAAGACTCCTAAAAGAAAATCACCAATATAATTACTTTCGTCATTTATTGTATGTACAATATTGTAGCTTAGATGTAACAATAATATGTATATACAATATACCATTACATCTAAGCTACTACACTTTATATACAACTAAATTAGTCAAGCACCCTCCCCTAATATAGTCACCCATTTCACCTGTAAGATTCAACCCTTTCTAGAAAGGTTGCAGACCCGACTATAGCCATTAGATTTATCATGCAGACCCCTCCCTCTCCAAAAACCCCAAATCTGGGTCGAATTGACCCCATACACCAAGATTAAAAGCTTGGGGTCAAATTTCCTCCTAAAACCCCCATAGACCAAATTTTGTCAGCAGGAAGAGTATGGCTGCATTTTACAATTTTCCTTTGAGAAGGGTGTGTGAGACCTCCCCCCCCCCCCCAAGAAAGATTTAAAGTGCCCTTTGACAATGCTTACTCTCCTCAAAAGAATTTTTTTGATTAATTCTAATCATTTCAAATCTGCATAATGTAAATCCCGAGGTTAAATGTGGTGTCAATTGATCATGTTATTTTTAATTGACTTATTAAATAATGACTAAGAAAAATATAGCCATATTAAAGTACCTACAGACATTTGTAAATACATCCTGTATGCTCCTTTCATAAACCCCCATAGATGTGTTTCCACAAATCTTGTACGTTTTGCCTATTTAAAAAAAAATATACAATTTGATAAATAAAAAAATGAAATGATCAAATGACACCACACTGAACTTCAAGACTATATTACCTTGAAATGAACAGGATCAATCACTTACTTTGAGTGCAGAAAGCATTATAAAAGGGCACTTTAGTTGGTTTTTTTTTCCGGGGGGGGGGGGGGGGGGGGAAGCTGACACCTCTTCTCATGAAAACACTTTATTTTGATGTACAGCTGCAATGTATCTCTTCCTGATGACAAAATTTCGTCTATGAGCTTTTCAGGAGGAAATTTGACCTCCGCCCTAAAATATTTTTGGTAAGTTTGGTGCATGGGGTACATGGGACAAAATTGACCCTGCTTTGGGGTCTGTATTAGGGGGGGGGGGGGGAGGCTCTGGGGATAAACCCAACAGCTATGGTCAGGCTTGCTACAACTGGTAATGTGTCAGTGAGGCATGAAAGAGTAATACTTTTTAATCAACAAAGTTAAGATATTCAACTTTATGTTCATAATGAATGTAACTGTGAATGAATAATAAAATGAAAATACAAGTAATTCCTTCAGCCAAAGAAGTAGTTTGCTTGTGCGTCACTGCGACATTACAAGTTGTAGCGCAGCTGACAACCCTTTCATATGTGAAGGGGTCAAATCTTACCGATGAAATGGTGCGACCTCATCAGGACAGGCTCCTGGGCTATTACCTGGATTCTTTCCTAAAAAGAACTAAAAAGCATTTGAAATTCATCAGAAATTATTTAACATATTAGCACATAATTAACCATATAAAAAGATTTGTAGAAACTTCTTTGTACAGATACAATGTTGCGTTAAAATGTTTGTAGCTTATTTTCTTACACTGGGAATTACATCATTTCAATGCTGCTTCTAAATTCGCCATGAATGAAAGAAATTGGAATGTGATTCATTAAAACTTCTCTGTACATATGCCTTTTATCAGACAAATTTTTGCAATTATCAACTTTTTTTTTTGCTCTTGGAATTATATAATTTCAATGTTATATCATTTCAGTGCTACTTCTGAACTTGCAAAGAATATGAATCTACAGTGCATCCAAGAAAAAAGTGAAACCCTAAACCAAAGCGTTATGACTCGGGTAGAAGTATTACACAAGAGTATCAATTTGAAAATGGCATTTAAAAACCCAGCAGTGCCAGATTTTGATAAAACAAAGAAACTATCAGTATAACTAATGACAATATTACTTTAATTATGATGGAAAGGACGGCAGGGAATGAAATGGTACCTGCGATAAAGAAAATCAGTTTTGGTACATCCATATTTTTCAGCATTGCAACTACATGTATCATACAAAAAATTTTGATTGCATTTATGTCATCACTTAATGGGAAAAATAGATAGTTTGGTTTGATTAAGGGATTTTTTTTCTAGGATGCACTGCATGATAATTGCAGAAGGAAATTGTAGATTTAGAGCAAAATCAGTCATTCTCCACATTTATGAACAATAGGTTGTTCTCATTACCACTGGTGCAGGCCATTTGTTTTTTTGTTTTTGTTTCGTTTGCTGTGGCACCAATGAGAGTTAACAGAGGACCATTTCTCCAGTAATTCATAGACCCTTATGCTTGGAATAAAAAACCCTAAATATTACCTACAATTAACAAATTTTCCCAGTGCTTCTGCCGAAACAACACTAGTAGCAATGGTATTTCCTTATAACCAGTCATTAGAATTCTCATTTTCATTTCCTCTAAATGACACAATATAAACTTATTGATTAAGCAGAGTGATAAAGTCACAGTTGAAAAAAAATAAAACAAAACAAAACCTAAATCACATATGAAAATTAAAACCATTGGGAATTACAAAGGTGAATAAACCATCTACATGTATCCTATCGATGATGCAATAGCTGATATACATTGTAACTGGACAAGTCCTTCAGAAAATAATGAAACTCATCATTTGCACAAAATATTAAAGGAAATCTCTCTGTGATTATACATAAAGTATGTTACATGTCACATAAGCTATTTCTCAAAATAATGGTAGCAGCAGCAGATTTCATTTTGTCTCACCCAAACAAATTCTTAATGCACTGTTTGATGCACTAGTCTTGTTTAACAATTTTCTAGCTATAGTAATGTTGTATGGGGAAATACACATGCAACCAAATTCTGCTCCTTATAATTTTACTTTCAGAAAGGTCATAAGGTATATATAGCTTAGCAAAATGGAGTGCCACCAAAACACACGTCTTTGTTACCCTGAACAATACAACAATATGTATACTAGGCACATCTTTTTTTTTACATCTTTACATCTTTTACATCTTATATTTTCCCAAACTACCAAAGACTATGTACATGTACTACTGGTAAGTTAAAGTACCTTGCACACCCTACACCATTACTGTGGTTTTGAATGTACTCGGTATATTTCAACTTAATTACAATATCTGCAACATTGATTATCAAACATGAAATAGCCATTTACCTCAGAGTCTATGTGATATTTTCCTGTTGAATAGTTCAGTACATCATTATGATACTGAAAGTTCACAAATATCATTTATTGTCTGTTCACAAAATTGTTTCTCTCACTTCGCACACAATTCTCTACCAAATGAAATCACATTTTTTTTTTTTTTTTAATGAAAGCTCTTCGAGGAAATTGAAGATATTCTTATGTTCTAAATTTTCACTGTTAACTTGAAATGTTTGATTTATCACATTTTAACATGTTTTTGTTTTGCATATTCATATGACGAAATGTTTTGTACCTCTCCTACAAAAATATATACAAACATAAGAATGTAGTTTTACAAATCATAGGGCATACACAAAAATTGATAATCATAGTGTAAAATTATCCAATGCTCAATATAGTGTCTTTTTCTATATTTTTCACAGTAAAGAGTTACATGTATACAAGTTCAATACAGAAAATTTGTTATCACTTCAAAATTATCTTTTTCCATTATAACATTTTTTAAATAAGTATTTTATCTGCAAAAGAAAGTTTATATTTTTTCTCCTTGTCTCTTATCATTTTTCTGTTTTCACTGGATTTGTGCCTAAAGATGGACTAAAATTGTTATCTGTGATATTCTTTTCTGATAATACAATTAAACCCCACAGGGTGTATGAATTTACCAAATATCAACGGCATACAGCAATCTTGAAGATACCTGGTAACATGGAGAAAGGGGGAACAGTGGAAGAACGCAGCAAAATTGATGATGTCGGATTAGGCATCTGAGTAAGAGAAAACATCCAGTTCCTAGGAGAGAGAGAGAGAGAGAGAGAGAGAGAGAGAGAAATGATTACGATGATCATGATGAGAAGCTCCACCTTAAACAATACATATTTTTGTCTTAACCCGTCGAGTATGATATGATTTCGGTATAGCAGGCATTTTCTATAGACCCCAGCCTTGGTCTTAGTATTTTGTGGGTTAGCCCCCCCCCCCCCATTATTCAATGCAGTGAATGAAGAAATATATAAACTGATGAAGTATCAACAATCTGCTTTCAAATGATAACCTTGATGGCACCTATCTATGTCTTACAGAGAACTATGCGTTTACAAGTTCCAATATAAAACAATTTGTGTCACATATTGGTAAAAGTGAAAATACTGTAGAAAATGGCGGAAACCAAATTTTAGATATAGAAGATGATGCAAAAAGATTGTTTACATGTGCTTCTTTTGCTGGCAGTGATAAAATGAGCGAGGGTGAAGCCCCCATTCTTAGTAAGGCAATGGCTGATGAAGAATATTTTAATGAGTATTTGCCATTCTTATCACAAACATGCAATTTCTGAAAGAATGAAGCAGACAGGAAGCTGCAGCTGGTCTTTACATAAAATTAATGCAAGGGGCTCATTGCCATTAAATAGATAGTCATGGTATAAAGGGAATAAATGGCAGAAAATTTTGAGAATATTGTAATATTCATCAGTGATCCAGTGTGAGCATCTCTTTCATTAACAAGGGCACTTATTTGTTGTTTAGTGAACACTTTGAGGGTTTAGTGCAACAAAGGGCTATCTGCATTTTGGGATCAAAAGGAGGTTTTGATATCAAAATGATCCATAAGAGACCCATTGGTAATAATGGTTTCTACAGCAAACTTTGCTCCAGCAGGGTATCACCCACATTAAATGGCCATCTGCATTACGCAAGTGTTTACAACATAACATCATTGCAAGTTTTCTCAAAATGGCCAAAATCAAACTTAGCCTTTGTTGCACAAAACCCTTGACTTGTTGGTTAAAGAAATTTTGGGGGTGCAATAAGTACAGTGTATGGCTCAAATTCATTTTGTTGATTGAATACATATCACCACAGAATAAAAAGCTTACATTTCCCTTATGTGTTGATCGACAAATTTTATCAGAGTATCTTGCTCACACTGACTTTTACTGAAAGTCATTTTCAAAATAATGTATGCTCTGTAAAAACCTGTAGAGATTAATGTCATCACTGTATTATTTGAAAGCATATTATTTCTACTTCATGAAAAACAATGAATTGTGTTTATACAGCTCATAATATGCTCATAATTACCCCATTTTGGGCGACGCTATCTTTTGGGTATGCACTCTTTAAAAGAGCAGTCTACATAAAAAATATTTCAATTTGTATTTTGGAAAACTCACGATCAAATAACTGACTGATATCAGGAGATACATATAATACACCATGTGCATCTCTTAACCTGTTGACTACTGAATTTTATAAGTCCCATGCACGTTGTCCAGGTCCACTTGGTTAGAGTCCCCAGTTTTCCGTTTTCTTAAGTTACACTAATATACACGCACTGCAGTATGCAGATAAAGCTTGGCGAACACACGCTAAACACTGCGGATAGGTTTGATCCAGATTTTTTGCTGATTCACGGTTTTGATTGATTGGATTTCGCTTTATTTCTCATGATTTTGACTTAATTTTTCGTAACTCTTTTTTTTTTTTTCGGGGCCTGAAAATTGGCACTTTTCGTGAAATTCCGTGAATTCCTTGTTCTTCTCGAGTTCTGTTAAATTTTTCCGTTTTCCGTATCGCGGAAAACTGGGGACTTTACACTTGGTTTCCTGTTGGCAATGGGCTAATCTGTATTTCTTCAATATGGTTCTGTTCCAGATTAATGGTTTAACTTACAA
Organism: Echinometra lucunter; assembly: GCA_029962745.1. Taxonomy (NCBI): domain Eukaryota; kingdom Metazoa; phylum Echinodermata; class Echinoidea; order Camarodonta; family Echinometridae; genus Echinometra; species Echinometra lucunter. The sequence continues at coordinate 26,362,407 of CM057157.1, forward strand.
AATGGCCACCTACTTTTCAAGTTGCATAGCCAAGTTTAAAATGTCTAATTTCTGATGTCTTATCTGAATGTGTATAAAACATACATGTCCTTCCACAGCATGTTAACATGGTATCACATCCAAAACAATCTCAGTTTAATAAATTATGAAAGATATATTTATCTTCATGAAATTTGATCATGGCTGCAATGTTATATTTCCACATAAGTATTTATAATGATACAATGTATTAATTTCAAGTCCCTTCGCTCAATTTTAACTATGAAAAAATTAAAAGTCTGGTGTCAATTTATGACAATGATCATTTTTTACAGAAAAAAGGCTGTACAAAACATTAGAAATTACATTTAGGGGGCCAAGTTTCTTCTTTATTCCGAACCTTAAATATTCTGCATTAGAAAATGAAAGGAAGAATTGAAAAAAATACTATTAGGTTGACCTCAGAACTTAGAAAGTCCAAAAGACAGTGTTGCAATGATACATTCTTACTAATTCACATATTCTTGTTCAGTAAGATGGACTAAAAATCAAGCATGTGGAAATCAGATTGAAATCTTATATGCAAATGAGTTTGACGAGGATTTCTTTACAAATATGGACCATAATACTGGGCTACAAAATCTCAACGGATTTGTCATACTGGTACGCCTTCATAATGCGACCCAATATAAAGTGGAAACTTGGTATAAAGAGATCTGATATAACAATATTCATGATATAACAAGGTAATATTCTGGTCCCAGTTCTTGACATGCTATTGTTTTTCGACCCTGATATAACGAGATTCCACTGTAGTACATGCCGAGCTCTTTCAAACTATAGACAGCAAGAGGGCTATGCATTTTGAATTGGGCTAAACAGCTCGAAAAGTATTCACTTTGAAAGTTACATCATTGATATGGAACAGATCAGAACCACACAAGATAACCACTAAACTCCCCCAACTTTATCCAACATTCTTGGGGTCAATGGTTAAGTAGTTCCAAGAAAATAAAGGATGAAATTGGACCAACTGCGGAATTGAATGGCAGTTTGAGTACATGTATGTAAATGCCTTTGTTAATGGATGAGGGTATGTACATGTACACCTCACTGGTCTACTTATTATTTGCTTTTATGATAATTGAGGGTATATTTGAACTTGCATTTTCTTTTACACAAGTGATATTTGAAGCTCACATTTTGAATGGTTACAGGTTTGTTATTCCGAAGGTTCGTTAGTCCAAAAATGAAATAAGGTTCGTTGGTCCGAAAATGAAATAAGGCTTGTTAGTTTGTTAGTTATTTTCGGACTATTGAACCTTCGGAATAACGAACCTTATTTCATTTTCGAATCAATGATCCTTCAGAATAATGTTTCATTTTCGAATCAATGAGCCTTCAGAATAATGGACCTTATTTCATTTTTGGCCTAACAAATCTTCGGAATAACGCTACAAATGTTTGGATTAATGAACCCTTTTTCATTTTCGGACTAACAAACATCTAGGTATACGCAATTTCCATGTTTTGGAGTAACGAACCTTCGGAACAACCAACATCACCCACTTTGAATGTAGTATAGCAACATGAAACCCGTAACATACGGAGCTCCATGTCTTTCAATGAATGGCAAGGTCGTCTATCTGTTTTATATTGGGGGGGGGGGGACACTCTCAAGACACTCCCTCTCATAAATGTCCTCAGCTTAAAATATTGGTATGGGACATTAATTTTTTTTTTTTTTTTTTTTTTTTTTTGGGGGGGGGGAAGGACACACACCCCCCTCTCCCCAAAAGTCAGCTTAAAATGGGGGGGGGGGGGGGGGAGACATAACCTATTGTGTCCCCCACCCTAAACAGTTTTGGGGGATTTGTCCCCCTGTGTCCCCCCTGATTGAAACCCATGATAAATGGTACACTTTGAGAACATACTGATATTATTACTCAATGAACACAAATGGCTGTTTGAATAACAGCTGAGCTTAATGAAAATTATAATACAGATAAATGAAAACTTACTTTCTTGGACTTGGGCACACGTCAAAGTACAATGAAAGCACCGGAAGGTCTGGTACTGATGTACATAGGGTGGGCTTTCTCCTGTAACCTGCCAGTCTAAAGCTTCTCTGCTCTTCAAGAGCTGGATGCAGGATGCCTAACATGGCAACATGCTCAGCCTTCCTAAGTACGAATAACAACGGAGATGAAATCAGCAGGGGCGTAACGTAGATGGGGGGGGGGGGGGAGTGAGGACCTATTCGTGCCAATGGAAATGAGTGAATATTTACAATGATGCTAAAAACAGGTTTTAAAAAAATGTGTTGAGAGGAAAGCGCTGTCACTCATAAATTGTTTGTAGCATTTCTTCAAGAGTTTACTTTCTTTCTATCCTTCCCTTCCCCATTCCGTTTCTTTGCTCTCTCACTCTTTCTATGTCTCCTTAGCTCTCCTACATGTGCTTGACTATTTCCTTTATCATACATCTAATGAAGATATGAACCTCTTGTTCAAAATTTTCATCTCAGCCTATCCTTTTCATTCTTTTGTAACCTCTTTAGGTATTTTCATCATCTATCTATCTATCTCTATCAATCTTTACTTTCTGTCTATCTGTCTCCCTTTAATGATTTGCATCTACATGTACGTCTAATGTCTACAGAAGATATGAAACTCTCACAAAATCTTTTCATTCTATCCTTTTCTCTTCTGTAGCTCTCTCTCTCTCTGTCTCTCTGTCTCTCTCTCTCTTGTGTCCTAAGTCTGCCCAGTTTCTTTCACATACTACAAATAGAAGATGGACATATATACGTTTGTACAGCGTGTATGGCAATATCCCATTCGTTACTGTTCCATACGAAGGGCTCAACGTTAACAGGTGCCCTTGTCACTCAACACTTGGGTGAGTCAGGCCACCTAAATCTGGGTTCAAACACCTCAAATTGAACAATTTTAACACAGGACCCAATACACACGAGCTTGGAATTTCAATATGGACCTCTACAGTGTGTGGATCCCTGTCGTACGTTATCATTCCACAAATATCTTGTCAATCATTGGTTAAAAGTTGAATGCCTCCCTGTAAACCACAACTCTACCAGGTTTGAAAGGATATCTCTTGGAGTAATGAAATAAATGTGAAATAACCTACACTTCAAAAAATAGTATGGGTCACTCCATTATTTTGCAATGTTTCATATTAACATTCGTGACAGAGGTCCACATTTTGTGGTTTGACCTAATTACTTTTGATGCAGAGCCCTAAAAATTATACCAAATACATGAGCAGGAAGAGCAAAAAATTCTACACAAACTGCGTCCATTTTGGTTGCGTCAATATTCTATGTTTGATGCTTAAAATTTTTAAAGGAAAATAAGCATTAAAATCCTTAAATTGGCAATGTGATAGAAAGTTTAAAATCACCGTTTTCCCCTGCAAATTGGCAACTTTTTTGACTTCTCATCATAATTTCTGTCAACTTATATTCATTTCAGATACATGACGTTTTATAAGAAAAACGTAGCAATAAAATAAAAATGTTGGTGTTGCCAATTTGAAGAACAGAAGCTGATCAAATTAGGCTTCAAATAATTCCTGTCACGAATGGGTTAAATGACAGTAACTATAATTACCTCGAAGTATATGTCTTTATATTGCAAAACATGTGCAGCAAAAATTTGCATACTTGATATTAGATTTGTAATATACATTACCATGCATTGCACAACATATTATTGTTTAATTCCTTATATGACCTTTGTTTCAAAATACCGTTTCAAGATTTGAAAACCTAAAATCTTCAATATGATACCCAATTTAATGCAAATTATCAAAATTGAAAGTACACTTACACTGTAACAGAAAATATTGAAGAAAACTGTTTAGTATTAATAAAATGAGATTGTTTAACCATTTTTTTAAATGTTATAAATACATTTCATTCTGCGATTTCACAAGAACCACAACCAGGGAGATGAAAAATGAAAAAATATGGTAGCTTCTTTGGTGAATCAATTGCTTTTGTGCCAAAAATAAATTCACAAGGTGAGCACCCCCAGCACTAAAAATGTTTCTCTGTTAACCCTGTTTTTAAGGATTGCTTCTGTTTTCTTGTTCGTAATAACTGAGTTGAATCATTAACCTAACTTAAATTTTACTTGTTTTCTCTTTTTCATCTTAAACTTCAAGAATTTAGAAATATATGGAATTTTACTTGTTTTCTTTTTGTTTTGCTTATATATATTACAAAGTGCATAGAGGAACCCTTTTGTTCTTTATTCTTTGCATTTATATGCAGATCAATCTTTATTGCTATTATTGTCATGTCATTATTTAATTATGGTACTATTTTTTTCATTCTTTTTTTTTATTATTATCAAATTATGGCAAAAACGAATATTCATTTTATGTACATGCATACTTGCCTTTTTCAAAACTGCATGACTATGAAGGGCATGTGCAGAATTTGAGGGTTTAGGCAACAAAGGGCTATCTGTATTTTCGGTCAAAATGAGATATCAAAATTAAAATGATCCAGTAGAGACCAGGAACCCGTTGGTAATAATGGTTTCTACAGCAAACTTTGCTACAGCTGGGCATCACCCCAAATAGATATGGCTATCTGCTTAAAACTGCAGTGTGTCAGTGCAACAAATCTTTATTTCAAGAAATATCAAAATTGCCAAAAATGCAGATAGCCCTTTGTTGCATTCAACCCTCGAGATGTATTTCACTATGTTTTGAAACTATATGCTTACAGAAAAATGACAGTCACCAAGCATAGAGTTTGGTCAAGCTTCTGGGATGCACTACAGACTGAAAAGCAAATTCATTGTTGATAACAATGGCTCCCAATGCATTCAACATGGTACAAAACAGTAGAAAAAACGTACAAGTAACTCACCGGCATGTCTACTCTGGTGTCAATTCCATGCTGGGTTAGACAGGCACTCCCCTCTGGGATCACACTGATACTGTACCCCTGCTGAACATAATGCACCCCTGTAGCTGCGCTAAGACATGAGCAGGACTACCTGCTGCAGGTTACTCTGTGATGCCCGACTAGGCTCCAAATCCCCAATTGAAGAATGCTTCCTGTTTGAAAAAAATCACCCAAATGATTATGATGATGAGGAAGAGATTGGCAAGCAATCTGAAACAGGTACATGTATACTAATACTATAAAGACTTAAATGAATTAAATTAAATTCATTTTATTTCCAGCACTAGGTAGTAAAAACATATAAAATGTAGAAAATACAATGACATGTGACATGTATCACAAATTACATATCACAGAATAAGAAAAGACAAGAAAAATACATGAAAACAAACATACAAATAGACAATTAATCATCTAGTACTTGGAAAGGGGTAACAAAGCAAATTTGCTTGTTGGAATTATCCCCTCAAATGATCATGATATAAAGTTGTAGGGGGGGGGGTCGTTTACACATTTATTAATATCGAAGGCCTAAGAAGAGAGTTGCATTTTGAAGAACAAATGTTTTTCAAAATTCCTTTTGAAGCTTTGGAGTGATGCAGAAGTTTTTAAATCATTACTCAACCCATTCCAGGGAACCTGCCCTCTAATGATTTTTTTTGCCCTAGAGCTGTTTTAAAATATATGCTATGAAGTTGTTGTGAGCTCCTGGTATTATAATTATGAACAGCATCATTAGTAAACATGTAAAATCGCAATACACTACGGTGTCTGTAGCTCAAATATCTCCTGAACAGAAAGGAGTCAAACTAGCCCAATTTGGAGTTAAAGGAGAATGCAACCCAGACATCAGTGTGCTTCCAGTTCATGAAGAAGAACAAAAAGAGCAAAATCGGACAATCTGTTCAAGAGTTATGAACTTTGAAAGTTTAAGTAAATCCTTATTATGGGGATCCTTGAGTTGGCAACTTTGCCAGCATCTGTGATGTCATCGTGGTCAACTCTCCATTCATTTTGTACACAGAATTTCACATTTTCTTCATTTTCAAGAAAAATAGAAATTTGTTAGATTTATTGTTTGAGTATGACATGGCTACATCAATTCTGCAAGCATTTTGGAAAGAATTTGTTGATTCCTGACTTGGAATTTCATATAAATCAATTTTTTTGAAAATTTATGCACAAAATGAATGGAAGTTGTCGACGATGACATCACAGATGCTGGCAAAGTTGCCAACTCAAGGATCCCTCTTACTGAAACTTTCAAAATTCATAATTTAACAGATTATCCAATTTTCTCAAATTTTCATTGTTTACTCTTCTTGGTCATCTCCATTCATTAAGAGCACACTGATGCCTGGGTTTCATTCTCCTTTAAAATTGCTGGTTGGCACAGGTTTCATAATATTCAGCTTCAGTTTCAAAGTAGCATGATGAAATAATGTAGTTAAGAGAAGGCTAAAAAACTATATTCAAAATGAACTTGATACAGTGTAACTTTCAAATTCATAATGTGCAAACTTCTGCTGATATGTGTTCCAACTGTTGAGTTATTAACAACCAAATTCACCAAATTTTGTCTCAAACAGGCATATGTACACTTCCATAGGGATTCATGAATTACAAAAATAAGAATATCTTGAAAACCTTAGGAAATCAGCCAACTTTGTTTATTCCCATTCAGAATAGCAAAATCTGCAGAAAATGCACATTTTGATAAGGAGAACAAACCTTATGAAGAATGCCCTACTTTGGCAAAAGGAAGCAAGTGACAAAAGTTACATTTTCTGTAAAAGAGTTATTTGTACTGACGTCAATGGAATTTCATCATGTCTTACCTAACATATCTCTCAGCAGGATGAGTGTTTATGCATAAAATTTTGCCTGGAACATGTGGAAGAGCATTATATAAAAGAAGAAAACATAAATAACTCAGATTTGGTTGGTATGTCTTTTGCTTCCTTTTGCCAAAGTAAAGTTTTGACTTATGTAACAATTAATGCTTCAATCCTCACCTGTACGGCAATCTTTTGGGTTGACTCTATGCTTGTTTATAAAGCTGCACTCCGCTGTAGGATCACACCGATACTGTATCCCTGCACGACATCCCAGCTGCAGATGTGGACATGAATGGGCCTTGCAACGCTTGCCAAGGGGTGCCTTCATTTTGGTGTAGACCTTGCCCAAGGGACACATGATTGCTGTAAAAAAAAGATATGAATAAAAGAGGTAATAATGATGAAGATGATGAAACCAATGAGATTTGTATGTCAAATAAGAATAATAATGCAGGACATGAGCTCATTCTTTTGCTCCTTTTGTATAAAACATTAAAATAGTGGATGCAATTGTTGTATGTGTGAGAAAAGAGAGGAGAGAGAGAGAGAGAGAGAGAGAGAGGGAGAGAAAGGGAGTGTTGTGGATGTATGAGGAGAGAGATAGGTAGAGAGAAAGAGATAGTGAGAGAGATAGGGAGAGAGAAAGAGATAGTGAGAGAGGCGGGGAGAGAGAGATAGTGAGAGAGATGGGGAGAGAGAAAGAGATAGTGAGAGAGATGGGGAGAAAGAAAGAGATAGTGAGAGAGATGGGGAGAAAGAAAGAGATAGTGAGAGAGAGATGGGGAGAAAGAAAGAGATAGTGAGAGAGATGGGGAGAGAGAAAGAGATAGTGAGAGAGATGGGGAGAAAGAAAGAAATGTGAGAGAGGGGGAGAAAGTGAGAGAAAGAGACTGAGAGAGGAGAAAGAAAAAGTGTGCAGATTTTATGAGAGGAAAGAAGAGGCAAGAGAAGGTGTGTGGGTGAACATAAGCAAGGAGAGAGATGGAGGGGGATCAGAAATATGCAGTGCATTTGTGCAAAAGGGAGGGGAAGAGAGCAGTTGGTGGGTGTGTGTGGGAGGGTGCATAAGGGTGTGTGTGTATGTGGATGAAAGGCAGAGAAGACAATGGGGGAAGAAACAAAGTGAATGAGGAGAAAGAGAAAGAGAGGTAGAAAAAGAATAGAGCATTTCAGGCTGTAGGTGGTGTATGATGAAGAAAGTAGATCAAGCAGATTGGTATCAAATACCCCTTTGATAGAATTTTAAAAATTGATTTGATTTAACTTGATTTAATATCAAGTAGACCATCACAACATTCCCCCAAAGACATCAATTTTGGCAAAATGAAAAAAAGGAGAGGAATTTTCAGAAAGGACATAAGATGATTTTCCTTCATAAAGTTTCTTAATTTACATGTATACAAAACCAATCGGCTGTATCAATCACTCAATGCTTCATGTTTAGGAGTTAACTGAATGAATATTTCCAGATTAACTATATAGCTACTAATATAGGCATTCATCTTCTAAATTATCCGTCTCAAAACCATACACTTTTCTTTAGCATGTTTAGTCTTACATTTACTCCCTCTCCAACCAATGTAAATTCATTTCCAAAAATCCAACGTCAAAGGTGCCTCAAAAATGTCCTAATATTGCAATACTACATGGTGTGCCATACTAATCAACTCATTAATTGTGGGCATCAACAGAAAATCAAGACAAATGACATTTTATATATTACAAGTTTCAAAATTTATGATTCCTAGTTTTATAATCCAGTTTTTCTCCCATATTTCTGCTTTCGCTAAAATGAACATGTTATAGACCACTATGATAAATGGCCATCAAGAAGGGTAGAACATCACTCAACCAATTCGCAACAGAGGTCCATATTCTGTGGTTTGGCCAAATATCTTTTGATGCAAAGCCTTAAAAATAATACCAAATATATGAGCAGAAAAAGCAAAAAAATCTACACAAACTGTATCCATTTTGGTTGTGTCAATATTCGTCGTTTGATGCTGAAATTTTTTAAAGGAAAATAATCATTAAAATCCTTAAATTGGCAATGTGATAGAAGGTTTAAAGTCATCGTTTTCCCCTGCAAATTGGCAACTTTTTGACTTTTCATCATTATTTCTGTCAATTTATATTCATTTCATATACATGAAGTTTTATATGAAAAATGTAGTAATAAAATAAGAATGTTGGTGTTACCAATTTGAAGAATAAAAGCTGATCAAATTAGGCTTTAAATAATTCCTGTCACGAATGGGTTAATGATGAGGTTAGTTATAAATCACCTCTTATTATCAATGTGAGGAATGCGATTCAATTGATTAAAAATAATTAACATGAGCATCAAAAGGAAATTAGCAAGCAAAGTATAAATTAATAGCTAGTATGAAAATGACTTTTTTGACAAAATATTCTAGTTAAAATGACACATGATACATAATTTCATGGGTAATGCCATTATTGATTTTCCTCATTAGAAAATAGAAATAACAGTTCTGTAGTTTCACAGCTGTACACAAGCATCTACCAAGTCTTTATCCATAAAAATTAAAAAAATAAATGTTTAGCAAAGAAGGTTCACTTTTCTGATATAAGATTGAATTAGACAGTCACCTTATACTTAAAAATAGCTTCAAAGAATCAACATATCACTTACATTCTATATTGACAAGTTCTACGTCGGCTGGAAGAAAAGGCAGGCTACGATGACATCTTAGGCGTTGCCTTCTGGTTAGCCTTGCCCAGATCCAGCAACCTGCCGAAAACAACATGGCAGCCAAAATTACCAAATGGCGCGCTAGCATCGACCACTCCTTTGCCTTGGCTTGCGTGATGCACAACCAACTTAGCATTTTAATCATAACTGCTCTACCAGAACAATGACAAAGCACCCGACATTAAAATACCTTAGCCGTAACAAACCCTTGCATTTCTTATCATGCCTATGTTAACCCCTTCTGACGACACGGTTCTCGCGCTCCGGATAACTCCTAACATTCACCTGTTCAACAACTCAATAGCCGCTCTCTTAAGGAATTAATTCACTTTGCATACATTAGTTTTTGTTACGTTTGGAAAGCTTTTGAGGCATCAGAGCAACTTTTATGCAAGAAGAATGCATTCATTAGTAAACAGGGCTGTTCTACCCATAGAGGATCTCTATTGTTCTACCACACCTTTTCTCTCCCTCTCGCTCTACTTCTTTCCTCATCCTCTCTCTCTCTCTCTTGTTTTCTCTCCTGGGGATCATTGAGGCCTAGTCCACGTAAATCATTTCTGAAAAGCACGCTAAACGGGGATAAAGTAGGACGGAAGTAGGGGTGATTTTAACATACCCTAAACAGAGAAATAATGTATTACATATCCGATTTTTATACCCTTTAACGGGGATTTTATGCAAGGATTGCATCATAATCTCCTACTTTAATAATATTTTCCCGGATTTTCCTGATTTTGATACTTTCAGTTAAGCGTAATGTTGATATTTTTCATCAATCTAGGATACAAGCAGTGGCGGCACCAAGGGGGGGGGGGGGGCATTTCCCCCCCCCCTCTCAGAAGCTTTGCCCCCCCCCCCAGTTGCCCCCCAGAAATTTTGAGGACTGAAAAGAAAAATTATACAGTAATTTGTAAATAAGTAGATGTTGTCATAAGCATCATATTCATGAGCTGTGCAGTGCTCTAAAATACCATTTTCCGCTCTTCAAAACTTCGATTGAAAACAAAAAAAAGTGCTTATTTTTGGCTCGCTCGCTTCGCTCGCTTGCCATATTTTTAAATTTCTTTTCTAAAATGCGATTAAAAACAAGAAAAGTAGCCATTTTAGGCTTGCTCGCTTCGCTCGCTCATCATATTTCAGAATATTTATTCGAAAATGTGATTAAAAACCAAAAAAGCGGTTATTTTTTGTTCGCTCGCTCGCAAAATTGATATTAAAATGTGTGTAAGAGGAAAAAAAACCCCCCAAAATTCAATAATTCCCCCCCCCCCCCCACTCCTCAAAGTGGATTTACGCCGGCGACTAGAACTCGCGCTTCACGCTCGATTTTTCCATACACGCAAAAAAAAAAAATTGACTGCCCCTGCCCCCCAACATTTTCTTTTGCCCTCCATTTGCCCCCCCCCCCCCACTTTAACAATCCTGGTGCCGCCACTGGATACAAGTAAACCCGGTACGTCCAAAAAGGGTTGGGGGAATGTCCATAAACTAGAACATGCACATTTTTTGTCGAAAACAAATTTCAAGCATTTATGTCGCCTTTTATGTCACTTATGTCACCAAAATTTTCACTCGAGCTTTTGTCATATCTCCTCATCAATGATAAATTTGAATTTGACCAGCCTTCAATGCAAATATGTTTCACATAATTATGTGTATTGAGGGCATGCACTGATAAGAGAAAGAAAATGCCTTTCGGTTACAGCTCGTTATTCCGAAGGTTCCTTATTCCGAAGGTTCGGAATAACGAACCTTATTTCATTTTCGGACTAACGAACATTTAGGTATACACGCATTTGCGTGTTTCGAAATAACGAACATCACCCGTTATGGTTTATGCCACTAATATCCTTACTTTATGAGAATGAAAATATGGAAATATGGAAATATGAATCAATGACATCGATACGGGAGCACCGAGGGCATCATGATGATGGGCCTTCGGTCAAATGCCAGAAAGAGCTAAAAGAAACTTCAAGGATAGAAAGAGAGAGAGAGAGAGAGAGAGAGCGAGAGATAGATAGATAGAGAGAGAGAGATAAATAGATAGATAGATAGATAGAGAGAGAGAGAGAGAGAGAGTGAGTGAGAGAGAGAGAGAGAGAGAGAGAGAGAGAGAAAGGAAGCGAAGTAAGTAGATGGACTGAGAGGGAATGTCGGAGATAAAGCAAATCAGAGGGGAAAGAACGAGGTCACATACTCGCAGAAAAGTTGCTTAAAAATCATTAGGTTGGTTACTAAACGATAAAACACCCAAACACAGATTTAAGCATTTAATGATGATATTGAAAAGTGACTTCAATTTTTCTTCTTCAAAGATATTCAAAAGCATTGGGATGTCATTATCAAGCAAACATTCCGGTGACAACTTGTATCCATACAGAGGACAAATTCTTCCAGCCCCACCAAAAAAAAATCTGCCTTTCCTTTTTTGAACCCAATAATTTTTTTTTCCAGGTACACTAGTTTCATATTTTTTCTTCAACATTGAACGAGGCCCGGCATATCACTTTATGGCTCTTTTTTCCAAAAAGGGGTTTCAAAGTATACTAGTTAAAAACAAAGCAAAATAAAACCAAATCAAACAACAAACAAATGATAATAGTAATAAAGAGGTCGCTTTTCAGGGTTTTTGAGAATCCAGCTTGAATATCGCCCAATACATTGGGAAAAAGGGAGTATTGGGGAAATTTTCATGAGAATAGAAAAAAGCACATTTCAGGTAAAAGTTGCAGAGGTTAGCTGTTTCATTTTTTATTTTTTTTCTCGAGATTCTTCCAAAGGGTTTGATTTTGGCTCGTTTTCTTGAGTCAATTAACAACAATAATGAACCTGGTTCGGTCATGAGAGACCCTGATCCACTCAAAAAAGGGTTTTTTAAAGGAAAATTTACTTTTGGCAAAATGGCAGGAGTACGTTCATCAACTCTGGAAAGAATCAAAACAAAAATAAAAAACAACAACAAATAATAATTGAAAGGGTAGAGTTCGCTTTTATTTACACACAATAGCAATGGCCTTGGTTAAATGTAAAGAGGGTTTCTGGCAGATTTCGTGAAAACTGACAATTGTCATTTTGGGCAAAAATAGCAAGAGGGTTCCTTAATACATGTATTGGAAAAAATATAAAATTTTCTCATAATTCATTTAAAGTGTTGATTTTTGCCTTTCATTGGTGAACCTGAGCAATTGCATCCGTTCCTTGTTGAGGTTTTGGGGAGATTTCTGGATCCATTTTTTTTGGCCATAACGGTAAGTTCATCAGTCTGGGAAAACATTGACATTTTCAAAATTCTTTTTAAAAAGAGTTTTGATTTTGGTTTGTTTTCATTGATGAACAATATCAATGGCCCTAGTTAGCTGAAAAGGGGGTCTTTGCAAGATTTTGGAAAAATTGAAGAAAATGGCAAGTTAGATACTTTGAGCAAAATTAGTAAATTTTCAAAATTCTTACAAGGATTGATTCGGATTTGTTTTCATCGATCACAACGACGGTGGACCTGGTTTGCCATTAAAAAAAAGGTGTTCCTCTGAGATTTGTGAGAAAATGAAAAATGCCCACTTTTGGCAAAAAGGCAAGAGGTTAATCCTAGCAAAAAATAAAGAAATAAACATGTTTAAAGTATAAAACTCACATGTTTCTTGAGATTTCCCGTTAACCTGCAATTTCATTGACCTCTATGAACTTTGACCGATGTGACTCAATATCTACTCAGGTCGTCTTCCTGTGGTGATACATACTGACATCGCGTTGAAGTTCATACCTTAATTTCGAGGGTTTAATGCAACAAAGGGCTATCTGCATTTTTTATTTGAATGAGATTTCAAAATTAAAATCATCCAGTAGAGACCAGGAACCCATCGGTAACAATAGTTTCTACAGCAAACTTTGCTACAGCTGGGTATCACCCAAAATAGATATGGCTATCTGCTTTAAACTGCAGTGTGTCAGTGCAACAAATTTTTATTTCAAGATTTATCAAAATTGCCAAAAATGCAGATAGCCCTTTGTTGCACTAGACGCTCGAATTGTTCCTGAGGAAAAAACGAAAAAATGGGACAGACGGATGGACGGGCGGATGACTCATGGGGTGTTGCAAGAAAATTGCAATCGATTGCAAATAATTGCTAATTTTGAAACAAAAATTCTGATTGGCTCAGGATCTGCCCTTTTAAGAAGACATGCTCGCAACAATGATTTTGATTGGGCAGTGACAATCAGTTGCAACTTGCAATCGATTGCAACTTTCTTGCAACACCCCATCAGAAACATAATGTCTACGGTACTATCTTTGGTAGGCAGAGGCATAAAAAGCAGACAATGAAAAATGAGCACTAGCAGAGAGACAAAGAGATAAGGAAGCAAGGGAGAGTGAAAAGAGTAAGATAAGGACCAAGTGCAACAAAGATGATGGCAATGATGACAAAAAATAACATATTCAAATTCAAACAATTTATTTCTTTTTATAAATCCTGACATAAATCAACAAAAGCTTTAAAAAAGCAAAAACAAAAACAAGATGATATTAACCTATGAGAAGATCATAATAAGACATGAAGACAAATTAAATCAAGTTTTTTTTGGGGGGGGGGAGGGGAACGTAAAGGTACAAGTACAATTAAAGCAAAATCAATATTGCACAAAAATAATATGAAAACAAAAGGAAGAGGAGAGAGAGAGAGAAAAAAAGAGGGGACAGACAGGCAGACGAGTGACAGCAAGTAGGAAAGAGAGAAGAAGGGAAGACATGAGATAGAAGGAAGGAAGCAGAACAATGGGGGGGGGGGGGGAGTAAGGGGTGAGGAGGGGGTAAAGGGGAGGGTTACAGTTCGTTATTCCAAAGGTTCATTATTCCGAAGGTTCGTTAGTCCAAATATGAAATAAGGTTTGCTAGTTCGTTAGTTATTTTCGGACTAACAAACCTTATTTCATTTTCAGACTATCGTACCTTCGGAATAACGAACCCTATTTCATTTTCGGATTAACGAACCTTCGGAATAACGAACCTTATTTTACTTTCGCACCAATGAACCTTGGGACTAACGAACATTCGGAATAACGCCACAAATGATCGGATTAACAAACCCTTTTTCATTTTCGAACTAACGAACATCTAGGTATACACAATTTTCGTGTTTCAGAATTACGTACCTTTGGAATGAAAAACCTTTGGAACAACGAACCTTCGGAATAACGAACATCACCCAAAGGGGAGGGGAGGAGGGGGAGTTGGCAAGAGAGACATGATGGAGAAGGTAGTAAAAGAGGTACCTCATACGAATGCCAAAGGTAAAAATGCCAGAGGCCGCGTGCCATGAGCTAATCCCGTTTTTTGTTTAGAAGGTGATGTTGGGAAAGCGTTTCTATTTAGAGGTTTGAGATATTTTAATGGAGCAACCTTTTTCATTATAAAGTCAAACAGAACAGGCAATATAGACAATGTAGCAATGGCATCTACAGTTTGATCAGTTTTCAGATTTTGACAGAAACAGTTTTCGGTTGTATCTTAAAACCTGGCAGTTAGCATGCATTTTGTGAAGGGAAAATTGCAGCCCAATATCATACAGGGGCCTTACAGTTAATGAAAAAAAAATTGGTCCACTTTCTCCAAACACATTTACCTCGGGCATTTTATCTCAGATATTTTTATCTCTTACCTTTTTACCTCTGGCATTTTCATCTCTGGCATTTTTACATTTAACATTTTTCACCCTTGACAATTTACCTATAGCATTTTTACCTCTGACAATTTTACTGCTGACATTTTTACCTCTGGCATTTTTACCACTGACATTTTACCACTGATATGTTCACCCCTAGCATTTCTACCTCTGGCATTTTTACTGCTGACAGTTTTCCTCTGACATGACATTTCTACGTCTGCGCTCATCACTTACATGTACCAGTATCTAAAACCTGTGCTTTTCCACCACCTCTATGGATGATGAATTACACCATTACATCATTTCATTGTTTGCCAGTATTACCACTTTTCATGTATAATCATGCTGGCCTACATATATGGTAACTTCACCAAGTCAGGACAAAACTGGTGTTTTTCCAAACATTCAAAGTTCCTTGGCAAAGATATCTTATCATAACTGACCAGAGTGCGATGATTAGCAACTGGTTCAAGCTGAAATAATCCATGGATTTTAGACAGATGAGCTTATGGGTTTATAAAAGGGAAACTTAATATTTTGCCACAACATATGTCAAGCAATTACAATTGAAAACAAACAAACAAACAAATAAAATGAACACTGTTATACTTTCAGTTTAAAGAATATTGAAGCACATTTTCTATTAATACTGCTTTTGCACACTTTAAAGGATTGCCATAGTCTTGCTAGGTTTGTATTAAAATAGAATTTTCATGAAATT
The DNA here is from genome assembly GCA_029962745.1 of Echinometra lucunter. Lineage (NCBI taxonomy): Eukaryota > Metazoa > Echinodermata > Echinoidea > Camarodonta > Echinometridae > Echinometra > Echinometra lucunter. The sequence continues at coordinate 26,378,269 of CM057157.1, forward strand.
TGCCATTTCAAAAATGGAAAAGAAAAGGTCACTTAAAGATGCTCAGTCGTGGCTTTCATGAAGAATTTGACACCATGGGTACTTACCCAGTAACAGGTGTTGTCCATCACTATGAGTTTCATGACCAACAGACCTTATATAATGCTCTGTATATTCCACCCTTTGCCCCTGCCCCATATGGCAAAGTCATTATCTCACTTTCCCTGGCCCGAGAATGCCCGAAGCAGGCCGAAGAATGTTTATGGTGGGACAGCTTGTTTTGCTGTGCTCCAGAAATGTAGGTACTTCCAGTGCTTTTCACAAAGTCTGGTGTTAGCAAATTATGATTCACTCCCCGTGAAATCCCATGACTGAATGCCTTTAACATGATATTGCCCTATCAATTACAAGTTATTTCAAGGGGTGGGGGAGTGGTGTTTTCAGAATAAGCCTGTCAGGATAAAGAGAATGTCTGCTTCAACTTACTGGATATAATTTGATTGTGGCATAACACACATTTTCCATGGTCTCAAAGCTTAGTTATCTCAGGCTTATTACTCATCAGGTTAACCCATTCGTGACAGGAATTATTTAAAGCCAAATTTGATCAGCTTTTATTCTTCAAATTGGCAACACCAACATTTTTCTTTTATTGCTACATTTTTCTTATGAAACGTCATGTATCTGAAATAAATATAAATTGACAGATGTATGATGAGAAGTCATAAAGTTGCCAATTTGCAGGGAAAAACAGTAATTTTAACATTTTCATCGTATTGCCAATTTAAGGATTTTAATGCTTATTTTCCTTTAAAAAAATTTCAGCATCAAACAACAAATATTGATGCAACAAAAATGGGCACAGTAAGTGTAGAATTTTTTGCTCTTTCTGCTCATGTATTTGGTATGATTTTTAAGGCTTTGCATCAAAAGTTATTAAACCAAACCACAAAATGTGGACCCTCTGTCAGGAATGGGTTAAGGATTGCCTCATTTCATAAGCATTTTGAAATGAAAACTCAGCCAGAATGACTTGAAAGTTCAGAATTTCTCACAGTACTTGGCATGACAAGTATATCCAGACATCAAATAGGTTAAATTATTTGAAGGAAAGTTAACTGCATTGGTATAACCATCTCAAGAGATAATCTTTTGATCCAAATGCAACATGATTAAAAACTACTTTCGAAAAATCAACTCAAGTGTAATTTCAAAAGCCTATGGTACTGCCCATACAATCATGTTAAAGGGAATAGGAACTGAGAAATCATGGGAAAAGGCAGGGTGATCTCGGATGAGAGAGGGGGAATGCAGTTGGCCGCTCGAGTTTCAAGAAAAGGGATAATCCATTCTAAACAACTGCGATTTACTGCCGTACGTGTTTCAAATTTCGCGCAGTGAAAAAGCTAATAAACAGCTAGTCATATGGAAAAACAATTACATGGCCAGCTCCCTGGGAGAGCCTAAGGGGTGTTACGTAATCCGCGGCGACGACGTGTCGGGGAAAGGCAATGGAGTTTAATGGCTAAACTAACAAACCAGAAGAGTTCGGTAAACTTCGTGGTGTCCTAACTTTTATCGCATTAGTCCGACAGGCTCTCATAACGGACGGATTATATTGTACAAGTAAACAAGCCTTTTGCAAATTCGTTTTACCCATGATTTCCCAGTTGCTGGCTGCTTTAAGACTATAAGCCATTATCAAGTCTTCGCATTTCGAAAGGTGATGGACAGGGCTATTTAAGTTGTCGTAAGTTGATTTTTCAAAAGTAGTTTTTATTGTGTCAGGCATGAATTTCAGGTAAAAATATTTTACCTCCAAATTTTTGGCTAAAGCCTTCTTCAGGGATCAAAAGTTTAACTCTTGAAATCATGTAAATTATTGACAAATGCATCATTAGATTCAAAACCTGTCAATTAAGATCTCTCTCAAATTCACTTCATGTGTACATGGTGACCCATGATGGCCCGTTAGCTGCTTGTTAGAAAGTGGCTTCTTTCTTAATCTTGGGTAGGGATCTCATGGTGGCTAACTTAACAAGATGATCAACAACGGTGCTTTAGACGGTTCATAAGAGTGTCTATATTTTCAGTGATAGATGATCTAGAAGATTTTCTTCATGATAATAACTGTAAGTGCTCTATATGACTCAGAAGAGGGTCCACTGATCTAGAAGATGGTCCTAAAAGTGATCAACAATGGAGTTTCACATGGTTTACAAGAACTTCTATATTCCAGCGATAGATGATCCAGAAGACAATTTTGAAGACGATCACCAATGGAGCTCCAGAAGGGGGGGGGGGGGGTCCATGCTTCAGCAATAGATGATGTAGAAGAGGGCCTTGAAGACGATCACCACTGGTGCTTTACATGGTTCAGAAGTGGGGTCCAAAATAAGTGATAGATCATCTAAAAAATGGTCCTAAAAATGATCAACATTACAGCTTTTAACAGTTCAAAAGAGCATCTATATTTCAAGCAATAGATGACCTAGAAGATGGTCTGAAGACAATCACCAAGTTTGCTTCACAGTTCACAAGAAGATCTATGTTCTAGCTTAAGAATGCTGTACATGGTTCGAGGGTCGACGATGATGGAAAAGATGGTCCTGAAGACAATCACCACTGGCGCTTCAGATGATCTAAACTGGAGCTTCAGACAATTCACAAGAGTGTCTATATTCCTATGACAGATGAACTAGAAGACGGTTTGCTTTGGAGGAGTAGGTCTTCCTAAATATGTTCTAAATCATCAGGGTAGATAGTCAACATACTTTAAGCATTTGATCTACAGATGGGCATAGAAACGGTCTACATATCAGTAGCGAAAATGGTGACAGTACAGAGTTGGATATTCATAATATAAATCGTGTACAATTCTGTCATGGATGATCCTTCAGATAGTACGCATTCCAGATGTTCATGCAGATAGTTTACATTTGAGCTGTTATTGGTCCATATTTCAGCTATGGATGGTCCTGCAGATGGTCTACAATTCAGCTCTAAAGCAGTCCTCCTGGACCCTGCTTGGTGACCTGAAGATGGCCCATATTTCTGTCATAGATGCTCGTTAAGATGGCATACATTTTAGATGAAGACAGTCAACATCTAAGCTATTGTTAATCCAAATCTAACCTGTAGCTGGCTCACATTTCGGCTACATGTGGTCCTGAAAATGGTCCAAACTATTGGGAACCCATACACGTAGTTATGCTGAAGCTTGTCCATATTTCAGCATTTAGATGGTCCCAAAGATGATCTACACAGCTGTAGAGAGTCCACACGGGAAGTGCTGGTGGTCCACATATAACCTGGAGATGGTGCACATTTCAGCTGAAGATGGCCTACCTTTCAACTGCACTTGTTCTACCTTAGCAGCAATGGATGGACCAGGAGTTCATCCACAAACGGTAGCAGCGTTGCGCCCTCTTCAGTTCTCATCTTACTTCACATAGATGGGCAAAGGCAAGGGGTAATTCCAGACCCACTACAGGTCCAACAGAACTCAGCCATGTCACCACATAGTTTCTGTAGCAATAAATACGAAGTTTGGGGGAAAAAAGCAAAAATTATTTGCAATCATATGTTCTATATCACACTACAAGTTATCACAGACTCTAAACATGTAAAGGCCAAACACCTAAAAAAAAAAATAAAAATCAAAAACAAACATTCTTTGCTGCCACTGTGTCAAGATATTTCACATCTTCAGATGTCTGTGGGCATTGAGAGCACACTTGTGTGGTTTCTTTACATTAAACATTAAGGTTTTATATAACCAAATCATAACTTTCTCTAATATACGAATGGTTTGGGGATGATTGCCCAACTTGTGAATTTCAAAAAGAAACATGAGCTTATCTTGGCTCAAACATCAATCTTGCATTAAAACCAGTGTTGTTGTGCTTGATGGAAGGCCTTAATTGGCCTTAAGGCACCTTAAGGCCAGTTTTTTTCAATGCCTTGGCTTTGCGCATGCCTTGGCCTTGGCCTTGAGGGTTGAGGCCTTGGAAATCTCCAGAAAATTCAAGGCATTTTCAAGGCATATATTTTTACACATATAATTTTATTCTTTTATTTTTTTAGATCTAATACAAATTGTATGCAGTCATAACAGGCTTGGAAATATGTATCACAAAATTTTAGGCAATTATAAGAAGACTTTGATGAATATCACAAAGAACAAGTATGTTATTGCAGTATGTTACAGCCCTGTGGGGATGCTTGGGTATGCACTGCCATTGTATTTCTTGTCACAAATAATCTTATTATATTTGCTTGCAGAAAGTAGGGCCCTATGAAAGTAGTTAGCATTGCAAAGACCAGTGAATGTGCTGTGTACATACTCTCCAAATACTAAGTTTTGTTGTAACCTTCTTTTGCTATGGTTTCCAGGAAGGAGGAAGCTTTAAAGTCTGTTCTGATAAAGACTTGGTCATTTAAAGTTTATGCTTTATCATTTCAAATGATCTTATCCTTAATTATCTGTAGCCCTTTGTTGTGCAACACTGTGCAACTGCTTGTTGCGCTGAGGTGAAGTGCAAGAGCAAAATGTTTACAACTTACATTGTATTTTACAAAGAATATGAATTAGAAAAAACTTCAACCAGGGCTCTACAAACCCACTTGCCCACTTGCCCGCAGCAAGTAAGAATCATGACAGGGCAAGTAAATTCAATCAAAGCTATCACCCTATCATGAGAACAGATGAAGGAATCAATTGATATAATGCTCATGGTGCAAGTACATCTTGAGCAATGGTTAATCAATATCAGTCTTCAGAAATTTAATTCAAACTATCATAAACAATATCAGTCTTCCAAAATTTAATTCAAACTATCATTAATTTTCGTAACGTGTGGACATAGAGCAAGTGAAATATGTTTTCAGGCAAGGAAGATATGTTTTGGACAAGCAATTTCCTAAGACACTTGCCCAACGGGCAAGCAGCATGAAAAATTTTTGTACAGCCCTGCTTCAATTTACATGTGTACATTATTTTGGTATCAGTCTCAGCGACACTTTGCATAATCATGCATACATGTACCTGGTAAACAAAAATCTTATAATTGGGAAGGTATTCTAATGGATTGTTCTTAATATTCAAAGTACGAATTGGGTACACAGATGTCTAGTACAAAACAGAATATTTCTTTTACAGGTAACAGATACTATTCTTTTGTTGACTTAAGAATAAGTTTATCAATCAGAATAAGTTTATCAATTAGAATGTCAACGTGAACTTTTATGCTGTTTTAGTGCATGCGCGATCCTCCATTATTTGATCCCCTTTTCTCATATTTTATACATTGGCATTGAGGTTTTCATGCCTTGCCTTGGCCTTGGGTGTGTATGCCTTGGCCTTGGAGGTTGAAGCCTTGGCCTTGGAATTCGCCTCGTGGGTTCGGGCCTTGATTACAACACTGATTAAAACCCCCTAAAACATTTTGAAAGTTGAAATCTATTTCATAAAGAAGGGTATCTGCTAGCAATATCCTATTTCATTGAAAGGCTGTCACATGCAGTGTTGGGTGTCTTGAGACATGTCTCGGTCTCGAGACAGTGATTCTCAAGACAGTGATTGTGTGTCTCGTGCCTTGTCTCGGTCTCGGTCTCTGTCTCGAAGGGAAATGTCTCGTGTCTCGGAGGCCGAGACATTGGTGAGACACTTAAAAAGAGCTCAATTTTGATGAGTTAATCTCACTGCTTTACTTCACTCTGTAGAATAAAATCACATTGTTTTCATTCTGAAAGTAAAAAGAACCCGAAAGAGAGTAAAGATTCAGAGTTGGATACCTTGAAATACAGTTTGTAGATTTTTAATTTTTATTTAACAATCAGAAAATACACACCAAAATACATATGCAGAAAAAACTAAAAGTAACCAAAATTCAGAATTGACGGCCAGGCGCCCAACGACTATGTTACAAAAATGGCATAAGTCCCACATCTGTAAGCCCCCCCTCCCGCATAATGCTCAAGCATTTACAGAGTTCGGTGTCTTGAGACATGTCTCAGTCTCGAGACAGTGACTGTGTCTCGTGTCTCGTCTCGGTCTCGGACGCTAATGTCTTAATCTCAGTCTTGGTCTTGGCTTTTCTGGACACAAGTGTCTCTGTCTCGGTCATTATTTGACAAATAAAATAGATGGGTGCCTGTCAATCAAGCACAATGGACGCTGCCCACGAGATTTCTTCTAAAATGACTTCATGGACAACTGACATCGAAGAACCAAAAATGACTCGCTCGCAGATTTTATTAGCGAGGTCCGTCTCAAAGAAATGAAATTTAATGACTGAGCAAATCCATCAAAACAATATAATCAATGAGCGAGATTCCTAAGCATATATCGTAACTTCCCTCCCGCAATAACTTGACATTTATTTTCCACTTACCAAATACTCGACCAATTTGGCAACAAATGGAAGGTAACAATACGGTCATCATTTATCAAATGCTATTGCTACCCATGCATTATTACTCACCCTCTAAGAAGAGGAGCGACAGACTTCATGAGATCTGCTGTACGACACGGGTGAAGCTGAAAAAACGGCCTCCCAAGTAAAGGATGCTCCTGTTACATCAGAAAACAGAAGAAAATTAATGACAGTTCACTTGACATGTAACAATACAAGAGCGATATCATCTTGGTACTTGGTATGATTACCGTAGGAATCCTCCACAGGACACCATGAAAGGTGTTTAAACTGAGGTGTGTCGTGTGCGGCCACAGACTTAAGGTGCTGGTATAATGTCAGTTTGTGTGTTGCTTAATAAAAGTACATATTGAAAGATGGTTGAGTTACAACTGAAGACGGAAGACTGTTCCAGTCAGTCCTAGGAAAAAAACAAATATGTGTCTGCAACATCATCATCACCATCCTCCTCCTCCTTCTCCTCTTCCTCCCAACAATCCAAGACAGGGTTCATACACTTATAAATTTTCAAAAAATTCCATGACTTTCCATGACTTTCCAGGACAAAAAAATACAAATTTCCATGACTCATCGATCACATGTGATGTAAAACTTACATAAAAAGCACGCTGATTAAAAGAGTTTCAAAGCTGAGTGCAATGAATGCAGGGCTGGCCAGAGCGTGAATTTATTAACATGAAAAATATCTTGAATAAATGATTTTCCATGAATTTCCAGAAGAAATTGAGAAATTCCCCGACTTTCCCTGACTTTTTGCTTCTGGAAAAAAGAATTCCCCGACTTTCCAGAAATTCTCTGACCCGTATGAGCCCTGCAAGACCTTTATATCTTCTCTGTACACGTTAAAAGCCTAGAAACATTTTGTCTGAAGAATGTTGGCAAGAAAAAAACCCTCTTTTTATGTGCTGCGTGGTGTTTGGTACTGTGGGGTACCAACTAAAAATTATTATTATTATTAATGGTTTGGCGTCACCTGTGCCTGGGAGGGGAAAAGCGAATAGAATCACTGTAACCCTCAGGTCTCTCCTCCCGATATCACTGATTGGGGGTGTGCAGGTGGACCACATACACCGGGGTTTCCCCCTACTCTTATAAGAATAGTGCAGTGGGATCTTTAACGTGCAAAGGTGGTGACTCTCCTTTACAAGGGACCTCCATTTAGCATCCTATCCGAGGGACGGAGTGTTTTCCACTGTAGCATAGCCTGCATCTATGAAACAGGGAAGGGGCACGATAACACGCAACAATTCATCATTTCATATGCAGGTACACCTTGCACAGATTCACTTTGGACTCCAAACACATTTGCAAGAAGATTTGTTAAATCTCTCTTATGGGACATAGAGTGTGGCACAGGAATATTCTTTGCATAGGTCATAAAGAGTTAATAATAAATCTTCTATTATGATATTGCTGGAAGAAGGACACCACGCAATATTCCTCAACATCAGATTATTCCTCAGTCACCAGAGTATTAAAAACGTATGAAATTATTGTCCTACAGAGTTCTGGGAGGTGTTTCACAAAGAGTTAAGTTGGACTTAGAGTCATGCATAAATGCTAATGCGCACCCAGTATTTAACGCGTAAGTAGTAATGGGAGTCATTATGGAGAAAGACAAATTAAGTCTATGGGAAAAAATCCTTAAGTACAAGGCCTAGGATACCAAATGCCCCAAAGTTCATGTTCAGCCTTTTTTTTTCAATGTTTTCAGGCACTGTCTAACACCCTGGAACTCCATGACACTGTTGCTGGTATTTTTTCCTTTCCTGTTGACTTTGTCTCAACCTTTACAGTCATAGGTTGATTTAACCTTTGGTGTAGGTTAATGTAACTAACCAATGCTTCTTGGTAGAGTTTAATTAACTCATCTTTAGGTATATTCATTCATCAAAGAATCACTGCATCTCCTTGTTAAGTCTGCTCAAACCTTGGTTTAGACAGGTGCTTGTGTATGATAGTGGTTTGTCTGAACCTGATGAGCTAATTCCCGAGGAATCAATGCCATTTTTTGGAGCGTGTTCCATCTTCTATATGGAAGTTTTTCCTCTGCTTCCTCTTTGCAATGCCTCTGCTTATTTCATCGACGATGAGATCACCTAGAATACCTAGAACGGGTGGGGATAAAGCTACGATGAATCCACCCTTTTGTTCTGCATTCATCCACTGTATTCATCAATCTTCTCTACAGTTTCAACAGGTTATCATTTCTCTCTAACTGAACACGCATTTTCCTTTTGATATCTCTTATATCTTTCTCCGCATAATGCAATCTCGATTTCAATCGTGTAAGACTGGTAGTTCTTTCGCTCCTTTTTTCCATTAGTGTGACATGTTCTTCCATGTAGTAAAGTTTTTCCTTGGGTCTTTTTTCCATAGGTGTTCTGGCAAGATCACTCTTTTCTTCCTTACGACACATCCAATCAATATTTCTTTATACAGCATAACATCTCTCTTTATTACCATCCATCGACTCCATACTTTCATTGTTTATATGTCTTTCTTTATGCCTCTTTTGCTTATTTTCCATGGGTATTCTTACAGCATCACATCTTTCTTCAATACATTCCATGTATGGACTGATAAGGTAAATAAGCGAACATTGACTTTGTTTGGTCGGCACAGCTTGAACCTCTGACTCATACGCTTGTTCACAACTCTGTTTCATACCCTCTCACAAATAAATAACAAACAGATCCGTAACTATGTCCAGTGATGATGTAAGAGTTCTTTCATTTCAATTCTGTACACTGTTTTACATACATTAACAAGGCAAACGCCAAGCGTTGTCTCGCCTGCATATTGCAGTCATGAAGAGACTGCATGTCAAAACTATGCTATATGACTTCTGAGGCTGTCAGCAGTTTAGGGGGTGAATTGTGGTTCTGACAGTTTACATATGCAATAATGGTATAGGCCTACTTTATCCCTAGGAAATCAGATAACACTAAGAATGCTGTTAATACTATGAAGCTATAATTATTTCCATGCAAGTAAGCACCTTCAAGAGATGGACCTCTGGTATGAATTTGGTGATTCCATGTCAAAGCTATAGAAAGTTATTAGGTGTACAACATAGCACAGTGCCAGTTATGAAAAGTTCATTGACCTTTGACCTTTGACCTTAATCAACTCACATTCGAACTTGACCTGCACCTTCAAGAGATGGACCTCTCATATGAATTTGGCAATCCTACCTCGAAGGTATAGAAAGTTATTGTGTGTACAACATAGCACAGTGCCAGTCATGGAAAGTTCATTGACCTTTGACCTCTGACCTTATTCAAATTCAACTCATACTCAAACTTGACCTGTGCCTTCAAGAGATGTACCTCTGGTATAAATTTGGTGATCCCACCTCGAAGCTATAGAAAGTTATTGTGTGTACAACACAGCACAGTGCCAGTCATGGAAAGTTCATTGACCTTTGACCTTTGACCTTAATCAAATTCAACTCACATTCGAACTTGACCTGCACCTTCAAGAGATGGACCTCTTGTATGAATTTGGCAATCCTACCTCGAAGGTATAAAAAGTTATTGTGTGTACAATATAGCACAGTGCCAGTCATGGAAAGTTCATTGACCTTTGACCTTATTCAAATTCGACTCATATTCGAACTTGACCTGCGCCTTCAAGAGATGGACCTCTGGTATGAATTTGGTGATCCCACCTTAAAGCTATAGAAAGTTATTGGGTGTACAACACAATTGTTGACGACGCCGACGACGCCGACACCGGAAATAGTGATACCTATGTCTCGCTCCGCTACGCAGGCGAGACAAAAATGAATGTATTTTATGAAATCATGCTATATATTGATGCATTATTCAGAAGTTATCTTGCAATGAATTAACGTTCTCTCTACTATCTTCATTAATATCATACTGAATATTCATGTACAACTCTTCTTCTTCTTCTTCTTCTTCTTCTTCTTCCTCCTTTTCGGTTCATTATCCACTTGTTATCTTTAATCAATAGTTATAAAGAACTCACAAAACAAAAGCTAATCAAAATTTTTAAATGACGAAGGGTCTCTTACTTGCCATGTTTATTAGTACTTGATTTAATGGTTGAGACATATTTCCTGAGCTTTCATAGCAGCACTGATGGCTTCAACACCCTGCGCTAGTTGATTCAAGTTCTCCACGGTCAGATTCAGACCTTTTTTACTAGAACCATTTGAGAACCATTGTAAGTAGATTTGTAGTATTCACGAATGTTAACGTAAACTTGTTGATTGAAGGCCTTCACGACAGCAAATCGTTTGCCACCAATGCGTTGATAGTACCAGACATTATTGGGAAAGTCAAACAACTCCTTCTGTGGAACAGTCTCGTAGTTCTTGGTGTACCCCCCTTTTGCTTTCTGATTACCCTTTGTATAAGGGAGTGCTGGACAGTCAAACTTCATCTTGGGGCCTGGCTCTTTCTTTAACATTGGCTGCGGAGGTTCTCCATCTTCACCATTCTATGTTTAAAAATAGAAATGTAACAGAAATACAATTCTAATCAGGTTGCATCTTATTCTTAATGTTATCTTTCTATAACGTTTTGCAGAATAATTGTTAAATACATGTAATTCTCTTTTTTTTGTTTATTTCTTTTTTCTTTGTATTAGACAACTACTTACCTCATACAGTATCACTCCTTTAATGTGAAGGCCTTCACGTCCATCAATACAGAGGAGGCGCTATGGCTCAGTGGATACAGCAGTGGTATCGTAACCGGAAGTACCCGGGTTCAAAACCAAGTGGATGCGCTAATGCTCTTTGGTAAGGTATTAATCCTCATTACCAATTCCTTCGGAGGGGACTTAAAGCTGTCGCACCCCTGGTTCCTTACTAACAAGCATACACATGCTTTCTCAGCTGTCAGGTAAATTAACCAACCAACCAATTCATCACACTCATCTTGCTTCAAGGTCAGTGTGTCCTGACTGTTGGTGATGGTGTAGATGTCCTTGCTGGATACAGTAGCATCGGGTGTTCGAGATCTCTTAAATCCTCTGGGAAAGTTGGGTAGCTTGGAAACTTGGTATTTCATCGGAGGTCGCCCCGTTCCAGCCTCATCTTTTCCTCTAGGGAGTGGAAACTTTACACCATTGATTAGACTTTCCCAATGTGTTTTTGACCTCCGGTGGTTGTGGAAATAGATGCTGTTTTCTCGATCCGAGTACCCGATATTCCACTCATCCTTTCTTTCAAAAAGAGACAGAGAACCAAATGCCAGATCCACAGCTTTTTTTTTGGCAATATCCATAGTACGATCGTTTGACGCACAAGAACTGTTTCAACCATAGAGTTAGATACACACTAGCACAAAATTTATGTCAGTGAGTAAATCTTGTGGAAATGGTGAGCTATGCGGACAATTTCACCCGACTTCTCTATTTCGGTTGGCTGTTTAAAAAAACTGTGACAATTCTACTAGTATTATATCATGATGTCATAAGAAAAAAAAACAGGTCACTGAAAAACTCATTGATTGGTCCAGATTTATCCATGACGTCATGCTTTGTGACATCACTGTATTCTATCCAACACTTTAGAACAATAGGCTTTTTGGTGTTTTGTTCGGACACATCTGTGAGATCACATGATGCTTGAAATCTCTCAAACTACCTCTACCTCATTCTTTCTAAACCATGAACACCAAGATTCCTGCTTTAACTTTAGACAATGCGTATGTAAGATTTTTGTATTACATGTATGCAATTTTTAAGATTTTTATATTTTGGGTATGTACCTGATAAGATTTTTTAATATTCTGTCTGTGTACAGTTTATTTTCAATGTATGTACATATAAGCTTAAACATGTGTTACCTGTGTGAATTTTGATCATTATTTAGAGCTCTGCCTTCTTGTGGAGGTACAGTACTCAACATGAAGTTTTGATGTGCTTGTTTTCTTAACATTTTCATTTGAAGTGAATTCTAATCTGAATTCTAAGAACTGAATTTTAGTATTTCACGTTTTACTGTACCGCTACAATTTCTTCATTTTTCTTCAAATTTTATGGTGTAACTATGACACAATTATTGTCAATTCCTCGGCTTCAATATGATTTAAATCATTCATCATTCATTCACCTGTCAAAAATCAAATTCATATGTCAAAAGTCAAAACATACCTGTATATTCAATAAAATCATTCTGATTCAGTATTAACACTATGTTTAAAGAGTCACTTTATTATTGATGAATTTTGGAACAGTTAACTCGTAGAGCCCTATGCCCGAGATAACTCGGGCTAGGGCCTATGGCAAATGTGTATTATACTGAAATCAAATCGTGTTCAATGGGTTAAATAGATATTATACGGTAAGATTCCAATCATGAAGAGAGATATAGATTCAATGGAGAGAGTGAAAGGAGTTAAAGTTGTAGACACTTAGTAGACGGTCAGATTTCAACTATGAAGAGAGATATTCGTCGCCTGGCTAGCTTAACCCATTCGTGACAGAGGTCCACATTTTGTGGTTTGGCCTAATATCTTTTGATGCAAAGCCCTAAAAATCATACCAAATACATGAGCAGAAAGAGCAAAAAATTCTACACAAACTGTGCCCATTTTGGTTGCGTCAATATTTGTTGTTTGATGCTGAAATTTTTTAAACGAAAATAAGCACTTAAATCCATAAATTGGCAATGTGATAGAAGGTTTAAAATCACCTTTTTCCCCTGCAAATTGGAAACTTTTTGACTTCTCATCATAATTTCTGTCAATTTATATTCATTTCAGATACATGACGTTTTATAAGAAAAATGTAGCAATAAAATAAGAATGTTGGTGTTGCCATTTTGAAAAATAAAAGCTGATCAAATAAGGCTTTAAATAATTCCTGTCACGAATGGGTTAAGGGCATGGGCACGTGTGCATTTGCAACTTTATACATCCCCCCACTGGCAGAATAAGCTTGAGCGCAAGCTCCTTGAAAGGTACGGTATGCGCACGCGTTAACGCCCTTCTGCCAGCCAGGGGATGTATAACATTGCACAGTGCATGCACGTTAACAACTTAATGCCCTTCTGCCAACCAGGCGACAAACTGATTTGGTGGAGAGAGTGAACAGATTTTAAGTTGTATTGCACATTAGGATTCCATCGATGAATAGAGATTCGAGAAGGGTAGAGAAAGTCAATGTTGACTACTACAACAGCGCTATTCAACTTGGATATGAATACCACTATTATTCCTGTCCCCATAGACATACGTGCTATAAGAAACTGTTTTCCCCACAATGACCTGGTACCAAATAGATTCCCTGGACCTCAGTATATACGTTCATTTTGTACACACCATCGAAAATTCAGGGCTTGGAAACATTTGGTCTCATAGGCCCTGTACTTAAGGAATTTTTTTTTTCCATAGACTTAACTCGTCGTTCTCAATACTGACTCCCAGTACTACTTGCGTAATCTCATTGACAGACTTCCCAATAGCACGCGTCTCCCGAGCACGCTCTGACCAACGCAGCAATGCATAATATACAGCATGAAAGTAGGAATTCAAGTATAACTTTAAGCCCAACTTAACTCTTTGTGAAACACCCCCTGGAATTTACTGTATAAAACCAACCTCGAAGAATTTAACTCATCGAATGCTAAGCCCACTTATAAATCAGTCTGGAATCTATAAAAACATGTGTAATACCAAAACCCAATTAGTTATTAGTTATTAGTCGTGGAAGCCTCGTGGTCTGGTGGTTCTGACTCTCGTCTTTCAATCAGAGGGTCGTGGGTTCGAATCCCAGCCATGGCATTAATTTCCTTAAGCAAGAAATTCATCCACATCATGCTGCACTCAACCCAGGTGAGGTGAATGGGTACCTAGCAGGAATTCATTCCTTGAAATGCTTGCATGCTGTAAAAGGCTGCCAGGCTAAAGCTGGGGTAATAATATCCATGTCCTTTGGAAGCGCATAGAGACGTTATATCATAATATGATATGCGCTATACAAGAACCGCATATTATTATTATCATTATTATTATCAGTGATGCAACAAGGGAACTATGATAAACATGCTCACTTACCTGTTTGTATTACAGGAATCTATGCTAACTTTTTTCATAGGGGGTTTGGATTAAAATCTTAGGGCCTGTTTACATTGAGCTGTAAGTGAAAATTTTTAGATTTTGTGCATCCGGACAAATAATTTTGGGGCCCAAGTGTCCAGGGCACTTGTTGGTGTTGAGCCCTTGTTATAAGATACAGAAATGTGACATGCAGGCTTTGAAAGAAACCAATATATATATATATATATATTTTTTTTTTTTGGGGGGGGGGGAGGTTGTTACAACTGCATATGTGAACAGGCCTTTTAACCACATGTACCTGTTGGGTGATAAACGTCCATCTCTGATGCCGCAACCTGTCTTGGTAGGACCCTGGTACGAGGCTCCAGACCTCTTCCAATGTCAGCAGTTTGCCATCTTAGGAAGGAAGCGTACAAAACTGGCATGAAACCAACTGAATAATAGTTTCACATTGTAAGCCTTGCATAAAAGGATACGTGTGTGAGATCATGTGATATTCCACGCAGGAATTCAAGTGAATTTGAGAGTACATATCTGAAATGAATGCAATATCATGGCTACAACCTGCCCTACGCCGGGAACCTTCCACACCGGGAACCTTCCACACCGACAGGTCCCTGCACAACGATCACAGCGCTTCTCTACACATGTGGCGTGAACAGAACTCTCATTGGTATAATACACAGGCAGTGGATTTTACGTCACTGACCCAAGATCAAAACTATACTTTGCCTGCCATTTGCTTGACATTCAACTTGAGGAAGGAAAAAATCTCTTTACAGCATCCCAGTTTTTGCTATTTTCTTCCTATTTTCATACCTGCCAACGCTCCAAGTCAAGAAATATGATTAACAAACTGTCAAAAAAAGGGACATTCCTGAATTTCCTATATCTGGTAGATTACTGAAGAAAGATTTTTACAAAACTAGGGACACAGAGGAGTAATTGGGTGAAAATTGCTCTTTCCTTTTCTCCAAAAATAGGGACTGTCCCTTGAGTATTAAATAGGGACTGTTGGCAAGTATGTACATCTATCATTTATAAGCAAAGAAATCTGAAGAACAGATCAAAGGGTCTACCCAAACTTTACATAACTTTCAATCCATTCAGAACAATTTGATTTCAGGAAACAATGTCATACATGTTTTCACAGTCTAAGTTATCTTGGTCTTTGTGTTCAATGGGTTAAAAACTAGTGCAATGAGTACTAACAATCTGCAAAATAGCTTTGGTCTTCACAACTCAGCCCCTGGGAGATTAAAGGAAACCAATACCCTTAAATCAAGTAGTTTTTAAATCAAAGCTGAGATGGAATAAAACACAAGGGCGAAAATTTAAAAAAAATCGGACACCAAATGAGAAAGTTATGGCTACATGAAATTTTCTATTTGACATTTTTTTTTACACTACCATAGCTATGGATGACATTATTTGTGGACGACTCTCAGTATGTTTTATACACACATAATTTAACAATTTTGTTTTGCTTAAGATATGCACATTTTCTTGAGCAGAGCCCAAGATATATCATGTAGGAGCATTTTCCCACAACATATATGGAATAAGGACAATGAAAACATGTGGTCTTCAAGAAAAGAAAGAATATGTGAAATTCTGTATACAAAACCCATTGAGAGTTGTCCACAACTCATATCAATAATACTGTAGGTATGGTAGTGTCAAAAACAGAAAATTTCATGTAGGCATGACTTTCTTATTCGGTGTCCAATTTCATTCAAATTTTCCCTGATCTGTTTTATTCTGTCTTGGCTTTGATTTAAAAACTACTTGACCTGAGGGTTTTGGTTTCCTTTATAAGACCTGTATTTCACTCATTTCATGCAGCTCCAGTCCAGGGCAATCAAATCCCTGCCTGGAAGCCTGTATGGTGTTGTTCGATGAACAAAAAGTAAAGAAACAT
>CM057157.1:26395144-26429155 GCA_029962745.1 Echinometra lucunter
GTCTAGGTTCAAGAGGAGGAGAGAGAGACTTTACTATTGACCCTGGTTTATTTCTTTTGATTCAGTTTCTTTCTTTTCTTTCCAAGTTGTTTTTTTTCAAGTAGTCGTAAGATTCTTTCTTTCTTTGAGATATATTTCAAAAGATTTTATAAAGCCTATAAGCTAAAATGAACCAGAAAAGGTTTTGGTATTGTTAGGTCAAGGCCTTTAATAGTTTAAACTCACCTCTCCCCAAAATGGCGAAAGCTTTGATTCCTGTCATTATATAGCGTCTTATGGCTGAATGTAGACGGTTCCCAATGCGCTGTACTTGCAGAGAGCTGGCTTGTGGATGCCCCCCAATCTAACACAATAAGTGTAGTTATCGCATCTGCACTTGAAAACCGTTGCGTCCACGTCCTTGCAGACTCCTCCAATGGCACATTTTGTTCCCTTTAGGAGGATGCGTATAAACACAACAAATCCAGAGTTAAACGAAAGGGGAAAGGAGAGGTAGATAGGGTGCGGTTTGATAGAAAATTGACATCCACACGTATCAAGATGAAGAGAGAGCAAGAGAGAGAGAGAGAGAGAGAGAGAGAGAGAAAATATAGGGATATAGAAAGAAAGATAGACATTGTGAAGGAAGAGAAAGAGAAAGAAGGGGTGGTCAGAGATTTCCCAGGTGTGCTCATAAATACGTGTAGCATAATATGGATGATGCTCTACATGTATAGGCCTACATGCAAAGGGTGAACATTACGCCATACAGTGAAGCTGAACACTAATGCATATAACATCACCCGTACAGGGGATTCTTGGTTTCGTTTCAAATAAATGACAGTTAATATGGTTAATCATTTTGATGCAGTTTTAAATGAAGCTGAATTGTTATGAGGATAAGACGATTGATCTGCCGAACATTGCTCATCACGCATTATACAGATGGCTTAAATGTCATGCGCGTAGATTATTTTGAAAGTAAATACTCAAGATAACGTCCACTTGGGAATACCCCTTGTTTCGACTATTTTCAACCAAAAAGAAGGGGTATTTTAGTTACATTATGCCTTACATCTCTTACATGTCATGCACTGTAACACTGCAGATGATGCCCTTCTCCCTTTTGATTTTGGACTCGGAAAGCACTTCGAAAAATAAGCCTGTCTGAGAGGTTTGAAATAAAATACCAACACAAAATAACTCAGCCTCTGCTTTCTCTCTCGCTCTCTCTTCTGATAGGATCATTTTCAAACTTGTTTCCCTCAGAGAATCTTAAGTCTATCCCTGCCTGAGATTTTGTTAATATCTTACCATTTGTCACGACCAGTTAAGAACCAATGGAAAATTAGCTATGGAAAACTTTGGACTAATACCACTTTCACACCAAACAAATATAACGGAATAAAAGCGCTTTTTGAAAAAAAAACGTTTTGGTATGAACACTCGGCAAAGCGTCATATTTGAAAACGGAATCAAATATTCCGCAATCTACGTGTGAGGTCTATCACTAGGTTTTGAGGTGTTTTGAAAACGGAATATTCCAAATATGACGCTTTATTTTTTGGTATGTACAGAAAAAAGGAAATAAAGCGGAATGAAATGTCAAAGGTCAACCAGGTTCCCTCCAAAAACCTGGAAAATGCGGGAAACGAGTGAAAGCGCGGGTATCTTCGATCGCAGCGCTAGCGAGCTGCATGGATCGGCATGGCAGTGCAGCGTACGTTCGACGCTATAGCTGCATGGACGCGAATCATGAATGAAGAAACAAACGCGTTAGCATTCGTACATGAGTTTAAAAATTAAACTATACATACAAATAAAAAATAATAATTATTCAGTAAATTTAAACAAATTGCAATAAGTTAAGTAATAATTATACATTTTATTCTGAATAACTCATTTGTATTGTTACATATATCAAATAAAACAAAAAATTATACAGCTAGAGATAGCAAAATGCATGGTGGGTAATGACGTATTTCCGCACTCTCTCACACCGTAATATTACGCTTTCGCTCAAAACGGACTTCATTGGTTCAGTGTGAACAGAAACCAGAAGCGTTTTGGAAGCGTTTTGAAAGTGAAGCGTCATGAAATATAACGGCATGGATATTCCGTTTCGGCAGTGTGAAAACAAACAGACTTTAAGACTTTGAATTTAGTTTGAGTATTTTAATCAATTCATAATCCTTTTCTAGCATGCATTCGCAATCCCAAAGGCTTCTTATACATACCAATATTGCATGAAGGGAAATCAATTGTTTGTTTCACACTCTGTGATGTAACATAAACAGGATGCATTTTACTGAAGTACCTACGAACCGGTAGAACAATAATCATTTGTCTGACACTAGCACGGACTCATTAAACACGCATCCACACACCATTCCACTCATGCAAACCGGGAAAACAAATAAATGTTCGAAAAAAAAAAACATGATGATATATCAATTCGCGGTAGGGGCCCCGTAACACGACGAAACTGCGAACAAATTGTCACTTTGGCATTGCAGTCAAATGAAGATGCCTGCACGATGCGTCGATGTCGACGTCATGGTCGACGACTCACGATGACCACTGGCGACCCATCAACGGCGACCACTGGCGACGACCCGGCATGACCAATGACGTCTGACCCTCAGATCAGTCGGTTTATGAAGACCTGTCGGGTGGACTCCAAGGGAGGGCAGTTCAATCCCGTAAATAAAACTCTGTTCAAAAGAACAATAAGTCAAACGTTCTTCCGGAAACTTTATCATTTTTACCAATTCCCTTCAATGCATAAACACTCAAAACCAGACGCATACACACCTCAATCATCAAGTCACTCCGTGTCATATAGTTTGATAATTGTAATGTTGGAAAGCTTACAACATCATTATTGTAATGATATGTGTTCTGGCGCCACCTATTGACATCGCAGATCGAGATCGACCGAGAAGATACCATGAAAAGCATGACAAAATCGCTTGTCTCACTAGATTTTCAGCTCCTTCTCCGTCGGCTTCCTTGGGATGTACTATCCAGGTGGCTAATACTTCATCTACCAGCAGGTGGGAGTGGGAGTCCTGTGATGGCGTTGACAAATACAACTTGACCATTTATCCCGATCCGGACAGCGCGCATCCCGGCATTTTCCCGACATAGCAGTGAACGCCAAAGCGAGTCTGGAGTACACCTTCATATCGTGGTGCTAGGCAGTTACGCTCATTGCAACCTGGTGATCCTGTAATGATGAAAGCAGGAAATGATACTCATTGGAAACCAGCTATCGTGGTAGCTGTAGATGTACACCCCAGATCATTCATCGTGGAAGGAGAGGGAGGAGTTCGGTACCGTAGAAACCGCCGACACCTTCGCTTGTCAACGAATCACCATGTGATCGACCCTGAGATGGACGATGATGATCTACTGGAGACTCCAGTACCAGCCCCAGTACCAGAGCGACGTTATACTTGCCGAAATCGGCGAACACCAGATCGCCTAAATTTGTAGTGGGAGATGGAGTTTTGTAAATAGCACAAGACAGTTTATAAATAGTTCAAGACAGCAGTGTTGAATTCGCAGGAGCGATTTTTAAGTTTTCTTTTGTTTACTTCATGCCAGCAGTGTTAATTTGCATGGAAGTTTTTGTTTTATTGTTTATGTTTGCGACAACACCACTGAGAATTCGGTAGCAAATACATGGATAAAGTACATGTGATTTTAACGTCTTCCATCAAATCAGCTGTGGAAAAAATCTGAATTGATTGGAGATTTGAACAATGTGAAAAGGAACATTGCAAGATACATTGTTGATATGTGGAAGTGGAATCTTCTGCAGATAGCGATAAACCCCATTATTTGAAATACAAAAGGAGAAACTGAAACATCTGTATTTGAGAAGAAGATGCCAGAGAAAGCATGACAAAATCGTAAGTCTTTAGCCTCCTGAATTTATCTAATTATAACTCTGTAGTATAAGACATCTTGTTGCAATTATCGAATCATAATTAATCACATTTCTCTTCTTTTCAATAATTAGTTCCACAGTATCGAATAATACTTTCATAACATTTCCCTGGTGTAAAGTTTAAAGATTACTGCTCAAGGCATTCATGACTTCATAACATTTGAACTCATGGGCCTCTATATTCGAACCTCTCCATCTGTCGTCTTCAGACTTTGTGCTGTTTATCGGCCACCCCCGTCTGCAAAGAATAGATTTACCTTTGCTGGTTTTGTCCGTGATTTTCTTCACTGCTTGAATCTGTGACGGTTGATTGTCATCATCTATTATTGATTGGTGATTTCAACATTTAAGTCGACAATGTCTATAACAAAGACTCAACGGTCTTTACTGACGTATTATACTCGGCAGGGCTTGTTCAACATGTCACTATACCCACTATACCCACCCATCACCCATCATTACACGGAAGAACAGGCATCCACTTCTCGACACATCTTGTATCTCTGGACTTTCGTCTGATCACAGTGCAGTTTCTTGCATTCTGAACTTTGGTCGTCCTTCTCCTACCAAAAAATTGATGAAGTGTCGCAAGCTGAGAGACATCGATGTTGATAAATTCTTTATTGATATGAGACTTCCCCTTTCTAAACTTCCTGATGTCTCCAGCCCTTCCGATCTTGTTGACCAGTACAATCATGTTTTGAGTGATCTTTTGGACAATCACGCCCCTGAAAAGACAGTGCTTATTTCTCTACGACCCAATGCCCCATGATACAATGAAGAAGTCAGGGAAGTAGAACGCGTGAAACGTCGTACTGAATGCCGTTTGGCAAAAAACAAGAACTCGGTCAACAGGGAAATTTATTAAGGAAAGTGTCAGGTATATAATGACATTTTATCCCATTCTAAGTCTAGTTACTTGCAAGAGGAAAGAGAGAAGCTCGATAACAAAGGACTCTTCCAGTGGTTTCAGAAGTTAACATCTTCCCCATCATCTGAACGAAGTCTGCCGTGACATGAATCAGATAAGCAGTTGGCCAACGACTTTGGATCTTTCTTCTATGACAAGATCCAGAAAATTGTGGACAAGTTTAATGGCTGTCAAACTGATCATGAGACTATCCGACAAGAGACGACTGTCCAGGCTACATTCTCAGAATTGCACCTGATATCTGAGGATGATGTCATCAAGGTTATCAAGGAAAGTCCATCTAAATCATGTTGACTAGATCCTGCCTCCACCTGGCTCATCAAAAAATGTCTTGATGCACTCATCCCATTTATCACTAAACTTGTGAACTTTTCGCTTTCTTCGGGAATTGTTCCTTCCCGATTTAAGATTTCACACGTTACCCTTATCTTGAAGAAACCTCAGCTAGATGTAGAAAACCTGGCAAATTATCGGCCAATTGCCAATCAGATGTTTCTTGCAAAAGTATTAGAACGAATCGTTGTAAGGCAACTACGGGGTTACTTCCAGGACTCTCAACTTTTCCCTCCTATGCAATCGGCATATCGTGATGGTCAATCCACAGAAAGTGCTCTCCTTAGGGTCTACAGTGACATATTGCTGGCGTTAGACAAAGGACAGGAGGCCATTCTGGTGCTGCTTTATTATTCAGCAGCCTTCGATACTATAGGTCACGAGATGATGTTTCAACACTTGAGTCACAGATATGGTGTAGGAGGCACTGCTTTAAAGTGGCTGAAGTCATACCTTGCGAATCGGAAGCAAAACGTTGTCGTAAATGGAGTTACATCAGATGACTATCCTCTATCTTGGGGAGTGCCGCAGGGCTCAGTCATGGGACCTTTGGAATTTGTTTTGTATACCGGCCCTGTGAGTGACATAATCACAGCTCACAAGGGTATTATGCTATATGCAGACGATACCCAGTTGTACTTCGTAATGCAACGGAATGATCTTGTTGATGGTGTCGCGTCTATGGAAGACTGTATGAGAGATGTGAAGGTTTGGGCTGCTAACAATAAGATGGTGCTGAATGGAGACAAGACTGAACTGATCCATGTCACATCGCCATTCTAAAAGCGGAATGAGTTTATTATCCTTACCATCGATGGAGCTGTTATCAGTGCGTCCAAATCCTCTACAAGTGATCTCGGTGATGTTGTTGATGACTCCTTGCACTTGAAAGAGCACATCCGTAAGGTTTGTCGGGCGGTTATTTTTGGTATTTACAGGATGGGGAAAATTCGGAAGTACCTTGACCGCATCTCTACCAAGCGACTTGCCAATACCTTGGTAACGTCTCATTTGGACTACTGTAACAGTTTGCTGATCAACTTACCTGCGTGTCATCTAGCCCTACTTCAGCACATACAGAACACCGCTGTACGTCTCATCACACGCACTCGAAAGCAAGATCACATTACTCCAGTCATCCACACGCTACATGGGCTTTTACTCCCTCAACGAATCCAGTTCAAGATCTTACTCCTCAATACAACATCATCCATCGCCGTGCACCATCGTACTTAACTGAGCTGATCTCAACCAAGGTGGCTACATGTATGAACCTCAGATCATCAACCATACCCCAGCTTGCACTTGCTCCTCGCACCCACAACCGTTATGGCAACCGGGTTTTTGCAGTTTGTGCACCCCTTCTTTGGAACACTTTCCCATATCCAGGACGCACTCACCGTTAACACTGTCCAAAAAAAAAAAAAAAAAAGACTTATAACATACCTCTTTCAACTACAGTTTAAATGAATACTGTGAATAGTGTTGTATAAGTCGGTGACTTAAAACTGGGGAGCGTTTCATCAACATTTGTTGTCTGACAAGTTGTCAGATCTGACATCTTTCCTTGATTTTGATTGGCTGAGAAGCATCATTACTATGGCGACTGTCGTATAAAACAGACTTTGTCGGATAAAACATCCGACAAGTCCTTTCATGAAACGCTCCCCAGAAGTTACAACAGAACTTAAAACACAGTTAAAATGGTGTTCAGAATACCACCCCCTGATTAATAACTGTTTTAGCGGTGCTGTAAGTCGGTGACTTACAACAGAACTTACAACACCAGTTATAACGGTGTTCAGCATACCACCCTCTGGGGTGGTATTCTGAGGCTGTTTTAACTTTGTTTTAATCAAACGCGAATTAATGCGCTTATTACAACGCGAATATAAGTTCACGCGTTTCACGCGCCCCTTCCCCAGGGAACGATCTCATATGCTGAACCGTCCTAGACTCACCTCTAACGACTTTCCCTACTGGATAATATTTATGTGGTGGGTGTGGCTTTGATAACTTACAACACTGGTTAAAACAGTTCTCAGAATACCGATTGATGACTGTTTTGGCGGTGTTTTAAGTCGGTGACTTACATCAGAATTTCAACAGAACTTACAACACAGTTAAAACGGTGTTCAGAATACCACCCCTGTTATAATTTCAAAGACGCTTGGGGGGCGTTTCATGAAACAATTAGTCGGTGGTTTTCACCGACTAATTTGCTTTCAGCCAATCAGATGCGAGTATTTTCAGTAGCTTATAACATTTGTTGGTGATTTTCACCGACAAAACTCTTCATGAAACGCTCCCCAGATCTAGAAGCTAGGATATAATGATAAAAAAATTTATTTCGGAAACGAGGAACTACTCGAAGTAATTGGGGAGAATAAATATAAATGTTAATTGTTAACGTTTACCCGTGCTTCCCTTGGTGAGTATCTTCTGATTGATTGGTTCAGTGTGACTGCGTGGTCGTATATTTTAATGAACTCCCTTCTGTTGTTGTTATAAAGATCCAAAAGTTCGTCCTGGGCTGGGATGCCCTTTTCTTCAATCTCTAGCTCCCCATCCCCAGCCGTTCCTAGTTCCTCATCGTCATGACTGTTCAGGATTTCTTCTTTCTCCAATTCTAACTTGTTGAAGAGATCAGCTTGGACCAGAAAGATGAGCCCCAGGTTCAGACACAGAATTAATGTGGTGTTTGATGTCATGCTTTGCCGTAGGATCGGAGGGTTTTATTAGAGTTGCTCTTACTTCAAAACTAAAACGAAGTATTGTACGTTGACGGGCTATATGGTCTCTTGTATAGTGATGTTCCAAGTTATATCTGTTAAAGGTGGGGTGGAATAAAACAATTACACGATTACACTGCACTAAAAGTTGCTCGTAGCTGAGGAAAGATTGTTGTACATTAGCGAGGGCTCTCAGCTAAAAGAGGTTCTCGGTTCTATACAGTTAGAACAGTTGTTTAAATATCATTAGCTTGTTTAACGGACTCGTTTCTTTCTGAGGTAAGAGGTACTCGGTTCTACACTATTAGAACAGTTGTTTAAATATCATTAGCTTGTTCAACGGAGTTGTACCTACAACTGTTTTTTAATTGTGTGTAAAACAAATGTGGATTTTTTTTTTAAAACAACAGTTGGTAGGTTCATAATCTATCCAAGTTTATGAATTTGTTATCCGGCCAAGCTAATGTAATGATAATTGCATATCTCAGTACAGGATAAGTGAAGTTAACCGATGAGAATATCCGTGGTTGAAATAGAAATGACTACAAAATTACTTTTTATATCTTTCTCCTTTTGCCTCAAACATGTCGAAGATGTATTTATACTGCATAGAAATAACTGTTGTAATCCCTTTCAAATCTATTTCAAATAATCTATGATAATAAATTCCTAACATATTTGTTTCCTTTACTTAAATATTACAGTCATATATATATATAAGCCTTTCAACATGCACTCGTCAGAGTAAAATCGCATGAATAAACAGAAAGTAGAAAATCGAAACAAAATAGACGGAAACAACCCTAGTCGAAATCAAATAGTCTAAAAAAGAGATAGAAAAAAAAAGGAAAATAGGGCCAGAAAATATATCTTTAGGTATTTTATTTTCAAAGAAAACAGTCAAAAAAATTATTGAAATGGAAAAAAATATGAATGAAATATAATTTTAGACTGTCTAATTTGGAAAAAGCCAAAAATAAGGTGAAACGTAGGAAAATGTTTTTCTCATGAAATACTGCACACTGATCATGCAGCCTTCTGGGACGCGTCTTTTTTTCGTAACAGCGGTTTCATTCAAGAATAGCTGTGATACTTAAACTATTTTAGATGAAAGAAACGCCATTGTTATCGATTTTGATACAACGCGTTCTATCACATAATACCTGGCATTCATTGCTAGTCTTACATTTCAGACACGTTTGGAACATGTTTAAAACAATTAGTTTTACAAATGGTAACGGGCCAATGAAATTAAATGACCACTGACGATGAGCAAATATCATATGTTTTGGATATACATTTTTTTTTTCAGTTCTAATAAACGCCGATGTTCTACAAGCATCGAAAGAAACGTGAGGACGTAATGAATTTGGTAAAGTTGACTAAAAGTACCGTTTCCTGTACTTCGCCCATTGAACTGGGCTGGTTCTCCTTGGAAAAAAAAAAACCCAACCTGTGCCGATGAAATGGAATTACTTGACACGTCAGTTTTTAAATAACAACGTAAGAAATAGTAATACTTCTAAAAACCGTGTACGCCGACCTTTTATAGTGTACAGGGGCAATAAACATATGATTTTTTCCGCCAAAATACAGACCTACACGCTGTGCTAGAGTGTGATCAATAGACCACGTTGAACAATTGAGACGTTTCCATATGAGTAGATACATAGTGAAATATATTTCACAAAAAGATATATATATATATATATATATATATATATATATATATATATTACTATTTTTAATATAGGTTTTCTCGGTCAATTTCATGCTATTTCCATTCCAATTCATGAACGTGCATTCAATTTCACAAAACGCACGAGCAAGCAAATTTTCGGGCTTTCAAATTCAGAATCCGGTCAATCAATTTCATTTATGAGCTCTCTTATTTCGTATCCGTAAAATAAAAAAACACTAATGTGCGCTCAATTTGTATTTCCTACTTGTGCATTCAAATTCACGCATTTCATGATGAGCCTTTTAGGGGAATTCAGTTTCATTTTCAGGTGGTCAAATTTAGCATGTGTAGTGGAGAAGATAAGACAGATATTTGAAGAAGGGGGTTATGAGGGGGAGAGGGGGACTAGCGTTGGTTGGTCCATGGATCCTTCTAGGTCGGATGAAAAGAGCATATAATTTATACACAACCACCCGCACCCCAACACACACACACGAAAAAATCCTATTTTCAAAGGCTTCTATATATGTAGTATGTTTACACATTTTTAAAAGTTTCTTTAATTTTATTGCTCTGAATTTCCATCTCCTTGAAATTATATCATTTCCTTATAATTTTATGTTCACGTGTCATTCAGTATTTTTGTTTTCATTCAAAAAATATATATAAGGTTCAGTCAGTAGTGCATCCAAAAACACACGACATTTCTAACTTATATTTATAAACAAGACAACATCCAAAAACTAATTCTTATCAAATAATGCGTCAATTCAAAGTCCAAATGACAAAAAACATGTTCTCACAATCTCATGTGGAAGCCAATAAGAAAAGGCCGTGTGCAAGATTTTTTTTCCTAAGGGGGCAAAAATATTTCGATGCAGAGCCCTAAATCCAAAACATACAGCAGAAAGAGCTCGAGGGAACGAAGCGACCGAGAGGAGCTTTTGCATTGTTAGAATTGAAATATAACAATCTGGTGCACATTTTAGATGGAATTTGGGAAATTCTCAATAGAAAGGTAAGGAAAACATTGGAAAAAAAGTATTTCCGCTCAATAAAAAACTACTAGGGAAGGGAGCAATACGGTTGAAACCTGCTGTTTGTTTTTGTTTTTTTTTTCATATTCAGAGCTCCGCGGGTAACTTGCTCCTTTTTTCGTCTATATAATTATATTTTAAAACTCCAAAATCAACCAACTTCGTATTGCTAAGAAAAATAACAAACTTCCAACTCACTTTCAGAACCAGTGTTTTAAGTTATGCTTCATTATGACCATTGTTATTTTTCGTCTTACAAATCGTAGATACTTATTCAAAATTTCCTTTTTTATCCACCTTCTTCTGTATTACAGTGGATGGAAAAAAGACAAAGTGACTGTTCTAAATTTCATGTAGATGATTTTGAATTCGGTATTGTTCTTCCTCTTTTCGTTTTGCCTTAAGCTTGATTCTGTTTATCGCAAAACCATAAAACCTTATAAGATATTTCTGTTTTAAAAGACCTGTTTATGCTTGATTTTCCACAAAGTTTGGGTGCATTTGCTTCCATGCCTATAAGTGGCTAAAGAGAAGGCTGACCGTCAGTGGCGTAACAGCCGGGGGGGGGGGGCAGGGGGGCAGAGTGCCCCCCCCTGAAGGATTTTAGCGGGAAAATCCACCAAACCACCGGGAAAAAATGAAAGGGAGGGAAAGGAAGAAAAAGGAAGGGAGAAAGGGAAAGGAAGAAGAAGAAAGGAAAAGAAAGAAGAAGAAAGGAAACGAAAGAAGGAAAAGGGAAAGAAAGAAGGAGAAAGGGAAAGGAAGGAGGAGAACGGGAAAGAAAAAAGGAAAAAGGGGAAAAAGAAAAAAGCAAAGGGAAACAAAAGAAATGAGGGAAAATTTAGTACCCAAACCCTGGAGTTTCCGGGTGCTCCACTCCCTGGACCCCCGCAGTGGCTTTCCCTGTAGACCCCATCAGGGGCCCTAAGCCAGAACCCTGGGCCCCGCCCGCTAAGGGCTTCGCAACAAGTAACTCGCGGTGCAGGCTCACCTCCACATATTCTATTTCTAGACTTAGATACCGGGAAATTTTCGGCTCTGCCCCCCCCCCCCCCCCCCCCGATAACAGGCAGAGAATGTAAGAGGCCGGGAACAGTCAACGAACAATTCAAAGAAACGTCAGAGCTTCCGCGCTTCGCGCGGGAAGGGAAAATCACCATCCCTGCACCCTCCCCCTAGCATGCCTAGGGAGCGCGCTTTGCACTACCGTCCTCCTAAAATGAAATCCTAGCTACACCACTGATTCTAGACTTAATTACCGGGAAATTTTTGGCTATGCGTATGCCCCCTCCCCCCCCCCCCCCCCCCCCGATAACAGGCAGAAAGCGTAATAAGAGCGGGAACTGACAGCAAAAAACGTCGGAGCTTCCTGCACCCTCCCCCTGGGGAGCACTACCATCTCCCTAAAATGAAATCCTAGTTACGTCGCAGAAGATAGATTTAATTACCGACAACTAACAATTCAAAGAAACGTCGGAGCTCCCGCGCTTCGCGCGGGAGGGGGGAAACTCCCTCCTCCCTGCACCCTCCCCTCTAGGGAGCACTACATTGGCGTAAATTCCGGGGGTTGGGGATCTATCACCCCCACTTGGGGAAGAGGGGGGATGGTGTGTACAAATTCCCCCCCCCCCCCTTGCAGACACACTTTTTAAGGAAGAAAATATATTTTAATTAATCAGTTAGTAAAAATTCTGAATATCTATCATAAACAACCATCATATTTTAGAATTTCAACTTGAAAATGCTACTGAAAACAAAAAAGTGGTTATTTTCGGCTCGCTCGTCAAAATCTTAGGATTTCCATCCGATAATGCGATTAAAATTGAGAAAAGTGGTTATTTTTGGCTCGCTCGCTTCGCTCTTTCATCATATTTTAGAATTCTTATTCGAAAATGCGATTCAAAACCAGAAAAGTGGTTATTTTCTGCTCGCTCGCTTCGCTCGCTCGCAAAATAGATATCAAAATGTGTGTGAGAGGGAAAAACATCGTTTAAAAAGTTTTTCATCCCCTACTCCTCAAATTGGATTTACGCCGGTGGAGCACTACCGTCCTCCTAAAATGCAGTCGTAGCTACGCCACAGGTTCTAGACATAGACTAGTTACCGGGAAATTTTGGGCTCTGCCCCCCCTGATAACAGGTACCTGTTACGCCCCTGCTGACCGTTAAAAAGGGTGAACATATTGCCTTGATTTAAAGGACATAATTGAACTGAATTGTTGGAACATTGTAATCAATATCTTCAAAAGGTTTGCCAGTCTACTGCAGGGGTCAAACGATGGGTCTAATCCGTAAAAGGATGATATGGTAATTCTTTAAGGATTTTTAAACTTATGAAGCAATTCTGAATTTCATGACTTACCAGATGTCACTTGGTCTTGAGCAGACTAATACGAATCTTTGTAGACGTAAAGGGATGAACCGCAAAGACTTCAATGCGAGACCATATCAGGTTCCCGGTACATGTAACGCTGCGCAGCAATTTATAAAGATATCTGACACCCCTGCGCATGACTGTACCTCATGTATATGCATCAGCATGTAAAGTGACGTCACACTACTGCTGATGGCACCGGTGGCGCCGATTGGAGGGAAACTCGACTGTGTCAGTGTGGTTGTATTCATTTGTATTGTTCAGCTGTCTGATTGGTTCGTTGGAATAAGTAACGTTTCTGGTAGGATTTTATGTTCTCCGTGGAACGCCATAGTCAATATATGCCACAACAATACCCACCTCCACCGTGGCAGTTTTTCGCGTCAGAGCGTCCACGTCCTATCGCCAGACATCCACAAACGTGTGTGACCGTTATCTCATGCCTCCTCATGCATCGCATTTCCCTCCACTACAATGGCCACCATCTTCTTTCCCTTCCTATGCCTCAGAGGCTAGAGGTACTGTACCAGCCTGTTCTTTCTGCGGAGAGGCTAATCACGGAACATGACGGTGTAGACATGGGATTAAACTTCAGCGTCATCATTGTTGACAATTCGGACATAAGATGAAATCGTGTCCTTTCTACTAGGACAAAGGACAAGAAGAGAGCGCCACATGTTTCTTAAATGAAAACAAAGAAAATAAACAGTCTTGTCAAACTGTTAAGAATGTAAAGGATATCTCTACCCCCCCCTTTTTCTTCTCTTGATGTTAGGACTGTTAAAATTGATCAGTGTAGTACATGCAAGAGTAATATCATCATTTTACAACACAATTGATCCCACGTTTTGATAAAGGCATTCTTATGTGTTTTATAAATATAAGGGGACTTGTCAATAAATTTGATGATTTTTAAATATGTCTTATCAAAGGCTTTAATTTATGTAGGTATTATTGGACTCAATGAAACTTTTTGTAATGACAATGTATCTAATGATGACATATTTATTAAAAAAAAATAAAAAGGTTGCATGATCATTCGTAAAGACCGCAATAATCGTGGGGGTGGTGTATTAGTTTATTATCTTCTTCACTTACAGTATCTCGCAAGTTTGATCTTGAATGTGAAGAATTAGAAATGATTTGCCTTGAAGTACGATCAAAACTCTCTTCTCCTTTTATATTCTGCAGATTTCACATTCACTCACCGCGTGTCAAGTATATTATGTTTGTATAGACCGCCAAACGCTACAATAGGATTTTTCTGTAATACGCTTAGTAAAATGATCACTTAACTCCCTCCCAACATCACTGCCTTCCCTAATGACTTTTGTGATCCCTCCAAATAACTACTGCGTCCCCTCGCAATATTGTTGACAGCCGTTATATTGGGTGGGCGCGGATTTGCTGTATAAGTACCAATATTTTGGGTACGGAAATGGCCTGTATTATCATCCCCTAGTGATTCACGATTAAAAATGGCATGGCCCTTTTTAATCCCCTCAAAAGGCGAAATAAAAAGAGGAAATGGGTAAGAAAGAAAACTTAATGAAGAAAAAAGAAAACCCTGGGAGCGCTCGCTCGTTTTGCTCGCTTTCATTTCACGTATCTCAACAAATGCCGGTTATGATGCTATCCTAATGAAAGGAAATCGGTACACACCTTGCATGTTATACTAGGGAGGTGGAAGGAGAGACCTCCCTGGTTATACTATCCTTCTACTCATAAAATGTTTGTCAAATAATTGCATATACTTAGAAAGAAAGGTTGAGTGTTGCACCATAAATGCAACACTTGCAGCACCTTTCATGAAAAAGGTGCAAAGATGCGTCATTTTGTACTTGATTGCTCCAGGAAATGCCCGTCTGCACCCTTGAAGGTGCAACTTCGCGCCTTTAAGAATGCAGATTTTTTTGCATTCAAAATGGTACAAATTTGTTCCTTTCCTGAAGGGTACAACTCTAGCCACTGTACCTGAAAGGTACAATTTGCATCCTTAAGTGTGCATGGTTGTACCCTTAAAGGTGCCAATTGCTTTAGGGTGCAAAGTTGTACCCATAAAGGAGCTCCCACTGTTCCATTTGAAAGGTGCAAAAATGAACGATTTTTTTCTTAGTGCAAGGAGTCGAAGGGCATGACCTAAAACAGAAAAAAAATATTTTCAAGAGATTATCGCTTATACGCAATTGCCTATTAATATCAAACCAAACAAGAGAAAGGAAGGTAAAAATACATTACTAAAATAATGAGAATGAAGTAACAATACACTATAACCTGTTCTCATTAATTTAAAAAAACAAATTTTTCTCACTCCGCTCGCTCTTAAAGTATAAATACATGATATGGTCGAACACCAGGCACTCTTGTTCCCTCAGCATGGTGTCGGATATTACAGAAGTTTTGCAGAGGTGTGCAATTATTTTGGTAGAGAATCGCCTCTATCGCTTATAAAACATAAAAACTAATAGTTTCGGGTGCCAAACAATGACCCAAATAGCCTCATATTTGGCAATTAGGTGATCATATACTATACGTATTCAGATATCTTTGAGGCCCATTGAAGAGCATAAATTTTTCTTTGCTTGCTGCGCTCACTTGAATAACATTTAGACACACGATAGTATGGAGGGCAATTTAGACATGTAAGCGAGTTGACCGAATAGATAATTTACATACTTATAGACAGGCCTGTAGTGTATTTTGAAGACAAAATTTATTTCTTCGCTTGCTTGGCTCGCTCGTCATATTTCTAATCAGGGTTATATTGAACAGGAAAGGATAATTGCACCATTGAGGTGTTAGAATAGAGTTATATTTAGAAAGGAGGCGACCGATTATACCAATGAAGACGTTTCATTTTTTTTCATCAAAATAGTGTTTTGTTTTTGTTTTTGTTTTGTTTTGTTTTGTTTTTGTTTGTTTTTTTTGGGGGGGGGCGGGGGTTAGCTAGTTTCGCTAATTCATTCATGGTTTAGACAGTAACAAAGTGCCGAAAAGTCATAAATTGGCATGTTGCCAAAGTTCTCATAAGCCTATGTGAATTTGATGACAACCCTTTCCCAGCTTGGTCGCTTCGCTTCCTCGCCGAGAATATTCCACAATTGACAGTCAGAAAATATTCCATCATCCCCAACCACGAACACAAATCAACACACCTGCGGTGTTAATGCAAGGGAACACAACATGGCGTCCATTTTGAATTGGCTTAAGGGTGAATTTTATACAAATGTATGCAAATTAGGAGTTAAGGAGTAGTTGTAAGCTGTTAATGATATAAGCATGTTCCTTGGGTCCCTAAACATAAGTAAAGACAGTGAAATTAACTTTCTACGAGTCTCAGATCTATAGATGTATGCTAAAATGGGTTTTGCTTGTCTACTGTAGTCAACATGGTGGCGCATAATCCTTAAAGATTATGTTTTGTCCCTCATTTTCCCCCTTGTTTTCTCTCTCTCTCTTTTGCGTTTTTTTTTTGCGCCCCCTCAAAATGCCGCCCGGGGCACTTGCACCCCCCTAGATACGCCACTGATTGTATGCAAATTTATGCAAATTAAGAGACAGTGGATAGTTGCTAGTAATGCTATGATAAATCTCTTTCATCCCCTACCCTTGGATAAGGACACTGAAATTAATTTTCCCTTGAGTATCAATTGAGGTAGAGTTTTAAAATGCAATTTGGCAGCCATTTTGAATTAGAAAAAGGCAAATTTATGCAAATTTATGCAAATTAAGAGTCAGTGGATAGTTGCTAGTAATGCTGTGATAAATCTCTTTTATCCCCTAACCTTGGATAAGGACACTGAAATTAACTTTCCATGAGTATCAATTGAGGTAGAGCTTCAAATTTCAACTTATCAACCATTTTCAATTTAAAAAAAAAACTAATTTCATGCAAAATTATGCAAATTAGTAGTTAAGGAGTAGTTGTAAGCTGGTAATAACGCCATAATAATGTTCCTTGACCCCGAAAACATGGGTAAAGACACTGTAATTAGCTTCCTATGTGTCTCAGATCTAGAGATATCGGTTAAAATAAGTTCTGCGTGTTTAATGTGGTCTAATATGGCGGCCATTTAAAAGTGAAGACAGGGTTAATTATATGCATATTTATACAAATTAAGAGTCAGTGGATAGTTATAACTTGCTAGTAATAACACTATAACAGTTTTATCCCATCTCCTAACTGAGGACACTGAAATTAACATTGCATGAGTATCATATGAGATAAAGTTTTAGAACATGCAAAATGGCAGCTATTTTGGTATGGAAAAGGCTAATACAGAGTTTAGAAGCAGCTGTAAGCTGGTAAGTATGCCACAATCATGTTCTCATACCTTAAAAGCATTGGTAAAGACACTAGCTATCTTTGTGTTTCAGATCTAGAGATATTGGCTAAAATAGGTTCTGCATGACATTGTGTACTGTGGTCTGATATCACGGCCGTTTAAAAGTGAAAAGGAATTAATAATATGAAAATCTATGCAATAAAGAGTCAGTGGAGAGTTATAACTTGCTAGTATTGCAATGATAAATCTTCTTCATCTTCTAACCATGGATAAGGACACTAAAATTAATTTTCCATGAGAATCAATTAAGATTATAACATGCAAGATATGGAAGACATTTAGGATTGAAAACAGGCTAATCTTATGTAAATTCGTGCATATCATTAGTTAAGGAATAGTTCCAAGCTGTTAATAATGCTATTAACATGTTCCTTGTACGCCAAAACACAGGTAAGAACACCAAAATGTGTTTTCTAATTGATATCTGAAAATTGAGGAGGCGCTGTGGCTCAGTGGATAGAGCAGTGGTCTCGTAACCGGGAGTACCCGGGTTCGAAACCAAGTGGATGCGCTAATGCCCTTTGGTAAGGTATTAATCCTCATTACCAAGTCCTTCGGAGGGGACTTAAAGCCGTCGGTCCCCTGGTTGCTTACTAACAAGCATACACATGCTTTCTTAGCAGTCAGGTAAATTAACCAACCATTTAACCAACCAACCATATAGGCTAAAAGAGTGTATTTATAGCAGCAATTTGGAATTGTTAAGGGTTAATAATAGGCAAATTTATGCAAATTAAGAGTCAGTGGATAATAATACTTGCTAGTAACGCTGTGATAAATCTCCCTTATCCAGCGCTAACCATGGACAGGGACACTGATACTGACTTTCTTTGAGTATCACATGAGACAAAGTTTTCAACATGCGGCATGGCAGCCATTTCGAATTGAAAAATGGTTAATATTATGCATATTTATGCAAATTAGGAGATATGGAGTATTTATTCGGTGGTGATATTGTCGGAATCACGTCCCCCGACCCCCCAAACATAAGTAAAGACACTAAATTTAGCTCTCTGTATGTCTCAGATCTAGAGATATAGGCTAAAATAGGTTATGTGTGAATACTGTGGTCTGCCATGGCGGCCATTTAGAAGTGAAAGGGAGTTAATTTTATGCAAATTTATGCAAATTAAGAGTCAGTGGATAGTTGTAACTTGCTAGTAATGCTGATTAATCTTCTTCATCACATACGCTAGGATATAAGGACACTGAAATTAACTTTCCATGAGTATCAATTGAGGTAGAGTTTTAAAATACAATTTGGTAGCGATTTTCAATTGAAAAGGGGGCTAATTTCATGCAAATTCATGCAAATTAGGAGTTAAGGAGTAGTTGTGAGCTGGTAATAATGCCATAATCATGTTTCTTGACCCCGAAAACATAGGTAAAGACACTAAAATTAGCTCTCTACGTGTCTCATATCTAGAGATATGGGCTAAAATGGGTTCTCTGTGTCTCACCATATGTCTACTGTAGTCTGGTATGGCGGCCATTTTGAATTTATGCAAATTGATGCAATTTATGCAATTGATCCACTACTTCATTTTTGGGTTAATTTTTAGTATGTTGTTTTTATGGTTTTACTAAACACTCGGGTCGCGGCTCACTGGGTATGGGGCGCCAAGTGTTAAGTAAGTTATTTGGTCCAAAACTGCACAATTTAGTGTCAAATAAGTTCACTCAAAACTTTATTTATTTATAGAATTCACGAACAGTGAACCATGTTCGTTACAAAATGAAATGCAACGGACGATTTTGCAACAAAAACCTCCCACCAATATTATAAACATACAGAATTTATAATTGTGATATCTCATTAAGCTATATTCACTTGCCCGGGCATAGAATATGTTTCGTTACAAACACTTTGTGCATAGCAGAGGGCGGGAGGATCAGTTTACCAGAATATGCTTGTGGACGTGGCTATGAGGGCTTTGATTTCACTGTACACTGACTGTAGTTTTGGACCGAATAACGTAGTTAACACTTGGCGCACCATACCCAGCTAGCCGCGACCCGAGTGTTTTTCAGCGCGACGCGACCCGAGTGTTTAGTAAAAGCCGTTTTTATGGCTATTCCAGATTATATGCAAGTGGAATCGTTTCTATTGCAATTAGTTCTGGGGTTTTTGTTTGTTTTTGTTTTTTTCTTCATATTTTGACTGTATTAAGTATGCGATGACTACCTATGGTTCGCAAGGAATTCCACAAAAGTTTAACCAAAGAATCGTGAAATGTTGGAAACATACTTTACACAATATGCTCCAGGAACCACCTGATGTAACTTCAGTGCCTACATATCGTATATATCTTGCAGATATGATTTAGACAAAGTGTGTCATTCGATCGGGATGGATCAGAGGCGTCGATCCATTTTTCGGATGGGGGGGGGGGGGGGGGGGCAAGACGACCAAGCGGAGATGAACCCACGGCTACTATTTGTACGCATACACACACCCTCACACACACACACACATATATATATATACAACATAGGCCTATATCAACGTGAAGCATTTTCAAATTGGGGAAATTAGGCAACTTGCTATGTGAACCATCCTCCTTTTTTTTTCAATTTTGCGAGCGAGCGAAGCGAGCGAGCAAAAAATAACAAATTTCTTGTTATGAGAGAAGGGTTTAGTTATCATATAGGCATAAATGATACCTAATATATATGTATATGGTTACCTCGTTGCCAAATACGAACTCTACTTTGTCACATCGTTGGTCCATTGTTGCTGCCCTCCAAACCACTCTGTTTTTTAATATTACGAGCGAGCGAAGCGAGAGAGGAAGCACACATGGTAGATGTAGTAAACCCTTCGGCAAATTACGCTGTGAGCCAATGAAACATCTACATTATCTATTCGATCTCATCTCACCGAATTCGTTTGCTTTTCAAAACCATTAATATGAAACGAGCGAGCCCTTTTATTTCTTCCTTTTTTCTATATCCTCCCCTCTCTTCACTCTCTTATCACATTTATAGACATATTAAGGAAAGTACAATGTAATAATGATTCTATTTTGTTAGTTTATTTTCCTGAACTGCCATCTTGTTTAACTTGTCTACTGATGGGGCTACCCTGTATAATAAATACTGAATAAATAAATAAATAAATAAATAAATAAATAAATAAATAAAAAAGAAAGAATACTAGGTAGATAAACTGAACTTTAAATAAAGTGTAAGACTGCAAGGAAGGGAGAATGACAGAATGGAAACGAGGAAGAATGGAACGAGTACAAAGATGAACTGTGGGAAATTAATAAAAGAGGAATACAAACAATGAAAGAAAGGAATGATATGAGTAAAAGTGTAAAATTGAAAGAATTTATTGGCCAGGTTTAACAGTGATAAAGATTTTTGTGGGAATTGTGGGAAACAAAGAACACATTTTAGGGTTAAAAAAAAGGAAGGGAAATACAGAAACAGAGAATATCATTGGTCTTATGGAAATTGTGATAAAATGCACCAGAAAAATGAGGATAGATGGGGAAGAGATGAATTGCAGAAGAATATAAAATCACAATGAAGAGAAATGAAGGCGAATATGAAAGGCAAGAAATATCTAAGATGTACATACACATGTAGGCATGATTAGCAATGTTTAAAAATTGTTGATAATTTCAAATCTGTTGTTACTTAAAGAAATCGAGAATTTTCAATAAAATTTTCCCATCGTGTGGGCCTATTTGAAGACACCATTAAAAAAAGATTGGCTCAGCGAGCCGCGACCCGAGTGTTTTCCAGCGCGCCGCGCCGCGACGCGACCCGAGTGTTTAGTAAAAGCCTCCTTGAGGGGTAAGACGGCCCCCTCGAGTGTGAAGGAATATCGACGAAAATGTGATGGAGATCACAGTATATGCTAGAGCTCAAAAAGGCTGTTAAGCAAAGGACTTGCAGCAGCATACCAGCTGTGCTAGCATCTGCGTCCCGAGAGATACGGGGAGGCGAGCGGTCAGGCCTAAAGGTCCGTTTTTCCACTCCCATGTGGCCCGTCTTACCCGAGGCCTCGGGTAAAACGGCTCATGGGGACCGAGCGGGCTTTGCCTCCGCGCAAAAAAAAAAGGAAAAGGAGGGAAAGGGGAACAGGAAAGAAACGGGGAAAAGAAGAGGGAGAAGAAAAGAAAATGGTCAAAGAAGGAGATTGGGGGCCGAAAGGGCCTTACTTCTCAGACTGTTGCCCCCCCCCCCGCAAAAAGAAAGAGAGAGAGAGAGAGAGAGAGGGGGGGGGGTAATATTAGTTGCGATTTTCTCCGCCAACAATTTGTGGATCGGGTGCCGAAAGGCCCTTGCCTCTCCCCTCCCTAACTAACAAAGAAAGAGAGAGAGGAAAGAGAACAAAAATTAGGAAGGAGAAAAGAATTTTTTTTTTTAAATGAAAGAAGAAAGTTAAGGGAGATTACATGCGATTTTTACCGTTAACAATGTGTGGATCGGGGACCGAAAGGCCACTGCCTCCCCCCCCCCCCTCCCCGGCAAAAACAAAAGAAAGGAGAGGAAAGAGAAAAATTTCGTAATTTCAAATGTATCAGCTTTTAGCTGTCATCTTGAATATTGTCCATTGGTGTAAATCCCGGGGGAAGGGAGGACAGATCCCCCAACCACTTTTTGGAGAGGGGGGGGGGGGGGGGGGGGGGGGGGATGGGGTGTACAAATATCCTCCACTTTTTAAGGAAGGCATGATATTTTGATTAATCAGTTAGTCAAATTTTTGGTAATCTGTCATTAACCGACCATTATATTTCAGAATTTCTATTTTAAAATGCGATTAAAAACCAGAAAAGTGGTTACGTTGAGCTAGCTCGCTTTGCTCGTTCGTAAAATGATTTTTTTTTTAAGGGGGGGGGGGGGGGAGTAGGTGCTCCTGCATTATGAATAAAAATTTTTTTTAAAAATAATCCCAATGGGGGCACGTGCCCCCTGTGCCCCCCCCCCCCCCCTCGATCCGCGCCTGTGTCCAACCAACTTTGGGCAATATTTTTACCCACGGGAAGCATAATCCAGTTAGGGTACAAAATTGATAAGCAATGGTTACTTTAGAATGGGCAAAATTTCCATCAAATTGATAAAAAGAAATGCTCAAAGAAATGCCCCAAACTGGTTGGACACACAATTACCCTCATGGCACATTTTAACCCAATATGTTTTTAAAGTTTAGGGAAGGCCATTAGGTCTTTGAATCTTTTAACACCGTCTGCTTACTTGAATCTCAAAGAAGAATGCCTTTCCAAAGCTTCGGAATCATTAAGGTAGTGTTCTAAAAACGCAAGAAAATCTTCTTGAAAAGATATATAAAAGCAGATCCACAAAGCGTCATTAGAGGAAATATCATTAGTCAAAATTTACAACTATTGATACATTTCACAAGCTTCAAGTCAAGAGAAATTTCTTTTTTTTTCCATAGCTCGTTGAGAGAGATAATTACATCACTGGAATTTGACTCTAATTGTTCAGCCAACTCATAGACCTTAAAAATTTCCTCTGTTGAAATTACAGAGAGTGTAGGTGGGAGGGAAGTATATAGAGTATGGCGGGCCTTTCCTGATATAAGTCTCTGGATTGATTGTACTTCCACTCGGGTGGTTGTACATTTACTAGGATGGATTTACATCTACTTACTAGGGGAGGAGTTAACACCAGAGCCTATATGATCCACTTGGCCGGTCACAATTATCTTTCTCAGTACGCTATTGCCTGTAAATGCATGTCCCCCGTACATGCCGTACATTCGAAGAACAATTGTTTTTTTTTTTCCAGATTTAGATATATTATCACAAAACAAGGCTCCTGTGAACAAGAACCACGCAAGAAAGTCATTTGCGAGGAACGTTCCTTGTGAAGAACTTTTCATGCGCAGAAATATCATTTTTGATGCATTTGTGTTTAAGTTTTTGGACATTTCAAAATTTTACTTGTTCGCTGACAATGAGTAAAAGCGCTTAACTAACAATGAGTAAAAGCGCTTAACTAATGACGATTATTGACACCATCTTTTTAGGGGGCACTTGAAACTTTCGATTTATTTAGCGCATAATAATCGAACCTTAATTCTCTATGCGCTTTACATTGGAAGGAAAAGAGTATGCTTACATAAACATAATTACCTAGGGGGACAAGAAACAAACAATAAATTATATTACACTATTGTATGAAAAGGTAAGTACAGGTTCAATACCTGTATTTGTACATGGTGGAATATTTGTTATCATGAGGTACTACCTTGAATTTCCCCAATGTAAACAGGTATTAATCATCTTCATATGCTTACATAAACATAATTATCTAGGGGGACAAGAAACAAACAATAATTATATTACACTATTCTATGAAAAGGTAAGTACAGGTTCAGTACCTGTATTTGTATATAGTGGAATATATGTTATCATGAGATACTACCTTGAATTTCCCCAATGTATACAGGTATTAATCATCTTCATAATCAAGCCACCTTTATTGTTTTGCAAAAGTACATCGTGGGATCCATCATTTTTTATTTTTATTTTTTGAGTTTGCATTTATTCTTACTTTAATTATAAACATACAGGCATGAAAATATAGCAACTACAAAACAGAATGAGCTTGTTTTATGATTATCATCTCAATTACATAGATATTGAAACCAAATAACCATGCAGTGTTACCCAACAAAAGAAATAAGTGGAAAGGTTGATTGACATCTTGACAATTAAAATTTGAAAATTGTCGGGGTACAAAGTACGTAGTTTATTCTCATTTCAATAAAAAAAAAACATACAGGCATAACAAAACATAGTAACTCCAAAGCAGATATTTAATGAGCATGTTTTATGATTATCATCTCAATTTCCATAGATATTGAAAACAAGTAACCATCTGGCTCCATGCAAAGCTAGTATCAGAGAGAAGAAAGGTGAAAATCATAATTGCCTCGCAAAAAATGTGAATAATAATTAGTCACTCAAGGTCGTGAAACAATGTTTGCAAGCAGGTTCATGCAAAGTATGATTACACACAAACCCACCCACACGACGTGGGTTTGTGTATATATTTATTTCTGTATTTTATTCAATCAAATACAATCATAATATTTACAAACAAATGAGATCAGCGTGAATCAAACAAGATCAAACATAAATCAATAAAAGAAATAAAGAGAGAAAGAAATAATAACAAATAAAAAGTGCAACAATATATAATAATTACACATTAAGTAAATAATGCAATGCTGTGACACGGATCCCTAGTGGAAATATTTTTAAAAAACTATTTGTTAGTTTTAAAGTTAACATTATTATGAAGAAAGTATCAAATTCATTGCATAAATCTCCATTTCCTGAAGTGAATCGGAAGATTGTTATTTTTCCTGGCAATCTTATATTCTATAGCTCTTTATCGGTAATAGCAAATGTTTTGAATCCATCAAAAATTGAAGATTTTATTTTGGAATTTGCATAAGTAAATAGTATTTCAACAGGAGAAATAAGAAAGTGACTGAGGAATTTTCCTGATCACAGCCAAATAGTTTTTTCAAATGTTGAAATATTCAGTGGTCTATCGACTTTTTGTTCAATACTGTGAATAGTGCCTCGCCAAATGGGTTTAATAACAGGGAAATCAATAAAGATATGAACGTAGTTTTCTGAAGCAACATTACAAAATGAACAGTTAGAGGAGTCTTATGAGTCTTTTCTTTTTTGTTTTAAATAGAAAATCGTTCAAACCTATTGTTCTGTGAAATAATTGTAAAAATAGAACGAGCGAATTCGAGTGTTTATGGAACTTTTGAAATTGTTTACATGAGTTGCACCCTAACTGACCTTTTCAGGGTCATATAGGTCATTCCCAATTTGCCTTTCCGGGGTACTTGAGTCTAATATGACATTATAAAATTATGCATATTTGGGAATCTTTCTAGTTGAAACGAATTTGGTTCTGATTTCAACAAAGTTCAGATGGGATTAGCCATCAATCTGGTATATTTTTTATCCAAAAAAAAAAAAAAAAAAATCATTTCCTCCTATCCTGAACACTTAAATCAAAATCCAAAATAGTTATTCAAATAACTTGCTGTCACGATGGGGAGAGTAAAGAAAATCCCTAGTGTATATATTTATATATATTTCTCTATCTAGCCAATCTTGATATAAATTTAAAACTAAAAGCTTTTGATTTCGAACAAATATTGGCATTATACCAGATACATTGACAGGCACCAATTAGAAGAAAAAGGTTGATCAAATTCAATTTTAGACAAAACATTTGAAGGAGCATAGGTTTTCCATAAAATATCTTAATTTGTTGCTAAAATTATGGGAGAGATAGACGCTGGTCATGAACGGACGTGTTTGATTCTAGCTCCGTGACCCATGGCTTTTGTGTTCTAAAGCAGCCGAGATTTTCATCTTTTCATCGAATTTATCTTCTTATTCTCATCTTAGTGGATATTATCTATATTCTGCACATTAGTGGACCTATATTTCATCTTTGGTGATCATGGAAGCGTCGTGGTCTGGTGGTTCTGACTCTCGTCTTTCAATCAGAGGGTCGTGGGTTCGAATCCCAGCCATGGCGTTAATTTCCTTCAGCAAGAAATTCATCCACATCGTGCTGCACTCAACCCAGGTGAGGTGAATGGGTACCTGGCAGGAATTCATTCCTTGAAATGCTTGCGCGCTGGCGGCTGCCGGGCTAAAGCCAGGGTAATAATATCCAAGTCCTTTGGAAGCGCATAGAGACGTTATATCATAATGTGATATGCGCTATACAAGAACTGTATATTATTATTATTATTATTATTATTATTTGCTGTCTACTTCTGGACCTTTTCTAATAGCCATGACAAGGAGCAAATGGAACGCCGCCGACTTTTGAGGCCTCCTCGACCCTCTCGTGAGTAAAATTAAGGCTACTCCCATTGATGAACTAACTACCCAGCTAACAATTGGACGTTTTCTGAACGTTCTTGAAACATTCCAAGTTCGTTATTTAGACGTTTTGTCAAAACGTTTTCAGAACGTCTTTTTGTGGAAGGTTTTCGACGTATTTAAAACGTTTCAAATGGACGTTAAAAGAAGGTTTTTTAAACGTAGAAAAACCCAATAAAAAACCTTTCAAAATTTTTAAGGATCTGCTGAAAACCTTTTGGACGTTATAGACGTTCTGTGGATGTTCTACAGACGTCCACAAAACGTTTTATTGGACATTTGTAAAACGTGTTTAAAACGTTAAAAAAAAATAAAAACCTTTTATGCATTTGCTTTGCAGTCTAGGGACCTGCAGAAAACCTTTAGACGTTGTACAAACGTTTTGAGAACGTTCAAAAAACCTTTTAAGAACCTTTAGAAAATCTTTTAGAAACGTTCGGAAAACCTTTTAAGAACCTTTAGA
This sequence comes from Echinometra lucunter, assembly GCA_029962745.1. Lineage (NCBI taxonomy): Eukaryota > Metazoa > Echinodermata > Echinoidea > Camarodonta > Echinometridae > Echinometra > Echinometra lucunter. The sequence continues at coordinate 26,421,884 of CM057157.1, forward strand.
AAACCTTGTAAGAACTTTTTAAGAATGTCCAGAAAACCTTTGATAATTATGATTAAAAAAGAAATTATCCTGAAGAGAGGTTCTTTCAGTAGAATCCGCTTAATATTCTATGATACTAGCAGTCCTCCTGTAATCCTAACAACCCTATGCCTATATCCTATATCCTATCCTATAATCTAAACCTATGTACTGAACTCTTGTCAAGTCTTTCTATATCATAGGGACCAGATTGCAATGACCGTTAAAAAATAGTTGACGATTACAATTTTTGAATTTAGACCCAGAAATACCTCTTCGAATTGCATTTTGGGCATTACAATCAATGTTTTGCATTATTTTTTTTCATTTGTTGAAGAAGAGTGTTTTTATTTGCTCATTCATAACAAAAAATAGGTCAGGTAAAAACGTTCTGTACACGTTAGGTAGTGGACGTTTAATTTTGTAACGTCCGATAACGTTTTACAAACGTTTTGTAAAGGACGTTTCATTTTGTAACGTCCATTGACGTTTTAAAAACGTTTTCAAAAAAAACCCTGTGCTTTGTGGTAAATGCGAAGTCCAAACTTTGACGTTATATGTACGTTTTAAAAACGTCCGTTTTAGACGAAGACGTACAGAACCTCAAAAAAAACTTTGAGGAAACGTTTTGAAAACGTTATGTGTTTGCTGGGTACAGTCATTACCCCAAAAGTTGGTGACAACTATACTGCGAACGATTCTCCACGAGATATAGACGATGGCTGTCGCACGAACAAGCATTTCATCGCGGCAGCGCCAGCCGGCCCGCCCGGCATACCTAGCCTGAGCTAGTACCAGCTAGCAGTGAATCAGCAGGGCCGGCCTGGAGCAAACTGAAGACTCGGTTAACAGTGGCGGATCCAAAGGGGGGGGGGGGGGGTTGAGTCGCAAGCCCCCACCCTCCCTTAATTTTTGCTTGGCGCCGAAGGCGCCGCTACCTAAAAAAAAAAAAAAAAAAAAGGAAAGGAGGAAAACAAAACAAAACAAAAGAACGTCGGCGCAAATTAAAATTGTATCACCGGCGCCGGCTAGTGTATCTTCTTCTCCTTCTTCTTCTTCTTCTCCTCCTCCTCCTCCATTATGTACAGGCCACCGTCGGGTGTGTTCTCGTATTGCCGTGCAGGTGTATGTACAGTGTCTCGATAAAAATCTGTAGGCTAATAGGCGCCGCTTGATTGAATTCAAACAACGAGGGCGCTAGCGAGACTAATCGGCACGCTTGATTCGAACATCGGCGCCGATCAAGACTAATCGGCGCCGCTTGATTCGAACACCGGGGCAGGCAAGACCAATCGGCGCCGCTTGATTCAAACACCAGGGGCGCTAGCGAGACTAATCGGCGCCGCTTGATTCGAACACCGCCGCCGGTCAAGCCTAATCGGCGCCGCTTGATTGGAACACCGGCACCGGGCAGGACTAATTGGCGCCGCTTGATTCGAACACCGCCGCCGGTCAAGCCTAATCGGCGCCACTTGATTGGAACTTCGGGGCCGGGCAAGACTAATCGGCGCCGCTTGATTCAAACACCGGGGGGGGGGGGGGGGGCGCTAGCGAGACTAATCGGCGCCGCTTGATTCGAACACCGCCGCCGGTCAAGCCTAATCGACGCCGCTTGATTGGAACTCCGGGGCCGGGCAAGACTAATCGGCGCCGCTTGATTCAAACGCCGGGGGCGCTAGCGAGACTAATCGGCGCCGCTTGAGTGGAACACCGGCGCCGGGGAAGACTAATCGGCGCCGCTTGATTCTAACACCGGCGCCGGGTAGAATCGGCACCGCTTGATTCGAAGCTACAACTAGTTAGAAGTTGATTGATAGTGGGCCGCTAGCTGTTAATCAGCGTTGGAAATTCTAGTGTAATTATATATGACTATGATGGTTATTATTCATTATAATAGTAGAGAGACTGGATAATATTTGAGTTTAGTGAGGGATAATTTAATTCATGATTATTGAATTTTTGTATTTGTTTTATTTCTTGAAATACGCCATAAAAAAGCCACTTTGTTGTTTAATTTCTATTTTAGTGGAACATATTCATCAGGTAACAGGTTAATCAGAAGCTTAAATCCAAAGTAAGTTTACCTGCATAACCTGCAAAACAATCCACAGAGCTCTGTTTTGAAATATTTGGATCATTTTGATAGGCATTGTATATCAAGTTTCATCCATTATAAGGTTACAATAGTCATTAGGATGTATCATTGTGTAATACATGTAAGATATAAAAGGATAATGTCTCCGTCCATGTATGGTCTTAGTCTTCTCAGCATAAAAAAGGGTTACGTAAGCTTTTAGATCGCAAATAATCTTTGTAATTTGTTACATAATTATTTGTTATATAATTCTTTTTATTTCTTTATTTTTTTAGAGAGAGTAGAAATTTACATTCATTTATCAGCCTGTACAAGGATAAAGAGTCAAAGCCCTTCCGCAAGTGAGATGAACAAATAGATGATTTTAGATATCTTTAGGCCCATCATGTATTTTAATGAAGAATTATCACATCTACCATAAAAAAGAGTGTATATATTTTTCCTCGCTCGCTACGCTCGCTCGTATAATATTCAGATACAAGATGGATTTGGGAAAGCAAACGCATTCGGCGAGCGCGGTCCATCATGTATTTTGATGAAGAGTTATCACCTACCATAAAAAGAGTGCGCTCGCTCGTGTAATTAGATGCAGGATGGTCTTTGAAAGAAAATAAATAAGGTAAGAGAGGTCGCAAAACATATCAAAACATATATCTTAAAGGCCCATCGTGTATTTGGATGAAGAACTTTCCTTTTTATTATGTCTTTTTCCTCGCCCGCTACGCTCGCTCGTATAATATTCAGATACAAGATGGATTTGGGAAAGCAAACGAATTCGGCAAGCGAAGTGATCAAATGTACATGTACATAAGTTAAATATCTCATTGTTAATTCCATCGTGTATTTAGATGAAGAATTATCACTTCTACCATGAAAAAGAGTATTTTTTTTCCTCGCTCGTATGATATTAAGATTTAGGATGGTCTTTGAAAGCGAATGAATCAGGCGAGAGAGGTGACCAAATAGATAATTGAGATATCTTTTAGGCCCATCATGTATTTTGATGAAGAATTATCATTTCTACCACAAAAGAAAGTATATATATTTTTCCCTCTCGCTATAAGCTCGCTCGTATAATATTGAGATACAAGATGGATTTAGGAAAGCGAACGAATTCGGCAAGCGAAGCCCATCATGTATTTTTATGAAGGGTTATTATCTACCGTAAAAAAGAGTATATAAATATCTTTCCTCGCTCGCTGCGCTCGCTCTTATAATATTTAGATGCAAGATGGTCTTTGAAAGAAAATAAATTAGGTAAGAGAGGTGACCAAATATATCAAAATAGATATTTTGAAAATCCCATCGTGTATTTTGATGAAGAACTTTCATTTTTATGATATGTATTTTTCCACGCTCGCTATAGGCCTATATACGCTCGCTCTATTAAGATAGGCCTACAAGATGGATTTGGGAAAGCAAACGAGTTTGGTAAGGGAGGTGATCAAATGAACATGTATAAGCTAGATATCTCATTGTCTGATGTCTGAAATTGTGTGAAATATGAAACAATAAACTGAATATGAAACTGTTAATTCCATCTTGTATTTGGATGAAGAATTATCACTTCTACCATGAAAAAGAGTTTATATATGTTTTCCTCCCTCGCTGCGCTCGCTCGTATGATATTAAGATTTAGGATGGTCTTTGAAAACGAATGAATCAGGCGAGAGAGGTGACCAAAAGATAATTCAGATATCTTTAAGCCCATCATTAGTTTGATGAAGAAATATCACGTCTACGAAAGCGAGTGTATATTTTTTCTCGCTCGCTGCGCTCGCTCGTATTATATTTAGTTACAGGGTGTTTTCGGAAAACAAACACATTCGGCAAGAGACAATGAACAAAATAAGGGAAATATGATAGAGGCACACAATAGAACATGCCTCGTGGGATTTATACGGTTTAATTTATCGACGTTGGTCGCCGGTAATTTGTCGGCAATCTGGCCTCTACACCCCCCCCCCCACCCCCAATTGAAAAAAAAAACGACCCTGCCAGTAGAAATCCTTTATTTTGAGAAATTCTATTTATTTGCCGCCGATAAAACGCAAAAACATGTGCGCCGCTCGGTAGCAAGCCCGCCCCCCCCCCCCCCCTTGGTCAAAACCGGGATCCGCCTATGGTTAAGGTGAGTTTTGTTATAGGATTAACGGTAACCCGAGCTGATTCACTTCTTGTATATCAGACCGTCATAGATTTAGTCTTGTCCTGTGAACAAAAAGAAAAAAACATGACTTCGTTATGTTAAGCGTTAGCAGTCAAGAGTGAAGCCCCACATAGTATAATTTTCGTGTGTGATATTTCTACTTTTACTGCATTTACATGCCACCTGCAGCAGTTTCATAGTTCTGACAGGGTGCTTGCAACGAGGTACAGGCAAATTTACCAAAAGTGGTAGGTATGTGCCGCGGGCGAGACAAAAAACGGGCTTTGGAACGGGCTTGTTGGGGGAAAGGACGGTCTTCGGAACGGGAAATGTTTGTGAAAACAGGGGTCACTGTACATGCTCTAAGGGTTCGCCTGCGTGTGAGTTCGTACGTATACCTATGGAACGGGCATACATGCATGCAGATAATGTTAGCCCGGAGAAGCGACATGGGTGCTGGGTGCTCGCGCAGAGGCGATGGTCGGACAGCACTGACTGGCCTGCGTGCGGCACGATGCAAAATGCTATGCTATGCTTTGGAATGGTTTTCTTTCTTCTTTTTCTCTATAATAAGAAAAGGCAAAACGATGATGACAAGGCTATAACAAAAACGATGACAAGGTAAAGAGAAGAACAAATCTCGGAGAGAGAATGAGATGTTCCGAGGTTGTGCTTGCCCGGGTACGGTGCAGACGTTGAGTCGGGGGGGGGGGGGGGGATGATGGAACATGTCGGGTCAGGAAGGGCTGTCCCGGCTGTACTTTGTCGGGTATTCTTGCTTGATCCTTCATCATCCTTGGCAAGTTTTGATATTACGCAATTGGCGCGCTCTCTGTATACCGACGATAGTGTACCGTGATGATGGGGTCGTCCAGTAATCGGGTTACCCAGCCCTCCATCGAGTCCGGATTGGAATCTACAAAGTTTATAGAAAATATGGCATTATTTTGTCTGTCGCTCGCTTCGCCCTGGTAGAAACAGGAAGCGAGGTGCCCAAATATTTGGCAAATAAGTGATCGAATATTATTTAGATATCTCATATTATGACGAAATAAGAATTCTACCATAAAGAAGAATTAATAATTTGCCTCGGTCGTATAGATGATGGATGGTTTCGCTTTTTTTGGCAAATAGACAATCGAATACATAATGTGGATATCTTATGTTTAAATGTATTTTCATGACAAAATAACACTCATTCTATGGAAAAGGGTGTATAAATTTTCTCGCTCGCTGCGCACACTCGTATATTATTCACACACGGGATGGTTTAGGAAAAACAAAAGAATTAAGCAAGCGAGGTTACCGAATACACGATTTAGATATCTTACTGGCCTAAGTATATTTTGACGCTGCGCTCGCTCGTATACAATATTAAAAAACGGGATCGTTCTGGAATATAATGTAGATACCATTCGGCCCATCGTGTATTTTGATTAAGAATGAATAATCACCTCAATCATGAAAAGGAGTACATATTTTGTTATCGCTCGCTGCGTTCGCTCGTATAATATTTAGATACAGAAGAGTTTTTGCAAGCAAATGAATTCGCAAGCAAGGTGACCGAATGTATGATTTAGATATCTAATACTGGCCAAATTGTATTTCTGTAAAAAACACTTTATTGAAAACCGGTATCATTATCATTACACACAACAGCGGTCGTCAGAACTACTGTCTTGCTTGGGGTTTGGGAGGCTTAAATGATCCGCATAAAATCTGCTGGTGGCCTGACAGTTTGCAAGGGAACCTCCAATGCTACTGTTCTTGTAGATGGCGCTATTTGAATATGATCTCAAAATCCCATCAACTATAAAGAAATTGCGATGGGAGTGGAGTAGAATATACAATAAAGTGAAAACTGAATTACGGCATGCGATCAAATATAATTTGTGAACTCTCTCTCTCTCTCTCTCTCTCTCTCTATAAAGTCTTTTATATCAGTTTTTAAGAATATCTAGAAAGGTACCCTGACACGGATTCATCTTCTATAATGTCCATACATTGGAAATATGATAAGAAACAGCTAGAGAATTCGGCTGATCATTTTGTGTGCATGTAGTCCCATGCATAATTCCTTTCTGGGTAACGTGTTTCTTTTTTTTTTTCTTCAACAAGATATTTGCTTTCGGATTTGTGTGATGATTTCAGAACCGCATTGAATGCTTTTTATCAACAAATTGATCAACCTTTCCCACTCTTTACAGTTTGATTCACATTGTAATGGCATGACAAAAATTCCAGTTCATCTTTTAGACTTGTACTATTTCGGTCTGTCTACAAATTCTTTTTGCATTTTTGGACATCTCTCACTAACATCTTGAACTACACAGAGTTTCAGACCGTAATAATGTCTAATTACGTAACTATGGCAATGACGTCAACAAGAAAATACCTAGTAAAAGGATTTTCTGTTTTCACGAAGTGACGGCTTTCAGCCGTCCCGTACGTATTACGTGTGCGGTTGAGTTCCGTCACTTCGTGAAAAAAAAATAAAAGAGCGCGTCTCCGCTCTGATTGTGATCGCGCACAATAATTGGGTCAAATGCGCGCTAATCAAGTCCATTTGTTTAACACGCGTGCGGATGAGATCCGTCACTTCGTGAAAACAAAATCACAGTGGGACCTTGACTTTTGTTTTCACGAAATGACGGCATTGTTTACACCTCGTTTTCTTCTAAATTATAAAAGGAATATGCAAATGATTGATAATGACCGTTGTCTGGAATATGCCCTATACGAGGATATAAAATTTATTCACACTTCATACATTAAAGAGGTTAAGATTGAGGTCTGAAACTTTGAAAGCGATTTACTCAAAACTAACTTTTTTAAGCTGCGCGCTCATCCGTCACTTCGTAAAAACAGGGCGAATTTTACCCGGGTCGAAAAAATATGAACCAGAAATCGCTTAACAGAGCAAAAGAGTGATATGAAAATGGGGAATTTTTATTATGAAAACCCAGGCAAAAATCATATCTACCCATAATTATGACTTGAATTCATATAC
>CM057157.1:26429655-26465655 GCA_029962745.1 Echinometra lucunter
TGCCATACTCTGGATACTGCTATATTCAAAGATTTATTTCTAGGGAACAGATAGACAAACAATTCACTTTTGCTATGAAATCATCCCATCAACCATATCCACGTCAGATGAACAAAACCCGTGTATTTTGGCTAAAATCTGTCGCAGCTCATGTGTAAATGCAGGTCCAATCTTGATTTATTACCGATACAGTATTAGGACACTCTAAAATCTTATATGGAGTTAATAGCTTTAAAAAAAGTAATGGACTTGACCCCCCCCCCCCCCCCCATGAATAAAATAACATAGACAAAACAAACTAAATAAACAAAGAATATGACCATCGTAAAGTTGATTTTGCTGATTTTTATCATTCTTTGTATCGTTAATTCGAAATGGCAAATAACTAAGATACAATGGACTTGTCCTTAATGCCAACAAAGCCATAGTAAGAAAGTGAAATATAGGTATGTATTTATTTGTGCTGCCTTGTGTGACAGAGCAAGAGAACAAGAAGAGAGAGAGAGAGAGAGAGAGTAGCAGAAAGAAAGTGAGACAGAGAAAGGGGGAAGGAGAGAGCGAGGGGCAGAGATTTAGAGACAGGATGAAACAACGCGGGAGAACAAGGGAGAAAGATAAGTTTAAAGAGAGAGAGAGAGAGAAAGAGAGAGAGAGTATATGAATTCAAGTCATAATTATGGGTAGATATGATTTTTGCCTGGGTTTTCATAATAATTATTCCCCATTTTTATATCACTCTTTTGCTCTGTTAAGCGATTTCTGGTTCATATTTTCTCGACCCGGGTAAAATTCACCCTGTTTTCACGAAGTGACGGATGAGCGCGTATAGCAAGCCTTTTTAACATTTAATCCTATTTCTTGATATCAAGAATTCAGTTCTTGATATCAAGAATTCGATTTCTTGATATCAAGAATTACCATTGCTTAACTACACAAAACCATTTCTTGATATAAAAAAATAGAATTCTTGATATCATGAAATAAAATCTTGATATCTCTTGATTTCGAACGCAAGACCATTGCAAAAATTATTTGGATATCGAGCACAAAAGTATTGCACAAATGTTTACTTTATTTCCAGCTCATTCATAGTTGATTTCCAGCGGACAAGTAATGCAGAAATTCGTTCTGATTTCGAACTCAAAACTTGTGCACGATTATACTGTGATTCGATTTCGAACTTAAAACTTGTGCACGATTACATTGTGATTCGATTTCGAACTCAAAACTTGTGCACGAATTCATCCCGTACCAAGCGGCTATCTTAGTGTACGTACACAATTTTTGGTCCGAAATCATGTTGCCAGCTTGCAGTTCATTTACTGTCTTTGTGATATTTCTTGTAGAATATCTTAATTTTATACTGTTTAAACATAAACCCTTGATTACTATTCCTAAAACGATTTTACCGTAATTTTTGTCCCATCAAAATTGCTTGTTGTAAAATATATGAAAAATGTGGTTTAAAAATGTAAAACGGCAACATATCAAGAATTCATTTCATGATATGTTGCCAAAAGACAATGCACACACCTGTATCAAAGATCACCCCGTGTTTAATATCATAGCCACGTTTTTACTGTACAATTCATTTGAGAAAATTTTGGTTACGTCAAATGAAATAATATTGGCAGATTTGATTATTTTTAGCAAAAAAAAAAAATCAAAATTAACTTACAAAGCACCCATTGGAAAAATAATAAATTGGCCACATATCACGAATTCATGCGGAAATAATGAATTTGTGATATGTTGCCAAATTGTACATTTACAATACGTAATTTGTAAGTATTTTTGAACTTATTTTTGCTTTTAAAATATCAGATCTGGCGTCATTATTCAAAATAAAATACAAGTATGTTTTACATTTAACCATTCAAAAAAACGCTAAGACATATTTATTGTACAAGTGACAATTTCTACAACTGGTTTGTCAACGGTTATATTGGCAACATATCAAGAAATCATTTCGTGATATGTTGCCGTTTTATATTTTTTAAAAGGTACGTTTTTATTATGATGATTTGATTAAAATTAAATGACCTAGAAACAAATATATATTTTTCAAATTTTAAAATAAACAAGCTGTCGAAAAAATGTATAACTTGCCGTACCAAAGAGTATTTTCTACATGAAAATTCACCTAGCCATTATAACTGGCAACATATTATATTCTACTGGAGCCGCGCCGCGCCGGCTGGAGGTACAGCTAGCTACACACCAAACAGCGAATTTAGTAAGCACTTGAGACCGAGTCCGAGTTTAGCTGCATTCCGAAAGTCAGCCAATTCAGGTAGGTACAATTAAATTAAGATTTTGTTTTCTGTTTATTATGATAATCATTATCCCTGACGCCAGTCGGACCGCGACAGCAGTTTGTTTACAACACAAATTCGTGAGCACGTGGCGTAGGTAGTTTGAATACGCATACCCTGGGGCTGATAAGGATTGTGTACTGTATATATAATCGTGCACAAGTTTTGAGTTCGAAATCGAATCACAGTATAATCGTGCACAAGTTTTGAGTTCGAAATCGAATCACAATATAATCGTGCACAAGTTTTGAGTTCGAAATCAGAATGAATTTCTGCATTAATTGAACGCTGGAAATCAACTATGAATTTCAATTCTGCACAACTTTTGAGTTCGTTTGTGCTCGATATCCAAATTGATTCTTGCAATGATTTTGTGCTCGAAATAAATCACTTAACAATTCTTGATATCAAGAAATCGAATTTCTGATATCAAGAAATCGAATTCCTAATATCAAGAAATCGAATTCCTGATATCAAGAACTCGTATTCTTGATATCAAAAAATGAATAAATGATATCAAGAAATCGAATTCTTGATATCAAGAATTAGAATTCTTGATATCAAGAACTAGGATTCAATGTTAAAACGGCTTGCCATAAGCGCGCAACTTAAAAAAAGTTAGTTTTTAGTAAATCGCTTTCAAAGTTTCGGACCTCAGTCTCAACCTCTTTAATGTATGAAGTGTGAATAAATTTTATATCCTCGTATAGGGCATATTCCAGACAATGGTCATTATCAATCATTTGCATATTCCTTTTATATAATTTAGAACAAAACGAGGTTTAATTAATGCCGTCATTTCGTGAAGACAAAAGTCAAGGTCCCACTGTGATTTTGTTTTCACAAAGTGACGGATCTCATCCGCACGCGTGTTAAACAAATGGGACTTGATTAGCGCGCATTTGAACTAATTGTGCGCGATCACGTGTTCAAAGCGAAGACGCGCTCTTTTATTTTTTTCACGAAGTGACGGAACTCAACCGCACACGTAATACATACGGGACGGCTGAAAGCCGTCACTTCGTGAAAACAGAAAATCCTTTTACTAGTTACTTTCTTGTTGACATCATTGCCATAGTTACGTAATTAGACATTATAACGGTCTAAACTCTGTGGTGTTCAAGATGTTAGTGAAAGATGTCCAAAAACAAAAACAAAAAACCCCCCTCAAAATTGAAAAATTTGCGATTTTTCTCGTATCCGTCACTTCGTGAAAACAGGGACGAATTTGTAGACAGACCGAAATAGTACAAGTCTAAAAGATGAACTGGAATTTTTGTCATGCCATTACACTGTGAACAAACTGTAAAAAGTAGGAAAGGTTGATCAATTTGTTGATAAAAAGCATTCAATGCGGTTCTGAAATCATCACACAAATCCGAAAGCAAATATCTTGTTGGAAAAAAAAAACAAAAAAAAAAACACGTGACCCAGAAAGGAATTATGCATGGGACTACATGCACACAAAATGATCAGCCGAATTCTCTAGCTGTTTCTTATCATACTTCCAATGTATGGACATTATAGAAGATGAATCCGTGTCAGGGTACCTTTCTAGATATTCTTCCAAACTGATATAAAAGACTTTATAGGGAGAGAGAGAGTTCACAAATTATATTTGATCGCATGCCATAATTCAGTTTTCTCTTTATTGTATATTCTACTCCACTCCCAGCGCAAATTTCGAACACTTTATAGTTGATGGGATTTTGAGATCATATTCAAATAGCGCCATCTACAAGAACAATCGCATCGGAGGTTCCTTTGCAAACTGTCAGGCCACCAGCAGATTTTACGCGGATCATAAGCCTCCCAGACCCCAAGCAAGACAGTAGTTCTGACGACCGTTGTTGTGTGTAATGATAATAATACCGGTTTCCAATAAAGTGCTTTTTACAGAAATTATGACGAAAGCGCTTTCAGTATAGTTATTGCCCCGGTCACAGAATTCAGTTATGCTATTCCGCCGGGCTATTCCGCACATTATTTATATCATTTGTTTTAAAGTTATAGAGCTGTGGTAAAAAGGTATCGTATTATTGTACAGTGATTTAAGCCTATGTGTTTGATTTCCTTCTCAAAATTATTATGAATTGTACGCTCGACAACAGGTCATGTGCGACGCGAATTCCTCATCTCCGGTCATGAATTTCTCATCCCAGGTCATGAATTTTTGCATCCCGGATCCTGAACTTCGAGTGACGGGTCATGAATTTCGCATCCCAGGTCACAAATTTCGCATCCCGAGTCCTGAACTTCGCGTCACGTGTCCTGAATTTCACATCCCGGGTCCTGAACTTCGCGTCACGGGTCCTAAACTTTGCGTCACGGCTCATGAATTTCGCAGCCCAGGTCCTGAATTTCGCATCCCGGATCCTCGTGTCACGGGTCCCGAATTTCACATCCCGGGTCCTGAACTTCGCGTCACGGGTCCTAAACCTTGCGTCACGGCTCATGAATTTCGCAGCATTCCAGTCAGTCGCCCCACTTTACGGGTGCCACCGTACCGATTCAATCACACTGCCCTTGGTATCTCAGTGGGTACCCAATAGGTACTTAGGTGAGAGTCAGTGGCAAAGGTGGATTAATGTCTTGCCTAACTGGCCCAGTCAGGGCAGTAAGAGCAAGAGAAACTGGAATGAATTTCAGTAAGCTACTAAGCTTTGCATCTGAATTGCGTTGAAAAAAAAAAGATTCGAAACTGAATGTGATCAGCGCATTTGCAATTCAGTTATTATAATTAGCATAACGGGAAAACTATTGCATCTCGAGTAATGATCCAAAATGCATAATTTTCCTTTGATACTGTATCCGAGTACCGGCTACTTATTCAAACCCAAAGGAAATGCAAAAAAAAACTTATCTGTTTTACTGAAGTTGCAACACATGACATTAAATCTTTCAAGTGTTTGATATGGTTTTTCAGGATCCTACATTAATCCATCGGTTACTAAACACAACAAAGAAGTAACTCCCGGCCCCTAATTCAAAATAGCATGATTTTTAACGAAAAAGTTCTGAGCAAAATAATTTGGCAGGAGTGTTCCTACACTTATTGACTAACTTTTGTGTGAAAATGAGATTGAATCCGTCAAATCATGCATGAGTGAGCAAATATTAAAGGCAAAAATGTCACTTTTCAAAAGTTACAAGAGTCATTTTGGGGGGTCTATGAACAAAACTTTCTTCCATTGTTTGACCCCGTCATGCCTTTCCCGTACACTTTTCATGTTTATCACAATTGGGTGAACACATTTTTATGAAGAAAGTGATGTTCAGCTCTCCTAAATCTACAAAATCCATTCAGTTTATTGAAAGAATTCCCATCATCCAACATGAGTCAGCACATTATGTGAAAATACCAGTAGTCGTTTTTCCGGCATTGAACAGTAAATTTTTTAGCGTTTCTTGCTTCATCGTTAACGGCACTTAAACAAACACCAGAAAAAACTTGTTTCACAGAACCCCCAAAATGACTCTTGTGACTTTTGAAAAGTGACATTTTTGCCCTTAATGTTTGCCACTCATGCGTGACTTGACAGATCAATCTCATTTTCAAGCAAAAGTTAGTCAGTAAGTGTAAAAAAAAACACCTGCCAAATTATTTTGCTCAAAAATTCTTCGCTAAAAAAATGATATTTTGAATAAGGGGGGAGTTACTTTTTTGTTGTGTTTAGAACCGGTGGCGAATCCCCCCCCCCCCCACAGGTTTTTGAAATACAACTGCATTCAAGAATAGCTGTGTTACTTTAACTATTTCTGACGAAATAAACGCCATTGGTATCAATTATTTACAGCAAAAGTATAACAAAGAAAAAAAAACCCTGAAGGAGGAGATGTAAGCTTAAACCACAAATCAAAGGTACGAGTCGAAACAGGGGGGGGGGAGATCCTGGACTTTGCAGTCCAAATCTCTTATTGAGAGGGGCATTTTAGGCGTTTTGGATTTGTTGTTGTGTGGGACGGTCGCATTCCAAAAATCCCATGGGAATACTTCTCAATCTTTATTTTACTATTTGAAGACATTACCATTCTTATTGGTTTTTTTCCGTGAAGGGCGAAAAAGTTTACAACTTGAAAATTGGACAAATTTATTATACCCCTCTACCCTCTACCCTTTCCTGTTCCAATATTGGAATGAAAAGCTGATGTTTCCTTCTTCCCACTTCTTTTGAAACGAGTCAGAATCGAAAGTTACTGCTGTTTCCTCCCTTTTTTAACCTTCCATCTCTTTGCCACTGTCTGCATTCAGTTTTCAGTATTTTTGTTCAAGCTTCTTTGTGGAAATCGGCGCCACCGGTACCATTAGCAGTAATGTGACGTCACGTTACATGCTGATGCATATACATCAGGTACCGTCATGCACAAGGATGTCAGATATATCTTTATAAAAGGCTTTGCTGTGCAGTGTTACGTTTACCGGGAACCTAATCTTTTTGTCCCCCCCCCCCCCCCCGCTTGCCGAATTCATTCGTTTTCAAAACCATCCTGTATCTAAATATGATACGAGCGAGCGAAGCGAGCGAGGACAAATGTGTATACTCTTTTTCATGGTTGAGGTGACTATTCTTCATCACAGTACACGATGGGCCGAAAGGTATCTAAATTATATATTTATTCACCTCGCTTTCCGAATTTGTTCACTTTCAAAAACTATCTAAATATTATACGAGCGAGGAAAAATATACTCCTTTTCATGGTTGAGGTGATTATTCTTCATCAAAATACATGATGGGCCGAAAGGTATCTAAATCATATATCTGGTCACCTCGCTTGCCCGATCTCGTATTTGAATATCATATGAGCGAGCGCAGCGAGCGAGGAAAATATACACCTTTTTCATGTTATTTCGTCGAAATACACTTTGGCAAGTATTAGATATCTAAATCATACATTCGGTCATCTTGCTTGCGAATTCATTTGCTTGCAAAAACTCTTCTGTATCTAAATATTATACGAGCGAGCGCAGCGTCAAAATACACTTAGGCAAGTAAGATATCTAAATCGTATATTCGGTAACCTCGCTTGCCGAATTCTTTTGCTTTTCCTAAACCATCCCGTATGTGAATAATATACGAGCGAGCGAGAAAATTTATACCCCCTTTTCCATTGAATGAGTGTTATTTTGTTATCAAAATACATTTAAACATAAGATAATACATTATGTATTCGATTGTCTATTTGCCAAAAAAAAAAAAAGCGAAACCATCCATCATCTATACGAGCGAGGCAAATTATACACTCTTCTTAATTATTATTATTATTATTATTATTATTATTATTATTATTATTATTATTATTATTATTATGATTATTATTATTATTATTATTATTAATGGTTTGGCGTCACCTGTGCCTGAGAGGGGAAAAGCGAATAGAATCACTGTAACCCTCGGGTCTCTCCTCCCGATATCACTGATTGAGGGTGTGCAGGTTGACCACATACACCATGGTTTCCCCTACTCTTATACGAATAGTGCAGTGGGATCTTTAACGTGCAAAGGTGGTGACTCTCCTTTACACGGGACCTCCATTTAACGTCCTATCCGAGGGACGGAGTGTTTTCCACTGTAGCATAGCCTGCGTATATGAATCAGGGGAGGAGCACGATAACACACAACGTAGGCTTCAGTCATCCGCCTTGGCTGGACTCGAACCCACGGTCTTTTGGTTCGAAAGGCAGACGCTTTACCTACTGAGCCAACTCGCTCCCTCAGAATTCTTATTTCGTCATCAAAATACACTCCTATAAGATATCTAAATAATATTCGATCACTTATTTGCCAAATATTTGGGCACCTCGCTTCCTGTTTCTACCAGGGCTAAGCGAGCGACCGACAAAATAATGCTATATTTTTTTTATAAACACTGTAGATTCCACTCCGGACTCGATGGAGGGCTGGATAACCCGATTACCCCACCATCACGGTACACTATCGTCGGTATACAGAGAGCGCTCCAATTGCGTAATATCAAAACTTGCCAAGGACGTTGAAGGATCAAGCAAGAATACCCTAAAAATTACGGTCGGGACGCGCATATTTTTTTTTACACTGGAGTTCTGCCATATTTGCGAGAAAATTCAGGAAAACCGGTGGTAAATGAGTCTAACTCGTCAGCGCACACAATATAAGCAAAAATGTACTGTACGTACGTATTATGCACACGAGGGAAGGCATATTGTGTGATGTCTGACTGCTTAGATATGGAGTAGGCTATTTAATAATGGGGAAAAAAAAGGATCATATATTGAGGGAAAGACAAAGAGATGCATAAGGAAAATAGGTGATAGGATGAAGGGAAAACAAAGAAATACACAAGGAAAAGAGCAGGATAAGCAAAAATATTAAAAGATAACTAAAAACAATGATAAAGGAACGGAATCAAAGAATGTAGGCCTGCATAAGGAAATAGGCTACAGTATAGAGAAGAGGAAAGGGAAAATATTGAAATAAGCAAGGAAAATAGAAAGTGAATAGAAGGTATGATCTGAGGGATATAAAACCAGTTAACAACACTTTTCAAATAAAATGTCCGAATTAACTTTACTTCATGCTGTAGCCTAACCATTACATTTTATACCGTTTTATTTCATGTATACCAAATAATAATTGTTGTAACAATTCATTTCACATATTAACCCGAAATTTAGATAATTGAAAACAAAAAGAAAAATCGATGATTGGTATACAAATAATGAATGTTTATGAGTGCAATGGACAGAATATTTCATGAGGTGAAAGATTCTGTCCATTGTACGAATGAAAAAAACATTCATTATTTGTTTTATATGACACCTAAAAATAGATCAAATCGCAATAAATCAATAGCGCTATACGCTAGCGCGCTGTTCACTGCAAACGCAAGCGTTTTACGTACGTAGTGTGCCGGGCTCTCGGCCAGCGTGCAATGGAGCAAATCGTATGGATCCAAAATTGCACGGTAAATGGAGCCACTTTTGCACGATTGATGACGTCATAGTGCAGTGGGACAAATGATGAATATCAAACAACCAATCAAATGACAGGGATCTATCTAGGTGTCGTATAATAAAGACTGATGAATTTAAACAAAACCGTATAAATAATGTGGTCCAATATATGACGTGTAGCAGTAACATTCTAAAATTATGATTCGTTTCGTACCAAAACAACATGCATATTGATAATATCATTTCTTAAAGTTCTCTATATATAAAATAATGAGTTTCTTAATGAATAATATTTTGTGTGATTGTGCCTGTATGTATGTAAATGTGAAGAAAAAAATATGGCGATAATAACAAATCAGAACGAATGCAAATACAACTCTACTAACCATGAACAAAATAATGTTGCAAGAGAGAACTTTCGTTTCAAAATGAATGAAAATCTATGGCAAGCTGTAACTGAACCCAGGTAGCCAAAAAGGAAGACGCAACGGGAGCGATCGCCCCCATCCAAATACGCAAATAAAGAGGGGGGGGGGGTAAGAATGTGAGCAAGAAAAGAAAAAAGTAAAATAAGGTAAGAAAAGTGAAAGAAAAAAAAAAAAACGAAGACAAAAGCTCTGCATTTCTCCCACCTGGCAGGCGCACTTAATCATCACTATACCGCCCCCTCATTTCTACTAAAATTATAACTGAGAGTAATAATCACTGATACATTTTTAAACACATTTTCTTCCACAGATGGCTAACACCCGTGGAATTTTCCACAGGTACTGCTGCTATTGTATTCAAAGATTTATAGCTCTAGTGGAGAAAACAATGAATGTTTGATTTGTCATGTTCTGATTAATGGTCCAGTGTTCTAATCACATGTTCTGATTAAAATAAAGAATGTTTTATCTGTCACGTTCTGGTTAATAGGCCTACAATGTATACGATGCGACTGAGACTGCAATTTCTAATGAACAGGTCACCTGGTTTAATATACCGCTTTGTTTAACCCATGATGAAGTCTTTTTATGTACCTTGCCACTATCTGTAAATTGACCATTTTAAACATATATATATATATATTTTAAATGTTGTAAGTATGCCAAACATGTTAACATGAATTATCCAGGTTTGGCTGCTTTTCCTGTGAAATGACTATGTACATGTTTATTCCAAATAAAACCATTTTGATTGATTGATTGATTGATTGATGATATAATCGCATACTGCCACTATATTGCCACTATCTGTAAATTGACCATTTTAAACATATATATTTTTTTTAATGTTGTAAGTATGCCAAACATGTTAACGTGAATTATCCAGGTTTAGCTGCTTTTCATGTGAAACTATACATGTTTATTCCAAATAAAACCATTTTTGATTGATTGACTGATTGATGATATAATCGCATACTGTTAGGATGTTTCTGTGAACCAAAAAGTTGAAATATTCTATAACAATTAGTGGTCAGCTTTTTAAACCTGTAATTCATACATGTCCTGTGATGACAACTGAAAATGCATTTCTTGCACATAATAGGCCTATACCTGTTTCCTAGATCATAGCTCAAATTTGTGTGACTCCTTGAAAGGGGGGGGGGGGGGGGGATATTGTTGCTGTCTCTGTACATTGTGTGAAACAGATTAAGTTGAGTGTCAGAGTGTCATTCATCTTTCTGTGACTTTCCTTCCCCTTCTCTCCTGTTCTCTTTCTATCATACTTTTAATTCTCTTTCTATTTTCCTTGTTTATTTCAATCTTTCCTCTTTCATCTTGGTTTTTTCCCTTTGATTTCTCATTTGCTGTTTTTCCAGTTATCTTCGTTGTTTTCCCTTTACCCTGCTCTTTTGCTTATGTATTTCTTTGTTTTCCCTTCAATCTTTCACCTCTATTCTTTGATTTCCTTAATCTCTCCACTGCAGTAGCTAGTTTGTTTTTCTTTCAAGGCCGCTCTCCCATTCTCCTTTCCTTAATTACGTTTTCCTTTGTTTTCCCTTCAATCTCACCCCTGCTCTTTTCCTTATTAATCTGTTTTCCCTTCAATCTATCACCTCTTAAATTCCTTATTTTCTTGATTCGCTTGTTGTGTAAATACTCGCTGCAGTATTCTTTCACATCTATTCTTTGTTTTCCTTAATCTCTCCCCTGCAGTAGCTAGTTTGTTTTTCTTTCAAGGCCGCTCTCCCATTCTCCTTTCCTTAATTACATTTTTCCTTTGTTTTCCCCTCAATCTCACCCCTGCTCTTTTCCTTATTTATCTGTTTTCCCTTCAATCTGTCACCTCTTAAATTCCTTATTTTCTTGATTCGCTTGTTGTGTAAATACTCGCTGCAGTATTTCCATTCCCTTTTGTACGCTCGTACCGTGCACAAAGTCACGTTTGCTGTTCGACGTTCGAGTTCAGTGTTCGCTGTACATGTGCGCTGATGAGTTAGACTCATTTACCAACGGTTTTCTTGAATTTTATCGCAAATATGGCAGAACTCTAATGTAAAAAAAAAATAATAATATGCGGCCGTGAGCGACGCCTCAGTCCACTATTTCACAAACGCCCTCCTCCAACACTTCCCTCACAAATCTTTAGCTCCCCGTGTATTCTAAACCATTGTAAACTGATCAACTGATCCCAATGAATTCCGCGTAGGCATGTAGGCCTACAGCAACTACTCCCCCCCCCCCCCCCCCCCCCCTCTCTCTCTCTCTCTCTGTCTCTCGATGTCTTTCTCTATTATCTTTGTTTCCCCTCTTTCTCTTAATTTTATCCTCTCTCACCTACATACCCTCTCTCTCGCACCCCCCCCCCACACACACAATCTTTCAACGATTACATACACATACCGCACTGAAGAAGGAAAATAGTCGAGGTAAACATTGATGGAGTAGGGACAAACATGTGCTTTATTAATGCAGACTTTATAGTTTATCAGTGTTTGCAAGATAAAATGCAAGAGGTAAATCATAGGACTCAGTAAAAGGAAAATGACCAGACGTGTCCAATTATGATATTACAATAATCATTTGTTTTCTCAAATAACAGAAGTACCGATTTACTTAACTCATCGAATACTTTGCTTATTAAACAGTATGTAGTAACCTGATCTGTGACAAATACAATAATCATTTGTTTTCTCAAATAACAGAAGTACCGATTTACTTAACTCATCGAATACTTTGCTTATTAAACAGTATGTAGTAACCTGATCTGGTACAAAATTGAATAAAATTATAGGTTCACATACGTTCATGCCTCTGCCTCTGTCTCTCTTCCAAACTTACTGCAAACCATTTTAGTGAAATGGTTATCATGTGCTTGGCTTCTTTCTTGCACAGTTCATAAGTTCTTGAAGAATGCGAAAGGAGTCGGCACTAAAACTTATCTCATAATTTCATGGAATTCTGACGTATTATTAATGACAGGTTATTTATGGCATGGCAAATCACCAAAATCTAACTTCGAGTACGATAATTTTCTTAAAGTACTTATCAATGATTACATCCGCATTAATAATTATGCAGCTGTTGATATTCTTTCATTCATTTTTACTCAGTCATTCAAACTATTAAAAATGAGATTTCAGAAGTACATGTGTGCCAATGCTCAGTTATGACTGAAAACCCTATCATAGTAAAACAAAAACAACACTATGAGATACAGCATTGGGATATGCACTCCCAAAAGAAATAAGGAAGTATTCATAGATGCATAACTTTAAGAGGAAAGGAAAATGACAGTCAGAAATGTTTTCTTTTAATTGTTCTTATGACCTTTATAGCACAACAGGAGCTCTTGCTGCGCATGTAGACTAGTTTTGATAACTTCTGCGCATTACGTATATTTCTCACATTACTGACTGATAGCAATTGTATTGGTATTTTTAATATGCCACGGAGTAACCAACAATCAGTGCCAATTAATATAACTGTCGCACGAAAGCAATAACCAAGTAGAAGTTATTACAATAACAACAATAATA
This sequence comes from Echinometra lucunter, assembly GCA_029962745.1. Classification (NCBI taxonomy): domain Eukaryota; kingdom Metazoa; phylum Echinodermata; class Echinoidea; order Camarodonta; family Echinometridae; genus Echinometra; species Echinometra lucunter. The sequence continues at coordinate 26,442,866 of CM057157.1, forward strand.
ATCATGATTAAGAATGGTAGTAAAGATGATGATAATTATAGGCCTAATAATAATAGTAGTAATAATGATGATTGTGATGGTGAGATGAAGAGGATAACAAATAATAATGACAAGAGGAAGAAGAGGAAAAAGAAAAAGAAGAAGAAAAAGAAAAAGAAGAAGAAAAATAAAAGAAGAAGAAGAAGAAGAAGAGAAGAATGCAATAATAATTTCCAGGGTCCATTAATCCTGGTTTACTCTCCAAAAATATGTATACCTAAATCGTTTTAATTACTGTAAAAACATTATAATAGTCTTGCGTTATGACGAGTATGTGAACATGATTAGGTCTGCCAACTTGACCGAAGGACCACGAGACCGCATGTACAAACCTAACCGAATTCGAAGATTTAATCCGCCCCCGATTTGTTTTCATTTCTATGCATGCCTCCATGTAAATTTACGTCATAATTTGTTCCCAACCCTCCCCAATGGAAAAAGTTCCGTTTCACCTGCTACATTACATGTGTGAATATTCAAACATTTATTTTTTGATATATCATAACTTTGTTGATTATCAACCCTAAAACTCTGTCGAAAATTAGCAAGACGATATGGTAACTCATTTTCCCCGACATTTTTATATCATGTCAAAATTACATCGAAATCAACCGGAGGGATGGAATGGGGAAAGCTTCAACCAAAGCTTCAAACCCCAAACAAAAATAATACAAAGCGCATCAAACAAAAGTGAACACATGGAATCAATTTTAAATGACAATTTAACAGAATTCACACTAATTCCATACAAAACTATTCGATAAAACTCTCATTTCAATTATTATCAGCTCTTTTCACATGTTTCAAGCTCAGGGGCCCGTATTCTGATAGCGGTAAAATTTAACCCCAGACTAAAGTTAACCCTGGGTTAACTAATCTACACTTAAACCCCACTCTGGTTTAAAATGACAAGTTAGACTAGGGTTATTTCCACACTTATCCCAGGGTTAAGTTAAACCTGGCTATCAGAAATAATACGGGCCAGGGAGATCGCAATCGATCAGAGCCGCGTATAGAGTGCGATTTTCGATTTCCCGGTCTCGCAGAATTTCGGCCAACTGGGCTTAAACCAATATAATGATAGTTAGATTTCTTAAGGTATGATACTATTACTTCTATTTTGTTATATTTTTCCAGAAGTGAGCCTGATCACGAACTACAGGTACAGTAACCCATGAACCTACCAGAGATGGACTGTTAACGCGAGCCTTCCTTTGATGCAATGATGGTCACCGCCTGAATGATTATGTGCATCTTATTAAGAACATTCAGATGTTTGGACAATAGCGATTGCCGGAGCATGTCTGAGCATTGACAAAGAAACAGTTTTCCAAGCCTTGATTTTGTTTTGCCGATGTCCTCATTCAAAATACGCCTTTCAATCAAAACGCTGCTGATAAGGAGCAGCAGAAATGAGAATCGATATTTGTGATATAAAGTTTGTCATTACTGATTCGCTCACTTTCGCTCACACATATGATCTGGTTTAACAATGAGAAAAACATGATCTTTATAAGCCACGCGTGGCGGCACCAAGGGGGGGGGGGGCATGGAGGCATTTGCCCCCCCCCCCAGAAGTTTTGCCCCCCAGTTGCTCCCCAGAAATTTTGAGGACTGGAAATAAAAATCATACTGTAATTTGTAAATAAGTAGATGTTGTAATAAGCATCATATTCAAGCTGTGAAGTGCTGTAAAATATAATTTTCCGCTCTTCAAAACTTCGATTGAAAACCAAAAAAGTGGTTATTTTTGGCTCGCTCACTTTGCTCGCTTGTCATATTTTAAAATTTCTTTTCTTAAATGCGATTAAAAACAAGAAAAGTAGCCATTTTTGGCTCGCTCGCTTCGCTCGCTCGTCATATTTCAGAATATTTATTCGAAAATGCAATTAAAAACCAAAAAAGCGGTTATTTTTTGTTCGCTTGCCTCGCTCGCTCGCAAAATTGAAATGTGTGTAAAACAAATAGTCCAAAATTTCAATTATCCCCCCCCCCTACTTCCTCAAAGTAGATTTACGCCGGCGACTAAAACTCGCGCTTCACGCTCGATTTTTCCATACACGCAAAAAAAAAATTGACTGCCCCTGCCCCCCAACATTTTCTTTTGCCCTCCATTTGCCCCCCCCCCCTCACTTTAACAATCCTGGTGCCGCCACTGAAGCCTCGTGTCGTATAAATCTGGAATATTAGGAGAAAAACTGGTAAATCGGGATTATAAATCACAAACAATCAATCACAATGTAACGGCTATCTTGTAATATCCTTATATTTTTCCAAATAAAATACAAGGAGCTGTAATTCCCAACTGCAAACAACAATTGCACAGTGATTTCCCCATGATGTAAGCAATTTGTTATCTTCTGCGCATATAGTTTATACAATATTATATCAAATCCCAGTCTTGCTTCTTTCAGCTCCTGCATATATTGGCGGTGGCCATCATCATGATCATAATTATGATCAAAGTGAAGAAATCTGTGCAAGAATGTTTTTGAGATGGCATTGACAATCACATGTCATAAATTTATCAACTAAAGGTACGGTCACAAATGTTCGTACGAACGATGCGTTCCTTTCATTTCCTTTCTGTTTTATTCTGTTCTTTTCGAGTTTTTTTTACTTTTCTTCTTTCCTTTCCTTCCTCTTTTTTTTTTCTCCTTCACTTGGAACTCCCTTTTCAGCCACAAAACAGGGGGCGGGAGGGTATTCCTGCCCTACATTTTTTGAATACGTCTATGTCTTACACCGCCGCCTCTCGGTCACTTCCGAAGTCCACCATTTCTTGATGAAGACGCCGTTGCTTTTAATATATTCATCTTCTTCTTTTCCTTTCTTCACCTTTCTCCCTTCCCTTTAATAGCTTCCCTTATGGTCCCATATTTTTTTCGACAGGAGATGCTTCCACTTCGAACACCGGAATAAATTAAGGATTTGAACTTCGTGCGTTTGACTTCATACCCCCTAAAACTCAACAATTGCACAAAATTGTGTACGTACGCCATTACCTTACGAACACCTTACGAACACCAGGAGTCGTTCGTAAAAACGCCGTAAGAATCTCTGTTCGTAAGGCGTTCTTGCGGACGCCTTAAGGGCTCTTTATGAATAACTTAAGGCGTTCTTAAGACCATCGTATGAATTGGAGGCTTCTAAAATTGTCTTTCAACCCCACAAAATCTACAAAAATCTTGCTGGTTCTTACGATGTTCTCACGACGTTCGTACGGCTGCCTTACGAAGAGGGGTTTTTGAAGGATTTGGAAAAAATCTTGGACAAGACCATCGACCACGCTGCGAACTTGCGAACGGTCTACGAACGGTCTACGAAAGCTGGTTTCGTACGGCCTTCTTAAGAAGATCTTACGAAATGGTCTAAAAATCGTTCTTACGGCGTTCGTAGCAGTTCGTAAAGGCATTTGTGACAAAGCCTTAACCCGTTGAATGTCCATCTCTCGTAAGTCCATGAGTAACCCGACAGTCACTGTGATCGGATCTTTTGAAGAAATCGAATATCATGAGAATATTGAAAATTTAACGAACAAGACGTACCGTACTCTCATAGTGTCCAATGGACCTAAATTGATCTCCCTCTTTTCAATAACAACGGTATTATCATCATGCCGGGTCATCATGGCTACACTGATTTGGTTCGTTGCCCTTTATTCTTACAACGGACGAATCTTCATCTCAGTTTTCTTCAGAGAATAATAATAGCCGTGCCAGTCATACCAATACACACCCTTGCTATTTTGGTCATTTTCCCCGTACAGATATAAGCCATTGAGGTTACTATGGCGACAATTTACGTACCACCATGCTCCAGTGTAAGTAACAGCGCAGTTATTAATAGAACTGTCGTTATCACGGTCCTTGGTAGAGAACGGGTGCCCAGAGTGGTAGTACATCAGGCTATCACCTAGATATTTGTATAAAAAAAGCACAGGTGTCTAATTTCTGGTCCAGCTGAAAAGTAATGCACTGAAAAAGGCAATTAAGGCTGGGGATATTGTTGCCTGATGGAAGGCTTGCCCCCTATACCTATCCCAGCCGGGTGAGAACGACATTGATTTCTAAATACATTTTAGACCCGTAAGCTTCTCCCACAAACGACTATGTAATACTACAGTCACAACGCCAGACCGAACCCAAACCGACCTCCAAATACAAATTCTGTGCCATTCAGTCTGATATCTGCATGGATAGGTCTGTTATCATTCGGTCTGATATCGAGATTGTAGGTCTTTTATCAGTTTAGTGTCGGGCCACAGAATTTGTCGGGGCGAGATCTTTCAAGCGTGTTCGAAAGATCTCATCCCGACCGTTTTGGGGGACCTGTCGGGGACGAGTCGGGGAGAGTTCAAGAAGAGCGGGAAGCATTCGGACTGGGTTCGAACTCGGGTCGGAATTAAAAATCAGGAAGTGGTCGGTTTCATTACCAAGTTAAGTCAAGTGTGGTCGACCGAACTAACCGCGAATCCTTGTCGATAGAGTACTGAATACATTTTTTTTTTTACCAGACACAAAACCGAACAAAGCTGAACTCAACCCGAACAAGGGCTGTATTGACACCGACAAAAAATAGTCAGTTGTCAACCGGTACTAACCTTGAAAAGCAATTTTATGATGATTCTTGTTAAGATATATTTTTGGAAAGGTATTATAGATTATATACTGTGTTCTTTATTACAACTCAAAACTTGTATTGGTACATAAATAACGTAAAACATACTTGTACAAACATGACAAAATAAATGACCAACATCATTACAATACAATGTACATACAAAATATTACTATGAATAGGAAAGAAAAGAAAACAATAGAAAAGTAAAAGAAGCAGAAGAATAGAAGTAAAAGAAGAAGACTAATGAGAAAAAGAGAAGAACAAGATGGAGGAAAATGGGGAAGGAAGAAAGGAAAAGTGAGAAGAAAGCAGGCAAGGATTAAAAATGAAGAGAGAATAGAGAAGAGAAAGCACTCTGACAACCATAGGTGCATTATGTATATAAAAAAAGAGAAATTGTCACAACCTTTTAAATACATACCCAGTAGACCAAAACAAATGGGAGGTTTTCCAAATCTTACAGGAAATAAGGGGTAATAAAGGTAAAACAGAAAAATCAAAAAGGGAGAGAACCAAAGCAAGAAAAAGGAAAGAAAAAAAAAATGAGACAAAGGACAAGAAGCAAAAAGAGGCAAAAAGAAAAAAGATAAAATATTAGAAAAGGAAGGAGGAAGAGAAGAAAAAAAAAAGAATAAACACACACAAAAGATAAAGATAGAAGTAAAATAAAACAGTGAGTGTTGTTTACAAATTTTAAAATGGACAGAAGTTGATTTCACTTACCTTTTTATGGTGGGGGCGGGGGTAATTATGAAAAAGAAATATGCAAAAGTATTTGTGGTGCATTACTGTTGGAAATTCGTAGGAAGTTTATAAACATGATGTTGCAGATGATTTTCGAGAAGAAAAAAAAAACACAGGAAAAATATTTAATAAAAATTATGTTAATCAGACACACGGAATTGGTTATTGCTAAACAAAAGCATAAGGAAAACATCCATTATAGAAAATGGTCCCCTGTTGAGAAAGTATTTTAATTGTCTATAATTCTAATATTGAATAATCCAAACCACCATAAGATTGTATTTAGCTTTTTGCATCAGGTTCGCTTGTCTGGTATTTTTTGTGATTGCCACATTGATTCATGTTTGATTATTGTTCCTTTAATATTACACAATTATTTGATTCTTGTATGATTTATTGTTCTTGTAATGTTACAACATATATGAAAATCAATAAAAATTTGGAAAAGAAAAAAAAAATTATGTTTATTCGTTCTGATTCTAGTTTTTTTTACATGCACATGCATAGTAAGATCAGAGAGCTTGAAGGGATGAAAATTAAATTTACAGGAAGCGGCGGGGGGGGGGGGGGGGAGGGGGGAGGAGGGGTCACACCCAAATTGAATTTGGCCCCCAAACATATAGAAATTGCAAAAAAAAGTTAGTATCTAACATCACAAATTGCTCATTTCGTAGTCTTGCAAAACCGTGAAAACTCAAGAACTTCGGGGCTGGGGCCGGAGGCGCCTGAACCCCGTTAGGGGCCCTACAGCCCCTGAACTCTGTTTGCTTGCGTGTCAGCCCCCCCCCCCCCCCTCCCCCTACTCAAAGAACGTTCTGCGGTCTCTTCTCCATAGGTACCTAACGTGTGAAGATAGAATGGGTTGGGGCAGAGTAGATTCAAGTTTTAAAAGTCATAATTCCCCCTCCCTCCCCCTTCAAAATGGTTGAAAAGGTGACTTTATGCTCATTTTCTAAATTTGGAAACAAAGTTGACTTAGCACCATATATAAAATTATCTTTCCAATAAGGTATGTTTCCAAAAATCATCACAAAGTTGCATTTTTACCCACTCTTTGACTGGTTGACAACGGAATATTTGCCCATATAAATTTTCACATTCAGAATGATAAATTAAACCCAAAAAAATGCAGATAGGATGTTATCGGATCGGGTTCCAGGAGGAATCGGGGTTGTCGGTGGGGCATGCAACAGTGCCCAACCATACCAATTAAAAAAAAATATGAGTCGGTTTGAGGTCGGTTTGGCCGGTGTGACTGCACCATGACCTTTGTGTTGATGTTATTATGCTTATTTGTGAACTATAATATTTCGTTTGTACTATAAATTATTTTCTATAGTGGGGGTATAAAAAGTTTACAATCCAGGCGTATTTCACTTATTATCAATCCATTTCAAGTTTCATTCAGGTAAAGAGCATAATTTGTTATTCAAATTCCAGGAAGTGCAGTTAAATATTAGGATCGCATAGAAGATCCCTGAAATTTAACTACAAACTGTGAACCTTTGCAGTGTCTGCAGTGATGTTCCCTTACAGTTACTGAGTTAGCGCATCTGCTTTCATATACCTTTATGTCAGCATCGTTTGCATCGCTTCTACCTGGCTGCGACATTTCTTTTTATTACACCCCATTCCACAGAGGGCAAGACCTCTCAAAGACCAATGAAAGACCGAAAAATTGGACAGATCCCTCAATGATTTTTCAGTGAACGTTCAATGCTCTCCGGGGTCTTTCATGATTCCTCAGTGATCTTTCAGTGAATTTCGTGGTCTATGCAGTCTCCACCAATCACTGACCTGGTATCTTTCAGCGGTCTCTCAGGAAAATGGTCTTGCGGTGGTCTTTCAGCGATCTCTCAACAAGCGCCCAAGAGTCTTACTAGTTTTTCAATGATCTTTTGACTGTCTCTCAGAGAAATTGTGTTAAATGGTCTTTCAGAGATCTCAGTTGTTCTTTCAGAGTTCTCTCAGAGATCTTGGTCGGTCTCTCAGAGGTTCTCAATCCATTTGCTACTGGAACCGGGTGGCCCATATATTAAGGCCCCGATTCCACAGAGCAGAGACTATTGAGAGACCACTGAGAGACAAAAAAAAAAAAAAAAAAAAAAATTGGCAAGATCTCTCAGCAGTCTCCAAGACCAAAGAAAAACAGTGTCTCTGTGGAATGGCTCTAAACACCTTTAAAAGATCATTGAAAGACCAAGAAGCAATTTTCCAGCAAAATTTCTCAAAGATCTTTCTGGGACATTAAAATCGCTGAGCATTCATTGAGAGACCAATAGGACTATTGAGAGATCACTGAAAGATCATCTGACATACTGACTGAGACCTTTGAGAGCTCAATTAAAGACCTTTGAGAGACCAACCAGGATCTCTGAGAGAAATCTGAAAGAACAACTGAGATCTCTGTAAGACCATTTAACACAATTTCTCTGAGAGACAGTCAAAATATCATTGAAAGACTATTAAGACCCTTGAGCACTCGTTGAGAGATCGCTGAAAAACCACCGAAAGACCATTTTCCTGAAAGACTGCTGAAAGACAGTTTTGAACCAGTTCAAAGTTTGGCGGAGACCACAGAGACCATGAAATTTACTGAAAGATCACTGGGGAATCATGAAAGACCTCAGAGATGATTGAAAGTTCACTGAAAAATCATTGAGAGATCTGTCAATTTTTCTGGTCTTTCGTTGGTCTCTGAGAGGTCTTGCCCTCTATGGAATGGGGGTGTAAGCCTATGGGAATATTAGAATTAACGGGTAACTGATCTCTCCAGGGTCTCATTCAGTCCGTCAGAGGATCTTTCAGTGATATCTCAGTAGTCTTATTGGTCTCTCAATGAACGCTCGGCGATCTTAAAGGTCCCACAGAGATCTCTGAGAAATTTTGCTGGAAAATTACTTCGTGGCCTTTCAATGATCTTTTAAAGGTTTTTTTTTCCACAGAAACACTATTTTTCTCTGGTCTTGGAGACTGGTGAGAAATCTTGCCAATTTTTGGTCTCTCAAGAATGTCTGCTCTGTGGATATCCAGATTGAGTTTTGGCTGTCTAATAATCAACTACTCAGGCTATTCATTGTCAAGGCAGCACGAGCAAAAGCGACGGCCAATTTGCAGTCCTGGGTATAATTAGGACCGCCCTTTTAGTTGCAGAAAAGGGGCATTTTAAAGAAGGAAATCCTTTATGTATGTTCATAGAGGGAGTGGAATAAAGGGTAAATTCCTATTTTTTTCCACGAGGCAAAATCAAAAAAATGAACGTAGATTAATAATATGGGATACTGTGCATCATATGCGCCGGAAACGGGGGGGGGGGGGGGGGGAGGCAGAGGGGGCAGTTGCCCATCAATCATTCGGGGGGGGATTGATTTTGCACCCCATGGCCCCCTTGGCAAGGAAAAAATTACCTGTAGTGATTTTGCATGACAACAACCATTTTAATAAGCATGTAAGTGCTCTAAAATGCAATATTTCATTATAAAAAGTAAAAATTTTCTCGCTTGGTCGCTGCACTCCGTCTTATATTAACAGACGCATTAAAGACTGTCCGACACGACGGTAGCATCTGGGAAGTCTGGATTGCGAACATGAACGGACGGCGCAAGTTGCATCCCTGGTATCAAGCCAACGTTGGACCAACGATGGAAAGGCGAAAGTCGTTGGACGTTGGAAAAACTTGTTGGAGCAATGTTGAAACGACGTTGGAAACTAGTAATCTGGAGAGTTGTTTGACAGTCAACAACGACACAACGTTGACAACCTTGGAAACTAGTTTGTTGGATATTTGTTAGATAACTGACAATGACACAACGTTGGAAACTAGTTGGGTGGAGGAATGTCGGACAGTCGACGATGAAACAACGTTGGAAACTAGTTTGTTGGATATTTGTTGGATCACTGACAATGACACAACGTTGGAAACTAGTTAGGTGAAGGTATGTCGGACAGTCGACGATGGCACAACGTTGACATCGTTAGAAACTAGTTTATTGGACGGTGGACAATGACAGAAAGTTGGTAACTAGTTTGTTGGATATTTGTTGGACAACTAACAATGACACAACGTTGACAATGTCGGAAACTAGTTTGCTGGAATTTTATTGGACATCTGACAATTACACAACGTTGGAAACTAGTTTGTTGGATATTTTGTTGGACAACTGACAATGACTCTATGTAGGAAACTAGTTTATCGAAGAGTGGTTGGACAACTAACAACGACACAACGCTGGAACTAGTTAGGCGGAGAGTTGTTGGACATTCGACGATGCCACAATATTGACATCGTCGGAAACTAGTCTGAGATATGTTGGACGACTGACAATGACACAACGTTGGAAACTAGTTTGTTGGATATTTGTTGGACAACTGACAATGACACAACGTTGGAAACTAGTTAGGTAGAGGAATGTTGGATAGTCGACGATGACACAAGGTTGACATCGTTGGAAACTAGTTTGTTGGAGAGTTGTTAGGCAGTGAACAATGTCACAACGTTGGAAACTAGTTTTTTTTTTTATATTTGTTGGACAACTAACAATGACACAACGTTGACAATGTTGGAAACTAGTTTGCTGGAATTTTATTGGACATCTGACAATAACACAACGTTAGAAACTAGTTTGTTGGATATTTTGTTGGACAACTGACAATGACTCAATGTTGGAACTAGTTTATCGAAGAGTGGTTGGACAACTGACAATGACACAACGTTGGAAACTAGTTAGGTGGAAAGTTGTTGGACAGTCGACGATGACACAATGTGGGCATCGTTGGAAACTAGCTTGTTGTAGCTATGTTGGATGACTGACAATGACACAACGTTGGAAACTAGTTTGTTAGATAATTGTTGGACAACTGAAATTGACACAATAATTGAAACTAGTTAGGTGGAGAGTTGTTGGACAGTCGACAATGACACAACGTTGACAAAGTTAGAAACTAGTTTGTTGGATATTTTGTTGGACAACTGACAATGACTCAATGTTGGAACTAGTTTATCGAAGAGTGGTTGGACAACTGACAATGACACAACGTTAAGTCAAGTGTGGTCGACCGAACTAACCGCGAATCCTTGTCGATAGAGTACTGAATACATTTTTTTTTACCAGACACAAAACCGAACAAAGCTGAACTCAACCCGAACAAGGGCTGTATTGACACCGACAAAAAATAGTCAGTTGTCAACCGGTACTAACCTTGAAAAGCAATTTTATGATGATTCTTGTTAAGATATATTTTTGGAAAGGTATTATAGATTATATACTGTGTTCTTTATTACAACTCAAAACTTGTATTGGTACATAAATAACGTAAAACATACTTGTACAAACATGACAAAATAAATGACCAACATCATTACAATACAATGACATACAAAATATTACTATGAATAGGAAAGAAAAGAAAACAATAGAAAAGTAAAAGAAGCAGAAGAATAGAAGTAGAAGAAGAAGACTAATGAGAAAAAGAGAAGAACAAGATTGAGGAAAATGGGGAAGGAAGAAAGGAAAAGTGAGAAGAAAGCAGGCAAGGATTAGAAATGAAGAGAGAATAGAGAAGAGAAAGCACTCTGACAACCATAGGTGCATTATGTATAAAAAAAAAAAAAGAGAAATTGTCACAACCTTTTAAATACATACCCAGTAGACCAAAACAAATGGGAGGCTTTCCAAATCTTACAGGAAATAAGGGGTAATAAAGGTAAAACAGAAAAATCAAAAAGGGAGAGAACCAAAGTAAGAAAAAGGAAAGAAAAAAAATGAGACAAAGGACAAGAAGCAAAAAGAGGCAAAAAGAAAAAAGATAAAATATTAGAAAAGGAAGGAGGAAGAGAAGAATAAATGAATGGAAAAAGGGAAAAAGAGAGAGGAGCATGAAAAGAGAAAGGGGAAAGGAAGGGAAAGAAAAGGATTGAAGGAAGAGAAGAAAAAAAAAAGAATAAACACACACAAAAGATAAAGATAGAAGTAAAATAAAACAGTGAGTGTTGTTTACAAATTTTAAAATGGACGGAAGTTGATTTCACTTACCTTTTTATGGTGGGGGCGGGGGTAATTATGAAAAAGAAATATGCAAAAGTATTTGTGGTGCATTACTGTTGGAAATTCGTAGGAAGTTTATAAACATGATATTGCAGATAATTTTCGAGAAGAAAAAAAAACACAGGAAAAATATTTAATAAAAATTATGTTTATTCGTTCTGATTCTAGTTTTTTTTACATGCACATGCATAGTAAGATCAGAGAGCTTGAAGGGATGAAAATTAAATTTACAGGAAGCGGCGGGGGGGGGGGGGGGGGGGGGGTCACACCCAAATTGAATTTGGCCCCCAAACATAATTATAGAAATTGCAAAAAAGTCAGTATCTAACATCACAAATTGCTCATTTCCTAGTCTTGCAAAACTGTGAAAACTCAAGAACTTCGGGGCTGGGGCCGGAGGCGCCTGAACCCTGTTAGGGGCCCTACAGCCCCTGAAGTCTGTTTGCTTGCGTGTCAGCCCCCCCTCCCCCTACTCAAAGAACGTCCTGCGGTCTCTTCTCCATAGGTACCTAACGTGTGGAGATAGAATGGGTTGGGGCAGAGTAGATTCAAGTTTTAAAAGTCATAATTCCCCCTCCCTCCCCCCCCCCTTCAAAATGGTTGAAAAGGTGACTTTATGCTCATTTTCTAAATCTGGAAACAAAGTGGACTTAGTACCATATATAAAATTACCTTTCCAAAAAGGTATGTTTCCAAAAATCATCACAAAGTTGCATTTTGACCCACTCTTTGACTGGTTGACAACGGAATATTTGCCCGTATAAATTTTCACATTCAGAATGATAAATTAAACAAAAAAAATGCAGACAGGATGTAATCGGATCGGGTTCCAGGAGGAATCGGGGTTGTCGGTGGGGCATGCAACAGTGCCCGACCATACCAATTCAAAAAAAATATGAGTCGGTTTGAGGTCGGTTTGGCCGGTGTGACTGCACCATGACCTTTGTGTTGATGTTATGGCTTATACTAAACACTCGGGTCGCGTCGCGTCGCGGCGCGCTGTAAAACACTGGGGTCGCGGCTCGCTGAGCCAATTTTTTTTTAAATGGTGTCTTCAAATCGGCCTACACGATGGGAAAATTTTATTGAAAATTCTCGATGTTTTTACAACCCTTTTTCATTGTTGTCTTCAAGGCGGGTTCGAGGGGAAATCTACTACAAAAAAAGACAAGTTGAAAGTTGCTCTTCATTAACTGATGGAAAAATAAGAAGGCAAGAATTAGGATTGACAATACGAAAGAAAGAATACTAGGTAGATAAACTGAACTTTAAAGAAAGTGTAAGACTGCAAGGAAAGGAGTATGACAGAATGGAAACGAGGAAGAATGGAACGAGTGCAAAGATGAACTGTGGGAAATTAATAAGAGAGGAATACAAAACAATGAAAGAAAGGAACAATATGGAATGATAGGAGTAAAAGTGTAAAATTGAAAGAATTTATTGGCCAGGTTAACAGTGATAAAGATTTTTTTCTAAATTACATGACAGAAAAACAGAAGGTAAATAAAGGGATGAAATAAAATGTAGAATTTTGTTGTTAATAAAACTGAATAGGATACAAATTACAAGGATGGATGGAAATAGAAAAAAAAAGATGTATTGTGGGAAACATAGAACACATATATAAGGTTAAAAAGGGAAAAAAATATTTTGTATTCCTCTCTTATTAATTTCCCACAGTGTTCATCTTTGTACTCGTTCCATTCTTCCTCGTTTCCATTCTGTCATACTCCTTTCCTTGCAGTCTTACACTTTCTTTAAAGTTCAATTTATCTACATAGTATTCTTTCTTTCGTATTGTCAATCCTAATTCTTGTCTTCTTATTTTTCCATCAGTTAATGAAGAGCAACTTTCAACTTGTCTTTTTTGTAGTAGATTTCGCCTTGAAGACAACAATGAAAAAGGGTTGTAAAAACATCGAGAATTTTCAATAAAATTTTCCCATCGTGTAGGCCGATTTGAAGACACCATTAAAAAAAAAATTGGCTCAGCGAGCCGCGACCCGAGTGTTTTCCAGCGCGCCGCGCCGCGACGCGACCCGAGTGTTTAGTATAAGCCGATGTTATTATGCTTATTTGTGAACTATAATATTTCGTTTGTACTATAAATTATTTTCTATTGTGGGGGTATAAAAAGTTTACTATCCAGGCGTATATCACTTATTATCAATCCATTTCAAGTTTCATTCAGGTAAAGAGCATAATTTGTTATTCAAATTCCAGGAAGTGCAGTTAAATATTAGGATCGCATAGAAGATCCCTGAAATTTAACTACAAACTGTGAACCTTTGCAGTGTCTGCAGTGATGTTCCCTTACAGTTACTGAGTTAGCGCATCTGCTTTCATATACCTTTACGTCAGCATCGTTTGCATCGCTTCTACCTGGCTGCGACATTTCTTTTTATTACACCCCATTACACAGAGGGCAAGACCTCTCAAAGACCACTGAAAGACCGAAAAATTGGACAGATCCCTCAATGATTTTTCAGTGAACGTTCAATGCTCTCCGAGGTCTTTCATGATTCCTCAGTGATTTTTCAGTGAATTTCGTGGTCTATGCAGTCTCCACCAATCACTGACCTGGTATCTTTCAGCGGTCTCTCAGGAAAATGGTCTTGCGGTGGTCTTTCAGCGATCTCTCAACAAGCGCCCAAGAGTCTTACTAGTTTTTCAATGATCTTTTGACTGTCTCTCAGAGAAATTGTGTTAAATGGTCTTTCAGAGATCTCAGTTGTTCTTTCAGAGTTCTCTCAGAGATCTTGGTCGGTCTCTCAGAGGTTCTCAATCCATTTGCTACTGGAACCGGGTGGCCCATATATTAAGGCCCCGATTCCACAGAGCAGAGACTATTGAGAGACCACTGAGAGACAAAAAAAAAAATGGCAAGATCTCTCAGCAGTCTCCAAGACCAAAGAAAAACAGTGTCTCTGTGGAATGGCTCTAAACACCTTTAAAAGATCACTGAAAGACCAAGAAGAAATTTTCCAGCAAAATTTCTCAAAGATCTTTCTGGGACATTAAAATCGCTGAGCATTCATTGAGAGGCCAATAGGACTATTGAGAGATCACTGAAAGATCATCTGACATACTGACTGAGACCTTTGAGAGCTCAATTAAAGACCTTTGAGAGACCAACCAGGATCTCTGAGAGAAATCTGAAAGAACAACTGAGATCTCTGTAAGACCATTTAACACAATTTCTCTGAGAGACAGTCAAAATATCATTGAAAGACTATTAAGACCCTTGAGCACTCGTTGAGAGATCGCTGAAAAACCACCGAAAGACCATTTTCCTGAAAGACTGCTAAAGACAGTTTTTTTAACCAGTTCAAAGTTTGGCGGAGACCACAGAGACCATTTACTGAAAGATCACTGGGGAATCATGAAAGACCTCGGAGATGATTGAAAGTTCACTGAAAAATCATTGAGAGATCTGTCAATTTTTCTGGTCTTTCGTTGGTCTCTGAGAGGTCTTGCCCTCTATGGAATGGGGGGGGGGGGGGAATATTAGAATTAACGGGTAACTGATCTCTCCAGGGTCTCATTCAGTCCGTCAGAGGATCTTTCAGTGATATCTCAGTAGTCGTATTGGTCTCTCAATGAACGCTCGGCGATCTTAAAGGTCTCACAGAGATCTCTGAGAAATTTTGCTGGAAAATGACTTCTTGGCCTTTCAATGATCTTTTAAAGGTTTTTTTTTTTCCACAGAAACACTATTTTTCTCTGGTCTTGGAGACTGGTGAGAAATCTTGCCAATTTTTGGTCTCTCAAGAATGTCTGCTCTGTGGATATCCAGATTGAGTCTTGGCTGTCTAATAATCAACTACTCAGGCTATTCATTGTCAAGGCAGCACGAGCAAAAGCGACGGCCAATTTGCAGTCCTGGGTATAATTAGGACCGCCCTTTTAGTTGTAGAAAAGGGGCATTTTAAAGAAGGAAATCCTTTATGTATGTTCGTGATCGTCAGAGTTATGAAGTGAGGTTCATAGAGGGAGTGGAGTAAAGGGTAAATTCCTATTTTTTTCCACGAGGCACAATCAAAAAAATGAACGTAGATTAATAAAATGGGATGCTGTGCATCATATGCGCCGGAAGCGGGGGGGGGGGGGGGAGGAAGGCAGAGGGGGCAGTTGCCCATCAATCATTCGGGGGGGGGGATCGATTTTGCACCTCATGGCCCCCTTGGCAAGGAAAAAAATTACCTGCAGTGATTTTGCATGACAACAACCATTTTAATAAGCATGTAAGTGCTCTAAAATGCAATATTTCAGTATAAAAAGTAAAAATTTTCTCGCTTGGTCGCTGCACTCCGTCTTATATTAACAGACGCATTAAAGACTGTCCGACACGACGGTAGCATCTGGGAAGTCTGGATTGCGAACATGAACGGACGGCGCAAGTTGCATCCCTGGTATCAAGCCAACGTTGGACCAACGTTGGAAAGGCGAAAGTCGTTGGACGTTGGAAAAACTTGTTGGAGCAATGTTGAAACGACGTTGGAAACTAGTAATCTGGAGAGTTGTTTGACAGTCAACAACGACACAACGTTGACAACCTTGGAAACTAGTTTGTTGGATATTTGTTAGATAACTGACAATGACACAACGTTGGAAACTAGTTGGGTGGAGGAATGTCGGACAGTCGACGATGAAACAACGTTGGAAACTAGTTTGTTGGATATTTGTTGGACAACTAACAATGACACAACGTTGACAATGTCGGAAACTAGTTTGCTGGAATTTTATTGGACATCTGACAATTACACAACGTTGGAAACTAGTTTGTTGGATATTTTGTTGGACAACTGACAATGACTCTATGTAGGAAACTAGTTTATCGAAGAGTGGTTGAACAACTAACAACGACACAACGCTGGAACTAGTTAGGCGGAGAGTTGTTGGACATTCGACGATGCCACAATATTGACATCGTCGGAAACTAGTTTGAGATATGTTGGACGACTGACAATGACACAACGTTGGAAACTAGTTTGTTGGATATTTGTTGGACAACTGACAATGACACAACGTTGGAAACTAGTTAGGTAGAGGAATGTTGGATAGTCGACGATGACACAAGGTTGGCATCGTTGGAAACTAGTTTGTTGGAGAGTTGTTAGGCAGTGAACAATGTCACAACGTTGGAAACTAGTTTTTTTTTATATTTGTTGGACAACTAACAATGACACAACGTTGACAATGTCGGAAACTAGTTTGCTGGAATTTTATTGGACATCTGACAATAACACAACGTTAGAAACTAGTTTGTTGGATATTTTGTTGGACAACTGACAATGACTCAATGTTGGAACTAGTTTATCGAAGAGTGGTTGGACAACTGACAATGACACAACGTTGGAAACTAGTTAGGTGGAAAGTTGTTGGACAGTCGACGATGACACAATGTGGGCATCGTTGGAAACTAGCTTGTTGTAGCTATGTTGGATGACTGACAATGACACAACGTTGGAAACTAGTTTGTTAGATAATTGTTGGACAACTGAAATTGACACAATAATTGAAACTAGTTAGGTGGAGGGTTGTTGGACAGTCGACAATGACACAACGTTGACAACGTTAGAAACTAGTTTGTTGGTATTTTGTTGGACAACTGACAATGACTCAATGTTGGAACTAGTTTATCGAAGAGTGGTTGGACAACTGACAATGACACAACGTTGGAAACTAGTTAGGTGGAAAGTTGTTGGACAGTCGACGATGACACAATGTGGGCATCGTTGGAAACTAGCTTGTTGTAGCTATGTTGGATGACTGACAATGACACAACGTTGGAAACTAGTTTGTTAGATGATTGTTGGACAACTGAAATTGACACAATAATTGAAACTAGTTAGGTGGAGAGTTGTTGGACAGTCGACAATGACACAACGTTGACAACGTTAGAAACTAGTTTGTTGGATAATAATATTGTCGCACAACTGACTACGACACAACATTGGAAACTAATTTGTTGAAGAGTTATCGGACAACTTGCAATGGCACAGCACTGGGAACTAGTTAGGTAGAGAGTGTCGTCGGACAACTTGCAATGACACAACGTTGGAAAACTAGTTTGTTGGAAAGTAGTTGGACAACTGGCAATGGCACAACGTTGGAAACTAGTTTGTTGGAGAGTTGTCGGACGACTAACAAAGACACAACGTTGGAATTTAATTTATTGAAGTGTTGTCGGACGAATGACAAAAATGACAAAAATAGTAGACCAAATGGGTTTAGCCAGGGTGGTGTTAGACGATTGAGTTAGCCCAGCTACCGAGTGTCCTAGAAAAAAGTTTACACTTTTGAAAGGGCCCCCCATTAAAATAATCTGAATTTTTTTTAAAAGTCTATGTACGGATAGCTCTGTCTCTTCTTTCATATGACACCAAAAAGTCCGAAAAATATATGTTTTGGGGTGAGCATTGCCCACTTTTGTAAAGAATATGAAAATCAGGTTGCGCAGGAATTGACTTCCCGTTTGTATTAAGTGAAAAGTTCCATAGCTTACAAATTGCCGATGGTATGATAGATTCATGATAAATCAAGATGGATGTGGGTTGTGGAGTGAATAACATGGTTTATGTAATCAAAATTTTATGCATAAATGGTCTGTATAACTGTATTGCATATGATTAGCATTCCTGGTATGTGATAATGTCCAAGACGATGGTGTTGTTGTGTTCCTGGGAATTCAGGATGAGGTGATGGTACATGTTGCTGGAGAGGTGAAATGGAGTTGGGTGTGATTGGGTGGAAGGGGTGCCAGGTGGGGGTCGAGAGGACGGGGTCCACCCACTTGACCAAAGGCCCGCGAGGCCGACTTTTCTCGTATTGTATTTTCCTTCATCACAAATAATCCGCCATCGGTATATAAAATAATTATGTCTCCTTCAGCATGTTTCGTCCTCGTTTCCGGAGGTCCCGCTGCTCTTTAATACTTCTTAAACTTCCTTCTGGCACAGGAATTGGTTAGAGCGGTGTGATATCATAGATTACAATGTGCTATTTTGGGCCTCGCGTGCCTTCGGTGAAGTGGGTTGTCACCGAGAGGACAGTCATTTGCATGCATGTATACCCCCCCCCCCCCTTTCATGTGTTAGTTGGTCTGTGTGCTCATATCCTACCGGTACATGTAGGTCGTTTTATCATGGCATATTAAAGCCATTCTTGTGGATTTTCTCCATTCAAAAAAATCCAGTCCACCTTCCCTTAACCCAAATTGTACCACTGATTGTTGATTGATTGATTGATTGATTGACTAATTGATTGATAGACTGATTGATTATTGACTAATATGTTACTTCAATGATTGAATCATTGTGATTGCTTTTGAATCAACACATTCTTGCCATTGCCAGAGTACTCCCAGAGAAAATCTGTTACCATTTCCACAGACTTAATACATGTACCAAATAATGCAATAAACAATGCCACATTAAAAATTTTTATAAGAATTGTAAGGCTCGGTCATGCATTCGATTGACGTTCACTGCAAAAGAAAAAAAAGAAGGAAAAACCATGATTTATCATAATCTTATCAAACCATCCTCACTTTTGTGAGCTGGGAAACTACTCACCTCAAAAGTGACAGTCAATTCCTGCGCAACCTGATTTTTATACCCTTTACAAAAATGGGTAATGTTCACCCAAGCATGAATTATTTTCGGACTTTTTGGTGTCATATGAAAGAAGAGACCTTGGGTCATTCGTATACAAACGGTTTCAAAAAGTTTCAAATATTTTCTGATTTGGGGGCTTTTTCAAAAGTGTATTTTTTTTTTTTTGGGGGGGGGGGGGGGGGACACTCTGTAGTAGTAGACCAAGTGGCTGTAAATAATGTGGTAGACCAGGTGGACATTTTACGAAATTGGTATAGCCTACCTGAAAATTAGACAAAATGCTAGAGCTTAGTGGCGATTAGACCAAATTGTTAGTAGACGAATTGGTTGTAGACGAAATGGGATTAGATCATGTGCACTGGGATGAGACCAGATGGGCATTAGGCAAAGTGCAATTAGACCAAGTGGCAATTCACCGATGGCTCAAAGTTAAACATTGGGTCCTTGTCACCATTAAAATGAAAACGCTTGTTTCGTTGGCGATACGACGTTGGGCCAACGTTGGCATAACGTTGGATCTGATCATAATGAGCACTCATGAATATTCATTACAAATTAAGTAAATGACAAAAATTTGGGGAAATAGATATCATATATTCATTTTTTTTTCATGCAATAATTTAACTTTGAGCTTTATCGCAAAAGGTATGTAGATTGTTTATCATGTCGTTTATAATTCAAACATTTGATTTAAGGAGGTATTTTCAGGTCGAATATGAAAAATCGTAATTTTCAACCAATTTTTTTTAAGTACGGCAGTATAGTCTTTATATAAGGAAGTAGATGAAGAGGTTAGTTTTGTGGCCCAGTAGATAGTTGTAGGATGTAGGATGATAGGAATAGAAAGTAGGATTGTAGGATAGGATAGAACTATGGCCATGTGATAGGAGAAAGAGTGGTAAACATGTACTTCACCTTGACATTAATTATTTTTTAATGATGGGCAAAGGTTGGCATGACGTTGGTCCAACGTTGGTCCAACGTTGGAGAATAGTCGCTAGACAGCGTTGGACCAGCGTTGGTAAACGTAGTTGAAATGACGTATTCATGTGCACTTCCATCAATGCTACAACGTTGCCTGCCAACGTTGGAGCCATGTTGTGACTGACGTTCCAGCTAACGTTGAACCAGCGTTGACAGACACCATTGGAGCGTTGTTGCTGGACAACACTGGACCAGCGTTGTAAACATCGTTGGACTGACGATGTATGCGCATGCACTTCCATCGATGCTGCAACGTTGCCCGCCAATGTTGCAGCAACATCATAACTGACATTCCAGCAAATGTTTGACCAGCGTTGTAAACATCGTTGGACTAAATATGATGTATGCGCGTGCACTTCTATCGATGCTGCAACGCTGAGGCAACGTTGTGAAAAATTTTTCACAACGTTGGTCAAACGTTGTACCAACGCTTCATTGCTACTTGGGATATTGATTTAAAAAAAAAAAACACGTGCACACGTTGGTATCAAGATGCCTATAGCATTTTAGCCATTACGCTGCGGCCCGGTTCTGAACTCTGCATGACCTACTGATCTGTATGAAAAGAATCTGGATATATCCAGGTGGCTGAGATCTGTGAAGCCGCGCGACCGTTACATTACCACTCCAACGTACCGCCCCGCGAACGCATTCCCCTTTTGTTTGTGTACAAATGCACCCTTTAAGAAATGGGCTAAATTCGACTTAAAATGCTGGAATTTTCAACTCGTAACTGCATGAATTGTCAGATAGAAGGCTTTGGACAAAGATTAATTTCGCCCATAATCATGATTAAAATGAATAATTCTAATTTACATACAAAGTCATGGAGGTTTTGGGTGGTAAAATCGTAAAATGGTCGTTTTCACCCGTGCGTATCCTTCGAGTGTTTGTACGGTGCGTAATGGCCAATGAGATATCCAGATTCTTTTCACAGAGATCAGTGGCGTGACCCTTCGTAACGCCTAGTATATCAAAATGACGGCGAGAAATTGCGCCCTCAACTTTTTCGTGGCGGACAGTCTTTTACACGTTGAATACTGAATTCTCCCTTTCAAATAGAGCTAATATACAGGGGCAACCAGTTCAGTAGTGTATATCCTTTCTACCAGTGGCGGAAAAAGAAAGGGGACAGACTTTTCCCTTTATCAAGAAGGGCAAAAAGATTTTGCCCCCTCCCCTCAACTTCCAAACTATTATTTACAGCATACCGAACAGCTTTTTAGTGCTGTGAAATGCAAGTTGTCAACACGTTATAATAATAATTTTCTTGCCCTATAGCAAAGGTGAAATAATCTATTTTGCCGCCTCAGTGGAGCACCCTTGCAAGACAATGAATTATTTAGATGTAGATGTAGATGTTTTGCTCTAAAATACAAGGTGCCAGCGTTCAATATTTTCGCTCGGTAGCTACAGTCCCTCTCTTTTCTATGTAAATGTTTCTTGCATTTTTTTTTAAAGTGCGGTTTGAGGGACAGCAACTTCTCTCTGCAAAAGAGGGGGCAACGCCTCAGTCACGCACACAGAATTTTGAAATCCGCGGAGTTGATATTCAGACAAAAGGCGTTAGCCCCCTCTCGAAAATGTGCCCGTGCGCCTTTATATATTTTCCATTCATAACCCTCTCATTGCAGTTCATGATTGTCGGTTTCTAGTTGTCGTGTTTTTTTTAAAAACCTGATTGTTGCACTTTGAAATACCACGAAATATGAATGAAAAGGGTCAGAAATGTGCTTCTCCGATGGGGAGGGGGAATGGGTTAAGGCTGTGTGGGGATGGGAAGCATTTTTAGTGCCCCACCCCACATGTAGGTGGGCCCCAAGAGTGTTCGCCCCCTAAAGCTGCAAACCTTCCGGCGGGTCTGCTGTGCATAATGCTGCACGGGAAATAGACAAAAAGTAGACCTATAAATACCGGCGTTTCCGGAGTAATCGCCAACAGCCAGAACATATTTAGCGACCTCATCACCGATGCTGAAACCGCTATAGATGGCAAAGCGTGTTTCTTCCTCGAAGTCCTCGAGATCAACCCGTAGTTCGTATGTCTTCTGCGTTGACAGGTGGTGAATGTTGTCATTTCCGAGCCAATGCTCAGATGAGACGTTTCCAAAACCATGTTTGTAATCGTCCCATTCCAGAAAGAAATCAACAGAACCGTCCTCTCTACGCTGGAACACCTACAGAGAATTAATGAAAGCTAATGTAAACACACTAAATGAATACCCTTTTAAAAAGGTGATTCCGCGTGTTGGTTCCGATACAGAAAAAGGGGACAAAGTAATGCATTTTAGTCCAACGAAGATGTTTATTCTTACACACAAATTTTCGATGCAAACACGACGTCTTCTTCAGGGTTACACGAATCATGGGCGTCAACAGGTGGGGGACGGGGGGGGGGGGGGGGGGACTTGTCCCCCTCCCACTTTTAAAAGTGGAGGGGGACATCATATCATTTGTCCCCCCATACACCCACACACACACAGAAGAAAAACAGAAAGAAGTGGGTTGGAAAAGAGAGGCCCCTGGCTTGCAACTATATAATACCCCATTTTTTTCATCTAAAACGTCAATAAATTTACCTATGGGTCATCTTGCCTCCCCCCCCCCCCCATTACAATACCCTGGCGCCTCCCCTGGAAGGTGTATACATAGAAACTCTGTCATAGGCCTTTGGATAGCTTGAAACTGTGACCTGATCAAACGGGATATATACAGTACCAAGAAGGTAGACCAACCAT
>CM057157.1:26466155-26535155 GCA_029962745.1 Echinometra lucunter
TGTGCTCACACCTTCTGCAAGGTTTGTCTAGAACGTCTAATGGAATGCCATGATGATGACCGAAAGCTACTGTGTCCAGTTTGCAGAGAGCCAACACAAGTTCAAGATGTAAGCAAGTTACAGACCAATCTAGCTTTGAAGTCTCTTGTTGAGGACGTTAAGGATCAATACCAGTGTTGCACCCATTGTAAATCTCAAGAGAAACCGCAAGCTGTTGTCTACTGTCAAGAGTGTGGCAAGTATCTTTGTACCACTTGTCATAACGTGCATTCCAAGTGGGAAGTAGATCATGAGGTGATAGCGATAAGCGACATCGAAACAAAGAAGATACCAGTAAAACGATACCGTAAATGCAGGAAACACCCGAAGGAGGATGAGGAGTGCTTCTGCTCTGAATGCAGGATGTTCGTCTGCTTCAGGTGTGGTGTAATGGAGCATGCCCACAAAGGTCATCAGATCATCGATGCATCGGCATTTGAAAAGGATCATACGAAAAGCGTCGAAGAACTGAAATCCAAAGCCGACAAGAAACATAATTCCATTAAGAAGTACATTTACTTCATCGATGAGCAGAAGGAGCGTGTGAGCAGTGTGAGAAACCAGTGCATTGGGGATATCATCAAAGCCTATGAAGAATTAGTTCGCCAGTTGACAGAGAAGAAAGATCTCCTCGTTGGTGAAGTCAAGATCAAGACAGACGAAGTGGATAAGGAGCTAGACAGGATGAAGGAAACAGCTCAACTGCAAATCAACCACGTGACCACGATGACTGATCTGTTAGCCAATGGGAAGAAGATACCATTAGAGATGGATGCTCTGGCTGCACACGACACGCTATGTCAAGAATTAC
The DNA here is from genome assembly GCA_029962745.1 of Echinometra lucunter. Lineage (NCBI taxonomy): Eukaryota > Metazoa > Echinodermata > Echinoidea > Camarodonta > Echinometridae > Echinometra > Echinometra lucunter. The sequence continues at coordinate 26,467,006 of CM057157.1, forward strand.
AAAAGACCTTAAACCAAGATGATCCTAACTACAGGGCAGTGAGAACATCAAGCAAGAAAGGAAAACGTGTCGCGTTTGAGAGAAATGTGGGCACTGATGAGCTAGGTCTTGGTAAGATCGTCGATTCAATGGGAAAGGACGTCGCTTTGCCTACTAAGAATATCATGGGTGCCATGGCTCCTACACCAGACGGTAGGATGGCAGTAGGATGCCTCACTGGAGGAATCGAGATCTTCTCTGCTGATGGTCAGCTACAGCAAACATTGCTTAAGAATGAGAAGATCTACGGTGTCGGGTTTCTCACTGATAGTCGGTATGTTGTACTTGACTGCAATAATAATAACATTACACTATACACAACAGAGTGTGAGAAGCTAAATGTAAAGTTTGAGACTCTGAGTTTCGATGAAGGTGGGCTCGCTGGCCTCACTGTAGATAGCAATGATCAGATCTATGTCAGCTACAGGAAAGCTAAGAAGATCCAGGTATTCTCACCAACAGGAGGGAAGGCACTCAGGGAGATACCTTGCCATGGATATGAACCTGTGCAAATCATAAGCTGCAATGATACCTTGATCATTAGCTCTCTCAATACAGTAGGAAATATTGATCAAGAGGGTAAGGTAAAGCATATGGTAATGAAACCAGATGTGGACCTATTCCCTTGTTTGACTCAAGACAATTCTATCCTGATTGCCCAGGTTAACCATGATGAAGGGTTGGTCAGTATCGAGGAGTACACAGCCGAACTAACGCATGCCAAGACTCTTATCTCTGATTACAAGATTGAGAAGGCTGATAGATACTGGTACTATGTGGGAGAGTTCCGATCAGGAGAGATTGCCTTCTGCACTCTCGATAGACTCTACATCTTCAACTGACAATATATTAAGAAGGTGGCTCCCAGTGGAAATGAAGCAGGTCTTATGCTTAGAACACGAAGAAAGACTAAACCATTGGGCAATACAAGTGGGAAAGCTGGGCCTGAGATGAACTGGACTCATATTACTGTCATAATATTTACGGTCAGAATCTTGCTGCGATCGCCTCGCCTGTTTGATTCAATTTAGGAATTTAATCACTAAACAAAATGTTTTGTATTTCAGAATAGAATAGTGAAAACGAAGTCCCTCAGACCTGTAACAAATCATTGATAACTGCAGCGATTTTCATGTGATTGTCTTAATCTCATTCTAGTTCGCTTAAGAGGAAATAATTTTTGATTGATTGTTAAAAACAAATTCATTTCATTTCATTTTCAAGTTTCCATAATACAAAGAACATGATTTGCAAAGTAAGTACAGAATGAAATAAACCGGGGAACCCAATGGAAAATATAGCTGTTTTGTAAGTTCCCTATAAAAGATATAATATCAACATATCTTTCATAAAATCATGGAATTTATTGGAGGTAAAATATATATTTGAGAAAATGTAATACATGTATTAATCTTTCTTTCAAAAAGATCATATAAGATTATATTATCGTGAAATTCTAGGTCTTCCAGCGATTGTCGACATATTCATAGGAAGACACTGTAATGATTAAATAGAAATCAAAATACACAAAAGAACAAATGACAAGTCAAAACTCAAAGGACAAAAACTGACAAAATAAGATAAGACCCGACAGGACAAGACGAAAAGAAAAATACAAGAAAAAGAAAACAAAAACAAAAACAAAAAGACAACACAAACATGACAAAACTGCACTGGATAAAAATTAGAAGAGAAAGGGGGGGGGGGGGGGGACTTTAACTCATAGAAGATCTGTATTTTTGTATTAAATTCTTTTTGAACCATCTACTAAAACCGTAATTTCTGACTGAACATGCTGAGTCTTTTTAGAGAGTTTCAGAGTTTTGTACCCCTAAGTTATTTGTAATCAATATTCTCGCTTTTGGTAATGAAAAAGCCCGGTAGACCTAGTAGGTAATATAATGAATATTGATATTCTTTGTAAAACACTGAATAAAAAATGTGGCCGTTCATTTCTATTTAAATCATAACTATTCCTAGATTATAACTATATAAATCACTTATCTTCATTATGCCATGTTTATGAAAAAGTGCATCAATGTGCGCTCGAAAATCGGCACGACATACAACACGCAACGCTTATTTTGTACATCTTTATTTCCATACGATGCAGTGACTCCGCAGTGTGTTTTCCATTCCATATGATTGTATTTGTGCTTCAAAGCGGGGGAGGGGGTTAGGGGATATGAAAATGATACAACATGTTCATTGCAGACAAAGTTTTCAGGGTTACCTCATGTAGTCATGGAAAGGAATAAGAGCCGTGAAAAGGGCCAGTGAGCTCCGCTAAGAGCTCTTTGGTTCTCGACATTTCAATCAGTGTACTCATCGTCTTCAAGAGAATCTCCTGAAAACTTTGTCTACAATGAAGTTTCTCCATCATGAAAAGAAATATCGCTGAATCATCGGTCGTCGTGGGGGTGGGGGGGGGGTATAATATGAATAAGAGAATTATACTATAATCAGTGACAATGAGTCTTCTATGTATGAATTGTTGTTAGGTTAAGAGTTTTATGAAAGATATGAAATTTTCGCCCTTTTCTTTATCAATTAAGTTGAATTTGCATCCAGTAGTACATCTCTTCACTTTGTGAGACACTGTGTATATATTCTAGAACAATTCGATTTGAACTGATTTTGTTATTTTGTCTACTTCATGTACAAAAAAATAGTCTACAAGAAGATAAAAATCATCATGAAATGGAAGAAATATGGTTTGCTGACTACAAATAAGACATGACAAATATGTTTATGTAATGTTTGTGGCATCATCATTTACAAAAAAGCGTAAAAGATTTCGAAGATATTAGAAACTATTCCAAAATCAATCAAAAAAATGTTCATGACTATTCCAGAGTGACTGCCAATTACTGCCACTTTATGACAAATGCCACGCGCAGTATTCCATTACTCGTATGTGATTGGTTGCTCATGATTGAAATGAAATGAAATTTAAGAAGTAAAAGTATAAATATTCATAATGGAATATCTTGGATATGAGGAGAATATTACTTATTACCATTGATGTATATAGCGCTCCATAAAGAAATATAGTATTCTTTGTATGATACACAACCCTGGGAATGCGGTTCATAATTTTGTTGTATAATTTCATTTCGAATTTGTTACTATGCATCCTATGCAGAAGAGATCAATTGGTGTAAGTTTTGATTCATCCGGGTAGAGTTCATATTATAAATAATGGCTAAATCAATACATCTAGACTTACTTTGGATTTGAGATGAGAACGTTTCACGTCCGATCTTGGACGCTTCATCAGCTCGTCTGATTTAATGGCAGGAAAACGTCGTTTTGTAGAAGCAATTGTAGGTTAGTTTGTAAAAATAGGCCAGCTAATATCTGAAGTAATTTATAATGAGGATATGGCATTTTGGTTCTGAAAGATGTATAATTCTTTTGTGTTCCATTTGTTTTCTTCAAAAGATTAGATTGCTTTTTTAAACTATCAGTAAAAATCAGTTTTATAGTAGTTATCATGATTATAATGGAAACTAAACATGAAATAGTAGAGGTTCTTACCGTTATCTTTGATCAATGATGTGTTATACTATACATTATATACGTATCAGATAATAGGTTTTCTTTGATAGTAATAGTTTATCAAGCTCGTTTCATAGCGATACCATTTGCTTTTATCCTTTAAATAAATGTCATGAATAAGTAACGAAAGATTCTATCAAACATTTTCTTCAGCCTCATAATTCACAGTGATATGGACATGATGGACAGCAGAAAGCGAGTGAATTAAATGTATTTTCCATAATGTGTTATGACTTTGTTTTCGTTTTTGGCTAATTGAACCGGGTAGCCCTGTATTAAACCTATGGGAATTTGAGAATTCAGTAGTCAACGGGTTAAGGATTATACTAAAACAAATCAAAGTAAAAACCATGGCAAGCTATGTCCTCTCTTTAACATAAAATGATCTGACGACATTGTAAGTCATGACATATTTTGAGTTGATTAGTTTACATTTACAATCCATTCAACTACTTTTCTTCTCCCTGAAGGAAAAAAAAACAACAAGATTAAATTCTCTGAAAAAAGCCTGGACTTTTCCCCTGAAAAATACATTGTATGATACGTTATATTGATTTATTCATGCGTTTATTTACTTATCTATTTGTGTATTTACTTCTTTATTTGTTTACTTACTTATTTATTTCTCATTTATTCAATTATTTATTGGTTATTCATGCGTGTTTCTGTTTCTGAAGATGAAAATGTTGTTGTTAATGTTTTTTGTTATTGTTGTGGTGCTGGTGGTAGTATGTATACGTGGCGGTGGTAGGTACGTGGTGGTGGTAGGTACGCGGCGGTGGTTGATATTGATGGTGTTTTGAAAAACATAATTGATAGTGTTTTTAAAAACACAATAGCCTCGTAAACCTATATTTAACAACATTTTATGTTATGGAGTAGAACATGGGGCATAGGCATATCCAGCAAAGTGTTAAAGAGGCTCACTCCCAACCCCAACCCCGCCCCCCCCCCCCCCCCCCCCCCCCCCCCCGCGGTTGAAGACCCATGAAAATACATGTACCTAACTCCTAAAAAGATGTACATCAATAGGAATGCAGAAATAATTTCTGCCCCTCTCGTCCGCAGAATATCCTGTCCCTGTTTGATAATTTCTGGATACGACCCTGTTCGGGTATGTAAACAAATACACGAGAGAAGTGAGAATGCAGATAAATTAAGAATGGGGTGGAAAAGAGAAAAGAATGTATTCAAAGAGAAAAAGAGACAGGGAAATCTAGCCGTGGCGAAGAGCGTATCAAGAGTGAATGAGTTTGTAAGTTTTGTATCATTAATTTTATGATGCCTATCTTTCCCCAAACTTTCACGAGAAAAACGAGATTCTGGCAAAATCGACTGAGAGCATTTAATGCATCATCCTCCTAAATATAATTTTTTATAAGAAAAATCTCATTTGGTTTAAAATACTGGTGTATACAATAATATAATATAGAATATGTATTCTTAACAATATGAATATAAAACGCTGGCACAGCCTCTATTTTAAACTAATTCTATAAAGTCTTGAGTATAGCCTAACTTGTTCTGAGAGAAGTGTTTAGTTATCAAAATACACCATAGGCATACCTTAAATATATATATATATATATATATATATATATATATATATATATATATATATATATATTAGGTATATTATTATAAGGCTACCTCACTGCCAAATATGACTCTATTTTGTCACATTGTTGCTACTCCCGAAACCACTCTGTTTTTAAATATTACGAGCGAGCGAAGCGAGCGAGGAATCGCACTTTTTTTGATCGTAGAAGTAGTAACCCCTTCGGCAAATTACTCTGTGAGCCCATGAAACATCTACATTATCTATTCGATCTCATCTCACTTACCGAATTTGTTTGCTTTTCAAAACCATTAATATCAAACGAGCGAGCGTAGCGAGCGAGGAAAAATATACCCTCTTCCATATGATAGCAGTATTATTTCGTCATCATAATAATGTGATATGCGCTATACAAGAACGGAATGTTATCACTATCATCATCAGAATACACTATAAACCTGTCATGCCTGTGTGATATCTAAATAATACATCCGATCACCAGCTACCTGGCTTGCAGTCCGAATCCATTCTGTTTCTACCATTAGCTAGCAAGCAAAGTCAGCGACCGATCCCGGCAAAATTACGTGGATTCGTCACCACAAATTTGTCAACCCCATCGCTGCCCAAATATTATGATATTTTGGAATCACGCTCCTATAATAAGCTACTTGCTGCCCGAAATCATCTTGTATCTAGCTTTTAACAACGAGAGTAGCGAACGAGCTAACGAAAAATATGTCTTTTAAAAAAAATCTAGGCCATTATCTACTGAAAGTGTATCTATCTTTAGGTCAACTGGCCGTTCGATTTCTTAGCGTGATATCTTGTTTGGTTATATTACTTCCTATGAGTGGAAGAATAGTATAACATAAGACAGGAACTTTTTTTTTCTTTTTTTTTGTTCGGAAAATATCGGGGGATATGATATCTTTGCCCCCCCCCCCGAAATGTTCTTGGGAGGGGGGGGGGGGGGGCAACTGCCCCCCCCCCCCTGGATTGACGCCTCTGGTGCACGGTACGAGCGTACATTGTAATGTACACACTGTAAGGGAAGGGAAATACTGCAGCGAGTATTTACACAACAAGCGAATCAATAAAATAAGGAATTTACGAGGTGATACATTGAAGGGAAAACAGATAAATAAATAAGGAAAAGAGCAGGGGTGAGATTGAAGGGAAAACAAAGGAAAACGTAATTAAGGAAAGGAGAATGGGAGAGCGGCCTTGAAAGAAAAACAAACTATAGCTACTGCAGGGGAGAGATTAAGGAAATCAAAGAATAGAGGTGAAATATTGAAGGGAAATCAAAGAGATACATAAGCAAAAGAGCAGGGTAAAAGGAAAACAAAGAAGATAACAGGAAAAACAGTGAATGAGAAATCAAAGAAAAAAAACAGCTATGAGGAAAGAGAAAAGATTGAAATAAACAAGGAAAATTGAAAGAGAATTAAAAGTATGATAGAAAGAGAATAGGAGAGAAGGGGAAGGAAATTCACAGAAAGATGAATGACACTCTGACACTCAACTAAATCTGTTTCACACAATGTACAAAGACAGCAAGAATAATCCCCCCCCCCCTCCTTTGAAGGAGTCACACAAATTTGAGCTATGATCTAGGAAATAGGTATAGGCCTATTATGTGCAAGAAATGCATTTTCAGTTGTCATCACAGGGCATGTATGAATTACAGGTTTAAAGCTGACCACTAATTGTTATAGAATATTTCAACTTTTTGGTTCACAGAAACATCCTAACAGTATGCGATTATATCATCAATCAATCAATCAATCAATCCAAAATGGTTTTATTTGGAATAAACATGTACATATTCATTTCACATGAAAAGCAGCTAAAGCTGGATAATTAACATGTTTGGCATACTTACAACATTTTAAAAAATATGTATGTTTAAAATGGTCAATGTACAGATAGTGGCAAGGTACATAAAAGACTTCATCATGGGTTAAACAAAGCTGTATATTAAATTAGGTGACCTGTTGACTGGAAATTGCAGTCTCAGTTATATCGTATAGGCCTATTAACAAGAACGTGACAGATAAAACTTTCTTTATTTTAATCAGAACATGTGATTAGAACATTGGAACATTAATCAGAACATGACAAATCAAACATTCATTGTTTTCTCCACTAGAGCTATAAATCTTTGAATATAATAGCAGCAGTACCCGTGGAAAATTCCACGGGTGTTAGCCATCTGTGGAAGAAAATTTGTTTGAAAATGTATCAGTGATTATTACTCTCAGTTATAATTTTAGTAGAAATGAGGGGGCGGTATATAGTGATGATTAAGTGCGCCTGCCAGGTGGGAGAAATGCAGAGCTTTTGTCTTCGTTTTTTTTTTTTTCGCTTTTCTGACCTTATTTTACTTTTTTTCTTTTTTTGCTCACATTCTTCCCCCTTTTTTGCGTATTTGGATGGGGGCGATCGCTCCCGTTGCGTCTTCCTTTTTGGCTACGTGGGTTCAGTTACAACTTGCCATAGATTTTATCATTCATTTTGAAACGAAAGTTTTGTTCATGGTTAGTAGAGTTGTATTTGCATTCGTTCTGATTTGTTATTATCGCAATATTTTTTTTTCTTCACATTTACACACATACAATCACAATCATACAAAACATTATTCATTAAGAAACTCATTATTTTATATACAGTGAACTTTAAGAAATGATATTATCAATATGCATGTTGTCTTGGTACGGAACAAATTATAATTGTAGAATGTTACTGCTACACCTTATATATTGCACCACATTATTTATAGGGTTTTGTTTAAATTCATCAGTCTTTACCAATTATCGATTTTACTTTTTGTTTTCAATTATCTAAATTTCGGGTTAATATGTGAAACAATTGTGAACAACAATTATTATTTGGTATGCATGAATTAAAATGGTATAAAATGTCAATGGTTAGGCTACAGCATGAAATAAAGTTAATTCGGACATTTTATTTGAAGAGTTTTGTTAAATGGTTTTATACCCCTCTGATCATACCTTCTATTCTCTTTCTATTTTCCTTCCTTATTTCAATATTTTCCCTTTCCTCTCCTCTATACTGTTGCCTATTTCCTTATGCAGGCCTACATTCTTTGATTCCGTTCCTTTATCATTGTTTTAGTTATCTTTTAATATTTTTGCTTATCCTGGTCTTTTTCTTGTGTATTTCTTTGTTTTCCCTTCATCCTATCACCCATTTTCCTTATGTATCTCTTTGTCTTCCCCTCAATCTATGATCCTTTCTCTTTTCCATTATTAAATAGCCTACTCCATATCTGAGCAGTCAGACATGACACAATATGCCTTCCCTTGTGTGCATAATACGTACGTACAGTACATTTTTGCTAATATTGTGTGCGCTGACGAGTTAGACTCATTTACCACCGGTTTTCCTGAATTTTATCGCAAATATGGCAGAACCCCTGTGTAAAAAAATATGCAAATCCCACCCCCCCCCCCCCCCAGTTGAAGAAGTCACATAAATTGGAGCCAGTATGATCAAGGAAACATGTGTGCCAGAAATGCATTTTCAGTCATCATCACAGGGCCTGTATGAATGGCTTACCAAGAATTATTGATATAGAATATTTCAACTTTCTGGTTCACAGAAACATCCTAACAGTATGCGATTTAAACAAACAATTATATATATATATATATATATATATATATATGACAAAGAATTCATCATGGGTTCTTATTGTATAACCAGATGACCTGGCTGTTGATTGGAAATTGCAGTCACGCATCGTATATTAACCAGAGCGTGACAAATGACATTCTTTATTTTAATTAGAACATGTGATTAGAACATAAATAGAGCATGACAAATCAAACATTCCTTGGTTTTCTCCAATAGAGCAATAGAATACAATAGCAGCAGTATTAGTGGCCATTTGTGGAAGATGTATTTGTTTAAAAATCTATCATTGATAATTACTCTCAGTTATAATTTTAGTAGAAAAAAGGTCATTTTCTCCAATAGAGCAATATAATATAATAGCAGCAGTATTTGTAGCCATTTGTGGAAAATGTATTTGTTTAAAAATGTATAATTGATAATTACTCTCAGTTACAATTTTAGAATAAAAAATCATTGGGGCGGTATAGTGATGAGCATGCGAAGCGTGCGAATTATATATTGTGCACCAATTATTATTTTACTTACTATTTCGGAACGATTCTCTCTTGCAATATAATTATTATGATCATACGGATATTGGATTTTTTCATGGTTAGTAGAGCGTATTTGCATCCGTTCTGAGTTGTTATTATCATCAGTATTTTTTCATCACATTTACAAACATAAACAATCACACAATCACACAAAAATTATTCATTAAGAAACTTTTTTCTTTCACTTTATATTATGATGATATAATCAATATGAATGTTGTTTTAATTAAAACAAAGAAGTAAATTACATGATATCCTACATGTAGAAAGTTACTGCTACACTATATTGGACTACATTATTTATACGGTTTTGTTTAAATTCTCCAGTCTCCATCATTAATGATTTTTTTTTTCAAATATCAAAATGTTTGGGTTAATATGTGAAATAATTGTTACAACCACAACAATCGTTACTTGATATGCATGGAATGAAATGGTGTAAAATGTAATGGTGGCAGAATAAAGTGAAGATAACTCTGACATTATATTTGAAAATTGTTATAGTTCTATACTGGAGTTATTTGACATGAGTGCAATTACAAATATAAATATGTATTAATTTTACATATTGATACAATTCAATGTTAAGTAGTTCTATCTTTCTATGTCTTTCTTTTTTCCTCTTTGCCTCTAGTCCACCTTCTTTCATCTTGTCTTCTGTCCTTCCCTATAATCATGATAATATTTCTTCCCTTTTTTTTTCTTCCATCACGTCTTTCCTTGTTTCTATTCTATTTAGCTTTATCTTTCCATTTCACTTTTGTATTATTCTTATTTATTCTCATTTAACCTTTTTTTCCCAATCCATTCTTCCATCTTCATCTTTTAAACGTGATTCAAATCCTGTTGCTTTCAAGCAATGATACTGGCAGAATAAACATTCTTTAGTTTAATCAGAACATGTGAGTAGAACACTAGAACATTAATCATAACTTATGACAAATGAAACATTCCTTGTTTTCTCCAGTAGAGCAACATAATACAATGCTGTATATGGCTCCAGAATCCTGGAATACCCATAGATTTTGAAAGGATAATGCTGTTTATACATGACATTGGGAATTGAATTGTTAAGAAACGTTAAAGTGTAAAATGTTCAGATTGTTTACATGCTTATTCTGAATTCACCAATGCATCACTTTACTATACCGTAGAGTGCCTTAAAAACTTGCATGCAACAATAACAATAATGATGATAATAATGGTAATAAGTTTAAAAAAAATAAAATAATAATAATAATAATAAACTGACAGCTTGCTTAGATCGACCAGAAACTCGATGTCTAGTGGCTGATCTAGGAATACGTGAAAAAAAAAAGATTCTGGAACCAGCTCTATATTCAATTTTCACAAAAAATGACATTCTGGCAAAAGCGATTGAGCGAGATAAGTGATCATCCTGGGGGTGTAACATAAAACATACAATCATTCTTACGATTGATGTCAATCCTAAGTCTATGGCAAACCATGTACTAAAGAGATACAATTGATTGTAAGATTGATTGCATCTCTTTATGTTACACCCCCCTGGTCATTCTATTTTTGCTTATCAAAACACTAGCTAAAAGGTAAATTAATAAGTGTTTAGTGATATGGGTAACGGGCCAACGAGTACAAAAGTATCACACGGTGTAATATGCGGTGTCTTGTCATGACTTGTCTGTACTTTACTAACACCCATTTCAGACTATAAACTTGCATTCCCTCAATGCAAGCAGTTGCATTTAGAATCTGGAGTTTGACGAGAGGAAATTTAAGGATGTGCTGGGAGGGGGGGGGGGGGTTATATAATGAGGCGGGTGAGTTTCACACTGAAATGGTTCTCGGGTAGAATGATTAATGATGGCATATTTTGTTGAGACAGATATTATAGAGAATAGAGATAAGAATGGTTTAAAAGAGATGAGAAAAGAAGATAAGAACGTCTCAAGAGAGAATGCGTTTAATTTCATACCATTACATTTTACACCTTTTTCAACTCCAACTTTCCCGAGTATTAGACATTTAGGCAATAGCGATTGAATGCTTGTGATCATCCAAACCTCCTTATCAAAACCATAGACAGATTCATTTTAAATTGGTTTAATAATGGAAAATGGGTTACAGGAAAAATTATCATAAGCTGCCATACATAAACCTGAATGTATTCAAAAAATAATCTTATCCATTCAGTTACAGCTAGATGGGCCTATTAGACCTTGTGTTATACCAAAAGAACATTTGATTTTTTTTTTTAAATCTAGAACAGAGAATTAAATTCACTCAAATATTATCATTCAAAACGGAAATTCAAAATGTCTCGCAGAGGATCATCATGTTGCAGAACGTATCTTTGTATCATATTTAGTAACACACGGCTACATTATCTTTTTTTTTTTCATCTTTACATTTCGATCTGTACCCATGATATTCTATATTCGGGACTACATAGTTGTTGTTTTTTTAACATAAAAGGTGAGACATCGAAATATATATTCAATGTTTTGTAGTCAAGGGCTCTGCATGATCTTATGAATGAGCGCCCTCTTGCAGAAAGCACTCAGTCATGATTCATTCAACATGCAATACATACAATATCGATAAAATATGAATATGGAACGAGCTGCGGAAGTAGTCTGCAGGCACAGACCCTAAGTGGACACAAACACAATGCCATAAATTCTTGAGCTTAGCCTAACTTTGCCAGCCTCTTGATGAGTCGGTAGTAGCAACAGTACAGGGTTCTTGTAGAACAGTTTCCACAGTCTCAAAGCTCAGACTCTCTATTTATATGCAATAATGACTGACAAGGGTTTGTTCTGCCTGACAAGAGTCTGTGCTGAAAAACTACCCTGTACAGGCGAAAAGTGGTGAAAATACCCAGGGCTTAAACATGTTAAAATAGAATTCTTTGATCCGATGTACTTAGTTAAACTGTGTTTGTTACGAAGCTCACGGACGTGTTTATTTATGATGAAAAATCCGTTTTTCACATCATCAGTTGTCAGCTACCGTATTGGTAAGTTGTTGTCATAATATTTATTCAAGTTATTCTTTTAAGGCCTGTTGATTAAAAGATAATCAATTATATGTTATACTCCCTCTAATTTCAGCATTCTGAAAGTAGCATTCAGCATGCCCGATCGATTTCCCTTTTTGGTGACTTGGCCTCAGAAGGACCAACTAACTCAAAGAAAAGAAAGGAAGGTTCACGACTCACTTTGGGCTGGTACAAGAATTCTGAAACCATTTTACACTAACTATGTCCAATTTCGATATTAATTTTTGGTGCTGTATATGATAATGTAAAGGGCGGTAATAAACAATAAGCCTGTTTGTGATGCCTAGGTCCCATCACACCCCTCCCTGAATATTTATGGGAGGAGCAGAGCTGTTCTGCATAGCATAGACGTTTCCATATACATGATATAATGATATTTAAATGGAAGGCATTAATTACAGATATAGGAGATTGAGTCTGTTCAGTCCGCCACGGACGGACTTGACAAATTTTGAAAGTTTGGAGGAATAAGTAATCACTGTATTTATGTGTTATGTTTTACTGCGAAGAGCATCACTCAAGGAGTTGAATTGCAATAAAATTTACCTATCATGTTTGTCCAGTTTAACTGAAGTCCAAATTACCAAATGTCACTGTTAACGATCAGGCTCATTTTGTTGCATCATGTATATGGAAACGCATCTACAGTTAGTCAGTTACCGTATACACTCTAAAAAGAAGTTAGTTAAAATGACTAGATTATGAGTCGGCTGGGTGCAGCTAATATCTAGTCATAAAAGAGACTATATTCTAGTCAGAAATGACCGAGTTCTAGTTAGAATACGACTAGAAAATAGTCACAAATGACTGAAATCATACAGTAAAAAAAAATGACTAGTACTTTTGTTGCGACCCTTCCATCTAGTCATTTTTAACTCAGATCAGCAATATCAATTCATATCCCATGGTATAGAGTCCCTGAAGATCCCTACTGTCTCTTGATTTTGAACCCTTGACCTTAATCCTAAAAAAATATACATATAGCTCTTACCCCTTATTCTTGCTGCTTTTTACGGTTTACTAACCAGCATGGTTTTCAATCTTTTTGCATTCAATGCTCTCACAGATATCTGAAGATGGAAGATGATTTCAAGAATGTCAGTGCCCAAAGCCTGGAGTGTCCCGTGTGTCTGAATATCTTCAGCGAACCCACGCTCCTGTCTTGTGCTCACACCTTCTGCAAGATTTGTCTCGAACGTCTCATGGAATGCCATGATGGCCAGAAGATAGTGTGTCCAGTTTGCAGAGAGTCAACACAAGTTGCAGAAGTAAGTCAGTTACAGACCAATCTAGCTCTAAATTCCCTTGTGGAGGACGTTAAGAATCAACATCAATGCTGCACCCGCTGTAAATCAAAGGAGAAACCGCAAGCCGTTGTCTACTGTCAAGAGTGTGGCAAGTATCTTTGTACCACTTGTCAAACCATACACTCCCAGTGGGAAGAAGATCATGAAGTGTTGGCGATAAGCGACATCGAAGCAAAGAAGGTATCAGTCAGAAGATACCGTAAATGCAGGATACACCCAAAAGAGGACGAAGAGTGCTTTTGCTCGCATTGTAGAATGTTCGTCTGTTTCAAGTGTGGCGTGATGGAGCATGCCCACGAAGGACATCGGATCATGAAGGCATCGGCATTTGAAAAAGACCATACGAAAACTGTCGAAGAAATTATATCCAAAGCCGACAGGAAACATGCTTCCATTAAGAAGTACATTGACCTCATAGATAAGCAGAAGGAGCGCGTGAGCAATGCGAGAAAGAAGTGCATTGGGGATATCAGCAAAACCTATTAAAAATTAGTTCGCCAGTTGACAGAGAAGAAAGATCTCCTCGTTGGTGAAGTCAAGACCAAGACAGACGTAGTAGATGCAGAGCTAGACAGGATGAAGGAAACAGCTCAACAGCAGATCAACCACGTGATCACGATGACTGATCTGTTAGCCAGTGGGAAGAAGATACCATTAGAGATGGATGCTCTGGCTGCCCACGACACGCTTTGTCAAGAATTACAAGAGATCTTGAACCAAGATGATCCTGACTACAAGGCAGTAAGAACATCAAGCAAGAAAGGAAAATGTGTTGCTTTTGAGAGAAATGTGGGCACTGATGAGCTTTGTCTTGGTAAGATCATTGATTCAATGGGAAAGGACATTGCTTTGCCTACTAAGAATAGCATGAATGCTATGGCTTCTACACCAGATGGTAGGATGGCAGTAGGAAGTGGCATTGGAGGAGGAATCCACATCTTCTCTGCCGATGGTCAGCTACAGCAAACAGTGCTCAAGAATGTCATAATCCGTGGTGTAGGGTTTCTCTGCGATAGTCGGTATATTGTACTTGAACGCAATAATTACCTTACACTATACACAAGAAAGTGTGAGAAGCTACATGTAAAGTTCGAGACTCTGAGTCACGATGAAGGTGGGTTCACTGCCCTCACTGTAGGCAGCGATGATCAGATCTATATCAGCTACAGGAAAGCTAAGAAGATCCAGGTATTCTCACCAACAGGAGGGAAGGCACTCAGGGAGATACCTTGCGATGGATATAAACCTTGGCAAATCATAAGCTACAATGATATCTTGATCATTAACTATCTCAATACAGTAGTAAATATTGATCAAGAGGGTAAAGTAAAGCGTAAGATAACGAAACCAGATGTGAACCCATGGCCTTGTTTGACTCAAGACAATTCTATCCTGATCGCTTGGTTTAACAGTGATAAAGGGTTGGTCAGTATCGAGGAGTACACCACTGAACTAACGTATGCCAAGACTCTCATCTCTGATTACAAGATTGAGAAGCCTGTTCAGGGTAGCTTTTGGTGCTATCTGCGAGAGTTTCGATCAGGAGAGATTGCCTTCTGCACTACCGATAGACTCTACATCTTCAACTGACAATATATTAAGAAGGTGGCTCCCAGTGGAAATGAAGCAGGTCTTAGAACACGAAGAAAGACTAAACCATTGGGCAATACAAGTGGGAAAGCTGGGCCTGAGATGAACTGGACTCATAATACTGTCATAATATTTACGGTCAAAATCTTGCTGCGATTGCCTCGCCTGTTCAGTTCAGTTTAGGAATTTAATCACTAAACAAAATGTTTTGTATTTCAGAATAGAATAGTGAAAACGAAGTCCCTCAGACCTGTAACAAATCATTGATAACTGCAGCGATTTTCATGTGGTTGTCTTAATCTCATTCTCGTTCGCTTAAGAGGAAATAATTTTTGATTGATTGTTAAAAACAAATTCATTTTATTTCATTTTCAAGTTTCCATAATACAAAGAACATGATTTGCAAAGTAAGTACAGCATGAAATAAACCGGGAACCCAATGGAAAATATAGCTGTTTTGTAAGTAAAATATATAATATCAACATATCTTTCATAAAATCATGGAATTTATTGGAGGTAAAATATATATTTGAGAAAATTGTAATATTAATCTTTCTTTCAAAAAGATCATATAAGATTATATTATCATGAAATTCTGGGTCTTCCAGAGATCGTGGATATATTCAGATTAATGCCACACGCAGTATTCCATTACTCGTATGTGATTGGTTGCTCATGATTGAAATGAAATGAAATTTAAGAAGTAAAAGTATAAATATTCATGATGGAATATCTTGGATATGAGGAGAATATTACTTATTACCATCGATGTATATAGCGCTCCATAAAGAAATATTTGTATGATACACAACCCTGGGAATGCGGTTCATAATTTTGTTGTATAATTTCATTTCGAATTTGTTGCTATGCATACTATGCAGAAGGAATCAATTGGTGTAAGTTTTGATTCATCCAGGTAGAGTTCAAATTATATTGCTAAATCAATACATCTGGACTTACTTTGGATTTGAGATGAGAACGTTTCACGTCCGATCTTGGACGCTTCATCAGCTCGTCTGATTTGGTGGCGGGAAAACATTGTTTTGCAGAAGCAATTGTAGGCTAGTTTGTAAAAATAGGCCAGCTAAAATCTGAAGTAATTTATACTGAAGATATGGCATTTTGGTTCTGAAAGATGTATAATTCTTTTGTGTTCCATTTGTTTTCTTCAAAAGATTAGATTGCTTTTTTAAGCTATCAGTAAAAATCAGTTTTATAGTAGTTATCGTGGTTATGATGGAAACTAAACATGAAATAGTCATGATAGTAGAGGTTCTTACCGTTATCTTTGATCAATGATGTGTTATACTATACATTATATACGTATCAGATAATAGGTTTTCTCTGATAGTAATAGTTTATCAAGCTTGTTCCATAGCAATACCATTTCCTTTATCCATGAAATAAATGTCATGAATGAGTAACGAAAGATACGATCAAACATTTTCTTCAGCCTCATAATTCACAGTGATATGAACATGGTGGACAGCAGAAAGCGAGTGAATTCAATGTATTTTCCATTAACATAAAATGTGTTTTGAATTTGTTTTCGTTTTTAGCTAATGGAACCGGGTAGCCCTGTATTAAACCTATGGGAATTTGAGAATTCAGTAGTCAACGGGTTAAGGATTATACTAAAACAAATCAAAGTAAAACCATGACAAGCTATGTCCTCTCTTATACATAAAATGATATTCTTGGTCAAGACATATTTTGAATTGATTAGTTTACATTTACAATCCATTCAACTACTTTTCTTCTCCCTGAAGGAAAAAACAACAACAAATTCTCTGAAAAAAGCCTGGACTTTTCCTCTGAAAAATACGTTGTATGATACGTTATATTTATTTATTCATGCATTATTTACTTATCTATTTGTTTATTTACTCCTTTATTTGTTTACTTACTTATTTATTTCTTATTTATTCAATTATTTATTGGTTATTCATGCGTGTTTCTGTTTCTGAAGATGAAAATGTTGTTGTTGATGTGGTGTTGTTATTGTTGTGGTGGTGGTAGTATGTATACGTGGCGACGTGGCGGTGGTAGGTACGTGGTGGTGGTAGGTACGCGGCGGTAGTTGATATTGATGGTGTTTTGAAAAACATAATTGATAGTGTTTTTTAAAAACACAATAGCCTCGTAAACCTATATTTAGCAACATTTTAGGTTATAGAGTAGAATATGGGGCATAGGCATATCCAGCAAAGTGTTAAAGCGGCTCGCAACCCCCCCCCCCCAACCCGGGGGTTGAAGACCTATGAAAATACATGTACCTAACTTCTAAAAAGGTGTACAGCAAGTATAGAAATGCAGAAATAATTTCCGCACCTCTCGTCCGCAGAGTATATCCTCTCCCTGTTTAATAAATTGTGGATACGACCCTGTTCGGGTATGTAACAAATACACGAGAGAAGTGAGAATGCAGATAAATTAAAAATGGGGTGGAAAAGAGATAAGAATGTATTCAAAGAGAAAAAGAGACAGGGAAATCTAGCCGTGGCGAAGAGCGTATCAAGAGTGAATGAGTTTGTAAGTTTTGTATCATTAATTTTATGATGCCTATCTTTCCCCTAACTTTCACGAGAAAAAACGAGATTCTGGCAATAGCGATTGAGAGCATTTAATGCATCATCCTCCTAAAAATAATTTGTTATAAAAAAATCTCATTTGGTTTAATATACTGGTGTATACAATAATATAATATAGAATATGTATTCTTTACAATATGAATATAGAACGCTGGCACAGCCTCTATTTTAAACTAATTCTATAAAGTCTTGAGTATAGCCTAACTGTGCACAGTCTCTGGTTGTGTTAGGAGTACCAACACAGGACATGGTCATGTGTGGAAAGTAGACTCTATGGTCTCGATGTTCAGACCCTGATTTTAAGCATTACTGATGAGAAGGTTTTGTGCTGGCAAACTATAGCAGATACATGGTCGGTTGGAATACCCAAAATCTAAAATAAAACTCACACACAATGAAAGTGTGTACCTGGTCATGAACCCGGAAGTAATGCTTTCCTGTTATTAATTTCTCGAACAAGTTCGTTGAACATTTTTGGATTCTACCTTTTTGTAGGTGACAACGACAACCAAGTTGATTATTTTATTTAGTTGATACTCCTCCAGTGGTGCCCTTCTCAATGAAGCATGAAGTATCCCTCTCGTAAGTTCTTCTTTCTCCCTTTGAACTTTCACTTTTTTGTCTGTTAGTGACTTACTGATCAGGGTCATTACGAGAGGAAATTGCCTTCTGTTTAGTTTAATCTTCCAACAAAATACATTTAAAATAAAATAGTGCAAAGTCAGTCAGGCCAGTCAGAGAGAAAGTACTGATAATTGCTACCACTTTCATGAAATGATTTTTTTTTTCTCTCGTTCTTCAGAGAGTAAATAAGATATCTTCATGATTTAAATTTCGTACAGTGCAGTATTTTGCATTCGATAAACTCCAACTGCCACTTAGGTTTTAAGAGAAGGCAAGGGCCGACCCCCCCCCCCCCCCCCTCCCCCATCCGCCAATGAATATGCGAATGACGAATTAGTGTTAATGAGATATGAGTCTTTAATGTATGCATTTTTGTTCGTTATTACTTTGTAAGATTTCGCCATTTTCTTTATCTGCTTTTGTTAGTAGTTAACATCTCCTTGTGACTGATTTTGTCCATAATATTATATTCTAGCACAATTTCATTTCAAAGTTGTTGTTCTTTTTGGCATTTCGGCAACTAAATGAACTTCAAACGTAAAAAAAACAAAAAAAAAACAATCATGAACAAGAAGAGAAAATCATTAAAAAGAACAAAATGAAATTTGCTGTCTGCAAAACAGAGAGAGAGAGAGAGAGAGATTAGATAATGTATATTGTGCCTTCAGAATAATATTGTGACACGCATCTGACATATCTAACAGATCAAAGTTATTCAAAACAATTTTCAATTCAATCGAGAAATTCCAAAGTGACTGCAATTTTTTTCTTTAAAGAAACATCTTTATTAGGTTCTGTCTTTGACTTTACAGTATAACAAATTTATAATGAAACATATACATATTCATACACATAAACGATATAATCATTCTGATAATAATATATACATGTAGGACACAATGGTATGATGTGAGTTTACAGCAAATGATATTCTTCCATCTGTTATCAAATGATGTGAAGTTGTTATTCTTAACATAGAATGATGTACTGTTCAAGAGAGCCATGAGAGTGATAATTCCTTGACATGTTTTTGCATTTGGTGCAAAATATTATATAGTATTATGCATATCAAACTACTACTACTGCCACTACTACTACTACTACTACTACTACTACTACTACTACTGCCACTACTACTACTACTACTACTACTACTACTACTACTACTACTACTACTACTACTACCACTACTACTACTACTACTACTTCTTCTTCTTCTACTACTACTACTTCTACTACTGCATGTGTAGCGCTCAATAAACATAAAGTAATTCACATTCTGTTATGATCTACTGCCCTGGGGTGGGGTTCATAAATTTGTTACAAATTTCATTTCAATTTGTTAACTATATATGCAGAATTGATTTGAGGTTAGCTTGTGAAAATTAGATGGATTAACATCTTGCGTGATTTAGCCTGAAGATACGGTGTTTTGACCCTGAAACGTGAACCATGCTTTTATGTTGCATTTTCAAAATTGCGTCCGTAACATTCTCAATTCAATGGCATAATGGTGGAAACCAATCATCACTAACTTGAAAAGTAGGGCTTAGGATGTTAACTTTGATCAAAAATATCTTTATACGTTATATACATGTATCAGAATGACAGGTTAAGTTTTCTCTAAGTTGAAAATAGAAAATCAGCTTGGTTTATAGCGATATTATTAAGAATGGGGTCTAGTGGTAAGGCATTGGCGTTCTAAGCCAGTGACCCGGGTTCGATTCCCGGCGGAGGCATTTTTTCAAACCCTTGATTCAAAATGGATGACAGCTCTGGGGAACATTGAAGGAGCTACGCAGTTATTATTCTCCCTTTTTCATTTCTTTCAGTGTTTGTTATTTACAAGGGAGTTGCCAAAGTTGTTTGCATTTGTCAAATTTCTTTCAATATATATATATATATATATATATATATATATATATATATATATATATATATATATCAGAATGACAGGTTAAGTTTTCTGTAAGGTAATCGTATAAAATCAGCTTGGTTTATACAATACCATTTCCTTTTATCTCTGAAATGAATATAATGACTGCGTAGGGTACGAATGTTACTATCTTCATGATCTTAATCAGCCTCGTGATTCACAGTGCTTTGGACAGCAGACATCGAATGAAGCATATTTTCGCTAACAAAAAATATTTAAATTCACTCATTTTAATTTTGAATCAGCTTGGTTTATAGTAATTCCATTTCGTTTTATCGATGAAATAAATGTCATGACTGAGTAAGGTATGAAAGGTACTATCTTCATCATCTTAATCAGCCTCATGATTCACAGTGCTTTGGACAGCAGACATCAATTGAAATACTTTTCCGTTAACATAAAACAATGTATTTAATGTTTTCATTTTGTATTCTATGCCTTTGCCAACCTAACATGCATGCAAGTACAAACAAACCAATACCAAGGTATGCTAATTCCCCTCTTAACCCGTTCCCTACTGAATTCTCTCTCTTTCCCATTAGCTTAATACAGGGATAACCTGGTTTCAGTACCCAGTGGGATAAATGAAAATGTTGATCATGTTCTTGACACACTTTTTCAGGAGACTAACTGGACCTATTATTCGTCTCAATAAAAAGCAGAAAAGAAACCCAGTACTTCCAAAGATTCTCTCAGAATTTATTTTTTTTTCTGTAAGAAAGAACATGTTTAATTGGATCCAAAATTCTGAAACTGGGCCCTGTCGGAATATAATGGACCAATAAATCATAACTTAGCATACATTATGAATTAAACCTCTAGATATCAATGCATCATATTCAGTTATTCATGCCTGTGGGTTTTTTTTTCTGTACATGTGTTAACTTGTAGCAGAAGAAGATGATGATTTGGTTGATATTAGTGTTTCTATTATTAATTTTGTTGTTGCTACTGTACAAATTAAATTGGCTGTTTAAAAATATTTTCTATATAGATTACAAACGTTACAACCCTGTATAGAGCTATTTTTCTTTGAGATATCAAAATATTTCTTTGAATCAATGGGGTAGAAGTATATATATATATATATATATATATATATATATATATAATGTTAGTAGACTTACGCCGCCCTCTTCCCTCCCTGTCAGAAAACCTTTTATTCAGTTAATGCAGAAAGTATACGGCATGAGAGAATTCCGATAATCATAATTATATCCGCTCTCTCGCTCGGAGGCGGTATTCTGTCACTGTCTTGCAACTATTGGATACGCTCCTGTAGGGCGGGTAGAAAATTTGCAATCGGAGAGAAGTGAGAATGCAGATAATAGTTTAATGGAGAAAAGAGATAAGAATCGTTTAAAAGAGATGAGAAAAGAAGATAAAAAACGTCTATATTAAGAGTAAATGAGTCCATTTTTGTACCATTAAATTTGTACTGTTTCAACTCAAACGTTTCAACTCCAACTTTCACCAGCATGGATATGCCCCTGCAGGGCGGGTAAAAAATTTGCATGAGAGAAATGAGAATTCAGATATTATAGAGAATAAAGATAAGAATGGTTTAATAGAGATGAGAAAAGAAGATAAGAACGTCTCAAGAGAGAATGAGTTTAATTTCATACCATTACATTTTACACCTGTTTCAACTCCACCTTTCCCGAGTATTAGACATTTTGGTAATAGCGATTGAACGCTTGTGATCATCCAAACCTCCTTATCAAAACCCTAGACAGATTCATTTTAAATTGGTTTAATACTGGAAAATGGGTTACAGGAAAAATTATCATAAGCTGCCATACATAAACCTGAATGTATTCAAAAAATAATCTTATCCATTCAGTTACAGCTAGATGGGCCTATTAGACCGGTTATATAAAAAGAACATTTGATTTTTTTTTTAAATCTAGAACAGAGAATTAAATTCACTCAAATATTACTTAACATAATCATTCAAAACGGAAATTCAAAATGTTTCGCAGAGGCTCATCATGTTGCAGAACGTATCTTGGTATAGAAAAGAACATGAAAATAAATGAATGAATAAAACCACCTGAATCATACTGAATTGCATGCTGTACCTTCATGAACCCTTTGTCAAAATGAATTTAGATTAAAAAGAAATAAAATCAACTTGAGTGAATCGAGGGAAAATAGATGTTTATTCATGAAACATATTCTAAAAGAGCATATTTAGTAACACACATTATCTTTTTTTTTTTTTTTACATTTCGATCTGTACCCATGATATCCTATATTCGGGACTACATAGGTTTTTTTTTTACATAAAATGTGACACATCGAAATATATCTTCAATGTTTTGTAGTCAAGGGCTCTGCATGATCTTATGAATGAGCGCCCTCTTCCAGAAAGCACTCGATCATGATTCATTCAATATTCAATACATACAATATCGATAAAATATGAATATGGAACGAGCTGTGGAAGTAGTCTGCAGGCACAGACCCTAAGTGGACACAAACACAATGCCATAAATTCTTGAGCTTAGCCTAACTTTGCCAGCCTCTTGATGGGTCGGTAGTAGCAACAGTACAGGGTTCTTGTAGAACAATTTCCACAGTCTCAAAGTTCAGACCCTCTATTTATATGCAATAATGACTGACAAGGGTTTGTTCTGCCTGACAAGAGTCTGTGCTGGAAAACTACCCTGTACTGTACGGGCGAAAAGTGGTGGAAATACCCAGGGCTTAAAATAGAATTCTTTGACCCGAATTGTACTTAGTTAAACTGTGTTTGTTACGAAGCTTGCGGACGTGTTCATTTATGATGAAAAATCCGTTTTTCTACATCATCAGTTGTCAGTTACCGTATTGGTAAGTTGTTGTCATAATATTTATTTAAGTTATTCTTTTAAGGCCTGTTGATTAAAAGATAATCAGTTAAATGTTATACTCCCTCTAATTTCAGCATTCTGAAAGTCGGGTGATTTAACATTCAGAATGCCCGCTCGATTTCCCTTTTTGGTGACTTGGCCTGGGAAGGACCAACTAACATTAAGAAAAGAAAGGAAGGTTCACGACTCACTTTGGGCTGGTACAAGAATTCTGAAACTATTTTACACTACCTATGTCCAATTTCGATATTAATTTTTGGTGCTGTGTAGGATAATGTAAAGGGCGGTAATAAACAATAAGCCTGTTTGTGATGCCCAGGTCCCATCACAACCCCCCCCCCCCCTGAATATTTATGGGAGGAGCAGAGCTGTTCTGCATAGCATAAACGTATCCATATACATGATATGATGATATTTAAATGGGAGGCATTAATTACAATTATAAGAGATTTGAGCCTGATCAGTCTATCACGGACGGACATTTGACAAATTTTGAAAGTTTGGAGGAATAAGTCATAAACGTATTTATGTTTTATGGTTTACTGTGAAGAGCATCACTCAAGAAATTAATGACCAGATTATGGGTCAGCTGGGTGCAACTAATTTCTAGCCATAAAAGTTACTGCATACTAGTAAACAATGACCGAGTTCTAGTTAAAATATGACTAGAAAATTAAAATAGTCACAAATGACTGAAATCATACAGTAAAAAAAATGACTAGTACTTTTGTTGCGACCCTTCCATCTACTCATTTTTAACTCAGATCAGCAATATCAATTCCTATCCCATGGTATAGAGTCCCTGAAGATCCCTACTGTCTCTAGATTTTGAACCCTTGACCTTAATCCTAAAAAAAAAAAACTATAGCTCTTACCCCTTATTCTTGCTGCATTTTACGGTTTACTAACCAGCATGGTTTTCCATCTTTTTGCATTCAATGCTCTCACAGATATCTGAAGATGGAAGGTGATTTCGAGAATGTCAGTGCCCAAAGCCTGGAGTGTCCCGTGTGTCTGAATATCTTCAGCGAACCCACGCTCCTGTCTTGTGCTCACACCTTCTGCAAGATTTGTTTGGAACGTCTCATGGAATGCCATGATGGCCAGAAGATAGTGTGTCCAGTTTGCAGAGAGCCAACACAAGTCGCAGAAGTAAGTCAGTTACACACCAATCTAGCTCTAAATTCCCTTGTGGAGGACGTTAAGAATCAACATCAATGCTGCACCCGCTGTAAATCAAAGGAGAAACCGCAAGCCGTTGTCTACTGTCAAGAGTGTGGCAAGTATCTTTGTACCACTTGTCAAACCATACACTCCCAGTGGGAAGAAGATCATGAAGTGTTGGCGATAAGCGACATCAAAGCAAAGAAGGTATCAGTCAGAAGATACCGTAAATGCAGGATACACCCAAAAGAGGACGAAGAGTGCTTTTGCTCGCATTGTAGAATGTTCGTCTGTTTCAAGTGTGGTGTGATGGAGCATGCCCACGAAGGACATCGGATCATGAAGGCATCGGCATTTGAAAAAGACCATACGAAAACTGTCGCAGAAATTAAATCCAAAGCCGACAGGAAACATGCTTCCATTAAGAAGTACATTGACCTCATAGATGAGCAGAAGGAGCGTGTGAGCAATGCGAGAAACAAGTGCATTGGAGATATCAGCAAAGCCTATGAAAAATTAGTTCGCCAGTTGACAGAGAAGAAAGATCTACTCGTTGGTGAAGTCAAGACCAAGACAGACGTAGTAGATGCAGAGCTAGACAGGATGAAGGAAACGGCTCAACAGCAGATCAACCACGTGACCACGATGACTGATCTGTTAGCCAGTGGGAAGAAGATACCATTAGAGATGGATTCTCTGGCTGCACACGACACGCTTTGTCAAGAATTACAAGAGATCTTGAACCAAGATGATCCTGACTACAAAGCATTGAGAACATCAAGCAAGAAAGGAGAACGTATCACTTTTGAGAGAAATGTGGGCACTGATGAGCTTTGTCTTGGTAAGATCATTGATTCAGTGGGAAAGGACATTGCTTTGCCTACTAAGAATAGCATGAATGCTATGGCTTCTACACCAGATGGTAGGATGGCAGTAGGATGCGGCATTGGAGGAATCGATATCTTCTCTGCTGATGGTCAGCTACAGCAAACATTGCTTCAGAATGAGGAGATCTATGGTGTAGGGTTTCTCTCTGATAGCCGGTATGTTGTACTTGACTGGAATGATAACATTACACTATACACAACAGAGTGTGAGAAGCTAAATGTAAAGTTCGAGACTCTGAGTTTCGATGAAGGTGGGTTCACTGACCTCACTGTAGATAGCCATGATCAGATCTATGTCAGCTACAGGAAAGCTGAGAAGATCCAGGTATTCTCACCAGCAGGGGGGAAGGCTCTCAGGGAGATACCTTGCAATGGATATGAACCTGTGCAAATCATAAGCTGCAATGATACCTCGATCATTAGCTATCTCAATACAGTAGTAAATATTGATCAAGAGGGTAAGGTAAAGCATAAGGTAACGAAACCAAATGTGGACCCATGGCCTTGTTTGACTCAAGACAATTCTATCTTGATTGCTTGGGTTAACCGTAATGAAGCGGTGGTCAGTATCGAGGAGTACACCACCGAACTAACGCATGTCCAGACTCTCATCTCTTATTACAAGATCGAGAAACCTGAGGAACGCAACTGGTACTATCTGGGAGAGTTCCGATCAGGAGAGATTGCCTTCTGCACTACTGATAGACTCTACATCTTCAACTGACAATATATAAGAAGGTGGCTCCCAGTGGAAATGAAGCAGGTCTTATGCTTAGAACACGAAGAAAGACTAAACCATTGGGCAATACAAGTGGGAAAGCTGGGCCTGAGATGAACTGGACTCATAATACTGTCATAATGTTTACGGTCAAAATCTTGCTGCGATTGCCTCGCCTGTTTGATTCAATTTAGGAATTTAATCACTAAACAAAATGTTTTGTATTTCAGAATAGAATAGTGAAAACGAAGTCCCTCAGACCTGTAACAAATCATTGATAACTGCAGCGATTTTCATGTGGTTGTCTTAATCTCATTCTCGTTCGCTTAAGAGGAAATAATTTTTGATTGATTGTTAAAAACTAATTCATTTCATTTCATTTTCAAGTTTCCATAATACAAAGAACATGATTTGCAAAGTAAGTACAGAATGAAATAACTCGGGAACCCAATGGAAAATATAGCTGTTTTGTAAGTTCCGTGTAAAAGATATAATATCAACATATCTTTCATAAAATCATGGAATTTATTGGAGGTAAAATATAAATTTGAGAAAATGTAATATTAATCTTTATTTCAAAAAGATCATATAAGATTATATAATCATGAAATCATGGGTCTTCCAGAGATCGTGGACATATTCATAGGAAGATACCGTCATGATCAAATAGAAATCAAAATACACAAAAGAACAAATGACAAGTCAAATCTCAAAGGACAAAAACTGACAAAATAAGATAAGACCCGACAGGACAAGACGAAAAGAAAAATACAAGGAAAAGAAAACAAAAACAAAAACAAAAAGACAACACAAAACATGACAAAACTGCACTAGATAAAAATTAGAAGGGAGAGGGGGGGGGGGGGGACTTTAACTCATAGAGGAACTTTTTTTTTGTATTAAATTCTTTTTGAACCATCTACTAAAACGGTAATGTGTGGGTATATTTCTGACTGAACATGCTGAGTCTTTTTAGAGAGTTTCAGAGTTTTGTACCCCTAAGTTATTTGTAATCAATAATCTCGCTTTTGGTAATGAAAAAGCCCGGTAGACCTAGTAGGTAATGAATATTGATATTCTCTGTAAAACACTGAATAAAAAATGTGACAGTTCATTTCTATTTAAATCATAACTTTTCCTAGATTAAAGCTATATAAATCACTTATCTTCATTATGCCATGTTTATGAAAAATTGCATCAATGTGCGCTCGAAAATCGGCACGACGTACAACACGCAGCGCTTATTTTGTACATCTTTATTTCCATGTGATGCAGTGACTCCGAAGTGTGTTTTCCATTCCATATGATTGTATTTGTGCCTCAAAGCGGGGGATGAGGTTTGGGGAATATGAGAATGATACAACATGTTCATTGCAGACAAAGTTTTCAGGGTTACCTCATGTAGTCATGGAAAGGAATAAGAGCCGTGAAAATGGCCAGTGAGCTCCGCTAAGAGCTCTTTGGTTCTCGACATTTCAATCCGTGTATGAATCGTCTCTAGGAGAATCTCCTGAAAACTTTGTCTACAATGATGTTTCTCCATTATGAAAAAAAAATATCGCTGAATCATAGGGCGTCGTGGGGGGGGGGTATAATATGAATAAGAGAATTATACTATAATCAGCGCCAGTGAGTCTTCTGTGTATGAATTGTTGTTAGGTTAAAAGTTTTATGAAAGATATGAAAATTTCGCCCTTATTTATTAAGTTGAATATTGCATCCAATAGTACATCTCTTCACTTTGTGAGACACTGTGTATATTCTAGAACAATTCAATTTGAACTGATTTTGTTATTTTGTCTACTTCATGTACAAAAAAAATAGCCTACGAGAAGATAAAAACCATCATGAAATGGAAGAAATGTGGTTTGCTGACTACAAATAAGACATGACAAATATTTTTATGTAATGTTTGCGACATCATCATTTACAAAAAGCGTACAAGAATTCGAAGATATTAGAAACTAGTCCAAAATCAATCAAGAAAATGTTCATGACTATTCCAGAGTGACTGCAAATTACTGCCACTTTATGACAAATGCTACACGCAGTATTCCATTACTCGTTTGTGATTGGTTGCTCATGATTGAAATGAAATGAAATTTAAGAAGTAAAAGTATAAATATTCATAATGGAATATCTTGGATATGAGGAGAATATTACTTATTACCATTGATGTATATGGCGCTCCATAAAGAAATATAGTATTCTTTGTATGATACACAACCCTTGGAATACGGTTCATAATTTTGTTGTATAATTTCATTTCGAATTTGTTACTATGCATACTATGCAGAAGAGATCAATTGGTGTAAGTTTTGATTCATCCGGGTAGAGTTCATATTATAAATAATTGCTATATATGGATGCTCTGGTTGCACACGACACGCTATGTCAAGAATTACGAGAGATCTTGAACCAAGATGATCCTGACTACAAGGCAGTGAGAACATCAAGCAAGAAAGGAAAGCGTGTCGCTTTTGAGAGAATTGTGGGCACCGATGAGTTGGGTCTTGGCAAGATCGTTGATTCAGTGGGAAAGCACGTCGCATTGCCTACTATGGATAGCATGAATGCCATGGTTCCTACACCAGACGGTAGGATGGCAGTAGGATGCGACGGAGGAATCGAGATCTTCTCTGCTGATGGTCAGCTACAGCAAACATTGCTTGAGAATGAGGAGATCTATGGTGTAGGGTTTCTCTCCGATAGTCGGTATGTTGTATTTGACTGGAATGATAACATTACACTATACACAATAGAGTGTGAGAAGCTAAATGTAAAGTTTGAGACTCTGAGTTTCGATGAAGGTGGGTTCATTGACCTCACTGTAGACAGAGATGATCAGATCTATGTCAGCTACAGGAAAGCTAAGAAGATCCAGGTATTCTCACCAGCAGGAGGGAAGGCACTCAGGGAGATACCTTGCGATGGATATGAACCTCAGCAATTCATAAGCTGCAATGATATCTTGATCATTAACTATCTCAATACAGTAGTAAATATTGATCAAGAGGGTAAGGTAAAGCATAAGGTAATGAAACCAGATGTGGACCCATGGCCTTGTTTGACTCAAGACAATTCTATCCTGATCGCTTGGATTAACCGTAATGAAACGGTGATCAGCATCGAGGAGTACACCACCGAATTAGCGTATGCCAAGACTCTCATCTCTGATTACAAGATTGAGAAGCCTGTTCAGGGTAGATTTTGGTGCTATCTGCGAGAGTTTCGATCAGGAGAGATTGCCTTCTGCACTACCGATAGACTCTACATCTTCAACTGACAATATATTAAAAAGGTGGCTCCTAGTGGAAATGAAGCAGGTCTTATGCTTAGAACACGAAGAAAGACTAAACCATTGCGCAATACAAGTGGGAAAGCTGGGCCTGAGATGAACTGGACTCATATTACTGTCATAATATTTACGGTCAAAATCTTGCTGCGATTGCCTCGCCTGCTTGATTCAATTTAGGAATTTAATCACTAAACAAAATGTTTTGTATTTCAGAATAGAATAGTGAAAACGAAGTCCCTCAGACCTGTAACAAATCATTGATAACTGCAGCGATTTTCATGTGGTTGTCTTAATCACATTCTCGTTCGCTTAAGAGGAAATAATTTTTGATTGATTGTTAAAAACAAATTCATTTCATTTCATTTTCAACTTCCCAAAATACAAAGAACATGATTTGCAAAGTAAGTACAGAATGAAATAAACCGAGAACCCAATGGAAAATATAGCTGTTTTGTAAGTTCCCTGTAAAAGATAGAATATCAACATATCTTTCATAAAATCATGGAATTTATTGGAGGTAAAATATATCTTTGAGAAAATGTAATATCAATCTTTCTTTCAAAAAGATCATATATGATTATATAATCATGAAATTCTGGGTCTTCCAGAGATCGTGGACATATTCATAGGAAGATACCGTCATGATCAAATAGAAATCAAAATACACAAAAGAACAAATGACAAGTCAAATCTCAAAGGACAAAAACTGACAAAATAGGATAAGACCCGACAGGACAAGACGAAAAGAAAAATACAAGGAAAAGAAAACAAAAACAAGAACAAAAAGACAACACAAAACATGACAAAACTGCACTAGATAAAAATTAGAAGAGAGAGAGAGGGGGGACTTTAACTCATAGAGGAACTGCAGTTTTGTATTAAATTCTTTTTGAACCATCTACTAAAACGGTAATGTGTGGGTTTATTTCTGACTGAACATGCAGAGTCTTTTTAGAGAGTTTCAGAGTTTTGTACCCCTAAGTTATTTGTAATCAATAATCTCGCTTTTGGTAATGAAAAAGCTCGGTAGACCTAGTAGGTAATGAATATTGATATTCTCTGTAAAACACTGAATAAAAAATGTGACAGTTCATTTCTATTTAAATCATAACTATTCCTAGATTATAACTATATAAATCACTCATTTTCATTATGCCATGTTTATGAAAAAGTGCATCAATGTGCGCTCGAAAATCGGCATGACGTACAACACGCAGCGCTTATTTTGTACATCTTTGTATTTCCATACGATGCAGTGACTCCACAGTGTGTTTTTCCATTCCATATGATTGTATATGTGCTTCAAAGCGGGGGGGGGGGGGGGGGGGGGGAGTATAAGAATGATACAACATGTTCATTGCAGACAAAGTTTTCAGGGTTACCTCATGTAGTCATGGAAAGGAATAAGAGCCGTGACAAGGGTCAGTGAGCTCTGCTAAGAGCTCTTTGGTTCTCGACATTTCAATCAGTGTACGAATCGTCTCTAGGAGAATCTCCTGAAAACTTTGTGTACAATGATGTTTCTCCATCATGAAAAGAAATATCGCTGAATCATCGGTCGTCGTGGGGGTGGGGGTATAATATAAATAAGAGATTTATACTATAATCAGCGCCAATTAGTCTTCTATGTATGAATTGTTGTTAGGTTAAAAGTTTTATGAAAGATATGAAAATTTCGCCCTTTTCCTTAGTAATTGAGTTGAATATTGCATCCAATAGTACATCTCTTCACTTTGTGAGACACTGTGTATATTCTAGAACAAATCAGTTTGAACTGATTTTGTTATTTTGTCTACTTCATGTACAAAAAAATAGTCTACAAGAAGATAAAAATCATCATGAAATGGAAGAAATGTGGTTTGCTGACAACAAATAAGACATGACAAAAATGTTTATGTAATGTTTGCGACATCATCATTTACAAAAAGCGTACAAGAATTCGAAGATATTAGATACTATTCCAAAATCAGTCAAGAAAATGTTCATGACTATTCCAGAGTGACTGCAAATTACTGCCACTTTTGACAAATGCCACGCGCAGTATTAAATTACTCGTATGTGATTGGTTGCTCATGATTGAAATGAAATGAAATCTAAGAAGTAAAAGTATAAATATTCATAATGGAATATCTTGGATATGAGGAGAATATTACTCATTACCATTGATGTATATAGCGCTCCATAAAAAAATATAGTATTCTTTGTATGATACACAACCCTGGGTATGCGGTTCATAATTTTGTTGTATAATTTCATTTCGAATTTGTTACTATGCATACTATGCAGAAGAGATCAATTGGTGTAAGTTTTGATTCATCCGGGTAGAGTTCATATTATAAATAATTGCTAAATCAATGCATCTGGACTGACTTTGGATTTGAGATGAGAACGTTTCACGTCCGATCTTGGACGCTTCATCAGCTCGTCTGATTTGGTGGCGGGAAAACGTCGTTTTGCAGAAGCAATTGTAGGTTAGTTTCTAAAAATAGGCCAGCTAAAATCTGAAGTAATTTATACTGAAGATATGGCATTTTGGTTCTGAAAGATGTATAATTCTTTTGTGTTACATTTCTTTTCTTCAAAAGATTAGACTGCATTTTTAGCCTATTAGTAAAATTCAGTTTCATAGCATGTAATGATGGAAACCAAACATCACGAACATAAAATAGGAGGGGTTCTTACCGTTATCTTTGATCAACATTATGTTATGTTATACATTATATACGTATCAGATTAATATGTATTCTCTGATAATTTATCAAGCTTGTGTTAAATAGCAATACCATTTTATTTTATCGATGAAATAAATGTCATGAATGAGTAACGAAAGATACGATCAAATATTTCCTTCAGCCTCATAATTCACAGTGATATGGACATGATGGACAGCAGAAAGCGAGTGAATTAAATGTATTTTCCATTAACATGAAATGTGTTTTGAACTTGTTTTCGTTTTTAGCTAATGGAACCGGGTAGCCCTGTATTAAACCTATGGGAATTTCAGAATTCAGTAGTCAACGGGTTAAGGATTATACTAAAACAAATCAAAGTAAAACCATGGCAAGCTATGTCCTCTCTTATACATAAAATGATATTCTTAGTCATTCACATATTTTGAGTTGATTAGTTTACATTTAGAATCCACTCAACTACTTTTCGTCTCCCTGAAGGAAAAAAACAACATTAAATTCTATGAAAAAAGTCTGGATTTTCCTCTGAAAAATACGTTATACGATACGTTATATTTATTTATTCATGCATTTATTTATCTATTTGTGTATTTACTTATTTCTTTATTCATTTACTTGTTTATTTCTTATTTATTAAATTATTTATTGTTTATTCATGTGTGTTTCTATTTCTGAAGATGAAAATGTTGTTGTTAGTGGTGGTGCTGGTGGTAAGTATACGTGGTGGTGGTTGATATTGATGGTGTTTTCAAAAAAACATAATAGCCTCGTAAACCTATATTTAGCGACATTTTATGTTATGGAGTAGAACACGGGGCTTAGGCATATCCAGCAAAGTGTTAAAGCGGCTCACATTCTCCCCCCCCCCCCCCCCCCCCCCCCTCGGGGATTGAAGACCCATGAAAATACATGTACCCAACACCTAAAACGTGTACAGTAAGTAGGAATGTAGAAATAAATTCCACCCCTCTCGTCCGCAGAGTATCTTATCCCTGTTTAATAAATTCTGGATACGCCCCTGTCTGGCTGTGTTAAAAAATACACAAGAGAAGTGAGAATGCAGATAAATTAAGAATGGGGTGAAAAAGAGATAAGAATGTATTCACAGAGAAAGAGAGACAGGGAATTCAAGCAAGCCGGGACAAAGAGCGTATCAAGTGTGAATGAGTTTGTAACTTTTGTATCATAAATTTTATGATGCCTGTCTTTCCCCAAACTTTCACGAGAAAGAACGAAATTTTGGAAATAGCGCTTGAGCGCAATCCTCCTTATACCAAGATTTTCTAGATAGATTGAGAGCATTGAATGCATGCATCATCCTCCTAAAAATAAATTTTCAAAAAATCATTCTCATTTTGTTTAATTTTGTTTAATATACTGGTGTATACAATAATATCATATTCATATGTATTCTATAAAATATGAATACAGAACGACCTCGCAGATCTAGCCTGCTGACACAGCCTCCATTTTAAACTTAAGACAATTATATAAAGTCTTGAATATAGCCTAACTGTGCAGAGCCTCTGGTTGTGTCAGGAGTACCAATAGGAGAGGATTTTTTGTGTGGAAAATAGACTTGATAATTCCCTAACATGCTTGTGCATTTGGCATGTTTGGTGGAAAATGATACTATTTGGCACATAAAATAATGAAATTAAATTGAATTCCAGCATTTCCACAAAAGCCAAATAAGAAATTGTTTTTACTCAGAATAACTTTGTCATCTAAAGTGAAATGTTGGTCCACGATAAACCTTTTGATGATTGAGCAGTCCCAAAGTAAATGTTCTATAATACTTTCTTCGGATTTCTTCGGAGGCATTTTTTCAACCCTTGATTCAAAATGCATGACAGCTCTGGGGAACATTGAAGGAGCTAAGCAATTATTATTCTCCCATTTTCATTGCTTTCAGTGTTTTATATATATATATATATATCAGAATGA
The DNA here is from genome assembly GCA_029962745.1 of Echinometra lucunter. NCBI lineage: Eukaryota > Metazoa > Echinodermata > Echinoidea > Camarodonta > Echinometridae > Echinometra > Echinometra lucunter. The sequence goes on from CM057157.1 coordinate 26,501,004, forward strand.
CAGGTTAAGTTTTCTGTAAGGTAATCGTATAAACTCAGCTTGGTTTATACAATACCATTTCCTTTTATCGATGAAATGAATGTCATGACTGAGTAGGGTATGAAAGGTACTATCTTCATGATCTTAATCAGCCTCATGATTCACAGAGCCTTGGACAGCAAACATCGAGTGAAGTTCTTATCTGTTAACATATATTTATATTTATTGGCTTTCATTTCTTTTTCTGTGCATGTGCCAACCTAACATGCATGCAAATATAAAACAAACCCAAATCAAGGCATGCTAATTCCCCTCTTAACCCATTCACTACTGAATTCTCTCTTTCCCATAAGCTTAATACAGGGTTAACCTGGTTTCAGTACCCAGTGGGATGAACGAAAATGATTATCATGTTCTTGACACATTTTTTTTTTCAGGAGACTAATGCACCTATTTTTCTTCTCTTTAAAATGCAGAAACGATATCCAGTACATCAACAGATTCTGTAAGAAAGAATGTTTGAACTGGGTTCAAAATTGTGAATTTCGACCCTATCGGACTATAATGGATCAAGAAATCGGAACTTCAGTTACATTGTGAATTATGTGGTTGTCCCCCTGGATATCAGTGCATATTATATATTAATATGTTCATGTTTGTGTTGTTTTTTCTGTGTGATACTGTAGTGGCTGAAGATGATGATGTAGTTAATGTTGATGTTGCTGTTATTGATGATGTTGTTGTTGATGTACCTTTTTTTCTCTTTAAGATATCGAAATCGAACAATATATCTTTGAATCGATGGGGTAGAAGCAAATGAAGAAATAGAGCTAAGTAGACTTATGCCACCCCCTTCCCTCTCCGTCTGAAGACCTACCATTTTTAATGCAGAAAGTAATATACGGCATGAGAGGGCGCGGAAGATCATATATTCGCCCTCTCTCGCTCGGAGAGTATTCTGTCACTGTGATGCAACTATTGGATACGCTCCTGTAGGGCGGGTAGAAAATTTGCATGAAAGAAGAGAGAATGCAGATAATATTTTTAAAGGAGAAAAGAGATAAGAATCGTTTAAAAGAGGTGAGAAAAGAAAATAAAGAACGTCTAACACTTTCTACGTTAAGAGTGAATGAGTCTATTTTTGCATTAAATTTTGTACTTTCAACTCAAACGTTTCAACTCCAACTTTCACCAGCAAATGACATTTTGGCAATAACAATTTAGCGCATTAACTGATCATCCCAACCTCCTTATCAAACCCTAGACAGATTCATTTTATTTTTTAATTTACTGTAAAATGGGTTATAGGGAAAATTACCAAAAATTGCCATATATGATAATCATAATAATAGTAATAATAATAATAATAATAATAATAATAATAATAATAATAATGATAATAATAATAATAATAATAATAATAATAATAATAATAATAATAATAATGTGTATTTATATAGCGCACGTATCCACCAAACCTGAGTATTCAAAAACAATCTTTTCAATTCAGTTTCAGCCAGATGGGCCTATTAGACAATGTGCTGTATAAAAAGAGCATTTGATTTTTTAAAAATCTAGAACAGAGAATTAAATTCATTCCAGTATTACTTAATACAATCATTCACAATTCAAAACTGAAATTCAAACTTTTTCGCAGAAGCTCATCATGTTCCAGAATGTATCTGAGTATAGTAAAAATAAACTTAATGAATCATTGAATTGCATGCTCTGTACCTTCATGAACCTTTCGTCAAAAATAATTTTAATAAATTAAAAAGAAAATCAACTTGAGGGAAAAAATTGATATTTATTTTTCAAAACATATACTTAAAGAAAGCATTTAGTAACACATGGCTACATCATCCTTTTGATTTTATCTTTACATTTCTGTTCTCATGATAGGCTATTCTATATTCGGGACTACAGAGTTTTTAACATGAAAAGTGTTTCATTGAAACAGAAGTTTCTGTAATTTGATTTTAGATTTTTCTTTTCAAGCTAATTAAAAATTCAGAAGACACCATACCATGAGTTGCAGCAGCCATATTGCTCTGAAGAAAGTCAGAGTTACTGTCTTCCAGTGGGACAGAATGTCCCAAAAGTTAGTACTTTCCGTCAAGATATTACGCCGCCCAAAGAGTGAGTTTAAATCATGAAATATTCATTATTCATTTTCTGAAGTATAAATATGTGTACTTAAGTCATTGCTGAAATATGAGTGCAAAACTTTGTGTCAAAGTGTGGCAAGTTGATTTGGGTTTTTGCATGTAGCATAATAGGGTAGTGTATGTGCTGACATAAAGGTCAGTGTTTGGAAGAGTTTATTTTGGCTTAAAATGTTGCAATTTTGGTAGCATTTTGAAGGAAAAGCTGAATTTCCAGCTGAATTTGTAATACAAGCACAAAGACACAAAGTATTGCATAGATGTCAAATGAAATGATTGTAGACCTATATCAAGCTAAATTTCCATTGTTATGTAGATATGTTGGTCTTTTACCTAAAAAATTGGGAAACTATGTTTGAATTGCTAAGTAGGAATTGATTTCACAACAAAGAAGATTCGGCCTACAAAACTAGGCCACTGCTCTTAGGGTCATGCATAAATGAAACTGATTTTAGAATTTAGGATTGGACTTCATGCAAATATATGTATGCATTAGATATTTGGTTGATCATTTGAGAAAGTAATTGTGTGATTCATAGAGATGAGATATTTAGGCAAAAGTAAATCAGTGGTGAAATAGAGATTACCATCCTATTCATATAAGTTCATAAAAGATACAAAAGAATGTCAGAAGAACATTCATGGATTTTGTCAAGTATTGAAATAAAAGAGTTATAAGACAATTTGTAGTTTGGACGCTTAAAAGCACATATGAAAAGTGTTGGAAAGAAAGTGCTAAGTTATAAGTCGATATGAATTTCTGGAGAATGATTTTCGATAATTTTGTTTGTGACATTGAAATGAAAGAGGTCCTATTTGAACCGATAACTGATTTATCTGTTGGTTTGAAGTGAGTAATAAGTGCTTGTGCTATGCAATTACTCTGAAACTAGGTTCTTACTTTTTTTGGTAGGATCTGTGAGAAAACTTGAATTCCTGATATGGATTTAACTACATACAATTCAATATACTTGCTAGGACATAACTCTTAGATATACATGTAGTCTTTTCAAAACTTGAAATAATGACAGTTACCCATTCTTGATTTAACAGTGACTCATTTATTGAGAAAACATCTATCCAATTAAAAGCGGCGTCCGTTCCATATGTTGAGTGATCCAACAATTCAATTCTTTGGAATCATCAGGGGTCACCACCGAGTATAGCACCATACAAGATGGCCGATCTGAAGGCTCTTAAGCATAAACGTCGAGGGTCAAAGGGACGTTTTACCCGGACCAGCAACGCCTTTTCAGCAATTATTGATGCCACAAGGCCTGAAAGAGAAGTTAAGGAAGCATTCCAGCAAGTGCAGGTAGCATTCGACCAAGTACAAAGTGCACATGAGGAACTTGCGGAACAAATTGATGACGACGCAGAGTTCGAAACCGAGGAACATTGGATGGACGATGTTCATTCTGAGTTCACTAAGTTGCAAATCAGATATAACCAGTATCTCCAACAACAAGAAGTTCCATCACAGGCAGCAATAGTTTCGCCACCCTCCGGATCATCGTCCCCTTCAAGTACGCCCACCTTTAAATTAGAAAAGCTGAAACTTCCCAAGTTTAAAGGTGATGTTCGTGAATACAATATATTTAAGACAGACTTTCTGCGTATGTCCGCCAACTACTCTGAAAGAGATGCCATCACCCTGTTGAGAAGCAGTCTAGAGGGAAAACCAGCAGAAAACTTGAGAGGGGTGAGCGATTACCAGGCAGCCTGGAAGTTCCTTGATGCAGTTTATGGAGATACGAGGTTTCTCGCCGACGCTGTGATTAACGACATTAGTTCTTTCCGGTCCTTAAAAGAAGGAGAAGACTCCCGGTTTTGTGAGTTAACACAGCTTATTCTGCGCAGTTACAATACATTGAAAGATGTAGGACGGGCAGCAGACATTGACAACGCTCAGATGCTTGCCATGATTGAAAAGAAGTTGCATATAGAGGACAAAAAAGTTTGGTTCCGTCATCTCAACATGTTGAAGAACACTGAGCCTTCAGTCTCATTGCTTATCGAATGGATGACAGGAGAAATGACGGCACGGATAAGAGCGACAGCCCCCGTTAGGTCCAAAGCAAGTCAACAGATCCATCACATTAAGACAGAAAAGTCAGAGGTGTCTCACCCTACCAAACTTCCCCCGAAATGCTGGATTTGTCAGTCGGATTCACATTGGATTGACCAATGTAAGAAACTTGTAGCGATGACACAACCGGAAAGGCTCAAGTTAATGAAAGAGAATAAAGCTTGCTTCAGTTGCTTGAAGAAAGCAGGTAAAGATCATAGGATGAGCAATTGTAGGAGGAAGAAGCAATGCAGTGAAAGTGAATGTCGATATTACCATCATCCCCTCCTACACTCAGAGGAAAAGAGCAGTGTAACTGTATCATCTAACGTTGCAGTAGCATCTAATTGTGTAATGAAAGAAGCATTGCTCCCAGTTCTACAAGCTGACATAGGGCAGCCAGGTTCCACTAAGCTGAAGGGGAACATTTTGCTTGATTCAGGATCTCAAGTAAGCATAATCAAGCAGTCTGTTGCAGATCAGTTGCATCTTCAAGGCACCAGGACTTCCATCACAGTTAAGAAGATTGGCGGTGAGGAAGAATATATAGAAACAAATGTGTATAAAGTTCCAGTGAGAGCTCTGAATGGGAAGTCGCCAACATATATCATACGAGCAGTAGCCCTGCCATTTATCAGTGATGTGCAGGAAATAGAGTTGAGACCGATTGCAGAAACGCTGAAAATTGATGTGCAAAATCTACATCGCAGAGGAGGAGATATCGATCTCTTGATAGGTATTGATCATGCCTCCCTTCATACAGGCAACACACGAGAAGCAGGAAACTTAATTGCAAAAAAGTCGCCCTTAGGTTGGGTAGTGTTTGGAGCTACTCAGCCCTCATCTGTTTCTGGCAGGGTCCTTCATGTTCAGCTAGCATCACCAGTGGACCTGTCAGACTTCTGGAGCGTTGAAAGCATGGGAGTCCAGAATAACTGTGATTGTGAACCAGCTAGCATGAGTAAAACAGAGAAAGATGAGTACAATATCATCTACAAGTCATGTGAGAAGAGAGGGAAACAGTGGATGGTGCCCTATCCGTGGAGGAAAGATCCTCACCTACTGCCTGATAACCGCATTCAGGCAGAGAAAGTTCTTCAGTCAACAGAGAAAAGACTTGCCAAGAACAGTGAATACGCCAAGGTATATGATCAGCAGATGAATGAGATGGTAGAATTGGGCTTTTCACGCAAGCTGTCAGAGGAAGAAGTATCTTCATACCAAGGGCCCATTCACTACGTGTCGCATCATGCTGTCATCCGTCCTGAGAAAAAGAGTACCCCTGTAAGGATTGTTTTCAACTCGTCAGCCAGTTTTCAGGGTCACATACTGAATGATTACTGGCATAAAGGGCCAGACTTACTGAACAATATGCTGGGGGTGCTTCTACGCTTCAGAGAGGGAGCTACAGCTGTAATGGGAGATATATCAAAAATGTATCACCGAGTACTGATCCCAGAAAGAGACCAGCAAGTTCACAGGTATCTGTGGAGAAATCTACAGACAGACAAGAAGCCAGATGTGTATGTCAAAACCGTGTTGACGTTCGGGGACAAACCGTCACCTGCCATGGCACAGATAGCTCTTCAAAGGACAGCAGAAGAAGGGGAAAAGTCCTTCCCGGAAGCAGCTCGCATCATCAAGGAAGATACCTATATGGACGATATCTGTTTTTCGGTATCTTCAAAGGATCAGGCAGTTCAGTTGACTGAAGAACTAGATACTGTGTTGGCAGAAGGAGGCTTCCAGGTCAAGGGTTGGTCATCCAACAAACTACTGAAAGATGGTGATTCAGTTGAACAGAAAGAAGCTCGTTTGCTAGAAGCTGCAAATGAAGAGAAGGTGTTGGGTGTGGTATGGAATAAAGAAACTGATACCTTATCATACAAAGTTAAGCCTACAGAGACTGTATCACATCTGACAAAGAGGAAAATTCTCAGTTGTATAGCACAGATCTTCGACCCACTTGGATTCGCAGCTGCCTTCCTGGTCAAAGCAAAGATTGGCATGCAAAGATTATGGGAGCTAGGTATTGGCTGGGATGAAGAGTTGTCTACAGAAGAAGAATCCAGATGGCTAGCACTGTTTGAAGAGATGACCTGTTTGAACAATGTTGTGCTAGGTAGATGTATCGCCCCGCCGACAGCAGTACAGAGACCAACGCTCTGTGTGTTCTCAGATGCGTCTGAAAGTGCATTCGGAACATGCGCTTACTTGAGGTGGCAACTTGACAGTGGACATTTCAAGACAGGATTTGTGACTGCTAAGTCGAGAGTGGCTCCATTGAAAAGACTTTCAGTGCCGAGGTTAGAGCTGCAAGCAGCAGTAATGGCCACCAGACTGAGGGCAACGATAGAGAGAGAGCTGAAGTTGGATTTAGACAGGACTATCTTTTTCACTGATAGCATGATCGCATTGTCCTGGATAAGGAGTCAAGCCAGGGCATTTAAGCCGTTTGTTTCAGCCAGAATCGGAGAGATCCAGACCAACTCAGATCCTCTGCACTGGAGACACATACCTGGCCCTTTGAATCCAGCAGATGATATTTCAAGGGGCATTCATGTTGATGAGCTTGAAGGTAGATGGAAACATGGGCCAGAGTTTCTATGTTTGCCAGAGGAACAATGGCCTGTCGAAGGTTTTCAGCCGGATCCAGTTGCGATCAGTGTAGAAAAACGCAGAGTCAAGCAAGTCCTCCATGTAACTGAGGCACAGGTAATTGACTGTTCAAAGTTCTCAAGTTGGAGGAGACTTGTACGAGTGACCGCTTACGTCCAGAGATTTGTTCGCAACTTGAAATCCAAAGTCCAGAAGAAATCGGACGACACTACTCCAACAGATACTGCACTGATGCCTAGAGAGCTAGATGATGCCGAAATGTACTGGATCAAAAACGCTCAGAAATCGCTACGTCAGAGATTGACATCCGCGCATCTGAAATCGCTGAGTCCGTTATAGAGAACGACATCATTCGTGTTGGAGGCCGCGTAGACAAAAGTTCGATGTCGTACGAAGATAAGCACCCAGTTCTTCTTCCACGCAGTCATCCAATTTCCTTTCTCATTACTCGTCATTTCCATGAGAAGGGACATGATGGAGTAGCTTCTACAGCAGCTAAAGTCAGAAGGAGATATTGGATCATAGGGGTGCACAGATTGGCTAAAACAATCAAATACAGATGTGTAAAATGTCGCTCTATTGATCATAAGTGTGAAAGTCAGAAGATGGCAGATTTGCCTCATGAGAGAATGGCCTTATTTACCCCACCATTTCATTATTGTTCATGTGATTATTTCGGGCCAATCCACGTCAAGATAAGCAGAAACAAACCGCAAAGCATTACGGGGTAATATTCACATGTCTTAGTACGCGAGCTGTGCATTTGGAATTAGCTGCCGACTGTTCAACTGCAGAGTTCCTACAAGTACTCCGTAGATTCTTCGCATTGAGAGGACAGCCAGCCCGCATGTTCACTGATAACGGCACACAGTTTGTAGGCGCCGAAAGGGAACTTCGCGAAATGGTGCAAGGCTGGAATGATCAACAGTTGAAGGACTTCTGCGCAGAACGTGGGACTGAGTGGAGATTCATAACACCACAAGCACCTCATCAGAACGGCTGCGCAGAGTCGCTTGTAAAGAGTTGTAAGATCGCGTTGAAAAAGGCGATTGGATGTCAAGTGTTAACGCCATTGGAACTCTACACATGCTTACAGGAAGTTGCAAATTTGGTCAATCAAAGGCCCATTGGTAGAGCACCGAACGATCCAGACGACGGTGCATACCTATGTCCCAATGATATGTTACTGGGAAGATCTTCTTCTAGGGTACCTCAGGGCCCATTCAAAGAAACAAACAACCCAAATCACAGAGTAGAATTTGTTCAACGGATTGTAAATGAATTCTGGAAGATATGGAATAGAGACGTGTTTCCATTGTTGGTCCCGCGCCGTAAATGGAACACAGAGAAACGAAATGTTCGCATTAATGATGTAGTCATAGTAGCTGACCATAATGCGGTCAGGGGTAAATGGACAATAGGAAGAATTGTTCATGTTTATCCTGGGACAGATGGAAAGATTAGGAATGTGAAAGTGAAAACTGTTGACACTGAACTTACTAGGCCAATAACAAAAATTGTGGTCATTTACCCTTCTGAGGGGTATGAAGATTAAAGTATGATAAGAGTATTAGATAAGGGCCATTAATGCCCTCATCTGGGCGGGGAGTGTGTTTCATTGAAACAGAAGTTTCTGTAATTTGATTTTAGATTTTTCTTTTCAAGCTAATTAAAAATTCAGAAGACACCATACCATGAGTTGCAGCAGCCATATTGCTCTGAAGAAAGTCAGAGTTACTGTCTTCCAGTGGGACAGAATGTCCCAAAAGTTAGTACTTTCCGTCAAGATATTACGCCGCCCAAAGAGTGAGTTTAAATCATGAAATATTCATTATTCATTTTCTGAAGTATAAATATGTGTACTTAAGTCATTGCTGAAATATGAGTGCAAAACTTTGTGTCAAAGTGTGGCAAGTTGATTTGGGTTTTTGCATGTAGCATAATAGGGTAGTGTATGTGCTGACATAAAGGTCAGTGTTTGGAAGAGTTTATTTTGGCTTAAAATGTTGCAATTTTGGTAGCATTTTGAAGGAAAAGCTGAATTTCCAGCTGAATTGTAATACAAGCACAAAGACACAAGTATTGCATAGATGTCAAATGAAATGATTGTAGACCTATATCAAGCTAAATTTCCATTGTTATGTAGATATGTTGGTCTTTTACCTAAAAAATTGGGAAACTATGTTTGAATTGCTAAGTAGGAATTGATTTCACAACAAAGAAGATTCGGCCTACAAAACTAGGCCACTGCTCTTAGGGTCATGCATAAATGAAACTGATTTTAGAATTTAGGATTGGACTTCATGCAAATATATGTATGCATTAGATATTTGGTTGATCATTTGAGAAAGTAATTGTGTGATTCATAGAGATGAGATATTTAGGCAAAAGTAAATCAGTGGTGAAATAGAGATTACCATCCTATTCATATAAGTTCATAAAAGATACAAAAGAATGTCAGAAGAACATTCATGGATTTTGTCAAGTATTGAAATAAAAGAGTTATAAGACAATTTGTAGTTTGGAACGCTTAAAAGCACATATGAAAAGTGTTGGAAAGAAAGTGCTAAGTTATAAGTCGATATGAATTTCTGGAGAATGATTTTCGATAATTTTGTTTGTGACATTGAAATGAAAAGAGGTCCTATTTGAACCGATAACTGATTTATCTGTTGGTTTGAAGTGAGTAATAAGTGCTTGTGCTATGCAATTACTCTGAAACTAGGTTCTTACTTTTTTTGGTAGGATCTGTGAGAAAACTTGAATTCCTGATATGGATTTAACTACATACAATTCAATATACTTGCTAGGACATAACTCTTAGATATACATGTAGTCTTTTCAAAACTTGAAATAATGACAGTTACCCATTCTTGATTTAACAGTGACTCATTTATTGAGAAAACATCTATCCAATTAAAAGCGGCGTCCGTTCCATATGTTGAGTGATCCAACAATTCAATTCTTTGGAATCATCAGGGGTCACCACCGAGTATAGCACCATACAAGATGGCCGATCTGAAGGCTCTTAAGCATAAACGTCGAGGGTCAAAGGGACGTTTTACCCGGACCAGCAACGCCTTTTCAGCAATTATTGATGCCACAAGGCCTGAAAGAGAAGTTAAGGAAGCATTCCAGCAAGTGCAGGTAGCATTCGACCAAGTACAAAGTGCACATGAGGAACTTGCGGAACAAATTGATGACGACGCAGAGTTCGAAACCGAGGAACATTGGATGGACGATGTTCATTCTGAGTTCACTAAGTTGCAAATCAGATATAACCAGTATCTCCAACAACAAGAAGTTCCATCACAGGCAGCAATAGTTTCGCCACCCTCCGGATCATCGTCCCCTTCAAGTACGCCCACCTTTAAATTAGAAAAGCTGAAACTTCCCAAGTTTAAAGGTGATGTTCGTGAATACAATATATTTAAGACAGACTTTCTGCGTATGTCCGCCAACTACTCTGAAAGAGATGCCATCACCCTGTTGAGAAGCAGTCTAGAGGGAAAACCAGCAGAAAACTTGAGAGGGGTGAGCGATTACCAGGCAGCCTGGAAGTTCCTTGATGCAGTTTATGGAGATACGAGGTTTCTCGCCGACGCTGTGATTAACGACATTAGTTCTTTCCGGTCCTTAAAAGAAGGAGAAGACTCCCGGTTTTGTGAGTTAACACAGCTTATTCTGCGCAGTTACAATACATTGAAAGATGTAGGACGGGCAGCAGACATTGACAACGCTCAGATGCTTGCCATGATTGAAAAGAAGTTGCATATAGAGGACAAAAAAGTTTGGTTCCGTCATCTCAACATGTTGAAGAACACTGAGCCTTCAGTCTCATTGCTTATCGAATGGATGACAGGAGAAATGACGGCACGGATAAGAGCGACAGCCCCCGTTAGGTCCAAAGCAAGTCAACAGATCCATCACATTAAGACAGAAAAGTCAGAGGTGTCTCACCCTACCAAACTTCCCCCGAAATGCTGGATTTGTCAGTCGGATTCACATTGGATTGACCAATGTAAGAAACTTGTAGCGATGACACAACCGGAAAGGCTCAAGTTAATGAAAGAGAATAAAGCTTGCTTCAGTTGCTTGAAGAAAGCAGGTAAAGATCATAGGATGAGCAATTGTAGGAGGAAGAAGCAATGCAGTGAAAGTGAATGTCGATATTACCATCATCCCCTCCTACACTCAGAGGAAAAGAGCAGTGTAACTGTATCATCTAACGTTGCAGTAGCATCTAATTGTGTAATGAAAGAAGCATTGCTCCCAGTTCTACAAGCTGACATAGGGCAGCCAGGTTCCACTAAGCTGAAGGGGAACATTTTGCTTGATTCAGGATCTCAAGTAAGCATAATCAAGCAGTCTGTTGCAGATCAGTTGCATCTTCAAGGCACCAGGACTTCCATCACAGTTAAGAAGATTGGCGGTGAGGAAGAATATATAGAAACAAATGTGTATAAAGTTCCAGTGAGAGCTCTGAATGGGAAGTCGCCAACATATATCATACGAGCAGTAGCCCTGCCATTTATCAGTGATGTGCAGGAAATAGAGTTGAGACCGATTGCAGAAACGCTGAAAATTGATGTGCAAAATCTACATCGCAGAGGAGGAGATATCGATCTCTTGATAGGTATTGATCATGCCTCCCTTCATACAGGCAACACACGAGAAGCAGGAAACTTAATTGCAAAAAAGTCGCCCTTAGGTTGGGTAGTGTTTGGAGCTACTCAGCCCTCATCTGTTTCTGGCAGGGTCCTTCATGTTCAGCTAGCATCACCAGTGGACCTGTCAGACTTCTGGAGCGTTGAAAGCATGGGAGTCCAGAATAACTGTGATTGTGAACCAGCTAGCATGAGTAAAACAGAGAAAGATGAGTACAATATCATCTACAAGTCATGTGAGAAGAGAGGGAAACAGTGGATGGTGCCCTATCCGTGGAGGAAAGATCCTCACCTACTGCCTGATAACCGCATTCAGGCAGAGAAAGTTCTTCAGTCAACAGAGAAAAGACTTGCCAAGAACAGTGAATACGCCAAGGTATATGATCAGCAGATGAATGAGATGGTAGAATTGGGCTTTTCACGCAAGCTGTCAGAGGAAGAAGTATCTTCATACCAAGGGCCCATTCACTACGTGTCGCATCATGCTGTCATCCGTCCTGAGAAAAAGAGTACCCCTGTAAGGATTGTTTTCAACTCGTCAGCCAGTTTTCAGGGTCACATACTGAATGATTACTGGCATAAAGGGCCAGACTTACTGAACAATATGCTGGGGGTGCTTCTACGCTTCAGAGAGGGAGCTACAGCTGTAATGGGAGATATATCAAAAATGTATCACCGAGTACTGATCCCAGAAAGAGACCAGCAAGTTCACAGGTATCTGTGGAGAAATCTACAGACAGACAAGAAGCCAGATGTGTATGTCAAAACCGTGTTGACGTTCGGGGACAAACCGTCACCTGCCATGGCACAGATAGCTCTTCAAAGGACAGCAGAAGAAGGGGAAAAGTCCTTCCCGGAAGCAGCTCGCATCATCAAGGAAGATACCTATATGGACGATATCTGTTTTTCGGTATCTTCAAAGGATCAGGCAGTTCAGTTGACTGAAGAACTAGATACTGTGTTGGCAGAAGGAGGCTTCCAGGTCAAGGGTTGGTCATCCAACAAACTACTGAAAGATGGTGATTCAGTTGAACAGAAAGAAGCTCGTTTGCTAGAAGCTGCAAATGAAGAGAAGGTGTTGGGTGTGGTATGGAATAAAGAAACTGATACCTTATCATACAAAGTTAAGCCTACAGAGACTGTATCACATCTGACAAAGAGGAAAATTCTCAGTTGTATAGCACAGATCTTCGACCCACTTGGATTCGCAGCTGCCTTCCTGGTCAAAGCAAAGATTGGCATGCAAAGATTATGGGAGCTAGGTATTGGCTGGGATGAAGAGTTGTCTACAGAAGAAGAATCCAGATGGCTAGCACTGTTTGAAGAGATGACCTGTTTGAACAATGTTGTGCTAGGTAGATGTATCGCCCCGCCGACAGCAGTACAGAGACCAACGCTCTGTGTGTTCTCAGATGCGTCTGAAAGTGCATTCGGAACATGCGCTTACTTGAGGTGGCAACTTGACAGTGGACATTTCAAGACAGGATTTGTGACTGCTAAGTCGAGAGTGGCTCCATTGAAAAGACTTTCAGTGCCGAGGTTAGAGCTGCAAGCAGCAGTAATGGCCACCAGACTGAGGGCAACGATAGAGAGAGAGCTGAAGTTGGATTTAGACAGGACTATCTTTTTCACTGATAGCATGATCGCATTGTCCTGGATAAGGAGTCAAGCCAGGGCATTTAAGCCGTTTGTTTCAGCCAGAATCGGAGAGATCCAGACCAACTCAGATCCTCTGCACTGGAGACACATACCTGGCCCTTTGAATCCAGCAGATGATATTTCAAGGGGCATTCATGTTGATGAGCTTGAAGGTAGATGGAAACATGGGCCAGAGTTTCTATGTTTGCCAGAGGAACAATGGCCTGTCGAAGGTTTTCAGCCGGATCCAGTTGCGATCAGTGTAGAAAAACGCAGAGTCAAGCAAGTCCTCCATGTAACTGAGGCACAGGTAATTGACTGTTCAAAGTTCTCAAGTTGGAGGAGACTTGTACGAGTGACCGCTTACGTCCAGAGATTTGTTCGCAACTTGAAATCCAAAGTCCAGAAGAAATCGGACGACACTACTCCAACAGATACTGCACTGATGCCTAGAGAGCTAGATGATGCCGAAATGTACTGGATCAAAAACGCTCAGAAATCGCTACGTCAGAGATTGACATCCGCGCATCTGAAATCGCTGAGTCCGTTTATAGAGAACGACATCATTCGTGTTGGAGGCCGCGTAGACAAAAGTTCGATGTCGTACGAAGATAAGCACCCAGTTCTTCTTCCACGCAGTCATCCAATTTCCTTTCTCATTACTCGTCATTTCCATGAGAAGGGACATGATGGAGTAGCTTCTACAGCAGCTAAAGTCAGAAGGAGATATTGGATCATAGGGGTGCACAGATTGGCTAAAACAATCAAATACAGATGTGTAAAATGTCGCTCTATTGATCATAAGTGTGAAAGTCAGAAGATGGCAGATTTGCCTCATGAGAGAATGGCCTTATTTACCCCACCATTTCATTATTGTTCATGTGATTATTTCGGGCCAATCCACGTCAAGATAAGCAGAAACAAAACCGCAAAGCATTACGGGGTAATATTCACATGTCTTAGTACGCGAGCTGTGCATTTGGAATTAGCTGCCGACTGTTCAACTGCAGAGTTCCTACAAGTACTCCGTAGATTCTTCGCATTGAGAGGACAGCCAGCCCGCATGTTCACTGATAACGGCACACAGTTTGTAGGCGCCGAAAGGGAACTTCGCGAAATGGTGCAAGGCTGGAATGATCAACAGTTGAAGGACTTCTGCGCAGAACGTGGGACTGAGTGGAGATTCATAACACCACAAGCACCTCATCAGAACGGCTGCGCAGAGTCGCTTGTAAAGAGTTGTAAGATCGCGTTGAAAAAGGCGATTGGATGTCAAGTGTTAACGCCATTGGAACTCTACACATGCTTACAGGAAGTTGCAAATTTGGTCAATCAAAGGCCCATTGGTAGAGCACCGAACGATCCAGACGACGGTGCATACCTATGTCCCAATGATATGTTACTGGGAAGATCTTCTTCTAGGGTACCTCAGGGCCCATTCAAAGAAACAAACAACCCAAATCACAGAGTAGAATTTGTTCAACGGATTGTAAATGAATTCTGGAAGATATGGAATAGAGACGTGTTTCCATTGTTGGTCCCGCGCCGTAAATGGAACACAGAGAAACGAAATGTTCGCATTAATGATGTAGTCATAGTAGCTGACCATAATGCGGTCAGGGGTAAATGGACAATAGGAAGAATTGTTCATGTTTATCCTGGGACAGATGGAAAGATTAGGAATGTGAAAGTGAAAACTGTTGACACTGAACTTACTAGGCCAATAACAAAAATTGTGGTCATTTACCCTTCTGAGGGGTATGAAGATTAAAGTATGATAAGAGTATTAGATAAGGGCCATTAATGCCCTCATCTGGGCGGGGAGTGTGTTTCATTGAAACAGAAGTTTCTGTAATTTGATTTTAGATTTTTCTTTTCAAGCTAATTAAAATTCAGAAGACACCATACCATGAGTTGCAGCAGCCATATTGCTCTGAAGAAAGTCAGAGTTACTGTCTTCCAGTGGGACAGAATGTCCCAAAAGTTAGTACTTTCCGTCAAGATATTACGCCGCCCAAAGAGTGAGTTTAAATCATGAAATATTCATTATTCATTTTCTGAAGTATAAATATGTGTACTTAAGTCATTGCTGAAATATGAGTGCAAAACTTTGTGTCAAAGTGTGGCAAGTTGATTTGGGTTTTTGCATGTAGCATAATAGGGTAGTGTATGTGCTGACATAAAGGTCAGTGTTTGGAAGAGTTTATTTTGGCTTAAAATGTTGCAATTTTGGTAGCATTTTGAAGGAAAAGCTGAATTTCCAGCTGAATTTGTAATACAAGCACAAAGACACAAAGTATTGCATAGATGTCAAATGAAATGATTGTAGACCTATATCAAGCTAAATTTCCATTGTTATGTAGATATGTTGGTCTTTTACCTAAAAAATTGGGAAACTATGTTTGAATTGCTAAGTAGGAATTGATTTCACAACAAAGAAGATTCGGCCTACAAAACTAGGCCACTGCTCTTAGGGTCATGCATAAATGAAACTGATTTTAGAATTTAGGATTGGACTTCATGCAAATATATGTATGCATTAGATATTTGGTTGATCATTTGAGAAAGTAATTGTGTGATTCATAGAGATGAGATATTTAGGCAAAAGTAAATCAGTGGTGAAATAGAGATTACCATCCTATTCATATAAGTTCATAAAAGATACAAAAGAATGTCAGAAGAACATTCATGGATTTTGTCAAGTATTGAAATAAAAGAGTTATAAGACAATTTGTAGTTTGGACGCTTAAAAGCACATATGAAAAGTGTTGGAAAGAAAGTGCTAAGTTATAAGTCGATATGAATTTCTGGAGAATGATTTTCGATAATTTTGTTTGTGACATTGAAATGAAAAGAGGTCCTATTTGAACCGATAACTGATTTATCTGTTGGTTTGAAGTGAGTAATAAGTGCTTGTGCTATGCAATTACTCTGAAACTAGGTTCTTACTTTTTTTGGTAGGATCTGTGAGAAAACTTGAATTCCTGATATGGATTTAACTACATACAATTCAATATACTTGCTAGGACATAACTCTTAGATATACATGTAGTCTTTTCAAAACTTGAAATAATGACAGTTACCCATTCTTGATTTAACAGTGACTCATTTATTGAGAAAACATCTATCCAATTAAAAGCGGCGTCCGTTCCATATGTTGAGTGATCCAAAAAGTATGACACCGAAGTATATCTTCGATGTTCATTATAAGCAAAAACATGATCTTATGAATGAGCGCCCTCTTCAAGAAAGCAGTCAGTCGTGATTCATTCAATATGCAATACGTACAATATCGATAAATATGAATATGGAACGAGCCGCCGAGGTAGTCTGCAGGCACAGACACTAAATGGACACTTAAACATAATTTCATATATTCTTGAGTTTAGCCTAGCTTTGTCAGCCTCTTGCTAATTCGGTAGTAGCAATAGTACAGGGTCTATGGAGAACATTCTCTATAGTCTCAAAGTTTCAGACCCTTTATTACGCACAATCACTGTCAGGGGGTTGGTTCTGCCTGACAAAAGTCTGTGCAGGAAAACTACCCTATACGGATGAACGGTGCACGGTGGGAATACCCAGTGCTTAAAATAGTATTCACTGACTCGATGTGCTTACTATACGGTAACAGCCAGTGTGTTATGTTCCGAAGCTCACAGAAATGTTCATTTATGATGAAAAATCCGTTTTTCTACATCAGTTGTCACCTACCGTATTGGTAAGTTGTTGTTATGATATATAAGTTATTATTTATGCACTTTTAAATAGGTCATGCACATTAATATTCATGTGCAGGCGAGCTGCTAAAGAGATAGGTGATTAATTAATTAAATTATCATATACAAAGAATTTCATAGCTATACTCCCTCTAATTTCAAGAAACACAATGTTCGGCTTTCGCATTCAGCATTTTGAAAGTTGAGGTATTTAGCATTCATAATGCCCGCTCGATTTTCCTTTTTGGTGGCTTGGCCGGAGAAGTTCAATCTGGGAAAGGGGGGAGTTCACGACTCACTTTGGGCTGTTGTAAGAATTCTGCAGCCATTTTACACTAACAATTACACTAGCAATTTCGATATTATTTTGGTGCTGTATAGGAAAATGTAATTAAGAGCTATAATAATATAAAGGCAGATGGTGAATAATGAGCATGTTAATTATCCTCAGATCTAATCAAACCCCTCCCTCCCTGGCCCTGAAGATTAATGGGAAGAGCAGAGAGCATGTTCTTCATTTCATAGTATCCATATACATTTGTATAATGATGTTACATGGGAAGGCATTAATTACAGTAATATGAGATTTTGTTACATGATAATTTGGTAACTGTGAATTTGAAATTATTGAAGGAGAGGTTGCATCTACAGTTACTGTAGATCAGCAATATCAATTCCTATCTCAAGGTGTAGAGCTGCAGACGCTCAGTCCTGTCGCTTGAGTTTGAGCCCTTAATTGACCTTGATCCTGAAACACTATATTTCTTTTCCCTTATTCTTGCTGCTTTTTACTGTTTACCAACCAGCGTGGTTTTTCCATCTTTTTGCATCTCGTGCCCTTCTAGATATCTTAAGATGGAAGGTGATTTTAAGTATGTCATTGCCCAAAGCCTGGAGTGTCCTGTGTGTCTCAATATCTTCAGCGAACCCAAGCTCCTGTCTTGTGCGCACACCTTTTGCAAGGTTTGTCTCGAACGTCTCATGGAATGCCATGATGGCCAGAAGATAGTGTGTCCAGTTTGCAGAGAGTCAACACAAGTTGCAGAAGTAAGTCAGTTACAGACCAATCTAGCTCTAAAGTCCCTTGTGGAGGACGTTAAGAATCAATATCAATGCTGCACCCGCTGTAAATCAAAGGAGAAACCACATGCCGTTGTCTACTGTCAAGAGTGTGGCAAATATCTTTGCACCACTTGTCATACCAAGCACTCCCAGTGGGAAGAAGATCATGAAGTGTTGGCGATAAGCGACATCGAAGCAAAGAAGGTGTCAGTTAGAAGATACCGTAAATGTAATAAACACCCAAAGGAGGACGAGGAGTGCTTCTGCTCTAACTGCAGGATGTTCGTCTGCTTCAGGTTTTGTATGATAGAACATGCCCTCGAAGGACATCGGATAATCGAGCCATCGGTTTATGAAATAAACCATACAAAAAGCGTTGAAGAGCTGAAATCCAAAGCTGACAAGAAACATACTTCCATTAAGAAGTACATTGACTTCATCGATGAGCAGAAGGAGATTGTGGGAAATGTGAGAAACCAGTGCCTAGAGGATATCAACAAAGCCTACGAAGAATTAGTTCGCCAGTTGACAGAGAAGAAAGATCACCTCGTTGGTGAAGTCAAGACCAAGACAGACGAAGTGGATAAGGAGCTAGACAGGATGAAGGAAACAGCTCAACAGCAGATCAACCACGTAACTACGATGACTGATCTGTTAGCCAGTGGGAAGAAGATACCATTAGAGATGGATTCTCTGGCTGCACACGAAACGCTATGTCAAGAATTACAAGAGATCTTGAACCAAGATGATCCTGACTACAAGGAGGTGAGAACATCAAGCAAAAAAGGAAAGCATGTCGCTTTTGAGAGAAATGTGGGCACCGATGAGCTAGGTCTTGGCAAGATCATTGATTCAGTGGGAAAGGACGTCGCTTTGCCTACTAAGAATAGCATGAATGCCATGGCTCCTACACCAGACGGTAGGATGGCAGTAGGATGCTGCACTGGAGGAATCGAGATCTTCTCTGCTGATGGTCAGCTACAGCAAACATTGCTTGAGAATGAGGAGATCTATGGTGTAGGGTTTCTCTCTGATAGCCGGTATGTTGTACTAGACGGCGACAATAACATTACATTATACACAACAGAGTGTGAGAAGCTAAATGTAAAGTTCGAGACTCTGAGTGACGATGAAGGTGGGTTCACTGACCTCACTGTAGATAGCCATGATCAGATCTATGTCAGCTACAGGAAAGCTGAGAAGATCCAGGTATTCTCACCAGCAGGGGGGAAGGCACTCAGGGAGATACCTTGCAATGGATATGAACCTGTGCAAATCATTAGTTACAATGATTTCTTGAGTATTTGCTCTGGTCAGGAAATGATTGTTGTTGATAAAGAAGGTGAGGTGAAACAAGAGGTACCGAAACACATTGTGTACCCTTACCCTTGTTTGACTCAAGACAAGTCTATCCTTATCGCTTGGGTTAACCATGATGAAGGACTGGTCAGTATCGAGGAGTACACCACCGAACTAACGCATGTCAAGTCTCTCATCTCTGATTACAAGATTCAAAAGTCTGTGAGAGGTGAATGGTACTATCTAGGGGAGTTCCGATCAGGAGAGATTGCCTTCTGCACTACCGATAGACTCTACATCTTCAACTGACAATATATTAAGAAGGTGGCTCCTAGTGGAAATGAAGCAGGCCTTCAGCTTAAAACACGAAGAAAGACTAAACCATTGGGCAATACAAGTGGAATGGCTAGGTATGAGATGAACCGGACTCACAATACATTCATAATATTTACGGTCAAAATCTTGCCGCGGATAACCTCTCCCGTTTGATTCAATTCGGGAATTTAAGAACTAAACAAAATGTTTTGAATTTCAGAATAGAATAGTGTAAGTCCCTCAGACCTGTCAGAAATTATTGAGAACTGCAGTAATTTTCATTCGGTTGTTTTTATCTCATTCTTGTTCGCTTAAGAGGAAATAATTTTTGATCGATAGATTGAAGCAAATTTATTTAATTTCATTTTCAAGTTTCCATAATACAAAGAACATAATTTGCAAAATAAGTACAAAATTATGAAATAAACTGGAAACCTACTGGAAAAAAATAGCTCTTTTGTAAGTTTAATAATGATATCAACATATCTTTCATAAATTATGGAACATGTTGGAGGTAAAATATATATTTGAGAAAATATAACATTAACCTTTCTTTAAAAAAAATCATATATGATCATATAATCATGAAATTATGGGTCTATAAATAAAAATCAAAATACACAAAAGAACGAATGACAAGACAGTACTCAGAAATCAAAGGACGAAAACTGACAAAATAAGATATGACAGGACACGGCAAAAACAGAGAAAAAGAGAAAACAAGAAAAAGAAGAAAACAGAAAAGACAAGACAATAAGTGACAAAGCTGCACTAGATAACAAATAAGAAGAGAGAGAGAGGGACTTTAACTCATAGAGGAACTATATTTTTGTATTAAATTCTTTTTGAAACCTCTACTAAAGCTATCATGTGTGAGTTTATTTTTAACTGTCTCCCATAAAGAGTTCCAGAGTTTTTTGCACTTATAAATATAAATGCTTTATTTGTAATCAATATTCTCGCTTTTGGCAAATGAAAAAGCCCGGCAGACCTAGTAGGGTAATGAACATTGATATTCTTTGTTAACAATGAATAAAAGACATGTGACAGTTCATTTCTATGTATCTAAATCATAAATATTCCTAGATTATATGTATATAAATCACTTATATTTAGAATGCTGTGTTTACGAAAAAGTGCATCATTGCGCTCGAAAATCGGCACACCGCACAACAAGTAGCGCGAATGCCCTTTGTAGATCCATACAATGCAGTGACTCCATTCCATATGATTGTATTTGTGTATCTGAGCGGGGGGGGGGGGGGGGGGGGCGGAGATATGAGAATGATACGATATGTTCATTGTAGACAAAGTTTACAAGGTTACCTCATGTAGTCGTTGAAAGGAGTGAGCCGTGAAAAGGGCGAGTGAGCTCCTCTAAGAGCTCTTTGGTTTTCGACATTTCAATCAGTGTTACTCATCGTCTTCAGGAGAATCTCGTGAAAACTTTGTCTATACAATGACCTTTCTCTATTATGAAAAAAGTATAGCTGAATCATCGGTCGTGGGGGGGGGGGGGGATATAATATAAACATGACAATGATACTATAATCAGTGCCAATGAGTCTTCTATGTATGCATAGATTATGTCACAATTTTCTTCATTAATAACGTTGAATATTGCTTCCAGTGGTACTTCTCTTCACTTTGTGAGACACTGGGTATATTCTAGAATAATTCAATTTCAACTGATTTTGTTGTTTTGTCATCTAATATATTCCATTACTCGAACGTCATATTAGTGCAGAAGAATTGAATTGAAAGTAGATGTAAAAAGTATATATTTTCATACTGGAATATTTAGGAGATTGGGAGAATATTACTGCTGATAATTGCATGTGTATAGCGCGCAGTAAAGTAATTAACATTTTATTTTACTATACCCTGGATTTGGTTCATAAATGTGCTACAGATTTCATTTTCATTTGTTTACTATATATGCAGAATTAATCCGAGGTTAGTCTGTGGAAAAAGATGGATTAGTATGTGAAGTAATTTAGGTTGAAGATATGATATTTTGACCCTGAAACAAATACCATACTTTTACAAACATGTCAAAAGATCAGGTTGTGTTCATAACCTTGGAAAATCATTGTTAAGCACGTAATGATGAAAACCAAACGTCACCATGGTCGTTTATAGTAGGGGTTATACGGTGTTATAAACGTTATTTCATAAGTAAATATACATCTCAGATTAATAGGGTTTGCATGGGGCTTTATTTGCGAAAAAAAGTTCTTTTATGAAGCTTGTTTCACTGGAATACCATTTCCTTTTATTGATGATAATATATATCATGACTGAGTAATGAAAAGTACTATCTTTGAACTCATAATTCACAGAGTTCTGAACACACAGCAACAATATCACAGATATACTCATACAGGGAATTATATTTACTTTCATAACCATGAAACCATATTCAATGGCTTTCATTTGTATTATGTACATTTTCCAGCGGAACATAAAAAATATGAAATAAAGTAAATATAAATATGTGATGCTGACAGGTTTTCTCTTAAAAAGGAAATGTCTTATCAAGCTTGTTTAATAGTGGTACAGTACCAAGTCCTGATATCGATGAAAAAATTCTAGTATGACTGACCGAGTATCGAAATGTCCTATAGTACACTAAACATTTCTTGATCATGTTCATACACACTAAGACATAATTGCTCCCTAAATGCAACACTGGCACCTTTTGGGGTGCAATTTTGCATCCCGGACGAAAAAAAGGTGCAAAAATGCACCTTTTTGTTCTTGTTTGCAGCTTGAAATGCCCGTTTGCACCGTAAAAGGTGAAACTTGCACCTTGTAGGGCGCAGAGATTTTTGCGTACAAAATTGCACCTCTTCTAAAAGGGTGCAACTCTGCACCCTTTAGGGTGCAAAATGCCGCTAATTGCACCTTGCCATTTTGCACCCTAAAAGGTGCTCCCAGTGTTGCATTTGAACGGTGCAAGATTGCACCTTTTTTCTAAGTGTGTATGGATAGAACAGTAACAGGAAATCCCACAAACATCAAGAAAGATAAGTGCTTTTCATAAACAAACAAAAGGATATTTGATTACTTTCCATGTGCATGCCATGAGTTTCCAAGGCAAATATTACGCAAACACACACAAAAAAGGTAAACCAAGGCGAGCTAATTCCCATCTTGAATTAACCTGTTCACTACTGACATAATAATAATAATAATAATAACTCTTATTTACCCAGGGTAGCCACTTCAGCTATAAGCTGATCTTCCAGCGGGCCCTGCATAACATAATATGTTATTATTACCCTTCTCCATTCTTATATGCCGAGCGCCTGGCTAGAAGGCAGAAGGTTCCATTTTTGTAAGTCTTTGGTATGACTCGGCCGGGGATCGAACCCACGACCTCCCATTCATGAGGCGGACGCTCTATCGCTCTAGCCACCATGCCCGGTGATGGCTTCTCTCTTTCCCATAAGCTTAATTGGTTTCACTAGACTATGATAATCATAATTTTGTCACATTTATGGTCGGTTATTTGCAATTCTTTCCTCTCACTAGGAAGCAAAATATGTTCAGTTCTTTCACAGTTTCTGTGAAAATAATGTTGGGAAAGTAGCTCAACACTGTGATGTAAACCTGAGGTTTTTTCACAAAGATAAAAATTGATTTTAGATTCAAGGTTGATTTTAAGCAGGGATTGATGACTTTGTACAGCTTAAAATTGATTCCTGATATCCTGTTTCATCATATCAATTTTACATGTAAGTTACTTAAAACTGATCGTATCGATTTTAAAATCTATTTTAAATCTTTGTGAAACACCAACAGGCTTTATTGTACCAAGAAATGGCGAATTAGATTACATAATTGTATGGTTGTCTTCTCTGGATTTCATCAGTGCATGATATTTATTGATTCATTTGTCATGTTTGTTGTTGTTTTGTGTGTTGCTATTGCTGAAGATATGATGATCATTTGATAGTTTTATTCATTCTGATCCACATAATATTTTTGAAATTTGCTTTCCTTTAGCATAACAGAAATACATGGCAAAGCATGGAATATATATTTAAATACAATGAAACACAAACAAAAACATTGTGCATGGCTTATCATATAATGTTATATGTTAATACACGAACAATCGCAACCTGTGTTGGATTATATTGACGACATGGTTGTTATTGCTGATGATGTTGTTGATTCTGTGTCAGGATTGATATGACTTTCTTGTGAGTGTCCAGGATGATTATACAACATTGTAATCTTGCAGACTTACACATATGTGATCATCCCGGTCATGCAATTTTTCTTATCAAAAACACTAGATAAAAGGTAAATTAATAGGTGATTAGTGATATGTGTAACAGGCCAACGAGTACAAAAGTATCACACTGTGTTGTCTTGTCATTACTTGTCTGTACTTTATTAACACCCATTTGAGACTATATAAACTTGCATTCCCTCAGTGCAGGCAGTTGCAATTAAGATATGGCGGTGACATGAGTGATTTGAAGGAATTGAGAGGGGCAGATTTTATTTCTGCACTCTCTTTAAATAAAAAAAAAAAAAGTGAACGCATTCAGTCGGTTAGGGGTGAATTTAATAAAAGATTGAAATTAGACTGAATTAAGAGTAAAAATTGTGATATTCACTCTTTATTTACACTTGAGGGGTGACCTCAGGGATCACTCAAAATCCTTGAGTTTTCTCTGAGGTCACCCCTAAAAGACTGAATATCACAATTTTTACTCTTACTTCACTATTAATTCACTCTAAATGCACTCTTTTCTTAAATTCACCCCTAACATAGTGAATGCGTTCACTCTTTTTTTAAAGAGAGTGAGGAGAGGGAGTGCCAAGCTGAAATGGTTCTCGGGTAGAGTGAATAGGATAGCAATTTCGTTGATCTGGAAGGATGGTATATAACTTTAGTTCAACATATTCAAGAAATGGTTTTATTAGCACTCGGTCACATTTTAGCCAATAAAGATAATGATAATGAGATTCTTCACTGAAGGTACACCTTACAGTTATCCTGCTGTTAACAGATACAAACATGCTCATACGTATACACACCCTATCGTACATTGCCATAGAGTATTTACCTTTAATAAACAAATAATCAACGTTGAATTGAATTGCAATAGTCTTTTTGAATTTATCTGGCTGGCGACCAAAGGCATAATTACACAGACTTTTATATAATTTATATACACATAAAAAGGTTATCAAAAAGATATAAATGGACATAAAAAGGAGACATAAATATAAGAGTCAATATAACTGAAGGTGCATTATCAAAAAGATATAAATGGACATAAAAAAGGAGACATAAATATAAGAGTCAATATAACTGAAGGTGCATTTGGAAAGCATACACTTGCACAAAAATTGAAATCATAAAATTCACTTAAGAAAAGTAAGCATTAAAGTAGAATGTATGGAACAATTATTGAGACGATCTGGATGTAAACATTCCTATCCGAAGCGTAGCTGAGAAAAGATAGCGTATGTAATCAGCTCGCCGAGGAAGTCATAGTTTTTCTCATCATCTGAAACCCAAAGGTGATTATTTGCTTTACATTCCACATCTGAAACAATGTAACTGTATAGAAAGAAAAGGATATTTACTTCCTACAAGAAAGAAAAGTACTTCTCTACGAATTTTGGTAAGATATGGAAAGAGAAAGAGAGGGAAGAAAGAGATAGAAAGAAAGAGAGAGAGAGAGACAGGGGCGTAGCTAGACCTTTTTCGGGGGGCAGTGGCGTAACAACCGGGGGGCAGGGGGGGCAGAGTGTCCTCTTGAAGGATTTCAGCGGGAAAATCCACCAAACCATCGGGTAAAAATAAAAGGAGGGAAAGGAAGAAAAAGGAAGGGAGAAAGGGAAAGGAAGAAGAAGAAAGGAAATGAAAGAAGAAGAAAGGAAAAGAAAGAAGGAGAACAAAGAACAAAGCCAAGGGAAACAAAAGAAATGAGGGAAAATTTAGTACTAGTTTCCTCGAGCTCCACTCCTTGGACCCCCGCAGTGGCTTTCCCCTGTAGACCCCCATCAGGGGCCCTAAGCCAGAACCCTGGGCCCCACCCGCTAAAGGCTTCGCAACTAGCGACTCGCGGTGTGGGCTTATCTCCGCTTATTCTATTTCTAGACTTAGTTACCGGGAAATTTTGGCTCTGCCCCCCCCCCCCCCCCGATTACAGGTAGAGAATGTATGAGACCGGGAACAGACAACGAACAATTCAAAGAGACGTCAGAGCTTCCGTGCTTCGCGCGGGAGGGGAAAATCACCATCCCTGCACCCTCCCCCTAGCATGCCTAGGGAGCGCGTTTTGCACTATCGTTCTCCTAAAAGCAAACCCTAGCTACACCACTGAGTTTTTGGGTATGCGTATGCCCTCCCCCCCCCCCCCCCGGATAACAGGCAGAGAGCGAGAAGAGCGGAACTGACAGCGAAAAACGTCGGAGCTTCCGCGGGAGGGGGAAAATTCCCCCCCCCCCCTTCCTGCACCCTCCCTCCTAGGGAGCACTACCGTCCTCCTAAAATGAAATCCTAGTTGCGCCTCAGAAGATAGACTCAATAACCGACAACTAGCAATGCAAAGAAATGTCAGAGCTTCTGTGCTTCGCGCGGGAGGGAGGGGGTGGGAAACTCCCCTTTCCCTACACCCTCCCCTCTTGGTGTAAATTCCGGGGGGGGGGGGGGTGGGGGATCTATCACCCCCACCTGGGGGAGAGAGGGGATGGTGTGTACACTTTTTAAAGCAGAAAACATATTTTTATTGATCAGTTAGTAAAAATTTTGAATATATATCTATCATAAACATTTATATGACACCTAGATAGATCCCTGTCATTTGATTGGTTGTTTGATATTCATCATTTGTCCCATTGCACTATGACGTCACCAATCGTGCAAAAGTGGCTCCATTTACCGTGCAATTTTGGATCCATACGATTTGCTCCATTGCACGCTGGCCGAGAGCCCGGCACACTACGTACGTAAAACGCTTGCGTTTGCAGTGAACAGCGTATAGCGCCATTGATTTATTGCGATTTGATCTATTTTTAGGTGTCATATAAAACAAATAATGAATGTTTTTTTCATTCGTGCAATGGACAGCATATTTCATGAGGTGAAAGATGAAATGATCCATTCAACTCGGCTGCGCCTCGTTGAAAGGTTCAACTTAAAAATAATTTCATCTTTCATCTTTATCATCATATTTTAGAATTTCTATTTGAAAATGCTATTGAAAACCAAAAAGAGGTTATATTTCGCTCGCTCTTCGAAATCTTAGGATTTCCATCCAAAAATGCGATTAAAATCAAGAAAAGTGGTTATTTTTGGCTCGCTCGCATCGCTCTTTCGTTTTTTTTTTAATTTTTATTCGAAAATGTGATTCAAAAGCGAAAAAGTGATTATTTTCTGTTCGCTTGCTCGCAAAATAGATATCAAAATGTGTGGGAGAGGGGAAAAATTGTTATAAAAAAGTTTTTCATCCCCCACTCTTCAAATTGGATTTACGCCGGTGGAGCACTACCGTCCTCCTAAAATGCAGTCCTAGCTACGCCACAGATTCTAGACATAGACTATAGTTACCAGGAAATTTGGGGCTCTGCCTCCCCCCCCCCCCCCCCCCCTGATAACACGTACCTGTTACGCCCCTGTATACTGTATCATACTGATTTGCATGCTCTGTATTTTCATGAAACCTTTGTCAAAATGAATTTCGATTAAAAACAAATAAAATCAAGATTTATAGGTCGGCGTCAGAATTGATCTCTCCGATTTCAGTCAATCTGTCAGAAGGTCTTTCAGTGACCTCTCAATAGTCTAATTGGTCTCTGAGTAAACGCTCGGCGATCTTCAAGGTCTCACGGAAATCTCTGAGAAATTTACTGTAAAATTACTTCTTGGTCTAGAAGATTGTTAGAGCCATTCCACAGAGACACTATTTTCTCTGGTCTAGGAGACTGCTCCTGAAGACAGCAACCAATCATAATTCAAGCAATATGCAAAAATACGATATATCATAAATTACAATCCATGAAATGTGAATATGGAAAAACCCGCCGATGTAGTCTGCAGGCACAGACTCGAACTCTTTAACATAATTCCATAAAGTCTAGAGCCCACACATAAAGAAAAAATAAAGGTTCAAGTTTTCACCCTAAATGCAACACTGGCAACACCTTTTTGGGTGCAATCTTGCACCCTACATGAAAAAGGTGCAAAGATGCACCCTTTTGTTCTTGTTTGTACCCGGGAATGCCCGTTTGCACCCTAAAAGGTGCAAGTTTGCGCCATTAAGGGTGCAGAATATTTTGCACTCAAAAGGGTGCAAATTTGCACCTTTTTAAAGGGTACAACTCTGCACCCTTTAGGATGAAAAATGTAGCTAACTGCACCTTTGAAAATGCAAAAAGCTTCTTAGGATGTAAAGTTGCACCCAAAAAGGAGCACCCACTATTGCATTTGAAGGGTGCAAAATTGTACCTTTTTTCCTTAGTGTGCACCCTAATTTTGCTACTCTTTTTTGTACCATGAATATGTACAGTACATATTGACCTGCGTGCGTGTGGAGAGCAGTCTCAATAATCTCGAAGTTTTGACCTCTCTTTAATACACGACTGACACTGGGTTCTGACTGACAGGGGTCTGTGCTGGAAAACTACCCCATACGGGTGAACGGTAGTGGGAATACCCAGTGCTTAAAAAAGAATTTATTTATCCACTGTACTTGATATCAGCTTGACAATACCGCGCAGGCCTACGTGTTATAATTATGTTTCGAAGCTCAAAATTTCTCATGAAGAATCTCTTTTCCTGCTTCAGATTTTAAGATATTGGTAAGTTGACTTATTTTGATTTGTATAAGTTATTGATATTATCTATTCACTTTTATGCAGCTTTAGGCCTGCTGCTTAGTATAGAAAATATAGTGTTTAATCATATTATGTACCACTTTATAACTATACTCCCTCTGATTTAAACACATATAACGTTGACTTTCACATTCACCTGTTTGTTGTGGGTGATTTAGCATCCATAATATGCCTGCTCGATTTACCTGTTTTCGTGACTTGACCGAAGAGGAAATCCGTCTGTTAAGAAGAGTTTTATAACATTTCTTGTTGACTTTCGAGCAGTGGCGGCACCAGGATTGTTAAAGTGGGGGGGGGGGGGCAAATGGAGGGCAAAAGAAAATGTTGGGGGGCAGGGGCAGTCAATTTTTTTTTTTGCGTGTATGGAGAAATCGAGAGTATTTTTTTCCTCTTACACACATTTTAATATTAATTTTGCGAGCGAGCAAAGCGAGCAAACAAAAAAATAACTGCTTTTTTGCTTTTTAATCGCATTTTTGAATAAATATCTTGAAATCTGATGAGTGAGCGAAGCGAGCGAGCCAAAAATGGCTACTTTTCTTCTTTTTGAATCGCATTTTAGAAAAGAACTTTAAAGATACGACGAGCGAGCCCAAAATAACCAATTTTTTTGTTTTTAATTTCATCTTCGAATAAATATTCTGAAATATGACGAGCGAGCGAAGCGAGCGAGACAAAAATGGTTACTTTTCTTCTTTTTAATCGCATTTTGGAAAAGAACTTTAAAGATATGATGAGCGAGCGAAGCGAGCGAGCCAAAAATAACCACCTTTTTGGTTTTCAATCGTAGTTTTGAAGAGCGGAAAATGGTATTTTAGAGAACTTCACAGCTTGAATATGATGCTTATGACAACATCTACTTATTTACAAATTACAAAATATAATTTTTCTTTTCAGTCATCAGAATTTCTGGGGGGGCAACTGGGGGGGGGGGGGCAAAGCTTCTGAGTGGGGGCAAATGCCCCCATGCCCCTCCCCCCCCCTTGGTGCCGCCACTGCTTTCGAGGCTCTCGTCTTATTAGGGGAGAGGGATTCCGTGAAGCGACGCAGTCTCAGCGGAACATATCCCCGAACGAAATTATTAGCCTATGGTGGCCCTAAAGCATAAGCTCAACAACTGGTCATGTGTGCCGTGAATTTCGCGACTTGGCCGCAAAGTTCGCGTCCAGCGGTCGCAAATTTTGCGACTTGACTGCATAGTTTGGTTCCAGTGGTCGCGAATTTCGCGACTTCGGCCACAAAGTTCGAGTCCATTGGGCGCGAAATTCAAGGCGCACATGACCTCTTGTCAAACTATTTCAGGGCCACCATAAAAAATACTGAATTTTCGGTCTAGCATGGTCTAGAGATGAAGCAGAAGGGAAGAGGGAGAGGAAGCGTTCACAACTCGCTTTCATCTAGTGCAAGAATTTTGCTGCCATTTTCAATTTCAATGTTCAATTTCTATTTTTCGGTTCTTGTAAAAGCTGATAATATAAAGGGCGGTAACAAACAATAAGCGTGATGTTTAAATGGGAAGCATTAATTAAAGTTTTAAGAGATTTTGTTACATGACAATTTAGTCAGCGGGCCTTAAAGCGCCTGACGGTGAGTTCGAATCTACATTCTCAAGAATATTGTTGTGGATCAGTAATATTAATTTCTATCTCCGGGTATAGAGCCCCTGAAGATCACTGATGTCGCTTGATTTCTAACCCTTGACCCTAAGCCTCAAAGACTACACCTGTTCCCCTTATTATTGCTGCGTCTTGCGATTTAATAACCAACATGATATTCCATCTTTTTGTTTTCAGTGCTCTCATAGATATCTTAAGATGGAAGGTGAATTCAAGAATGTCCGTGCCCAAAGCCTGGAGTGTCCTGTGTGTCTCAATATCTTTAGCGAACCCAAGTTCCTGTCTTGTGCTCACAGTTTCTGTAAGGCTTGTCTAGAACGTCTCATGGAATGCCATGATGCTGACCAGAAGCTAGTGTGTCCAGTTTGCAGAGAGCCAACACAAGTTCCAGATGTAAGCAAGTTACAGACCAATCTAGCTCTAAAATCTCTTGTGGAAGACGTCAAAAATCAATACCAAGGTTGCACCAATTGTAAGTCTATGGAGGAACCACACGCCGTTGTGTACTGTCAAGATTGTGACAAGTATCTTTGTACCACTTGTCGAAGCAAGCATTCCCAGTGGGAAGGCTTCATTGATCATAACGTTCTCGCCGTAAGTGAGATCGCATCAGGTAAGGTGCCAGTAAGAAGATATCGAAAATGCAGGAAACACACAAACGAGGATGAAGAGTGCTTCTGCTCTAATTGCAGAGTGTTCGTCTGCTTCAGGTGTGGTGTGATGGAGCATGCCCACAAAGGTCATCAGATCATCGATGCATCGGCATTTGAAAAGGATCATACGAAAAGCGTCAAAGAACTTAAATCCAAAGTCAACAAGAAACATACTTCTCTGAAGCAGTATATTGACTTCATCGATGAGCAAAAGGAGCTTGTAAGCAATGTGAGAATCCAGTGCCTAGAGGATATCAACAAAGCCTATGAAGAATCAGTTCGCCAGTTAACAGAGAGGAAAGATCTCCTCGTTGGTGAAGTCAAGACCAAGACAGACGTAGCAGATGCAGAGCTACACAGGATGAAGGAAACAGCCCAACATCAGATCAACCACGAGACTACGATAACTGATCTGTTAGAAAGTGGGAAGAAGATACCGTTAGAGATGGATGCTCTCGCTGCACACGACACGCTGTGTCAAGAATTACAGAAGACCGTGAATCAAGATGATCCTGACTATGAGCAGGTGAGAACAGCAAGCAAGAAAGGACGATGTGTAACTTTTCAGAGAAATTTGGGCACCAATGAGTTGGGTCTTGGCAAGGTCATTGAAAGCATGTCCCGCATGTTCAGTGGAATGGCTAGTACTCAAAATGCTAGGATAGGAGTAGGAATGAGGCCACGATATTGCAGAACCGGAAGAAGAAGTAGATATCCTCTCTGATAGTCGGTATGTAGTACTCGACTTCAAGAATAACATTACACTATACACAACATAGTGTGAGAAGCTAAAGTTTGGGACTCTAAGTTTCGATGAAGGTGGGTTCGGTAGCCTCACTGTAGACAGCGACAAACAGATCTATGTCGGCTACAGGAAAGCTGAGAAGTTCCAGGTATTCTCACCAGCAGGAGGGAAAGCACTCAAGGAGATACCTTGCGATGGATGAACCTGAGCAAATCCTAAGCTGCAATGATACCTTGATCATTGGCTATCTCAACACATTAGTAAATATTGATCAAGAGGGTAAGGTAAATCATGAGGTAAAGAAACCAGATGTTTGACTCAAGACAATAATTCTATCATGATCGCTTGGGTTAATCATGATCGGGGGTTGGTCATTACTCAGTATCGAGGAGTACACTACCGAACTAAAGCATGTCAATACTCTATTCTCTGATTACAAGATTGAGAAGTCTGTGAGAGGTGACTGGTACTATCTAGGGGAGTTCCGATCAGGAGAGATTGCCTTCTGCACTACCGATAGACTCTATATCTTCAACTGACTCTGAGATGAATCGGTGGTTCCTAAATGGAATCGAATCAGGTCTCCGGCTTAGAAGTTAGAACACAAAGAAAGGCTAAAACACTGGGCAGATCAAACGGGAAGGCAGTGTCTGAGATGAACCAGATTCACATAACTTGCGATAATTACTTAGAATAATTATTTTCTTCCTTGTTTTATCTTTTCATTTCTTCTTTCAGTCTTCCTTGTGTTATTCTTTGTTTTTATCCTTTCATGTGCTCTTTTCTCTCTTATGTTACTCTTTGCTTTTATCCTTGCATCTCACTTCTCTTTCTATTTTTTCTTGCGAATTTTTTCGGGAGCGATAAAATAACGACTGCGTTGAGCCTAGCAATTGCATCGATCTTGAAAGAAGTCATTGTGGTTTCTCCTCCTCGGCCATGCGTGGAGTGATCATTGAATACCGAGGTTTGCTCTGACTGAATACGAGTGGATTGCCTTCCTCGTTTTGTTTAAATCATTTTACATTTTAGAATAAAATATTGCAAATTTCCTCAAACCTGTAAGAAAGTATTGCTAATTGCATTGACTTTCTTTCACGTGGTCATTTTCCTTCGGACCTCGGTCACATTTAACCGCTAAAAATTTCAATTCAATTCAATTTCATTTCATTTATTTCCATCACCGTGGTACACATGTATACAAATAAAAGATGGAATATAAAAACAGCAAATATCATTAAAACCAAGCATAAAATATAAGAAATATAAGTCGAATAAATATTACATGGAAAAAGGTACATCCTTAGAAGCCTTTGACAGTTGGATGTACCAGGAGACGCACTATGTATGTTATTTTGAGTTGAAAATTATGTATCTTTTATCTGAGTTGAAAATGGAAAAATAAATGAAATGAAATGAAATGAAATGAAATTACAATCAATAATACACATAGAAAGACAATGGCAATAGGTGCAATGAAGTAGAAACAAAAACAAAAACAAAAAACGAGGTACCAAAAATTATGCATCATACAGAGAGAGAAGATATTTTTTATAAAGACGTTTAAAAGAGTTATTAAATTGAACAGATTGCTAAGAGGAAGGTAATGAATTCCAAATTTTATGGCCAACAAAACGAAGAGAAGTATTTAATAATAATATTGAGAAGAAACATTGAAATTGTGAAACTTATTAGCACAATGACGATAATGAGATTCTTCATGATTAAAGGTACACCTTGGAGCTGCCTTATAAACACAAGCATACACATCGCTACTGGAACAGTTGTTTAAAAATTATTGGGTTGTTTTAATTTAATTGTTTTTAAAAAGTGGTATATGTAAAACATGTGGGGATTTTTTTAACAACTGCTAGTAGGTTCATAGTTTAAACAACTGTTCTAATTGGAAAAAGAGTGATATGTACATGCCACGTATTAAATAGCATGTACCTTTAATTGAAAATATCGTTATCATGGTTATCGCTATGGCTTTGGACAAAATACTCTGGCTAAGTAATCATTCTCATTGAAAGCACTTCCTTGTTTCCATACAATGCATTGACTCTGCGTGTATTTGCATTCCATGGTTCTATTCAATCATTGTCAGATTGTCTCTACCTAACACCCGAGTTTCAAATGAAGGAGGTATAGGGGAATGGCACAAGTCGGATGTAACCCCCCCCCCCCCCATACCCACTACTGAATATGTAAACAATAAAATGATAAAAGTAAATCAATATTCATTAAATGCATTTTATTGTTAGCTTATATTTTCATATAAGATTTTTGTAATTTACTTTATCAGTACATGTAGTCTATAGGCTATAATCGATGCATTCCTCAATTATGCTGCTTACCATCACTTTGTGACTATATATATATATATATATATATATATATATATATATATATATATATATATTGTATATATATAAAATGTCAAAATAAGATGAATTCGATTTCATCTTATTTTGACATTTATCTTACTTCATGTTTTGTTTTGATTTTGATGGTAATCCTTAAATGTCAGGATTTTATATCAATAAATTTGAATTAGAATTAGAATTTGACTTTGTACAAACAAAAGGAGAAATCATGAAATAACAGAAGATGAAATCACATGGCAGATCTAGGGGGTGACCACCCCCCTTTTCCTGCCCATAGACGTTATCTCACAGAAAACGCGGGACGGCGCATGATCAGTATACAATGGCTCCGCTAAATTGGGGGGGGGGGGGAGGA
>CM057157.1:26535655-26546644 GCA_029962745.1 Echinometra lucunter
AGACAGGAGCGTGGGTTCCCTGAAGATATTCAGACACACGGGACACTCCAGGCTTTGGGCACTGACATTTTTTATATCACCTTCCATCTTCAGATATCTTTGAGAGCAATGCATACAAAAGGAGAGAAAACCATGCTCGTTAGTAAATCGCGAGAGGCAGCAAAAATAAGGGGTAAGAGCTATAGTTTTTGAGGCTTAGGGTTAAGGGTTAGAAATCAAGCGACAGCAGTGATCTGCAGGGGCTCTATTCCTTGGGATAGGAACTAATCTTACTGATCCACAACA
The DNA here is from genome assembly GCA_029962745.1 of Echinometra lucunter. Taxonomy (NCBI): domain Eukaryota; kingdom Metazoa; phylum Echinodermata; class Echinoidea; order Camarodonta; family Echinometridae; genus Echinometra; species Echinometra lucunter. Next base: position 26,535,941 of record CM057157.1, read on the forward strand.
ATAATTGTTGAGAATGTAGATGTGAACTCACCGTCATTAACTTTAAGTCCCGCTGACCAAAATTATCATGTAGCAAAATCTCTTTAAACTGTAATTAATGCTTCCCCATTTAAACATCATTATGGATATACGAGTACTTTGAAATGAAGAACAGCTCCGTTCTTCCCATTAATCTTCAGGGAGGGGTGTGAATGATGGAACGTGGGCATCGTAAACATGCTTATTGTTTGTTACCGCCCTAAAGTTACATTATTATCTTTTACAAGAACGGAAAAATAGAAATTGGACATTGAAATTGGAAATGGCTGCAGAATTCTTGCACCAGCTGAAAGCGAGTTGCGAACGCTTCCCCTCCCTCTTCCCTTCTGCTTCCTCTCTAGACCATGCTAGACCGAAAATTCAGTATATTTTATGGTGGCCCTGAAATAGCTCGACAACAGGTCATGTGCGCCTTGAATTTCGCGCCCAATGGACGCGAACTTTGTGGCCGAAGTCGCGAAATTCGCGACCACTGGAAGCAAACTATGCGGTTAAGTCGCAAAATTTGCGACCGCTGGACGCGAACTTTGCGGCCAAGTCACGAAATTCACGGCGCACATGACCAGTTGTTGAGCTTATGCTTTAGGGCCACCATAGGGTAATATTTCGTCCGGGGATATGTTCCGCTGAGACTACGTCGCTTCACGGAATCCCTCTCCCTTAATAAAAGGAGAGCCTCGAAAGTCAAAAAGAAATGTTATGAAATTCTTCTTACCAGACGGATTTCCTTTCCGGTCAAGTCACCAAAGCAGGTAAATCGAGCGGGCAAACAGGTGAATGTGAAAGTCAACGTTATGTGTGTTGAAATTAGAAGAAGTATGGTTATAAAGTGGTATATAATATGATTAAACACTATATTTTCTATACTAAGCAGTAGGTCTAAAGCTGCATAAAAGTGAATAGATAATATCAATAACTTATACAAATCAAAATAAGTCAACTTACCAATATCTTAAAATCTGAAGCAGGAAAAGAGATTCTTCATGAGAAATTTTGAGCTTCGAAACATAATTATAACAGGTAGGCCTGCACGGTATTGTCAAGTTGATATCAAGTACAAAGGATCAATAAATTCTGGGTATTCCCACTACCGTTCGCCCGTATGGGGTACTTTTCCAGCACAGACTCCTGTCAGTCAGAACCCAGTGTCAGTCGTGTATTAAAGAGAGGTCTAAACTTCGAGATTACTGAGACTGCTCTCCACACGCACGCAGGTCAATGTACTGTACATATTCATGGTACAAAAAAAGAGTAGCAAAATTAGGGTGCACACTAAGGAAAAAAGGTACAATTTTGCACCCTTCGCTTCAGATCAGAATGTATACATCCAGATCGTCTCAATAATTGTTCCATCACATTCTACTTTAATGCTTACTTTTCTTAAGTGAATTATATGATTTCAATCTTTGTGCAAGTGTATGCTTTCCAAATGCACCTACAGTTATATTGACTCTTATATTCAAGTCTCCATTTTTATGTCCCTTTATATCTTTTTGATAACCTTTTTATGTGTATATACATGATATAAAAGTCTATGTAATTAGACCTTTGGTCGCCAGCCAGATAAATTCAAAAAGACCATTGCAATTCAATTCAACGTTGATTATTTGGTTATTAAAGGTAAACACTCTATGGCAATGTATGATATGGTGTGTATACGTATGAGCATGTTTGTACCTGTTAACAGCAGGATAACTGTAAGGTGTACCTTCAGTGAAAAATCTCATTATATCGTTATTGGTTAAAATGTGACAAAGTGCTAGTAAAACCATCTCTTGAACATGTTGAACTACAGTTATATACTATCCTTCCAGATCAACGAAATTGCTATCCTATTCACTCTACCCGAGAACCATTTCAGCTTGGCACTCCCTCTCCTCACTCTCTTTAAAAAAGAGTGAACGCATTCACTATGTTAGGGGTGAATTTAAGAAAAGTGTGCATTTATAGAGAATTAATAGTGAAGTAAGAGTAAAAATTGTGATATTCACTCTTTTAGGGGTGACCTCAGAGATCACTCAAGGATTTTGAGTGATCCCTGAGGTCACCCCTAAAAGAGTAAATAAAGAGTGAATATCACAGTTTTTACTCTTAATTCACTCTAAATTCACTCTTTTTTTATTAAATTCACCCCTAACCGACTGAATGCGTTCACTCTTTTTTTTTTTTCAAGAAAGTGCAGAAATAAAATCTGCCCATCTCAATTCCTTCAAATCACTCTTGTCACCGCCATATCTTAATTGCAACTGCCTGCACTGAGGGAATGCAAGTTTATATAGTCTCAAATGGGTGTTAATAAAGTACAGACAAGTAATGACAAGACAACACAGTGTGATACTTTTGTACTCGTTGGCCTGTTACCCATATCACTAATCACCTATTAATTTACCTTTTATCTAGTGTTTTTGATAAGAAAAAATGAATGACCGGGATGATCACATATTGCGCTCAATCATGATACTTAAAAAAGTATAAGTCTGCAAGATTACAATGTTGTATAATAATCATCCTGGACACTCACAAGAAAGTCATATTAATCCCGATACAGAATCAACAACATCGTCAGCAATAACAACAACCATGTCGTCAATATACTCCAACACAGGTTGCGATTGTTCGTATATTAACATATAACATTATACGATAAGCCATGCACAATGTTTTTGTTTGTGTTTCATTGTATTTAAATGTATATTCCATGCTTTGCCATGTATTTCTGTTATGCTAGAGGAAAGCAGATTTCAACAATATTATGAATAAAACTATCAAATGATCATCATCGTCAGCAACAGCAACATACAAAACAGCAACAAAAATGACAAATGAATCAATAAATATTATGCACTGATGAAATCCAGAGAGGACAACCATACCATTATGTAAATCTAATTCGCCATTTTCTTGGTACAATAAAGCACGGTGGTGTTTCACAAAGATTCAAAATAGATTTTAGAATCGATCCGATCAGTTTTAAGTAACTTAAATTGATATGATGAAACAGGATATCAGGAATCAATTTTAGACTGTACAAAGGCATAAATTCCTGCTCAAAATCAACCCTATATCTAAAATCGATTTTTATCTTTGTGAAATATCCCCAGGTCTACATCACAGTGTTGAGCTGCTTTCCCAACATTATTTTCACAGAATCTGAGAAAGTAATGAACATATTTTGCTTCTCAGTGAGAGAAAAAGAAATTGTATTGCAAATAACCTACGGTAAATGTGACAAAATTATGATTATCATAGTTTAGTGAAACCAATTAAGTTTATGGGAAAGAGAGAAGTCATGTCAGTAGTGAGCAGGTTAATTCAAGATGGGAATTACCTTGCCTAGGTTTACTTTTTTGTGTGTGTTTGCGTAATATTTGCCTTAGAACCTCATGGCATGCAAATAGAAAGTAATCAAATACCCTTTTGTATGTTTATGAAAAGCACTTATCTTTCTTGATGTTTGTGAGATTTCCTGTTACTCTTCTATCCATACACACTAAGAAAAAAAGGTGCAATCTTGCACCGTTCAAATGCAACACTGGGAGCACTTTTTAGGGTGCAAAATGGCACCTTTTACAAGATTTTGCACCTTTAAAGGTGCAATTAGCAGCATTTTGCACCCTAAAGGGTGCAGAGTTGCACCCTTTTAGAAGAGTTGCAATTTGTACGCAAAAATCTCTGCACCCTAAAAGGTGCAAAGTTGCACCTTTTACGGTGCAAACGGGCATTTCAGGGTGCAAACAAGAACAAAAAGGTGCATTTTTGCACCTTTTTTCGTCCGGGGTGCAAGATTGCACCCAAAGAGGTGCAGCCAGTGTTGCATTTAGGGAGCAATTATTTCTTAGTGTGTATGAACATGATCAAGAAATGTTTAGTATACTATAGCACATTTCGATACTCGGTCAGTCATACTAGAATTTTTTCATCGATATCAGGACGTGGTACTATACCACTATTAAACAAGCTTGATAAGACATTTCCTTTATAAGAGAAAACCTATCAGCATCACATATATATTTACTATATTTCATATTTTTTATGTTCCGCTGGCAAACATACATAATACGCATGAAAGCCATTGAATATGGTTTCATGGATATGAAAGTAAATATAATTCCCTTCATGAGTATATCTGTGATATTGTTGGTGTGTGTTCAGAACTCTGTGAATTATGAGTCCGAAGATAGTACTCTTCATTACTCAGTCACGATATTTATATCATCAATAAAAGGAAATGGTATTCCAGTGAAACAAGCTTGATAAAAGAAATTTCTAGTAAATAAATCCCCATGCAAAACCTATTAATCTGAGATGTATATACATGTATACTTATGAAATAACGTTCATACCGTACAACCCCTACTATAAATGACCATGGTGACGTTTGGTTTTCATCATTACGTGCTTAACAATGTTTTTTCCAAGCTTATGAACACAACCTGATCTTTTGACATGTTTGTAAAAGTATGGTACTTGTTTCAGGGTCAAAATATCATATCTTGAGCCTAAATTACTTCAGATACTAATCCATATATTTCTATAGACTAACCTCAAATTAATTCTGCATATATAGTAAACAAATGAAAATGAAATCTATAGCAAATCTATGAACCACATCCAGGGTATAGTTAGATAACATGTTAATTACTTATTGAGCGCTATACACATGCAATTACCAACAGTACTGAGTAATATTCTCCCAAACTCCTAAGTATTCCAGTACGAATATATATACTTTTTACATCTATTTTCAATTCAATTCTTCTTGGTGCTGTTGCATAAAACTTGCTATTATCATGATTATAGCAACATTGCTATCAATGGTAACTGCCATGGAATATTTGATTGGCTGTTGAGCAACTTTACCATGGTGGTTACCATTTATGGCAAAGTTACCATAATAGGAAGTGTTTATGCAACGGCACCCTGCACTTACATGACGTACGGGTAATGGAATATAGTAGATGACAAAATAACAAAATCACTTAAAGTTACATTGTTCTACAATATACAGTGTCTCACAAAGTAAAGAGATGTATACTGGAAGCAGTATTCAACGCTAATAATAAAAGAAAATTGCGACATATCTTTCATAAAATTAATCTAACAGCAATGCATACATAGAAGACTCATTGGCACTGATTATAGTATCACTATCATATTCGTATTATAACAACACCCCCCCCCCCCCCCCGACGACCGAGGATTCAGCTATTCTTTTTTTCATACTGGAGAAAAGAAACTTCACTGTAGACAAAGTTTCCAGGAGATTCTCGTGAAGACGATGAGTACACTGATTGAAATGTCGAGAACCAAAGAGCTCTTAGCGAAGCTCACTGACCCTTTTCAGCGCTCTTATTCATTTCAACGACTACATGAGGTAACCCTGAAAACTTTGACTACAACAAACATAGATCGCATCATGCACATACCCCCCTCTCCCCTCCCGCTTTGAAACAAAAATACAAGCATATGGAAATTACACCGCGGAGTCACTGCATTGCGTGGAAATAAAGACATCCGAGAGGCACTTTCAGTGAGAATTAAGCGCTGCGTGTTGTACGTCGCGCCGATTTTCGAGCGCACATTGATGCACTTTTTCATAAACATACTACACTAAAGATAAGTGATTTATATACTTATAATCTAGGAATATCCATGATTTTCGATAGAATGAACTGCCACATGTTTTTTTTTATTCAATGTTTACAAGGAATATCAACATTCATCATTACCCTACTAGGTCTGCAAGGCTTTTCCACTTACCAAAAGCGAGAACACTGATTACAAATAAAACATTCATATTTACGGGTAAAAAAAACTCTGGAACTCTCTTTCAGATTCAGTAACCAACACATTGTAGTTTTAGTAGATGGTTCAAAAAACAATTTGATACAAAAATACAGTTCCTCTATGTATTAAAGTCTCTCTCTCTCTCTCTCTTCTTATTTTTATCTAGTGCAACTTTGTCATGTATTGTCTTGTCTTTCTCTTTTTCTTTTTTGTTTTCTTTTTTTTCTTTGTCTTGTCCTGTCCTGTCCTGTCTTATCTTGTTTTGTCATTTTGTTTTTGTCCTTTAAGTACTGTCTTGTCATTAGTTATTTTTTTTGTGTGTGTTTTGATTTTTATTTAGTCATGACGGCATCTTGCAATGAAAATTTCCACGATCTCTGGCAGACTCACAATTTCATGATGAAAGAATTATTCTACATTTTCTCAAACATATATTTTACCTCAAATATTCCATGATTTTGTGAAAGATGTATATATTATACATGCTATATCTATTACGGGGAACCTAAAAAAAGGCCATATTTTCCAGTAGGTTCCCATATCATTTCATAATTTTGTACTTATTTTGCAAATTATGTTCTTTGAATTATGGAAATTTGAAAATGAAATGAAATAAATTTTCATCGATCGATCAATCAATAATCATTTCCGAAGGAGAATAAGATAAGAACAACCACATAAAATTGCTGCAGTTATAAAAAAATTCTTGCAGGCCTGAGGGACTTTTCACTATTCTATTCTGAAATACAAATCAATATGTTTAGTTATTTTTAAATTCCTGAATTAATCCAAGTGGGAGAGGCAATCCGCAGCGAGACTTTGCCTGTGAATATATAAAAGTATTATGAGTCCATTTTATCTCAGACACTGAATTCCCACTTGTACCGCCCAATAGTTTAGTCTTTCTTCGTGTTCTAAGCTGAAAACCTGCTTTATTTCCACTGGGAGCCACCTTCTTAATATATTGTCAGTTGAAGATGTAGAGTCTATCGGTAGTGCAGAAGGCAATCTCTCCTGATCGGAACTCTCCCAGATTGTACCAGTTGCGTTCCTCAGATTTCTGAATCTTGAAATCAGATATAAGAGTCTTAACATGCGTTAGTTCGGTGGTGTACTCCTCGATACTGACCAACCCTTCATCATGGTTAACCCAAGCGATCAGGATAGAATTGTCTCGAGTCAAACAAGGGCATCCAAAAACATTTGGTTTCGTTACCTTATGCTTTACCTTACCCTCTTGATCAATATGTACTACTGTATTGGGATAACTAATGATTAAGGTATCATTGCAGCTTATGATTTGCTCAGGTTCATATCCATCGCAAGGTATCTCCCTGAGTGCCTTCCCTCCTGCTGGTGAGAATACCTGGATCTTCTTAGCTTTCAAGTAGGCGACATAGATCTGATCATCTCTGTCTACAGTGAGGTCAGTGACCTCAACTTCATCGTCACTAAGAGTCTCGAACTTTACATTTAGCTTCTCACACTCTTCTGTGTATAGTGTAATGTTATTATTGCTGTCAAGTACAACATACCGACTATCGGAGAGAAAACCTACTCCATAGACTGACACATTCCTGAACACAGTCTTCTGAAACTGACCATCAGCAGAGAAGATCTGGATTCCACCTCCTCTGCAGCATCCTACTGCCATCCTACCATCTGGTGTAGGAACCACGGTATCCATGCTATCCTTAGTAGGCAATGCGACGTGCTTTCCCAAGGAATCAACGATCTTGCCAAGACCCAACTCATCAGCGCCCACATTTCTCTCAAAAGCGACACGCTTTCCTTTCTTGCTTGATGTTCTCACTGCCTTGTAGTCAGGATCATCTTGGTTCAAGTTCTCTTGTAATTCTTGGCATAGCGTGTCGTGAGCAGCCAGAGCATCCATCTCTAATGGTATCTTCTTCCCATTGGCTAACATATCAGTTATCGTAGTCATATGGTTGATATACTGTTGAGCTGTTTTATTCATTTTGTCTAGTTCTGCATCCACTTCGTCTGTCTTAGTCTTGACTTCACGAACGAGTAGATCTTTCCTCTCTGTTAACTGTCGAACTGATTCTTCATAGGCTTTGTTGATATCCTCTATGCACTGGTTTCTCGCATTGCTCACACGCCCCTTCTGCTCATCGATGAATTCAGTGTACTTCTTAATGGAAGCATGTTTCGCGTCGGCTTTCGATTTCAGTTCTTCGACACTTTTTGTATGATTCTTTTCAAATGCCGATGCCTCGATGATCCGATGTCCTTCGTGGGCATGCTCCATTACACCACACCTGAAGCAGACGAACATTCTGCAATCGGAGCAGAAGCACTCCTCGTCCTCTTTCGGGTGTTTCCTGCATTTTCGGTGTCTTCTTACTGGAACCTTCCCCGATGCGATCTCACTTATGGCTAGAACCTTATGGTCACTGAAGCCTTCCCACTGTGAATGCTTAGTTTGACAAGTGATACAAAGATACTGGCCACAATCTTGACAGTATACAACGGCATGTGGTTTCTCGTTAGACTTACAATTGGTGCAACCGTGGTATTGATTTTTGACGTCTTCTACAAGAGATTTTAGAGCTAGATTGGTCTGTAACTTGCTTACATCTGGAACTTGTGTTGACTCTCTGCAAACTGGACACACCAGCTTCTGGTCATCATCATGGCATTCCATGAGACGTTCTAGACAAGCCTTACAGAACGTGTGAGCACAAGACAGGAACTTGGGTTCGCTAAAGATATTCAGACACACGGGACACTCCAGGCTTTGGGCACTGACATTCTTGAATTCACCTTCCATCTTATGACATCTATGAGAGCAAAAAAGATGGAAATCGTAAGAGGCAGCAAGATTAAGGGGTCAGTGCTATTATAGTCTTTCGGGATCAAGATCAAGGGTTCAAAATCAAGTGACAGCACTGAGCTTCAGCGGCCCTACACCTTGCAATAGGAATTGATATAGTTGAGCTACAGTAACTGTAGCTGTAACAGTTCCTTCAGTAATTTTAATTCACAGTTACTTACCAAATTATCATGTACCAAAATCTAATATTACTGTAACTGCCCCCCAATGTAGCATCATTATACTCTTCCCATTAATATTAAGGCCAAGGGAGGGGTTTGATTGGATCTGGGTATAATAAACATGCTCATTATTTACCATCTGCCTTTACATTATGATAGCCCTTTATTACATTATCCTATACAGCACCCAAAATAATATCGAAATTGGACATTGTTAGTGTAAATGGCTGCAGAATTCTTGCTACAGCCCAAAGTGAGTCGTGAACGCCCCCCCCCCCCCTCCCTTCCCAGATTGTACTTCTCCGGCTAAGCCACCAAAAGGGAAATCGAGCGGGGATTACTAATGCTAAATAACCCAATTTTCAAAATGTTGAATGTGGAAGTCGAACATTATGTGTCTTGAAATTAGAGGGAGTATACATGTAGCTATGAAATTCTATGTAAACACAACAAAAAAGTAACTCCCTCCTAATTCAAAATAGCATAACTTTTGAGTGAAGACGTTTTTAGGAAAATAATTTGGCAGGAGTGTTCCTACACTTATTGACTAAGTTCTGTTTGAAAATGAGATTGATCTGTCAAGTCATGCATGAGTGAGCAGACATTAAAGGCAAAAATGTCACTTTTCAAAAGTCACAAGAGTCATTTTGAGGGGTTAGTGAAAAAGGATCTTTCTGGCGTTTAAGTGCTGTTGATGTTTTTGCTAAATTTTTGCTGACGATGAAGCAGGAAATGCAGAAAATTTACTGTTTAATACCGGAAAAACGACTACGTGGTATTTTCAGATAATGTGCTGACTCCTGTTGGTTGATGCCATTTTTTTCCACAAACTGAATGGATTTTGCAGATTTAGGAGGGCTGAACATCATTTTTCTCAAAAAACTGTGTTCACCCAACTGTGATAAACATGAAAAGTGTCAGGGATAGGCATTACTGGGTCAAACAATGGAAGAATTCAAATTCGCTAAGGGTTTGTTTCACAGAGCCCCAAAATGACTCTTGTGACTTTTGAAAAGTGACATTTTTACCTATAATGTTTGCTCACTCATGCATGACTTGATAGATCAATCTCTTTTTCACACAGAAGTTAGGCAATAAGTGTAAAAACACTCCTGCCAAATTATTTTGCTCAAAAATTTTTCGTTAAAAAGTTATGCCATTTTGAATTGGGGGGGGGGGGTTACTTTTTTGTTGTGTTTATATTAATATATCATACAACTAATTAACCACCTATCTCTTAAGCAGCTGGCCTACACATGAATATTAATGTGCACGACATATTTAAAACAGCACAGTCTAAATAAAAACTTAGTCTATATATCATACCAACAAGTTACCAATACGGTAGCTGACAACTGATGTAGAAAAATGGATTTTTCATCATAAATGTACATTTCCGTGAGCTTCGTAACATAACACACTGGCTGTTATCGTATAATCAAGTAAGCAAACGTACCGAGGTCCGAGTCAGTGAATACTATTTTAAAGACTTTCAGTCGTGGGCTTTCATGGGGAGTGGATCATAATTTGCTGACACCAGACTTTGTGAAAAGCACTGGAAATACCTGTAATGAAGCTAAATTTCTGGAGCACAGCAAAACAAGCTGTCCCACCATAAACATTTTTCGGCCTGCTTCGGCCAGTGTCGGGCCAGGGAAAGTGAGATAATGACTTTGCCAAATGGGGCAAAGGGTGGAATATACAGAGCATTACATAAGGTCTGTAGGTCATAAAACTCATGGTGATGGACAATACCTGTGACTGGGTAAGCACCCATGGTGTCAAATTCCCCATGTAAGCCCACGACTAAATGTCTGTGAGCACTGGGTATTCCCACCACCGTTCATCCGAATAGGATAG
>CM057157.1:26547144-26714644 GCA_029962745.1 Echinometra lucunter
TTATTTGTGAAGATATTTTTTTTTGAAAAATGGAAGAAATAAAAGAAATTGTTTTTTTTTAAATCACTTCTCACCGTATAAACAGCCAACTGCTGATTCAGCTCATAGTTCAGCTGCTCGAAAAATACCACAAGGTTTACAACATTCTGTCTGCAATGGAAAACAGAGAGAGGAAACATAAGGAAATATTCTTTATTCATTATAAAATTTCATTAACACAAAGAAATAGTTTTATTATATGCTCATACTATTATGTACTTATTCACTCCTTCAAAATTTTATGTATATATATATATATATATATATATATATATATATATATATATATATATATATATATTAAAATGTTCAAAGGGCCCAAAAGGTCCGACGAGATGAAGGCTTAAAATATCAGAAAAAAATATAAAGAAAATTCACAACGATATATGGAATACACAGGGTAACCTGGTTTGTACTTCACAAGCGCTTTCGATTTAATTCTCTTCAGGTGAAGTGGCTGTTTTTACAATTTGACATGGTTTATATATAGGTACAAGATAAAGTATGGTTATGTACTTGCTAGGATATACTGTTAGGTTACAATAAAGACTAGGATTATCCGATTTCTATTAATTAGCATTCTATTTAAATCCAAGATTAAGTGTCACTTGTGCAGGTAGTTTGCTTTTATTCTGAGTGACTAATCCGTAATGTTTAACAAATTCTCATTGGTTATAATACAAAGGTTCTTCTTAAAGAATGTCCTAAGTTCGTGGGAACGTCAATGAAATAAAGACAACTCACTTAGATCATGATAAAAAATTAAATAAATAGATAGATAAAGGGAGAAAGGAACAGAGCGGGTATTCCCGTTCTGACTACAGTGCATTCAGAGAAGGAGTAAATCTTGAGATAAAGTATTTCTCTTTTAGGCCCCTCTTAATCTTATTGTCCTCGTTCATTTTATAAAACGGGACAATGTTAAAACTTTGGTTCTTGAGACCCAGCACATGATTTAATGTGGGAACTTACTTTTATTTGTTGGTATTGTTCATGACGAATTTGTTGTCTATGTACTGTGAGTCGATGTCGGAGTGTGTCTCCTGTCTCTCCAATATATTGCTCTCCACAGCCATGACAAGTAATACAATAAATTAAATTCTGCGTAGTACAGGTGAAAGGAAATGATATTACGAATGGTTCATTTTGATTTTTAAAGAAAAGCTGATTAGTTTCTTTCATATATGGGCACGCTTTGCATCTTTTGTTCGTACATTTTTTAATACCATTTTCCGACCTATTCTTATCTTGTGTTTTATGGGCTGCTCTAGTTAACATGCGTTTTAAGTTTGGGCTTTGCCGTTTACTTAAGATTAGTTTTGTTCCTTTAAATGCCAGATTTAATTCTTTGTCATTTGAAAGTGTTAACAGTGATTCCTTAATCAGTTTACTAATATTGGGGTTATTTGGATTATGAGTGTGTATAAATGGTATTGACTGGGTATTGTCTTGTTTTGGTTTACTTGACCTTAGTTCCTCTTGTGAGAGTTTTTCAGCTTTCTTGATACCGTTTAGAATGATGCTTTCCGGATATTCTCTGTCTTTTAACATGAGGTTTAATTCCAATAAACGTTTCTTGCGTACTTCAGCGTCTGATACGATGGTGCAAATCCGTCTTGCTAAATTATATGGAAAATTAATTTTACAGTGTCTGGGGTGGCAAGATTTAAAGTGTAAATACTGATGTGTACCCGTTACTTTATAAAATATGTCAGTTTTAATGTTTTTCATTTCATTTATTACCGTTATGTCCAAGAAGTTGATTCTATCAGTACTTTCCTCGGATTTAAATGTAATACTTTGGTGGAGGTGCTGAAGAATATTGTCAAATAAAGTAATATCCCCAAATTCAACTTTCCAAATAATAAAGCAGTCATCAAGATATCTAAGCCAGTTTTCCTTTATATAGGATTTGATCGGGATACTGAAGGTTCTACTTCTGAATATAATTTTGTTTCTAAATAGCCCATGAATAGGGTAGCATACGTAGGGGCCATTTTGGTTCCCATGGCTGTTCCCCTTATTTGTAGATAGAATTCGTTGTCAAAACAGAAGGAGTTATTTGTCAAGATAAACTCTACAGCTTAAATAGAATGCTAATTAATAGAAATCGGATAATCCTAGTCTTTATTGTAACCTAACAGTATATCCTAGCAAGTACATAACCATACTTTATCTTGTACCTGTATATAAACCATGTCAAATTGTAAAAACAGCCACTTCACCTGAAGAGAATTAAATCGAAAGCGCTTGTGAAGTACAAACCAGGTTACCCTGTGTATTCCATATATCGTTGTGAATTTTATATATATATATATATATATATATAAAACTACAAAAGGAATTAAAAAACTCCGTAAACCAAGGAAATTTCACGAATTTTCGCCCTTAGGGCTTTATCAAGTGTTTAATATCTATTTGAAAATGCGTCGTATATATATATATATATATATATATATATATATATACATGCAGTGGATTATTAATCTCTTTCAAAGTGAACCTACAATGCTGAAGTTACAATACAATCATAGTTTGTGAATGAAAGGCCAATTCAAGCACTAATTCTGTCTCATTAAGATTTTCTGGATACAAGTATCTCGTGGATACCTCGCGCTTAGACTTAAACCAGTGCACAGACCCACACAAAAATTACGCACACCACATTAACACTGACCAGCAGTCATAATAATGCTTGGGCTTGCGGGCTGAATCAACCATCCACTTTCAAGTTCTCGTGCAGGAGCGCATTTTGATGCTTAGTTCAAGTAGTAATAAAAAATTGAAATTACGAAACCTTCAAATACTCTTGTTACCCGAATATATATGGCCTATAAATTTCAGAAAGCTGCAGCCCCTCCCCCTCCCCCGCCCCCGTCTCATGCACCCATCCCGCCCTACTTTTATATAAAGGAAGCATGTGACATATCAACCAAATTCGAGTTACTGATATTTTTTACATTTTGCGTAGTGCATGTCCTCGTCTTCCGAGCCAAATTTCATGCATGAACACTCATCCCGGTAAGTTAGGCAAGACATCGTGGTATTGTAGTGACGTCAGTGTAAATGATATAGTACATTTTGCTCTTTGACAGGAAATATCATTTTTTGTCCCTTGTTTAATTCCTTAATGCCAAAGTATAGGGCAGTGTAATCATACCTTGTTTTCTCCGCATCTGTGATGATCGTTTCAATCTTGTTGTTAATGCGTATTAACTGCTGGGCAAGATGTTCCTTGTGGTCGTTAAATTATGAAAGAAAGAAGGAAAGAAAGAGAGAAAATATCTTGGTCAACATGATTCAGTCAACAAGTATCATATAAACTACTTCTGGAAACTATCCTTGATCAAGTATCCTTCTGGGCATTCAGACGGACAAAATGGCAACTTCGCACGTCACAGGTGAGTTTATTTACGTTTGAAATTAACGAATAGGGCTTTTATAAAACTGACCCGGCCCTCTCTTCCCCACAATCTTCTTTCTTCTCTTTCTTCTTCTTCCACTTCTTCTTTTCTTCTCCTTTCTTCTTCTTCTTCTTCTTCTTCTTCTTCTTCTTCTTCTTCTTCTTCTTCTTCTTCTTCTTCTTCTTATTCTTCTTCTTCTTTATCTCTCAAACAATAAATGGGTGGCCCCCATCGAATATTTGGGACTTGCGTTTAATCACAACTTTTTAGTGCAAGATCTGCTAGCTCTAGTGGGGTAGTAGGCAAACTGCATGCCGTAGAAGAAATTGGATTCGCAGAGCTAGATGCTTCGGCACTGGACCAAATTTTGCAAAGTCACTTTACAGTATTAATTCTACGTATAAACTTTAACCATGGTAACGGGAAAATGCTGGGTTACCTCATATCTTGTTGATGGCCAGAGGGATGAAGAAATGGTTCGTATGAATGACTCCTCACTAAAAATGATATACCAAGAAGAAATGGTTACAATTCGTTATTACGAAGGTTCATTAGTCCGAAAATGAAATAAGGCTCGTTAAGTGCGGTTTTCACGAACATTTCGAAAAAAAATGTATGCTTCGAAAATTCGCCAAACTTGGGCCGGGGTTCGGAAGCGTTGTCAATTATTGTTCGAGGGATGCGGGAAACGTTCGCAAAAATTTCAAACTTTTTGTGAAATTCTGCCGACTTAAAAACGAACAATTGGCGACGCTTCCGAACCCCCGGGCGTGTTCGGCGAACTTTTGGAGCACAAAATGCGAATGTTGGACTTTGCCATTTTTTCGACATTCGCATCTTTCGCAAATCGTTCGCGTACCCCGTTAGTTAGTTTCGGACTAACGAATCTTATTTCATTTTCGGACTATCGAACCTTCGGAATAATGAACCTTACTTCAGTTTCGGATTAACGAACCTTCAGAATAATGAACCTTATTTCATTTTCGGCCTAACGAACCTTCGGAATAACGCCACAAATGTTCGGATTAACGAACCCATTTTCATTTTCGGACTAACGAACATCAAGGTATATTTGCGTGTTTCGGAATAGCGAACCTTCGGAAAAACGAACATTCGGAATAACGAACCTTCGGAATACCGAACATCACCCGAAGAGATATTACAGCATAAGGCCTATAAACTATTTGGATATACTTAATTTTTCACAACATTTTACCAAAAACAGGTGTAAAATCTTAAAGTTAATGACAAAATTATTATTCAAGGAAGGCTTCAGGTTTTGAGAAGTGGACCGGAAAATAGAGTTGGGGAAAGGGGGAGGGGAGGGGAAGGGGTAGGCTTTTTCCAGGCGTCATTATTTAGGGGATCCCACTTTCTCTTCCATTTCCGCTCAATGGGACGGAAGGGCTTTTCTCCTCGCAAAGAACCCCCCCCCCCTTTTCTTGTGCTTATTTGGGGGCTTTGCCAGTTTAGCCCTAATACTAATAGTAACCAATAGTGACTGATTGACTGATGCAAGGTTTTATTTCATTTCATAACAAAAACAACATAATTTAGATAATTTACAAAGTATATAATCATTAGTTGAAATGAAATGGGAGGCCTAATAGAAAGAATAGCTTGTTTGTGTAGGTTGCCTATAATAAATATGGTAGTAACATATGTCATTATAACAGCATGAAATATACTGAAAGTGAAATTTTGAAAAATATATATGTATATGAACATATCTCTCATAAAATAATATATAAATAAAATATAAATAAAAATATAAATAAATAATGAATGAGATCCTGGATCGGCCTATGATGAGGAAATTTACATGATGATATCTCTCTTTCAGCGTTACCATGGCCGAATCAATTTTACAGTGTCATTTTCAGTGTTCTAACCTGCATGATATTGGACAAGAACATTGCAAGGTACTGGAGTGGTACAGGTATTCCACAAGCTGGCGGCATCTTTCTGTGGTTTTTAAAAAGATACAGCAGATATTTCGATCGAATGAGGGTATTATGATTTAGCATCATGCCATGCAAGTACAAAATGGAATAAATCGAATGTATTTCCAAATGAACAACAAATGTACACTGCATGTAAATTACAATACAAAGCAGAATGTCGAGGAAACAGACTACAAGGATGAAGGGGAAAATTCAGTGGCGTAACTACGGGGGCACGGCGGGGCACATGCCCCCCCAATCGGCTGGCCAAAAAAAAAGAAAGGGAGAAAGACAGTGGCGGCACCAAGGGGAGGGGGTATGGGGGTGCAAATCCCCCCCCCACCCCCCACTCAGAAGCTTTGCCCCCCCCCCAGTTGCCCCCCCCCCCTGAAATTTTGAGGACTGCAAAGAAAAATTATACAGAAATTTGTAAATAAGTAGATGTTGTCATAAGCATCATATTCAAGCTGTGAAGTGCTTTAAAATACCATTCTCCGCTCTTCAAAACTTCGATTGAAAACCAAAAAAGTGGTTATTTTTGGCACGCTCGCTTCGCTCGCTCGTCATATTTCTAAATTTCTTTTCTAAAATATGATTCAAAACAAGAAAAGTAGCCATTTTTTGGCTTGCTCGCTCGTCATATTTCAGAATATTTATTCGTAAACGCGATTAAAAACTATGAAAGCGGTTATTTTTTTTCGCTCGCTTTGCTCACTCGCAAAATTTATATTGAAATGTGTGTAAGAGGAAAAAAAGTGGATTTACGCCGGCGACTAAAATTCGCGCTTCACGCTTGATTTTTCATACACGCCAAAAAAAATTGACTGCCCCTGCCCCCCCAACAATTTCTTTTGCCCTCCATTTGCCCCCCCCCCCTCCACTTTAACAATCTTGGTGCCGCCACTGGAGAAAGAAAAGAAAGGAGAAGGAAAGAGAAAATAAAGGGGGAAACAAGGCAAAGGAAAATGGTAAATCGGGAGCGCTCCCTCCTGCGCTCGCCGGCATTTAAGTAACTTAAGGGCATTGGCTAACTTTGTGAGCAGCTGATTTAAAAAAATTCTCAAACTAAGATGAAGCATGTGTATGAGTATTTCTATTTGTACTCAGCCTGAAACTAACCCTAATTTGAAATGTAAAACTGTTCATAAGACGCAAACGCCGATTTTATTAGTGTTTGTCTCATGAGACAAATAGCTAGAGGAGCATTTTCAACCAATTAAAAAAAGAAATGAGGTGAAAGTTTAGGGCGTTGTCCCTGCTCCGTACCGCATCGGGTAGTTAATTTGGCCTAAGATCCTTTTGGTTAGTGACCTCCTGAAGATATGTGGGAGTTTTTCATGAAAAAAACTCCCTGCAGAATGAACAATAATCATCGATGAAAATAAGCCAACTTTTACTTTTGTTAAAATTCTGCTCCCTAACTGTACATAGTGTCAATGGGAGGGGAAATAAGAAATAAAATCTGGCCTATTTTCATCGATGATTATAGTTCAATCTCCTGCGAGTTTTTTCATGAAAATTACACATATCTTCAGGAGGTCACTAACTAAAAGGATTTTCCGCCGAATTAACTATCCGATGCGGCACGGAGCAGGAACAGAACGCCCTAAACTTTCACCTCATTTGCATAATTTTCTCGTCTCATTTGCTCTCTGAAGCGTAATAGGTCGGGATTTCGACCAAAATCAAATCAGACGAACTCCCCAAGAAGACTTATCATGGTTACCCACATTAAGAAATTGAATTTTGGTCGATAGATCAAAAAAAGGAGCTTTTCCAGTCCCACGTGCTCAATGAAGCGTAAACTTTCAATTAAATGCCATGAGATCATTGATACATGTACACCGGTCATGTAGACATCCTAAAAATGTTATCAATAAGATTTTTAGTGCACAAAAATAAGGCAGTGATTAACTGGATAATTTTAAAATGGTGCTATTTTGTTTTTATTGTGTTCATTCAACCGTGAATTGATATGTATCAATTGCAAAAGTTGCAAACACCCTTCCAAAACATGAATTCCTCTACATTAGATCAAATTCACCGCGCAGAAGATCTCACAAGTGCAGTTTTTCGATTTTCACCTCTTGCTCACTCAAGCATGAAATTTGGTGCACAACTCATTTGGCATGTTTGGTAACGAATAAAATTTATGTCGCATGCCTATTCCGATATCACTGCATCAAAGTCATGGCACGAGGCTTGTGAACTTCAAAAAATTACAATTTTGCATTATTTTAGGTCGTGCTCACTGAAGCGTGACCGAAGAGTTTGCCCTGAATTTTCCAGGAAATGTAGCTGAGAAGTGTAGCTACATGAGTCTGTATTCAGATTTCATCAAAGGTTCCTGATCGAAAAAATACAAGGATATGTTTTAGGGGG
Organism: Echinometra lucunter; assembly: GCA_029962745.1. Classification (NCBI taxonomy): domain Eukaryota; kingdom Metazoa; phylum Echinodermata; class Echinoidea; order Camarodonta; family Echinometridae; genus Echinometra; species Echinometra lucunter. Next base: position 26,554,913 of record CM057157.1, read on the forward strand.
AATTTATTTCTTGTTTTGTGTTTATATAATATTATAGGTCTACTGGATATTGCATGCATTTATTACGATCCATTTCTTGGGGGATATAGATTAAAAATCTTATATGGTCGGATTAGGCTTTGTTGTTGCTGTTGTTTATTCTGAATATGGAATCAAGGATGTCCACAAACATGACACTTTTTGCAGTTTCCTGTCATACCTTGTGTTGGATTGAGGGCGCTGCACTGCGTGTGGTTGCTGAACCTGATGTCCGTGATACATCCGCAAGATTTCCGTAGGGTATCCTGCAGACACTGCTTCAAACAAGCCTTAACCGTGTAGGAGAACGTCTCAGAGGTAAAATTGGTGCCTTCCCCAGCCTTGGTGCATTTCGCGCCGTAACGACCTCCGAGACGAGTGATGTTTAGCTGGAACAAGACAAAAGCATAACAATATCACGAATAGATTTGTTAGTCAGCATGATATCTTCTTTTAATTAACCAAGGAAAATGGATGCATACCACAGAATGTGGGCAATGGCGACAGATGCCAGTATGAGGAAGATGAAGTAAATCTATGCAATACAGAATAACATTATTGCGATTGGGAAGAAATAGTGTGTTTGCACTGGCATTACAAAAAGCATAATGTGAACACTGTAGAAATGTGTGCTTTTTCTGCAAGGATTTATCTACCCACCTTCCTGAGACCGATGGTGGTCTTCTGGCCAGTGGACGCTGTAAGTCCATCATCCTCGGGGAAGGGTTGTTCAGTCTGGCTGTGGATAGATACCTTCACACCCGATTCGACGGTAAGAAGCCCTATGTTCTCCGGTTGCTCCACGAACAATGTCAACTGCAAACCTTTAAAAAACGATGACATACATTCCAAGAACCATAAGCTGAAATCGTCATCGAGATTAATTAATTTTCGGTCCAAACTTTCTCCTTTTTTCCTTTCCTTTTTTCAAATCAGTCACAGGAGGAGTTTCATCACATTTTCTAACTTTTATGAGGACAGCTATAGAAGCAGTCTCAGCGGAACATTTCCCCGAACGAAATAAGACTGATTTTCGGTCCAATCAGTCACAGGCTTTGTCCTGCCGGGTAGATGACAAATCACAAGAGGGGTTGGGGGAGGGCATCATGGAGTATAGGCCTAAAGGTTCACGGCTCAGGTAGATGTTCTACCACATAGACCACATGGAGGGAGCAAAGGTTCCCAGAGGTGAGGGTTTTCATATACCATCACTCTTTTTGCGATTGATTTGTTTCTTCCATTTCTGTTTGATGAGGGGTGCGTGCCCACTGCCTTCCCATGCGTGTGGTGTTGTTTAATGTAAAGGAATGCATAGAAAAAAATTCTTTCTTTAATAAGTATTGAGGTAGCCTTGCCGGCACTCGTTTAGGTCGAATTACAGGAGAAAAAATCTCTATTTTTAGGTGATAACCTTTGAACCACTCAATGAAAAACAAAGAGATGAACACCGTTTCTCTCCTCTCATGTTCTTCACTTCTTTAATCTCTTTACCCCTTTTTCCTTCCTTCTGCTGTCTCTCATGCAAGCATTTTTGTTTCATTTACCCTTTTTTTTTTATTGATTTTGGTACTTTTTCTTCCAATTTATTCATTTTTACCGGTACAATGTTTCTCTGGCTGTTTTTATGCTATTCTGATTGTTTGTAATCCGGGGCCCCAGATCAATTTTTGTTGACTGGTCTACCACTGGTGAAATATCAATAAACAAATAAATGAATAAATAAACACCAAGATTTACGCTATCAGTCAATTTTATGACATTTCATGAAAGCAATCGGTCACCATCTCCACCCCCCCCCCCCTCCCCCTTGTTTTTTTTAACTATTCATACATTATTCTGAAAACCCTAATTTTGACAATGAATACATAAGTTATTTCCAAACATACCATAATTTGCCCCTGTTCTGCCAGTTCGTATCGTTTTGTTCGTAGGTTCCTCTAATGTTCTTCCATTAAACGTAAAACAGTTCCCGTATTCGCTGTGCTGGAACATCGTGAAATTTCTGTTGAAAATAGTCAATCAATTTTCAGATTTTAAATCTACTTCAAACCTCTACTACTTCAAATTCACCAGTGCTTAATTACCACAGAAAATTCACTTTAAAGTTTATCTAAAGATTGAGAATAAAGGTGATAACAATTTTTGTTGCTACTGATTTTCATAAATTAAAAAGTTTGAGAATAGTCCTTTGTGTCCACATTTTAATCAACAAATGTGAATTTGAACTGTAAGGTATACAACAAATGTATTATCACGGCGGTCGAGGAATATGCCGAGGGATTTCAGGAAACCCCACCTCCCTATTCCATGCTTTATTTTTTTTAGGTAAGTCTCGTGATTGTTTGATTATGCACTCTCAGTGAAATGTACCAGTTAGAAACTATTTTGTCCCGTATTTAGAACCTCCCGAAAAGGGGGTTCTACAAAAGTGTTCTTCACATGGATGTCGATCCCAGGGGGATGAGGGGATATAATTTATCCCCTTCAATATTTTGGTCGGGGGATGGCCTGTATAATCATTCCCCCCCCCCCCCCCCAATAATTCACCATGAAAAACATTAAGAAATTTATAGCCTCCTGTAATCCCGAAAAACAAACAAAAGTAGAGACAAAGACAAAGAGAATAAAGAGAAAAGAAACAATTTTTAAAGAAGGAAAGGAAAAGAAAAGGCTTTCAGCGCTCGCTAGCTTCGCTCTCTCGCATCGTAAGTATCGTTACCAATGAGGTTATAATATAATGTTATCTTTATGAAAGCAAATCGGTTTGCATCTTGTCTTTCTATAGTATGCTATAATGATACTCGCATCTAATATTTTGTTATCTTAGCCAAAGCCAGTAAATATTTTTATTATGAAATGAATCTGGTTTGCATCTTGTTTTTCTGTCCAATGTTATACTTTTATTAATATATGTCCAAGGAGTCGAACGGAAAGAAGACCCATAACAGAAGAATTTTCATGAGAAAATTGCCTGTGACCAGTAGCCTGTTCCTATCTTACCAACTATGAGAAAAATACGTTAATAAAATCATAAAGTTGGAGTGTACACTAGAACATGTTCTCAGTATTTAAAAAAATAGCCTCACCCCTCCCTTTCTCAATCGCTCGCTCTGCTCGCGTAAAGAAATAATTTAAGATCGGGAGGCTTCCGCTCTTATTCCCTCAGCAATGTGCCCAAATTTGTAATATCTTTACAGCGAGATGTAAAGCTTTTTAGAACACATGGAAATAGTACATCACCGAATTCATCTAATTTATTTTGGTGGAAATTCTACGTTTTACTAGAAAGAAATGGAGTTTTTGCCGGTAGCCCACTTTACTCGCTCATATATAAAATGGTTCTAAATGGTAAGCGACGCGCCAAAAAGCATCATTATCTGGCAGTTAGGTGATCAAAAACTATGTAGATATCTTTGAGCCTATCAAAGAATTCCTTGCTCGCTGCGCTCACTCGAATATGTAATGCAGATAATTTATATCCCTAATGACAAAAAAAAAAAACTTTATCACCAAAAGAGTGTGTTTTCCCTTTCTCGCCTCCCTCGCTTGTAATATTTGAAATATGGTGGTTTAGGGCAGTAAACAATAACTGGGTCAGCTGAATCTTATATTGCTTGAGTGTACTTTGAGGACAAATAACGTTTCTTTTGTAGCTGGAAGGTTGAATTTTCGGCTCGCTCGCTTCGCTCGCTCGCAAAATAAAAACGGGATGGTTCATACTGTAAGTAAAGTCCCCTAAAGTTTCATTCAAGTAGTGAAGATTGTTGGAGAGTAATTTTTTATTCGGTTAATTGGAGGATAGGTAGATTAGACGAATAGTGCAGAGATACGGGCAGCAAAAACAGGTCCTACACCCCCCCCCCCCTAATTAAATCTATCCTTCACGTTTGAACCTATACTCTCCCTTTCCCCACTCTGTTGCTCCGCGGCCGAGGATATTCGGCATCGGTCATCCCCCCCCCCCCCCTCCTAACCGCGAACACAAATCGACACCCATTGTTCTTCATATTTTGAAGAACCCCAAAGGTTCCTTGTACAACCAGTAATGGTTCTTTAAATCCATTTCGAACCTTTTAGAGAACCTTTATAGGCTAGTAATGTTTTTAAGAACCTTTAGAGGTTCCAAATATGGGACAAAAAAAAATTCTAATCAGCACCATTTTTTTTCTAAGAGTGTGTGAAGGACATAAATGTTGAGTATTAATCTGAATTCAAATTTCCTTTCTTACTTGTAGCTGCAGGGACGTCGATCAAAGCTACACTGAAGGATAAAATCTTGGGCTTGATGGCCGTACTCCTGGAGCTCAAACTGTGTTGGGTTTAGGACAGCTCTAAGATCCGAGAAGTCGGGTGACTGAGACTGGTTATAGATGGCTTCCCAGTCATTCATATCTGTAAAAATATATAATAAGGTAAAAACAAAAAACATCACCATCACCATCTTCATCATAATCATATCGTCACCATATCATCATCATTAGGCCTAATGTTATCATCATCATCATCATCATCATCATCCTCATCATCATCTCCATTATCATCATCATTGTTTCATCATTATCATCACATCCTCTTCCTCCTTCTCCTCCTCCTCCTCCTAGTGATGATAATGATCATCATCATCATTATCCCGTTCTAAGAAGCACCGCTGTCGATATTTCTCTACTTCCCGATATCTTGTCCCGTCCCTTGCCACAGTGTGGGCATTTTTATTTATTCATTTATTTGTTCATTTATTCATTCATTTTGTTTATTGATTAATTAATCAGTTAATTTATTTATTCATTTATTCACTTATTCATTCCTCCAATTATTTATGTATTCATTTATTAATTAATCTATTCATTGATTTGTTTATTAACTAATAAATTAATGAATTCATTTTATGAACTCATTTATTTATCTGTTTATCAATTTACCTATCTATTCATCCATTCATTATTTTTTCATTTGTTTTTTTTTATTTTTCAAATTTATTCATCTATTTATTTATTTATGTATTTATTCAGATATTTAATCATCAAGAATTCATTAGCTTTTTTTATTTTTTATTTTTTATTTATGTTTTTATTAGAAAAATCATAAAGAATCACAATATTTACAGGTGATTTACATTATTAAAACAACAAAATAACAAAGTCACTGAACATAAAAGAAAATAGACTAAATGGGACCAGCAAAAAATAATAATAATAATTAAAAAATGGCAGAACATTGAATGACGTTTCCTAACCTGTAATTCCTTGCCATGCATCATAGAAGCTGAAGTCGAAAGAGCTATCGTACCAGGAACTCTCAAAGAAGTCGAATTCTTGGTAAAGATTCTGTTCATCAGGAACCTGCGACGAATCATCCGATGCTGGACTGGCCTGTGAAGAGTCGCTGGATATTCCAACCGATCCACCTGTTAATGTATTGGAATCATCGGCGTAAATCCCGGGAGTTTGGGTGGGGGCTATATCCCCCCCCCCCCATTTTTAGAGAGAGGTTTCCGTGTATAAATATAGCCCCCACACACAAATACACACACACACACACGCACACACATCCACACACATTTCAAAAAAGAAACAACATTTTAATCATTCAGATGTTGAATCTTTAATCATAAACGACGGTTAAAGTGCTAAAGATGAACAAATTAGAAATGCTATTACAAGCTAGAGATAGGAGGTCCCGAGAGTATGTGTGTCGGTGTGGGGGGGGGGGGGGGGGGTGAGGGGTGTGTTTGTATAGTGGAGGTGCCGTGGTCAAGTGGTTTAAGGCGCTTGACTGGAGACGCGGAGATCGGGGGTTCGATCCCCGGTACGGCACTTATGCCCTTAAGCAAGGCATTTTATCTACATTGCTCTTTTATCGTACATCAAATAAAGGAAGTGCTACATGCATATTGATAACAATGTGTGCATGTGTATTCATTTATTATTTTTTTTTAAGTACTCGGGTGTGAGTTCGCACAAGAAATTTCGGCAAAAGATTTCGATCCCCCCCCCCCTTTCTTCGAAACGGATTTACGCCAGTGGTTGTGCGAGTACTGATATTCAAGTTCAAGTTCAGATGGATAAAAGAACCATTTGAAAGTATAGAACTTTATATTAATTTCTTGTTTGTTCATCCTACACGTAAACGTCTATGGAAACTCCAATCTCCTTCACAAAGCAAGCTCCATCTCTCTCGATCGTTTAGTGCCATTCGCTTAAAGACACGCCCACCCCCTCTCCACCCACCGAAGCTACTGCACTATATGAGATGTGATCTTTCTTCTGTACCTGTAGAGCTAGATGAATTCGAATTTCCATACCCCGGCAGCAGTCGTTCATAAAACGATTCGTCGAACCAGAATGAATAGTCATCAGTGTCACCTGCGAGCACAGGACATAAAAATGGAAACATGAAGAAAGCAATCAGCAATCCTGTTTATCTAGGTCATGTTTATCATCAGAAAAAATGAAATTTTAGGACTCTTGATATTCATTCCGAGATTGATGTTCATGATTGTAAAATGACAAGCGATTTTTTTTTTCATAAGAAACCCTTCATTTTATGCTTTGTTTCCATGAAAAAAAGACCAATAAAATCGATTTTGGAAGAGTACAGGTGATGGGCTTGATCGGTTAAGAGTGACACTTCGCCTGCCCGTGATCAGTTGAAGTAGACAACAGGGAAAACCACATTTTATCCAATTCAACTGCTTCAGTGCATGCTCCCCGAAAGTCAAACAGCTCAACAAATTTCAGTACTTTTTTTCTGTTTACCTAAATTATTGGGTAGATTTTGCTCTACATATATGTTAGGAACACTGTACCTTAGTGTATCACTACGCTTTATTTTTTTTTTCTTCTTCTAGAATACCTTCTGACCGACACAAACCTGTTGCATCGCCGTCGAGTTCGATCAGGTCTTCAAACCTGGTATCGACCATCTGCGACCGCCTCATCATATTCACGTTACAGATGGTGACGGCAGGAAAGTCCAAGGAGGACTCCGTGATGATGTCGGTCCGGGTCGAGTACGGATACGAAATGTAGTCTTTGACGATCTTGGTGCCTGTAAAAGAGATTCGATCATGATTACAATGATCTGATGATGATGGCAGTGGTGTTTTTGGTAATTGTGATATTACGAAAAAAAAAGTTTTTGTAAACTTTAGAATGGGCCCATATAACATGTATATAAAGATGATGATCTGATGATGATCTGATGATGATGATGATGATGATGATGATGATGATGATGATGATGGATGATAACTACTTCTACTACTATACTGCTATAAATTGCTACTGATAATGATAATGATAATGTTAACGATAATGATAATGATTACAATATACTACTGATTATAATAAAATTATTAAGAAAATAATGACAGTGATATTAATGACCATGACCATGATGATTATGATAATATCAATAATAATGAAAAATGAAACATAACAAAAATAGCAGAAAATGATAAGAGAAATAAAGCTAAAAATATACTTTGGAAACTTCGTCTAACATGTTGACAGTTTTTTTTTTTCAATGCCTACCCCGCTCCCAGCCACTATCTCACCCTTTTTTTGTTAAGGATGGTTTACTGACGCCAATGCATGCATGCCACTGAAAATGTTTCTTTGACCAGTAGTTAGCGTAGGTCAAGACATTTAAGGGACATTAGCATTATGGGGGCTTGTATTTTATTCCGATGAAGGGAATCTAAATTAACAGGGCATATCGATTAGCAGGAAAGTGGGGAGTCTAAACAGCTTCTTTTAATCAAATTTTGGTAATGTTTTGTTTTTTAGCTTAGAATAATTTGTATTAAGCGCTATACAAAGGTTGCATAAAAGTATTATTAACAGGGTGGTCCCTACCGTTATTCCAAGGGACCCTGTACACTGTTAAAACGGTTGTATGAAGATTATTAGGTTGTTTAACATAATGAACCTACCAAATGTTGGGTTTTTTTTTTAAATCATGATTTTGTTTTACACACATTTTTTTAAACAACAGTTGGTAGGTTCATATGTGAAACAACCCAATTATTTTTAAACAACCGTTCTAAAAGTGTATAATAGTAAAATACAAACTTAGAAGACGTGGTATCATTACAAATAAACATGTGCCGAGAAACAGGTTGAGATGTAAGCACGGTGAATTATTATCTTAAAAATTTTAAACAATGGTGATTATCATCATATTCAAAATAAGAAGTGCAATAAATCTTCGTAACGATATAGTGCAAGGGTATGTCGCAAGGTTCCCTTTCCCGCCTATTCCTACCCTCCCTCCTTCCCTCTCTCCTCCTATTCTTTCTCTCCCTCTTTCTCCTCGCTCTCTCTGCCCCCCCCCCCCCCCTCTCTCTCTCTCTCTCTCTCTCTCTCTGTCTTTCTCCGTCTCGCTCACTTTTTTCTCTGTTTATTTTCAATCTGGAGTCCTCATTTATGTGTCGAATGCGTTTAATTGTGTATAACAAAGGATGATATATAACCGGGCATGGTGGCTCAGTTGATAGAGCGTCCGCCTCATAAACGGGAGGTCGTGGGTTCGATCCCCGGCCGAGTCATACCAAAGACTTACAAAAATGGGACCTTCTGCCTTCCTGCCAGGCGCTCGGCATATAAGAATGGAGAAGGGTAATAATAACATATTATGTTATGCAGGGTCCGCTGGAAGATTAGCTTATAGCTGAAGTGGCTACCCTGGGTCAATAAGATTTATTATCATTATTATTATTATATTATTTTCGCGCCCTTTACCCCTTACTCTCTTTGTATCTATCACAGGTGATGGCTGTGCTGCTCTCAGTCATAGATCAAGCTCTATTGAGTTCACCTTGATTAAAAATTTGAAATATCTTTAAAGCCTCGTTCATGTTAGACCCCGTAAACCCGGCCGCCGTAAAACCTGCTCCAAAAACCGCCTAGGCAAAAATGAATTGGCATTAGCATATATCCAGGAGCATTCAAACCATGCTCCAAATTCCTGTAAACACTATGTCAGAAACAAGCAGCTAAAAGGGAAGAAGTAATGCTTATTCTCCAAAAAAGGTAACTCATTATTTAGATGAGTTTCAATTTTCATCAGGAGGGAATAAAGAAACGATGCAGAATATTGTAAATGAATATAATTCTCCATCATTTTTTCCCCCTGAAAGCTAGGGGGTGATTGTAAGCATTCCCCTCCCCCATCCTCCAAAGCGGAGCGCCCCCCCCCCCCCCCCCCGCTATCTACGCCCCTGTCGGTTACAGTTCGTTATTCCGAAGGTTCGTTTATTCCGAAAGTTCGTTATTTCGAACGTTCGTTAGTCCGAAGGTTCATTAGTCCGAAAATGAAATAAGGTTCTTTAGTCCGAAGGTTCGTTAATCCGAAAATAAAAAAGGTTCGCTGTTCCGAAGGTTCGTTAGTCTGAAAATGAAATAAGGTTCGTTAGTTCGTTAGTTATTTTCGGACTAGCGAACCTTCGAAATAACGAACCTTCGGAATGATGCCACAAATGATCGGATTAACGAACCCTTTTTCATTTTCGGACTAACGAACATCTGGGTATATGCGTGTTTCGGAATAACGAACCTTCGGAATAACAAACCTTCGGAATAACAAACCTTCGGAATAACAAACCTTCGGAATAACAAACCTTCAGAATAACAAATCTTCGGAATAACAACCTTCGAAATAACGAAGTTTAGGAAAAACGAACATCACCCGCCCATGCCTTCGTCATAAGGCGCAACTCCTATTTTCACCCCACTCATCATTCATGTCATATTCTCCTACAGCTATACAGTATTCTGCTCTATGTGCTGGCTCTGCAATGATTTATCCCCCCCCCCCCCCCCAGCATTGCCAGGTATATAATACTATAATGGGCAAAACACATTGTCCAAGGACGGTATGCACCACGAGGGCCAACGATGGCCATCGCGCCTACACTATACCAGACAAGTGTTGTTTTTGTCATTGCTGGTGTTTTTTAAATTGTTTGAGTTGTTGTTCCTTGTCAAAAAGTACCACTGGACGAAATTACCATCAAATCATGGTAATTATTTGATGGTGCCGCAGTCTTGCATGGTCTTCATGGTAATTTCCTCAAAATATCAGGGTACAATGGTACTTTTGGCAGGGCTGCAGGATCATAGTTGTTGTTGCTATTGTTTAGATTTGTTTTAGGGGATTGTTCATTTTTACAAGACTTTTTAAGAGGGTTTACTGTGTCATATTTGAACAAGGCCTCACCTTGATACGTGAAGACACCCAAGCACGTGAGGAACGCCAGCCACCAAAAGAATCTCTCAAGGAAGAGAGGTGCGCCGAAGATTTGGGGCAGTCCGTGGAAAGTGGTGTTGTCCAAGAAGTACGAGAAGAGATTTGTGACTGACTGGAAAGGGGCATAGGATCGGCCCCCGTCCCCCTGTGTGTCAGAGCGGACAGCATCTCGCCTAGATCTGGGCCTAGACATAAATGAATATAATCATATACCTCAGAAAAAAAAAACCACACACAGACATTATGTTTGAAAGCTCTTTGATCCCTGCATATCTAGGGTATGCTGCCAGCGTGATTATTCTCACACAACATGAAAGCGAGATAATGAGATGACGATCAAGAGAGAGAGAGAGAGAGAGAGAGAGAGAGAGAGAGAGAGAGAGAGAGACAGACAGACAGAGACGGAGCGAGCCCGGGAGCGAGAAGGAGGGGGAAGATAGAGAAACTATAGTGAAGACAGGGAGGGAGAGAGAGAGAGGGGGGGGGGGGTGGAGTAAGCATGGTAAGGCCTACTAGTGGGGCACTGAGGTTTCTTGAGCGAATTAAGGCACAAGAACAGGCAGGAAATATTCCATATTGTTTCCCGTTTGAATCTGACCTAGGTCTGACCACAGTGGTCCAGGAGAGGAAGGCGTGCCCCTGGAAGAACAACCCTATATCTGCCACAAAATATTGTTTATAATCACCCCCCCCCCCTCATCAATACATCTTTAGTCTCTCTCTCTCGCTCTCTATCACCCTCTCTCTCTCTCTCTGGACAGTCTCTCTCTCTCTCTCTCTCTCCCATTTTCTTTCGCAACTTCTTTGTCTGTCTCGTTCTGTTTCTATTATCCCTCCGAATATGTTCCTTTAATTTGCATTATTCGTTGTTATAATGGCCTTTTCATAAATTATGTTCTGATATTACTGTAACATGCATGATGGCAGTAATATTGCCATCATACCGGTGCAACTCTTACAGTTACTGTTTATCACATTTAATGGTAAGATGAATGTCAACAACATTAAAAAAAATTGATTTACTGATTTTTTAGCGTAATATATTTAGACACACATAATTAAGATGAATAAACCTTATAACTATCAAAAAGTAAGTCTTCATTGCAAAATTGCAGGCCAGCTTAAAACAACTAAAATGTGCACACTCCGATCACCTTTAAGTACACACGAAAAATACGGAAGGTATAGGCCTAGATCTAATAGAAGTAGTTTATAATCTTCTGCCAGTGATGCCCGAGGAAAATCTCAAAATCATTCACTCACAATACAAAAAAATTCTGCAGATCTGAACAAATATGACCTCAAACAGCATAATAACCATGGTAACACAGGCTGCCCTATAAGTCCTGCAGGGTCTACAGGTCACCATGAGGAAGCCATAAGTACACACATACGACTTACCTCTCTTTGCTCCGAGATTCCATGTCATCCATAGGGTACAAATTTTCTTTACTCTTGGACCCCATGGCCGCGAAGCAACAAGCAGAGTTTCGAGATCGAGTTGCACGAATGAATGTTGAAACTTCTATGTGTCAAAGTATTTTCCCGGACTTCCAGTCGAAACCCCACGATGGGTAGGCTATTTAGAGGATCGTCTACCGAGAAAGAGATTTCACATACGAATTATGATTCACATGTGCTTTGACAGGCGGTCCCCCTCTCTTTAAAATGAACATTAATTGCTGTAGATCGAGGCTCTCAGACTAGCTCCTCGCCAATAATAATTGTGTAACGATGTCTTGTCTTCTGTTTGCATGTAACTCGGACACTCATATGGGACATGGCTATTATGTTCACACAAAGCCGAAACCAAAACTGTCGCACAAAAACTGCCTGCCTGAAGGAGAAAGTGGCAAGCACTTCATCAGTCCTTATACTCAAGAAAGTTATCCGTAAGGAAAACATTAGCATCGCATATACCTTGCATGATGACGTAATGTCTAATCCTTATTGACATGCATGGCTCTTTTGAAATTACGTCAGGGGCAAACAAGAGCAAGATGGAGAATAATAATGGTATAGTGTTCAAGACGAGAAACATTTTAATCCGAATGGAGTTAACACTGGCCTAAACCCCACCCTCATCGATTTCTCCTTCCCTCTTCCTCGCTATCTTCCTTCCTCTTCTCTTCCCCCCCCCCCATACATTCTCTCACTCACTCTCTCTCTCTCTCTTTCTCTTGCCCTGCCCAATAGTCTCTCTACCCCTACACACGCATACATATTGTTCTCTCTCTCCATCTCCCTCCCTCTCTCTCTCCCTCTCTCTCTCCCTCTCTCTCTCTCTCTCTCTCTCTCTCTCTCTCTCTCTCTCTCTCTCTCTCTCTCCCTTTCTCCTATTCCTACTCTATACAGTCTATCATTCTCAGATGCCTTTTCCTATTGCTGGGGATTATGACAATTGAAGCTACCATATCAGAATAAAGCCTTCATGTTGTTAAAGAAAGTCTGTAATATTACTGATCAGTGCTGATTTTGAATTTTAGAAAATAAAAACAGAAACTGAAAAGTGTTTTATTCTGTATTTTCATCAGGTTCCATGTTGCATATTATTTTTTGAAGTAAAAAGAAGCTCAACGTAGGGCAAGATGTCTGTCGTGAGTCATTTATTTATGTCAGTTATCGAGTGTATTAACCATACTGTATTAAAAGTAGTAGAACACATTTGCAAAACATTGCAGTGGCGCATCTAGGGATCATGGCGCCCGGGGCAAACAGTACAGTTGCGACACCCCCCCCCCCCCGCCCCAAGTGCCCAAACCTATGTACTTTATTTTACAATCGTGCAGAGCGAAGCGAACGAGCGGCAATTTTTTTTTTCATTTTTAACCATACCATACGCAATTTCTTGATTATTTTCCCCAGGAAATTTTGTAAACTGACCACTAGCAATCGAGCGGTTGAGAATTTCGAAGTTTGTAAATTCAAAAACGGTTTTCCGTTCACTTCCTACTAAAATTAGGAGTAAAATAAAACGAAAACCCTTGAGAAATAGGCCTTATCGAGGAATTCGGTAAGTCGACTGAAAATTAAGATTCCTTACATGTTGAATCTCTCCAATGCAGTTTTATGCACTTTGAGAGGGAGATAAAACTTCTACGACAGCAGGCAAATAACAATTACATCCTTATAGACCAATTTCACAACGCAAGAGGGCAGCAGACTGTTCGACACAGTTCGACATAGTGGGGTGGGCGCTCCAACTTTTATAGTACACAAGTCAATAGCGCGTCATGTACATTCGTTCGATTTTTTGTCTATTTTGACCAGTATATGCAGATTTATTTTAATATTTGCAATGAGAAATTATCAGGGAAGTTCAGGTCGCAGCTGTGCGGTGTTCAAATGCCACATGGATTAGAGAAAGTTTAAAAATTGGAAGCTAACTGAGTGCGAAATTCACTCGCATTTGACTCATGAAGCCTGTTTGTGTGAGAAGCCGTACTCCCTACACAGGTTTCCGTAAGCAATGTGAAGGAATTCGTCGCCAGTGGGTAAATACATCAACAGAAGAGACTTTTAAGTCAAGAAACATTATCATTATGTATTTTGGCGTAAAATTTAATGAGTGAAAACTTGACTTTGTAAACAGGGTAAGATTTAGGGCTCCCGTTTACTACGGCTTCTATGCTGCAATCGAACTTTTACTGACAAAACTAAGTTGAAAAACCATCGAAATTACAAAAATACATCATACCTACATCCGTCAGATATGACCATTGTCTTACCTCATCTACCCATGTATCCATGCTTTATTTTATTGATCTAGAATAAAGTAAATGGAACAATATCGGGGCATATCTCATATCTTACATTCATTTTGTACACAGAGCCAATCGCGGTCAGCGCGCTTGCCCACAGCAGCAATGGCGTCGCCGATAGAGGGCCAAATACATAAACCGGCCGTGAAATTGGTCTATACAATGTATGTATTTCGCATTTTGAGTCCTTATACGGTATGGGGTGGGGCGAAATTATGAGATCCCAAAAGAAACTAATTATGCGAGGGAGCAGGCCGACTGAGTTTTAGAAATTTTCGCATTCCAAGCCCCAAAAAAATGTATTTTGAGATTTCTTGTAGAGGTATTGTGGTCCAGTGGAGAAGTCTCCGGGCTTTGAACCACAAGGTCCGGGGTTCGAATCCCTGCCGCAGCACTAATGTCCTTTGGCAAGACACTAATCTACATTTGCCACACTCGACCGAGGTGAAAATGGGTACCGGCAGGAATGAATTCCTTGAAAGCTGTGAGCACTAGTTGTTAGTCTAGCTTAGCCGGGGTAATATTGGGAGCGCCTTGATCACCTTGTTTGGTGATACGTGGGCTATATAAATACCTATCCAATATTATATTATTATTATTATTATTTTAAATGCTGAATCTCTGCAAATACTGTTTTATGCAACGACAAATACATCTTAATTTTTCATTTGGAACCTTTGAAAAAAGCTGTTTAAGAACTTTATATTGGGTCTCGAAATTACGAGATCCCGAAAGCAAATGATTATGCGAGGGAGCAAAGCGACCGAGCTTAAAATTTTTCAGTTTAAACCGTCAAAAACTGTATTTCTACTGCATTTAAACTGTCGATTGGGCGAAGAATCCCTAAGGATTATGTTTTTCCCCTCATTTCCTCCATTTTTTTTTCTTTCTCTCTTTGGCGTTTTTTTTTGCGCCCCCCCCTCCCTCAAAGTGCCCGCCCGAGAAACTTGCCCCCTTGCACCCCCTAGATATACGCCACTGCAACATTGTTTCAGAATTAGGAGAGAAATAAGCCAATTTCAATTTTAAATGACAGGTATTTGTGTAAAACTATCATGTTATCAAATTTACAACAATGTTCAAAAGAATAAGTGAAAATGGATAATTTTACTCTTAAAGCATCAGGAAGACGCCTTTACAAAAGAAAGAAAATTTGTGTTAAATATTTCCTTCTCAATCCTATAAAAAACGGGAATCTACTGGGATCGAAAACTTTACGAGTGTTTTTCTGTGGCTTAAAGCAATCTAAAGTAAAACTTTTGTGCAGATTGGGTGCCACTTGCAAATAAGGGCTATAACCTTTAATAGCATCATTATTTTACAGCCCTTGCATATATTGAAATTACGACATCATTTTGTTGGATTAGTAATGAAGTTCATTATTCAAATGGTATCTAATTCTACAGTTGCATACGTAACAACCTATACTCAAGGACGGAAACGGGCGGCGCCATGGGGTGGGGAGGGGGCTGTATGGCAGGGGAACAGAAGCGGCGCTAGCCCTCCCCCTCATTTTCCCAAACATTCCAAAAGTGCTCCATACTCCCCGTGAAATTGCTTTACTTATTCTTAGAATTCTTACCGTTTCTTACCCTTCCAAAACCTTCTAATGAAAGATGGCGAGATGGCTCAGTGGTAAAGCAGTGGTCTCGCAACTAAAGGGGCCCGGGTTCGAAACCATGGTGGAGGCGATCGTCCCCTTTGGTAACGCATTAATCCTCATTATACCAAGTCTCTCGGGGAGACTGAGAGCCGTCGCGTCGACGCGTCGATCCCCAGTGGTTACTGACTTACAAGCCTACACATGGGCATGGCCATATAGCAGTCAGGTAAAATAATCAACCGAAATGCCCCTTCATAAATTTGATAAGGGCATAACCTTTTCACACCTGGCTGCCAAGTGGTTGGCACCCTTTTCTTGATACATGTACTATGTTCTCTTTTCCCTTCTGGAAGTGATCCCTTTCACTATAGTGAGAGTCCCTTGGAAATATGACAAGTTCTCCCTTGAAAGGCGGCTTTTCGTTTCTCAAGTAGTTCCCCTATTGATAAGTGCTCCTTTTTAACTCGGGCTAGATCTCCTTTTTAATCTGATACTTGCTACTTTTATGTTTTTTTTTTTTAGTTCTGATAAGTGCCCTTATATTCCTGACCAGTAACTGTCATTTTTCCTTCAGATAACATAAGTTTTTTTTTTTCTTCTGATAATTACCCCTTTTTGAAATAACAAATGCCCCTATAAAAATTAATAAGTACGGTACCTTTTTACCTTTAAAATGCCAGCTCATAGGCTAAGTGCCCCTTCTTAATTCAGTTTCTGAAGAACCTATTATATTTTACCCTGTATGTCTCCATGGTTTTGATTGCTATCATAGAAAATATTCTATATGATTATGTTAACAGATGTTTGTTTGTTTGCTTGTTGTTTGTTGTTACATTCTTGGAATTTAGCAGATCCGTTTTATATGTTCCCTCTCACTCTCTCTCCCTCCTCCCCCCCCCCCCTCTCTCTCTCTTTCTCTCCTGGCTTTCTCTCTCACTTCTATTTTTTTCTCTGCTTCGACTCTCTTCCTTATTTGTCTTGTCTTTCCATTGATGCCCACAATCAATTACTATGGCACAATTAATTCTTCTTCTTCTTCTTCTTCTTCTTCTTCTTCTTCTTCTTCTTCTTCTTCTTCTTCTTCTTCTTCTTCTTCTTCTTCTTCTTCTTCTTCTTCTTCTACTTCTCCTTCTTCTTCTTCTTCTTCTGTAGTAATCTTCAAAGGGCTCTGCAGCCTATCACGAAGATGTTCTCCTACTTCCATTTTTTCTTATTTATTTATATGTCAATATGTCTGTTTTTTGCGATACAGGTATCATGTGGCTTACCATACTTTAAACGACGAAATCGCTGATCTTGAGGAAAGTTACTATTAAACTTGTGGAAAAGCTTAGTTTATTGCAGAAATGGTACGTAATTGTCATTGTTTTATATGTATAAAGTAAACAAGACAGTTTTGGCATTAGAAAAAACATAAATTTAGAACGTTTTGGTAGAGAAAGTCGTGATATTAGACCCAGACGATTTCGAATCGTTCGAGAAATTTGTCTACCGGTGCCACCACCGCACCCTTGTCTTACCCCCCGTGCCGAGCCCATTGCTTGTTACGACATGTTATGGTTCGAGGGTCGCGGGTACGGGTGGACAGGCTATAGCCATGATAGTATAGTTTGGCTGCTGCTTTGAGCTTTGACTAGAGACTTGAATTGGATGGAGACTTGGTAGGGGTCCTCCAAGACGCCATAAAAGGTGTTTAAACTGGAGATACTTTTAGCATGTTTGGGCTAAATCATGTGAATTAATTCTTCATTCTACAGTTCTAGAAGAACCTAATTTTGCACTTGGGTCTAGATCTATTGGCCCGATGGTGAACTTCGAAAGTAGTATCCATGGCTAACAGGGCAGGAGAAAGTGTGATTTGGGAACATATTTTTTTTTTGTAAACAAGCCTGTCTGCACACATGACACAGGGGCAAATGTACTCCCCATCAGGCATTACAGTGTAATAACAAAATACCGTAACATCACTCTATGCCCCTCTGGGCTAGACCCAACCATTCAGATTCAGCTTCACAATTGTCAACAACGGACATGATATATCTGGAAGTTTGAAAGTTAGCTCCAGCCCACTAATATGAATATCATATTCTAAAGATCAGTTTAGAATAAAAGAAAAATGCAGAAGCTGGAAATAACTATAGTTAGACTTTAACTTTTCTGAGTATTAATAAGGCAGGCTTAAGTACACAAGAAATTTTCTAGATTTGAAACAGAAGTTTTGAATTAGATACATACTACCGGTACATGAAATGACCAGGTCAAGGTCCCCCTTGATAAAAAAAAGTTAATTTGAATGTTCATTGACCTTTAACAAATTAGGACATGTAGCATGGCATATTTGGTACAAAAAATTTTCATTTTGGACGCCTTCATTCCTAACATTTTGCTCCAGAAGCCTTTGGTTTGTGAGAACAATACATGTATGTATCATCCTGATTTGTATAATGTACACCAGTACCCCAGTACCCACAATTTTCCAAAGGAAAATTGTGTGGTTTCAATGGAAACCTTTTCTCACTAAAAATATAATCTCGGCCAAGAATCTTGGCCCCGTTGCTCAAAAGCCAAGTTGTAGATCATACAATTGATATTTTGTTGTTGTAGATCATACAATTTATTTATTTACTGATCAATCATGATCAGTGTAATCGATTGCAAACATCAGTCTTACAATCAGTGGCTTATTTTTCTTTTGTTATGGGGCCTTGGGTATGAAACAAGGTATCGGTTTTGCTTCGGTTAGTCATTGTGGTCATGGTTGTGTCAACCAATGAAATTGGGCCATTCTCGGTCATGTGTGTTACCCAAATCATGAAAAATAGCCGATTCAAAACTAATTTGTCAGTATTTATCTTGTAGCAGAAGTCTCTCATTTTGGAATTTTAAATAACTGTATTACCCCCAATAGAATGAAGGCAATTACTTTAAAAGTGCGTACATCATGTTTCTTTCAGAAGTCAAATTAGGTCGGTCATGTGTGTGACTTGGCACAAAAATTGGTCTAACTTGTTGGTATTCAAACCTAGTTTTCTCGGATTTCCCTGGGAATGTACGTTTCCACTTTCCATCACTGTATGATGGGGATTGCTTTAAAAAGTTTTAAAGCAATTTTCCATAAATGAATGAACATTCTGTTCTTTTAGAGGTGAAAACTGGGTCAGTCACGTGTGTGACCAGTCAAAAAGGGGGCATTTTTAAATGACTCTAAAAGTGCATTATAGTTGAGATATTATTTATTCTGATTAAAGAAAGGGGAGCCTCTTTCATGTAAAAAATGGTTACAGTAAAAAAATTAAAACATATGATCTGGTTTTTGAGCAATGAGGGAAAATTAGATGGTCACGTGTGTGACCAAAAGTTTCACTTTCCAGAGAATGGCCCAAATATGTTATCTGTGTTTATAATCATCCATCTTTCTCCTCACTTTTTCATAGGCGGAGAGGAAGCAAGTGAATCGGTACTATCCGCCGGACTTTGATCCGGCGAAGCACAAGAGCATCAACAAGTACCGGAACTCCCACCCGCTGAGGGAGAGGGCCAAGAAGCTGAGCCAGGGCATCTTGGTCATCCGCTTTGAGATGCCCTACAACATCTGGTGTGGGGGATGCGGAAATCATGTAGGCATGGGTGAGTTGGAAAGTTGTGGAGGAGACCCGGAGGGGGAAAAAGCTTATCTCTGTTTTGTATATTTTCAAATTCTATGCCATTGTTTTTGTACATGTAGCTGGGCCCTGTGAAAAAAATAGTTCTGTGAATACTGCCATTGTGAAAAAATAGTGATATTCCGTGCTGTAGACAAAGATACAGTATATTTATGAATTATGTAAACTTGGATGCAACTACCTTTTATATCTCATTTCCAATTCCTACATTGTACTTCATTAACTTAAACACAACTTTCTATCTCCGTTTTCGCTACGCTCTCACTCCGAAAGAAAGTTCATTTATTTTCTTTATCTCACTTATACTTGGACACGTATGCGAAACACAAAAGGTAAACACACCTGAAAACGTTGGATTTTGTGAACACATTGAAACTGGTTGAGCATATCGAACGCTCTCTCTTTAATTCCGTATCAGTGAACATAAATCCTTTTTCATTTAATCAAAAGAGATGCAAAAATATGCAAACAATGATAATGAAACAGTTTCTTGGGTCTCACTGTATATAGGTAACTTTCGTAAGAAATGTGAAACCTACAAAGAGCAAGGCGCTTAGTATCAAAACTAAAGTGTGAACAATAGTTACGGAGGCCACGAAAAACCCCCATTTTATGGAGGAAATGTGGTTGCGTCCGAGGATACTAAACGAGGGCGTACTCCCTGGCTCCTCGCTCGGTTGCGAAAGTAAGTGGAACAAGTTATGGACGATGAACCCACATAAAAAAGGATTAAATCTAGTTCAAATTCATGTAAAGTTTCCGAAAGTCTTAATATTATTACCTCCATAAATGATGAACTGCTATGTCGCTAGTGAGCGATAAAAGCATAAGGAAAGAATGCATTTAGATACATTAAAACAAAGAATATCTATCGAGCGTATCTTTGGAGGAAAGATAACTGAGTGGTATTATGAAATGCCAAAATAATTTGAATAATAGACATACAAATGTCACAAAAGTTAATGTTAAATGCTAATTCCGAATCGTCAAAAACATGAGTATTTCTATCGTATGAAATTGTGGTACCGATGGTTTAAGACAATGCTTGGTTGCTAACCTGTGAATGCCAGAGCATGAAAAAAATAACTGCGCAAAAATGAAATCAACTTTTCTAAAGAAGCTGAAAAGATGTTTTTTTTTTTTTTTTTTTTTTTTTTTTTATATGCCAAGAGATTTGGAAGCGAAAAGCTTTGAAACTGAATCAGTTTGTAAATATTGATTGCCAGCCTTCTCGGAATTCCATCTGCCGTGCTTAGAAATTAAGAAAGGAGGTACGTGAGAGTTGAAAGCTGCTGAAGCACCGCCGGACCTCATACTATGAAGCCCGTATGTGGAGATGTCGGGCACAAAAGGTTTGATGGCGTCCAAAAAGATCTCGCGTGTGCGAGAATAACTAAGAGGATGAGAAGTAGGAATCAGACCGCGTTTAGAAGATTGAAACCTGCGAAGAGCTGGTAGAGAGCAGTCCAAAGGATCGCCGAGAGCAGCAAAGTAGCGTTCCGCGACTCGAACCGGACAGGTGTCCTTGCCTGTTCTGGCGATAACGATGTCACTGCCTTGCCTGAATTGGTCTGATTTCGAACTTGGTATATGGATGCTGAGACAATCATGTGTGAATGTGCAACTATTTCGTGATATTTTCTTCAAGTCATCAAAACGCAAAAAACCAGAGTAAGAAATGAAAGTAATGAACAAAATCCGAAGATCGGCTAAAGATGCATGGGGTTGGCCATGAGCTTTCCAAATTTCCCGTAAAATTTGAGGAGTTATGGGGTGCTTACGGGTGGTTGGAGAAGAATGAACGCGCTTGAAACCTTGAAGGGCAGTCTTCACCAAGGGAGTATCGGTAGGCGAAGAAAGACCGGCTAAACTGTGGATCCACTTGACGGCGGCTATTGTAGGGTCTGCGACGGACTTGGGACCCGTTGAAGCGAGATGAGCCAGGTAAAGAGAAAAATGAAAAGGGGAGATTGGAAAAACTGAAATGCTTGGATGCAAAGCTACCCAAGCCTCCCATTTTCTCCAATACGCAAAATATTGTTTCGTGGTTGAATCGGCTTTGGAAGAAGCGAGGAGTGCTGGAAGGTCTACTGCTGCCAGTCGTTGCAGGGCTGGATCATGGAGAGGAGCCATTAACTTGGACCATTCGCCTGTTGTAAAAAAAAAAGATAAAGGGGAAAAAAGGAAAACCAGCAAGTTTGTTCGCAACAAAACAATCAATATAGATATATGAACTCACGAATGTTCGAAATTTATCATGAAGTTCGGAACTGAATGTAAGATTCAGGAAATATTTGGAGGGAAATACTCAAGAGAACTAATGTAAAATGTGTAAGAGATAAGCAAAATACGAAAATCAACAGTATTTTGATTCTGAAACAAAACCGAGGTGCCATTTGGGAGGGATAAAGGGCGGGAATGATGGTTAAATGCTCGACCGAGAATGAAGCATACTGACTAGCTACGGAAAGATATAGGCAGGCAAAAATGAATGGTATGCGAACAATTGCGCCTTGAAACCTGCGGAACAAATGATACTGGTATGCGTTCCTTACCGAAAATAAATTCCACTTTCTATCTCCGTTTTCGCTACGCTCTCACTCCGAAAGAAAGTTCATTTATTTTCTTTATCTCACTTATACTTGGACACGTATGCGAAACACAAAAGGTAAACACACCTGAAAACGTTGGATTTTGTGAACACATTGAAACTGGTTGAGCATATCTAACGCTCTCGAGGAACGCCAAAGAAAGTGTGGAGAAAGGAAATAAAAAAAGGAAATGAAAAGCATCTCTGCAAAATACAAGCAAATGACCTTCGAAGTCATAAATTCTCTAAATAGCTTGCACAAAAACGAGTGTGCAACCTGAAAAATCTGCTCTCAAATCGGCATGGGCCAGTAGTAAAATGGCTCTCACAAACATCGCTAAATGCGAAGATGGATCAAAATATTCCATAAAACAGAACGAAAAGGTTCTGACCAAAAACGGCACACAAATCGGCCGTCAAAATGAGATGCACCGAGTTCAAAATTCATAGAAAAATCACGTTTCAACCCGTGTTCAGCTCTCCATAAGGAGCATAAAAACGAAGGAAAACATGGAAAGAACAATTTATTCTTGTGCGAACAAAAAAGATAGCGATTCTTCAAATACATGCTGCGCAATAACCTAATTCGGAAGAACAAAAACCGCGATCAAGTCTTCTGGGCGGAATTCTAAAATTGAACCTCAATGCTAAAGAAAGGAATGAAGGTTTCTCACAAAATACGTTAGAATCCCCCAATGAGGAAGGAATGAATGATACGTTCATAAGCCTCCAATCATGCACGTGAACGTTAAAATGAGACCCGTCCGGGCAAATGAAAGGCCAGAAAGAAGAGGCTGGCCATTTTGGAACTAGCAAAGTTCCAATAGCCTTAAACGAGGCCATGCGTTTAATGACTTGAGGTATTAGAGAGACAGGGGGGCAAAAATAATTGTTATCTGTGCTCCAATCTTGACAAAATGCGTCTATACCTGCAGAATCCTTGCACCAAAATCTAGAATTGAACGTGGGAATCTTATAATTCTGGGGCGAAGCAAATCTGTCGACCGAATGAGGGCCCCAAAGTGAATCAATAAAAAGAAAAGAAGCTTGATCAATAGACCAATCGTCAAAATCTCGGTACCTGCTTATCTTGTCTGCAAGTTTATTTTCGATCCTAGGTAACCATTCGGGAATTATGATGATGTCATGCAGTTTGCACAATTTAAAAATAGTAACGGCTAAAGAATTCAGATCTGGCTTGGTACTACCCTTCTTAATAATTCGGGGGACGTTCGAATTATCTGTGAACCATTTGATTTTCTGTTTAGTGAAAAGGGTTATACCTTGTGACAGTATTTTAAGTACTGTAGCTAGTTCGCGCCAAGTGGAACTGTTTTTCGCTTCTGATTCATTCCAAGCGCCGTGGAAACACAGATTAGGATAGCCTGTGATGTATGCACCGAAACCAATATCGCTTGCATCCGAAAACACTTGAATGGTAGCTGCTAAACGAAACCTGAATGGGCTCCCGTTGAGCATAGAAATATTAGAAGACCAAAAATTCAGTTCTTCTTTAACTGATTCAGGGAGGAGAATTGAGTCTGACCAGTAAGAACGCGATTCGATAGTGCGGTACAAGGAGCGGGTCATAAGGTTAGAAACGGGGCCGAATGCAAGAGACATAGAAATTAACTGACCTGCGCAAGATGCCAACATTTTGACTGGTACCTTGTTTTCTGAGTGATGCAAAGTCGAAATTAGGGCGATTAAAGATAGAAGTTTGTCGATTTTCGGTTTCGGTATACAATAACGTTCTGATTTTGAATCGATAATGAAACCAAGGTAACAAATGCTTTGAGTTGGTTGCCAAATGCATTTCTTCTCGCTAAAAACGAAGCCGCTGCGAACAATCGTGTCGCGGACTATGGCCACGTTGAGGTTCGCTATACTGAGGGTTGGAGAAATAATAAGCCCGTCGTCAATGTACAAAAAAGACGAAATCCCCCACGAACGCCAATGGTAAACTAAAGGTCTAGTTAATTTGGTGAAAATGTAAGACGCCGAATTAAGACCGAAAGGGAGTACGGTGAACTTATAATATCTCAAAATGGCGTCTTTATGCATCCAAGAAAAACCTAAGTATTGCTGGTGTTGTGGGAAAATATCTATGTGATGATAACCGGATTCGAAGTCGAATGAAAAATAAAACTGATCTTTATCCAAGGCTTGGGTAATATGGGGTAAATCTTCGTATCTAAATTTGATTTTCTTGACGAATTTGTTTGGATGTCGCAAATCTAAGACCAAACGTAGCTTCTTACCTTCGGCCACGGTTAACGGATTACAGCAAAATGGAGGAGAATCTACTTCGACAATGCAATTCTTTCTTAACAAATCTGAAATGGCCGATTCCACAGAATCAGGATGGTTTAAGCTAGAACGATTATTTTTGGCGCAAAATGGGGGAGGAGTAGTTACGAAAGGAATTTTGTAACCGTTCGTGATTAAATCAATAATGAAATGACTAGCTTTGAGATCCTGTTCCCAAAATGAAAAACATTGTTTTAATCTACCTTTTACTCCCGGAGGAAGTGGTGTCTGAATGTCTTGCTCGGCATGTTCCCAGTGTCTAGTTGGTGGTTCCTGGGGGGAAGATTGCTGTGGGCGGTCCGGGCAACTGACGAATGGTCTGTCTGCTGGCTTTGAGGGAGGGGCAGTTGGTGCGTACGTGGTCTGTGATGCCGCACTGAAAGCAAATGCGGTTTTCTGCTTGGAATCCTGGAACGAAAGCCCTTGGTGTGTAGCGGCGAAAAGAAGCGCTACCGCGTGGAGCAAACGAGAAAGAAGGGGCCCGAGAACGTGGATATGGGCGTGGCCGTGTCTTCGCTGCTTTCTTGGCAGACTCTGATTTCTTGGTGGCTGCGGCCTTCTCTGCCTTCCGTAGGCGCTTTTCGTCCCCGGAATCATCTGCGAGCTCGTCTGCGACATACTCCTTTACTGTCGACCAGCCAAGAGGGGATCGGTCAGCTATTTTGATGAGCTTCTGACGTTGACGTAGCTCGGAAAGCGCCTGCTGGAGATCCTGAACGGCGGAGGTTGGGTCGACCTCGACTTCCAATGAAGCGATAGCGGACTCGATGAGATTTGAAATTTTGGTGGCGTGTTCAAATTGCTGTTTGTTGCCTTCGCTCTTAAAAATCTGCAGATTGGGATTTGCAGGCGAAGTCAACTCTCTTCTGTATGGCGTTGATTGCTAGGAGAATATCGTGATTTGACGGGGCGTTCTCGCCGTCCATGATGTGCTGGCTTGAAACCGACGGAGAGAGCGCGTGATGGTTAAATGCTCGACCGAGAATGAAGCATACTGACTAGCTACGGAAAGATATAGGCAGGCAAAAATGAATGGTATGCGAACAATTGCGCCGTGAAACCTGCGGAACAAAGGATACTGGTATGCGTTCGTTACCGAAAATAAATTCCACAACTTTTCGGATTCCCTTTGCATATAAGGTCAAGATAATGATAATAATGATGAAGATATTTATACTGTGCAACATATCCTCCCCGGAGGGTGCTCAATGAATTATCATAAACATGATTACCCCAGCAGTGCCAGGTACTCATTTAAGCACCTGGGTAGATTGCAGCAAAACTGGATTAAATGTCTTGTTGAAGGACATGAGAAGCCAGGCATAAGTAGGAATCAAACTAATGACCCTTTGATTAAGAGTGCACGCTCTTACATCTTGAGATAAGATGTATGATCTCAGTGTGTTTTATTTTGTGTGGAGATGAAATGAAAAAGATGGAATCCGTTATTATCTGTTATTAGAGAAATTGAAGAGCCTTGCAACAGTTCCTCGAGGTCAGACTAACACTTAACTTCATTCTTGTGTTAACTTTTTTTCATGTCTAGGGGTGCGGTACAATGCAGAGAAGAAGAAGGTCCGGCAAGTATTACACCACCCCCATCTACCAGTTCAAGATGAAGTGTCATCTGTGCGATAACTACATCATCATGGAGACGGACCCCAAGAACTTTGACTACACCATTGTCAGTGGGGCGCAGCGCAAGAACCAGAAGTGGGATATGGCTGAGAATGAACAGGTTCTGACTGAAGGTTAGTATTAACCTGATGAATACTAAGCCCGAGATAACTCGGGCTGAGGTCTATGGAAAATGCATTTTATACTGTAATCAAATCGTGCTCAACGGGTGAAAGTGTTATTTCATGCATTTGTTCATTTGCTTGGCAATATTGTGTTGAGTCCTAATGAAGTACATGTAGTCGAGGAGGGGGGGGAGGGTGGGGGGAGGGTTTTTTTTTGTTTGACTGTTACAATTATGTTGCAATCAAAACAATAATAATTTTTGTCTTGCATTGCTGGTGCCATGGTACTGTAAATGAGCATGTGGGAAATATTGCACCTGGTGGATTACTTTTTGTAATGTTTAGTGAGATAGTCTTAAGTTTTTTGTAGTATTTTCCCATTCGTGACAGGAATTATTTAAAGCCTAATTTGAACGACTTTTATTCTTCAAATTGGCAACACCAACATTTTTATTTTATTGCTTCATTTTTCTTATAAAACGTCATGTATCTGAAATGAATATAAAGTACAGAAATTATGATGAGAAGTCAAAAAGTTGCCAATTTGCAGGGGAAAACAGTGATTTTAAACTTTCTATCACATTGCCAATTTAAGGATTTTAATGCTTATTTTCCTTTTTAATAATTTTCAGCATCAAACAACAAATATTGATGCAAGTAAAATGGGCACAGTTTGTGTAGATTTTTTTGCTCTTTCTGCTCATGTATTTGGTATGAGTTTTAGGGCTTTGCATCAAAAGATATTAGGCCAAACCACAAAATGTGGACCTCTGTCACGAATGGGTTAAAAAATTGTTATTCGTATGTTGTTCATTTGTTTGTTGGTTGTGGGGATGGGAAGAAGGATATCTTCAGAAAAGAGCTGAATGTCTCAGACAAATAGATTGATACTTGATCAAGCATGCCATAAACAATCAACATTTCATCATTAGATTTCCTTTCTTTTCTTTCACATTCTAAAGTACTGCACACATATGCCCAGAGAGGATTGCCTCATGTTGTATAAGCAGAAAATTTATGGTAGTGAAATGTGCTCATTTCTTGCTCATAATGGCATTATTTGATTTTATGATAAAGAAATGTAATAATATATTATTTTTGTTCCCTATCTTCTATCACTGTTGGTATATACTTTCCCTCTTCCTTTGTCTCTTATCTTTTTCACTATTGTTTTTTGCCTGAGTCAGCTCTCCTTCCCCCTTTTTTTAATGAGTTTGTGAGGGCGGGCCCCCCCCCCCCCCACCGGCTGTTTTGCAGCAAGAAGTGTACATGGCAACCCTGCTTTATAACACCCTTTTGTATGTTTTACATCCAGACCGAGAAGCTGTGAAGAAGCTATCCCGGGATGCTATGTACAAGTTGGAGCACGGAGTGGATGATACAAAGAAGTTGAAGAAAGCGGCTCCGTCTCTCTCTAAGATTGCCGAGATCCAGTCGGCCAAGAAGGATGACTACGCCCAAAACCAGGCTCTGAGGAAGAAGTTTAGGGTAAGGTTCCACTAGTTATTGATATATTTGAAAGAACAGTGCAAGAACAGTGAAACCCTGTATGCTTATGTCAGGACTACTCCAGGGAAACCTTCTACGTAGAGATGTTGTTAATCAAAGGGTCATGAGTTTGATTCCTGCGATATCCTTCAGCAAGACATTTAACCCATCTCTGCTGCACTCTATCCAGGTGTATGAATGAATACCTGGCACTGCTGGGGTATTGATAATGTTTAGAATTCATTGTAAGTGCCTTGAGCATCCTTGGGAGTGGATTTGTTGCGCAGTATAAATGTCTTCATTATTATTAAGTAGGATGTCCATGGGGGGAGGGGAGGGGGGGGGTGTTTCACAAAGCCGTGCGTAAACTTACCCGAATGTAAGGAAAACTTTACTATGAACAGCCAGATGGAATGCCCAAAGTATTTCCTCTTGTTTAACATGGTGTGACTGTATTTCCCCACAATCTCAATTAAATTGTTAGCAAAAACTATACTTCACATTAAAATGTTTTATTACTAACAGTGATAATGTTAATCTAGATATTTGCAACTTTAGCTTCACTGATTAAATATGATTGAGAATTCCATTTGACTTTCCATATTCCAGTCATTCTTAAAGTCATGCATGTATTTGCACACAGCTTTTAAAACACCCCAAGGTTACTTTTGTGCAGGTTTTAATGAAGAAACTTTGTTCAGGGGAACCGAAATTGGTCTTTCTATACAGGTGATCACAGGCAGATATCACTATATGTTTTATCTTTTTGTTTGTGATTTTATCATTTTTAGATACCTAGAATAGAAAGTTGAAAGCTTACATGTTTAATATGTGTTGGATGATTTTTTAAAAATTGTTGCTTGCCTTTTGTTTACAATGGATATTGTGCATTTGTCACAGGGATCTAGGAAACATACCCTAACTTTACAAGCAAATAAATATTTCTTTTTTTTTTCACTCAGAGCGTTTTTCTCTTTTCTGTCAACAATTTAACACATTAGAAAGGACTGTTCATGATATCTCACACAACTGTATTACTTATTGAGTATTTTGTATGTTCCTGAAGTTATAGGAATGCAATACTGCTATACCGATATCTTAATGTTGTATTTACCAGATGGAGAAAAAAGAACTCTTGGCTTCGGAAGCTAGTGATAATGCACTTCTTTCAAAGTCATCACTGGAGATTGACCTAGTACCAGAGATGGAGGAGGATAAGAAGCTAGCTTCTCTTCTTAAATACACTGTACCAGAATGTAAGTTTTACTCAAAGCTTGCCTCAAACAATAGCTAGTACCTTTTATTCACTGTGACTCATACATTTGATAATAATGATGATAATAACGCAGCTCCAAATTAAAGATAAAACTGGTCTTGGGACAACTGTTGAGCTGTCAGTAATGTCATTTGGACCACTTTTGTAAACTCAGATTAGGTGTTGGAGCTATGGAAAGCAATCTAAATTGTGTTTCTAGCACCAACACCAGCACCAACACCAAACTTGAATCACCCATTGTGTAGTGTGTATCTGATATTTTTATATATTTTCCTTAGTTTTTGTACTGGAAGAAAGCTACATGCATGTGTGCTTATTATTTGGAATATTTAGGATTTGGATTTTGATAATTCATCTGTTTAGTCCAGATAAGTGTTATTGATGCTTTAGGTTTCCGTATTTTAGCATGTTCTTTTGTGTAAATATATTATATTTTTCGCCCTCATATGTTATTATATAACTAGAAGAGAAAACTTCAGAGGAAAGTAATTCTGCTGATTTCTAACATTTGTCTTCCCAATTTTGCATCTTTATTTCAGCGTACGAGGAAAAGAGGGAACAGAAGCGAGAATCGATCCAGAACAGAAACATCTTTGCCCCTGCAACAATAAGCTCTCCCAAGAGCATTGAAATTTCTCCACGATCATCCTCATCCCAATCATCTTCTTCCAGCAGGTCTTCTGGAGCACAGCAAACTCTCATCAACAAGGTCATGAAGAAGGCATCTGTCTTTGGATCATCACCAGCCAAAGGCAGCGGCAGCAGCAATTCCTCGAAAGCTTCAGCCAGAGAGTGGCTGGGGAGAACAACAAAGTCTTTGATAGGTGGGACTAAAGGAATCATTTTGAAAAGGAAACGCAAACACAGCGAAGATGGCACGTCTTTTGTTAGCACTGAAGTACCTAAGAAGTCCAAGTTGTCGGACCGGTCAGGGAGTGCAGATAACGGATGTGGCCTGTCAGGTTTAGAAGTAAAACTTGAAGAAGTTGATAGAGAAATGAGCATTAGAGAAGTAGAGAGTGATGGACCTGATGGGGTTGTTGCTGAAGGCGTACTAAGCATTGAGAGCAATATGGTTGACAGGACTAAAGCAGCATGTGCTTCACCAGCCAAAATGTCTTTCACAGCTCCGCAAAGCATGGGTGGTGCAGGCAATGAGGCAGTCCAGCATCCACCAAGTATTACTTCAGAATCACCATTATTTCATGAATCTTCAGAAAGAACTGTAGAGAAATCAACCAATTGTGCCGATAAAATTTCACTGTCAGATACAAACACATCCTTCCAAAGCCACATGCCAAGTAGTCTGAGCTTAGGAAAGGACCCTAACTGCACTGCCAAGGAAAGAAGCAATTTGGAGAGGTCAGACAGAGTAGGACCTCATTCACATAAGCAGATAAGAGCTGTGGATACTGTAGAGACACGTGCAATAACAGAGGATGTCCCTTGTGAACCCATCTTATCTACTCCAAGTAATGTTATTGAAGAAGAAACAGTGAGAACTGATAGTCTCCATAAAAGCTCTCTCTCATTGGTTTCTTGCTATTCTTCTAGTAGTGGCAGTGAGGATGAGCAATAAAGGGTAGATGTGCAATGAAAACCAAAAATATTGATAGAATGTTATTTGACGTGATACAGTGAGCAGAATCAGCAGATGAGCTGTTTTTTCGCTGTTTTGTAGCCGTTTTTTCGCTCTTTTTAAAAACTGCAATACTGTTTTAACTGTTTCCCCATTGGAAATAACACAGTAAACAGCTACAAAACGGCGGAAAAACTGCACTTTGCAAATTTGGTTCGCTGTGTTAGGTATTACTTATTATCTTGTTATTAGTCTGCTGGAACAGACCCTATATTGACATGGAACAAAATTTCATTAGAACCTGTAGCCTACATGTAACTTTGCTGGTCTTTGCGATATGTGTAATTCAAGCAGTATATTGACTTGATCAGCTCTTTGTCTTCACCAGCAAACAGACTATGAACCCTGGCTTAAAGCTGGTCTCTAGTTTTGGTATATCTCAGAAAATTATCTTTCACTATTTCAGTTCATTGCCAATTGAGATGAGAGACTGTATCATAAAACCTTTATGATGTACAGGATACTGAATAAAAACTCATTTGTGTGGAAAATGTCAAAACTTTAGTTTTTGGACCCCCCAAAACATTGTCAATGCAGCATAACACAATGCCCGCACACACATAAAACCAATGGGCATTCCACTTGCGTACATGGCGAATCGCTGTGTGTTTTACGCCAAGCTTGTCGGCGTGGTGCCAGAGCCTACCGTTTAGTGTGACCATGGTATTGCGTTTCACTCAGACATTTACACTGAAATTCATTGGAATTCATGGAAGGAATGTCACACAATTTCATAAATATATCTTTTCATGCAAGATGGACAATATGAGACTATACTTGATCTGTTGAATGTCATTTCTCCTTTTGCTACCAAAACTCGAGACCGGCTTTAAAACCGAGTCATGTCTTTCAGGTGATGCTGTTACAGGTTGATTTCGATAGTAAATGTTCATCATATACAGTGGAAATTGTAATAGGGGGCACCAATACGAGGAGATTCAGGATATAACTAGCTCATTGTGTTGGTTCCAGGTGTTCATGTTCTTATATGGTTTGCGGTAATAAAATATAACAAGGTAATTTTCTTTGTCCTCAGTCTCCTTGATAGAGTAAGTTTCCACTATAGTGTGCATGTGATTGTAGTGCAAAGATTAGTCATTCTGCACAATAATGCAGAAACATTATACATAGATATTAATTAATTTGCATTATTGCGTAGGTTAAGCTTATATCGGACAAGTTTGTCAAAATTCAACGCTTGGAAACATTTAGTGATTATTATCAATTACAAAGCGCTAAAATACAGCCCCGACATAGGACACAAAGAGCTCTCTGAACGCCTCTGAGATGTGTGACGTGGCAGGTGGGATGTTAATTGCACAAGCAGACGATGTCCCATAATGTCTCGCACATTTTCAGTGCTGGCCGTGCAATCATTCAGTAGGCTATTCAATTTGAAATTGGTTTCTTTAAAGGTAAAGGATAAGGGTTAATGATCAAACAAAAGATTTCAGCCATCAGAATCAGTTTCATTTTCTTCTTAAAATGGTGTGAAATATAGGGAAATTTGAATACACAAAATTCTTTATAATTTGAGAAATAATTATACTGCCATTATGTTCATTCTTTATGGGACATCATCTGCTTGGGCATGATTGGTGCCTTCAATGACGTCATTAAAACAACATTTTTCTGGTGAATTGCTTGTATATCACAGATGCTAGGAGGTGGTTTTATTCGTATTAATTGTTTAATTACCTGATACATAGTTGACGTGAAATTGATGTGATTGCTATCTGCTAGCTTGCCAGTTTCTTGTGATACATGTATATTTATTTGCCACATTTTATGATTTTACATGTTGAATACAGAGGATTTTTATTATTTAGGAGAGATGGCACGAGTTCTATGAGAGAGATGATGAATTTCATTACAAGTTATCTTCTCCACTTATGCTCTCTCTCCCTCTCCCTCTCTCCCTTCCTCTCTCTCTCTCTCCCCCCCCCCCCTTCCTTCATGAATTACTACATAATAATTGTACATGGCTAGTAGACATACATGTACAGTTGGAGCCAAAAGTTTATGTACACCTGGGCAGTTCCATGGAAAACATTCATTTACCGAAAATGATCAAATCTACTATATCTTCAGAAATGTATGCGCTACCATGACAAATTTGTTATCAAACGAGAGATTATGCTTTTTCATTTGACCGTCATGCTATTAAGAATGACATTATTTAGGTGTGATTTTCTTTGAAAGAAAATAGTAATATTTTGTGCAAAATGTGTCAATTTTGGTTAAAACATTTATATATTTGCTTATAATTTCTACCCACAAGCATTATGCCACCCTCTTTTTAACTGTCATATTCATTCAATTCATATATTTATAACACGACCAAAAAAATCAAATGCAATGCTTGTGCTGAAAAATAATGACTCAAAAATATTAAATGTTTTGACATAAAAATTTTTCACAAATATTTTTTTCAAAGAAAATCATACATAAATAAACTTCATTACTAATGGCAAGCCAGTAAGCCAGTTGAATGAAATAGCATAAGATATATATATATATATATATATATATATATATATATATATATGTATATGTATATATACCAAATTTGTCATGGTAGCACAAGTATTTCAGAAGATATAGTGGATTTTATGATTTTTGGCAAGTGAACATTTTCCATAGAATTGCCCAGGTGCACGTAAATTATCGGCTCCAACTGTATCTTCTCTTCCATCAACAAGAATAAATGTATTATCATCAATCATAGCAAGTAAAACACAACTTGCCACGATTCATATGAACCTCACAAGCACACACCCCAAACATATGATTCTGTTCAAATATAATGATATAATTTGGTATATATATATATATATATATATATAACATGAAAATTAGTCTGCGTGGCATCTGGAAAATACAGGAATCAGATTTGGTGGTAGAATGCCATAAAAAATAAAATCATAGATTTTAAAAGAAAACGGAGCATAGCTCTCAAAAATGAAAGGCGAAGACACACAGAGTGTGACTTCGCCTTTCATTTTTGAGAGCTATGCTCCGTTTTCTTTTAAAATCTATGATTTTATTTTTTATGGCATTCTACCACCAAATCTGATTCCTATATATATATATATATATATATATATATATATATACCAAATTTGTCATAGTAGCACAAATATTTCAGAAGATATTGTGGATTTATGATTTTTTGGCAAGTGAACAGTTTCCATAGAATTACCCAGGTGCACGTAAATTATCGGCTCCAACTGTATCTTCTCTTCCATCAACAAGAATACATGTATTATCATCAATCATAACAAGTAAAACACAACTTGCCACGATTCATATGAACCTCACAAGCACACACCCCAAACGTATGATTCTGTTCAAATTGGATTTAATACAAACAAGTTGCTGTACAAACTTTTTACATATCTGTAATTTATCGCATTTTTAAAATTGCATTCCCTGCACTTTATACAAATATTATGTATGTCTTTTGCAGAACGGTGAGCACGATGTCATGTGGAAGAATATTCATAATAGGGCAAACTGAAAAACAAAAACAAAACATGCAAAGGTCGCCTCTGCTAGTCGGCTTGAAAGTGTTTTAACCTAGAAAGTTTTTTCCATTGAAGTTTTTCTTTGCTTTGTGATCCTAAGTGGTCTATGAATATCTTTAGCTTTATTGACTAAAAATCAATTTGCATAATTTGCATAGATCTATGAAATTATGGTTTGCATGCACAAGATGAATAACACTAAGATTTTCATATCAGTACACATACATAATTCATATCTGGATCAGTCAACACATTGTGCATATTGTCTTGCGCTATGTAACGTGTAGTCGTATAGATTTATGCAAGTTGTTTAAATTGCCCTAAGTTGCTTTTCTGGCAGCGAAGCTAGAAACATTCATAAACCACATAAATGTAGGATCACAAAGCAACAACAACAAAAAAATATCCCAGGTAATGAACTTTTATAGGCAACACTGTTGCCAAAATATGACTGTCAAGTCAACTAATCATGTAGTTTTTATGAACTTGATACCATCTTTGGTATACCATGCATGTGAGTTTGACTGCACAAACAATAACATGACATCATTATCTAGATCTCTGATGAGCCTTTTCTGTAGAAGTCAATCATATAATTTAATTTTTGTAAAACGGTCTAATGATTCATTAAACATTGTGAATGATAATGTATTACCTAAAAGTTTCCAAGAAGTTAGTTTTCATTAATTTTTTTAAAAAAGGTAAAAAGAATTACCTAATAGCTGATGCTTCAAACATTACTATTCAGAATGTAATGAACAGGCAAGAGGTGGTGCAGTACAGTACATGTATCCTGGGGGGTGTTTCATAAAGCTTTTCGTAAGTTACAAACGACTTTACGCATGACTGGTGATACCTTCTTGTGCTACATGTAAATGAATGAGAAACTGATTAGCACCCAAGAAGGTATCACCAGTCATTCCTAAAGTTGTTTGTAACTTACCAACAGCTTTATGAAACACCCCCTGGTAATGACTAAGTCATCACAGAGGGTGATATCTACCAGGACACCTGGGCTGCGTTTCACGAAACCGTCATAAGTCTAACTTCTTGGACATCCCATTGAAATGTGTGTATTAGAATTAACACACGTTTCAATGGGATGTCCATGAACTTAGATTTATGACGGTTTCGTGAAACACAGCCGAGATATCTTTCAAGATCTTTTCATAAAACTTGATAGGAAGGACAGAGAACAGTATAAGTACTTATTACTGTAACAATTCTTTTTTTCTCTACTATCGTATTTATTTATTTATATTTGTTTGTCTGTTTGTTTGTTTGCTTATTCATTAGTTTATTAACTATCAATCTATTTAAGATTTCTAACTGAAATAATGTTAATTCTTGAAATTCTTTATGGTGAAAACCTGACTTGAAAATACAGACGTATGTCAATATCTGTATGGAACTGAATTGCACTTTTTTTCATTTACATACCTACATGTATAAACATAGTGTACTAACTATACTAACTAT
Organism: Echinometra lucunter; assembly: GCA_029962745.1. Classification (NCBI taxonomy): domain Eukaryota; kingdom Metazoa; phylum Echinodermata; class Echinoidea; order Camarodonta; family Echinometridae; genus Echinometra; species Echinometra lucunter. The sequence continues at coordinate 26,590,256 of CM057157.1, forward strand.
ACTACCTGGAAAAATTCAACTACCGAATCTGTAAAAAAGAGAATGGCTTTTTGCAGTTCAGGGCCCTGTTTCATAAAACTTGTTATCAGTAACAACTGCCACATTTCTATGACAAATTTGCTCTAAGCCAATTAGATGCAAGGATTTCACTGCACACATCTAAGACCAGTGAGAATTGATTTGTGCGATAAGCATAACGGAGAGCAGTGATCGCTGCGCGGGGAGCGGTTGGTGTGCAGGGGTTCTAAGGTAGGCTGAGCGTAACCGTTATATTGCATTCATTTCAGCCATTCACACTAAAATTCACCAGAAATCATGAATGAAATTGCTATGAACATTGAAACATATGAAACATGTTAACATTTATGATCAAACTTCTGACTTATGATTTTCTATGATTTGACCTTTACTGCCACTCCGACTAGAAGGTTTACAGCAAACCAAATTTGCGATGTAATATTTCAGTCATTCTTAACCTCAATCAAGATTATTTTATAAGTTTGAATTTTTAAAATGTTATCTCTTCCATAATCAAGTAGCAGTGAATCACATAGAGTCAGGGGAAGGGCTTTGTATGGAGGTGAACGAGCATGTGGGCATTGGGGTTTAACCTAATGACTAGTGAATTCCCTAATTCTTATAGGCTTATTACGGAGGCCATCCAGTTGCAATAAGCTACGGGTTAAATGAAAATTGCTGTCCATGGAAGTAAAGTTAAGCAATTATGCTCAGGTCACATTTGACTGCGGACACAATACGATAAATTCATCTACAATTTTTCGTAGAGCTTGTCTCCTTACGGAGGACATACGATATGGAAGATATGATGAGTTTACAGGCTCTGTAAATGTGACCAAGACATTACGTGTCTACTTGTTACTTTTTACGAGGTATGTGAACATAGAAGCACCCTGTACCACAGCACATGTACCAGATCAGTGACAAGTGCGGAAAATGGAGTCACACTGTTCACACTCTACGAGAGTACTGTTTTAAATCACTACTGAATCCATGGGTAGACCTTGAGGATCAGCTGCATGTGCACATGGTTTGTCAGGGGTCGGGCTACCTGGGCACTGAGGCAAAGACTGCGCTACCAGAAATGTGAGGCAGAGTTAGCCTACAGGGTTTCAATCCATCAAGAGTAACATTTTTCATTGATTAATACTTACTAGTAGATATACAGCTTCGATGGTTAAGGTTGGGTTAGGTTTAGGGTTCAAAATGGGTTAGGTTAAGGGTTATGTTTTAATTGGGTTAGTGTTAGGGTAATAATAATAATAGTGGGTTCCTGTATAACGCTCATGTCTGTCAGAATTGAAACTCCTGGCTCCACTGTTCTTCCTCACGGGTACCCATTTACTTCACCTGGGTCAAGAGTGTCAATTGTGGATTGATGTCTTGCCAAAAGACATTGGTACCACTGCAGGACATGAACCCCAACCCTGTGAGCTACAGTCCGGCGACATATCCATTAGATCACGACACCTCTACCGGGTAAGCAGTAATCACTTGCAAGCAAATATGTTAAGATCAATTCAAATCCACCTGGCCAGCACAACCTCATATTTCTGGTACGCCAACTTTGCCGTTGTGCGAGTTAGCGCCGATTCTTTTTTTCATCCCTTCGAAATTTCTTTTGGAACAACAAACGCGGACTCAGCGAAATCTAATCTCAGGTAGTTCTCAATGCAAGGGATATTCTGTCCAATATATAGTCACATGACTGTGGATGGGATCATGGTCACATGATCTCATTCGAGACCCCACGTTAGACCTGACGGGTCATCTTGGCCGGTCTCCCTGAGATAGGCCTCGTAGGCATCAGCCATGTCTTGTGTTACTTCAGATGATCCATCCCTGCATATAGAGATAACAAGAACAAAGGGAAAAAAACTCAGGAGTAATAATAATCATCGTAACAATGCTGCTGGCACTGCTGCTGCTGATGATGAAGATGACAATAGTAAAACTTTTACTTCTGCTACTACTAGTACTACTACTACTGCTACCACTACTACTACTACTATCACTACTACTACTACTGATAATAAAATAATGGCAGTCATCATCATCATCATAATCACACTACTTTACTGCTACTGCTACTGCTAGTACTGATACTGCTTCTACTACTGCTACTGCAACTGCTACTGCTACTACTACTATTACTACTACTACTGCTGCTGCTACTGCTACTGCTACTGCTACTGCTACTGCTACTGCTACTGCTACTGCTACTGCTGCTGCTACTACTAGTTCTACTACTGCTACTACTGCTACTATTACTACTACTGCTACTGCTCCTACTACTACTACTACTTCTACTGCTACTGCTACTGCTACTGCTACTGCTACTGCTACTGCTACTGCTACTACTACTGCTACTACTACCACTACTACTACTACTAATATTCATAAAAATTATAATCATTATAACTACAACAACAAACACAACACAGCAGCCAGAACAACTGAGTCACTGACCAGACTGTTCATGAGGTCTGGGATTAACGGCACGATGGGAAAGAATATGAGAACACAAATAGGTGCAAAAGAAAGTAAGGAGAAAGAGAGAGGGGATATCAACATGAGACATTAAATATGAGGTTAGATGAATAAATGATGAAACACTGATAAATGCCAATGGAGTCTTAGAGTGAAGAAGAGAGGTTGGTTCAAAGTGGGATAGTGAAAATAAGTTTGAAAAGATAGAGAAAGAGAGGAGAACAGAAAGACAAAACAGCAGAGACAGAGGGGGGAGGATGGGGAAGGGGAGGTGGAAGTAAAATTAGACAAAGTGAGCACTTAGAAAGCTACACTACATTCAATTCATTATGAATGTAAGCATCAGCTTGCACACAGGAAATTAAAGATATTTCTAAACTCTTTCAATTGTGTCATTTTCAGACCTACAACACCGATACTTAGATCTACTATGTTAGAAAAATAATTAATAAAAGAGGAAATATTCTATTACTCAACTCACCCTAAATCTGGTTGCCAGCCATAGTGATCTAGGGCAGGGTCAAAGTTTAAATTATTCGGGTCCGTTTCATCTTCATATGAATAGTCCTCAGGATCAAACAGCTCTGCATTGAAACCTGCATGAGAAGAATTTGGGGTAGAATTCAATGTAAAATGAAGTCAAAGTTCAGAGTCAAAGTTCAGATTAGTGGAGTTTGTACCATCTTCATATTAAAGAATAATCATCAGGCTTAAAGAAAAACTTAAAATATGGTAAGATTGCAGCCTATTCTTGGCCCCTCAGCTGTGTCCAAGTTTTAATTGGGTACCCACAATGAGGTAAAAATGGTTACCTTGTCGAGCAATTCTAGCAAAATACGCGCAAGGTACAATCTAGCGCATGCCACAACTGTAATGCGTGAAGTTTGGTAACCACGTCTGCGTCATACCTCATAATTTTTAGGTCAAACCTTGACTAATCACAAATAATTTGCCAAATTGCATTGATTTCGATTGAAAATCATCATATTTTTAATGTTATTCTTCGAATTTTATTCTTGATCATATATCAAATTTTTTTTAAAACCATTGTGTAATCACTCTAAACAGCTTTGCATTGACCCCCACATGATTACATTTTAAAAGTCAAGTTACTAAAAGAAGTCAGAATTCAAGTAACTCTTCAAATTCTGTGGGTCAGTTTCATCCTCATGGAAAGACTTTATTAAGGTTAGAAAAATAAAATCACACTCGATTTAGAAAAAAAAAAAAACACAACATGACAGCAATTCTAAGTCAATGACAGGAAATACGAATATAACGATATGCCAGAACTGCATGTAGCAATTACATAGACTTTATATAGTACCATAATCAACACTGCTCAGTATATGCATTCAGATACGCAGTGACAAACCCCTGGGTAAAAACCACTGCATTTGGGGGTGGTGGGGTTATCACCCCACTTTTGATAATGAGATGAACAGTGGCGCATCAAAAATACTTCACACTCAAAAGAAAAGAGAATTATCCCTCTTGCCTTAGCAAGTTGTGTTTGCTGCCTCACATGCCATTCATTTGTACACTAGTACACAACCATGGGGGTTTACTGTGGGGGTTTTCCACTTCATATATGAACAAATCTTTAATATGACAGTACAACCTAATCTAGGTGAGTTTTCTTCTTTGTGGACGTCCTGTGAGATTACCATGAGAACAATACAAAATTTTTCTTTTACGAGATAAAAAATACTACTGCAAAGTGGAAATTTTCACAACATTAATTGTTTTGTGCTCAGCCGAGTTAAACGCGCATCTTAATTTTCATGGACAGATAGGATGACTGTATTCACGTGCAAAATAAGCAAAACGTTTCCGCAGTTTTATTTTTCGCGTACGTGTCGTACCATGTAACATTGAAATATTCCACATTTGCAGTATCCCTGCAAAATTCAGGGCCATAAAGTGCCAGCCAACTCCTTGACAACAGAATTCTCTCTTTCCCATTGGCTTAATACACAGGTTACTATGTTCCAGTATCCAGTAGGTTAAGTTAAGATTAATTTTTCAATTCATAGCACTATCATCTTGTGTAATGACCTGGGTACTTCTAGATGATCGTTATGAACGCTTAACTGGCTTTTCAAATACTGATTGTAAGATTTACATGTATAGACTGTATTTCTCGTTTCGCCAGACATGGTGCAGTTATTATTTATGTTAGTATTAGTATTATTATCATTATTCTTATGTTTGTTATCATTATTATTATTATTATTATTACTTTTTTTTGTTTTTATTATCATTAAGATTAGTATTATCATTATTAATCATTTTAACTATTTTTTTTTTTCATTATTACCATCATTATTATTATTATTATTCTTATGTTTGTTATCATTATTATTATTATTACTATTTTTGTTTTTATTATCATTAAGATTAGTATTATCATTATTAATCATTTTAACTATTATTAATATTATTTTCATTATTACCATTATTATTATTATCATTATAAGCCACTCACCTGCTTCTTCTGCGGATATTACAGTACCTTTTGAACTGTAAAACGTAGGAATATTCTGCAACAAAAAATCAAAACAGAGAAATACTTGAAAAGGTGTTTGGTACTGCAAAATCCGAAAATAGCATTGAATAACCGGCTGGCAGCAAGGCTAATTTTGTTTACCATGACAGCCTATCATAGCTCATCATTTTTACGCGCGTACTGTTCCTTCACTTCCATTATATATTATTTCGATTTGGCTTTCCGTTCATTCATGTGATTTTACTCTGATGAGTGCATGTGGAAAAGCTTCAGTATGTCCGTGTTCAATGCTATTTTCCGAGAGAAATACTTGAGGAATCACACTGAAAAAGAAAGATGAATAGAGCAGGAAAAGGAAGTGGACATGAGGAGCATTAACAGATGGCAATCATGTCAAGTAATTGCAAATATAAAGAGTTTAATTGCAAAAAAAAAACGATAAAGGCCTTTTTTTTTCACTTTTTAGTAACACCACCAGTGCATAAAACAAAAAAACAAAAAATGCCTAAAAAGTGATACCTATCTCATTACCAATGAAAGATTTTTGAGTTGTGATCTAAAATATATTTAAGCAACTTCATATGCATATATCGCAAATTTACAAACAGGGACATATTTGTTTTTTAAAACCATACTCTTTATCACTCACACTAGTGCTCGGTTATACTAACCTCGCACAACAGACGTGCTGTAGCATGCAAACTGCTGACAATAGGAAAGTAGTGTTCTACTAATGAATTTTGGGGGGACAGAGGAGCAAGAGCTCTGTGTCACCAGTGATCACAAAAATATTTTTCAAAATTCATTTGATCAAGATAATTTACATCTACCGGTAGTTGGAAGAATAGAATGGAAATAGGATATTCTATCGTCCTAGGTGAAAAAAGCAAATATTTTGTATGAATTTGTTGATTATTTTAGAGGGCAGCATGCCACACAAATTTGCGCAGCTCAGCATACCAATGTAGCCCTGTGTGACTCTTTATATATCTCCACAAAATTGTTAGATACTGGCAACAATTATTGCTCCATGGACTATTTCTAACACTGCCCAAATTCTTAATTTCAATAATGGAGCTTACATTATGCTTGTGATGATGAAAAAAACACCTTGAAGCGGCATAAAACTCTTTATCCTATAGGCATATATTTATATCCTCTTCCTATGCAATCCTTTTATGTTGCTGTTCCATGTGTTCTGTTGTAATACACATATGTTATATGCTATTTCATCTGTACTATTTACTAATCCGACTTGCAATGAAGAATGAACAAATATTGAACAGAATAAATCAAATATCAGATTTGTAACAAATGCCTCCAGAGCAAATGTGAGGTGAGCAAATGTGACTTGTGCACATGTTGGCTAACCCACCGTAAATACATCTCCCCCTGCACCTGCACCGTTCACTGCTACTGCCCCCGTCGGATCCGACTCGGAGTCATTTGACCTGTGACCTTTGACCGAACTCCTCCCCCAGTCTGATGCTCGGAACTCAATCAGCTGCAACCACTGCTCTCTAACCGTCCTGCAAGTGAAAGGACAAGAGTCAGATCTTTCGAATAATTCCAAATATTATTAAATTACTGGATAAAGATCATAAGTGTGACCCTCCGCCATAAAACAAAAAATAAGTTGGAAATTTGACATTTTTACATTATAACATAGTTTGAAAGCTTGAAGTCCAAGCTTTTGAATGATATACAGCCTGCCGTGTTGAGAGCATGCAAACCCTTGGAAATTACAATGAGAATGAGAGCTTGTCAGACAGGCTAATTACCAGATAATAGAGAAAAAAAAAAAGATGTAAAGCGGAGTGACCGTTCAGGGATGCCATACTGTCTGTCTCACTAAAAGGTAAATGAAAATTCCTTAGTATTTACTATGAAGGGATTATCAAATTAGGCTCAAACTTGGAATACATTCAAAAGATATACTTCTCTCCTCGTTAAGATTTTCTAAGCCACAGAGTGAATAACTTCTGAGTTATGTATGCACGTTAACCCATTCGTGACAGAGGTCCACATTTTGTGGTTTGGTCTAATATCTTTTGATGCAAAGCCCTAAAATTCATACCAAATACATGAGCAGAAAGAGCAAAAAATTCTACACAAACTGTGCCCATTTTGGTTGCATCACTATTCACTGTTTGATGCTGAAAATTTTGTAAAGGAAAATAAGCATTAAAATCCTTAAATTGGCAATGTGATAGAAGGCTTAAAATCACCGTCTTCCCCTGCAAATTGGCAACTTTTTGACTTCTCATCATGATTTCTGTCAATTTATATTCATTTCAGATACATGATGTTTTATAAGGAAAATGTAGCAATAAAATAAAAATGTTGGTGTTGCCAATTTGAAGAATAAAAGCTGATCAAATTAGGCTTTAAATAATTCCTGTCACGAATGGGTTAATGTGAAGGTTTTACTCAGCATGCTGGCATGCATTCATTTCAAACTTCTCCCCAAATGGCCATTTTAGACCATAGAAAAAACACATTTCTACTTTGCAGATGGCTCCCTTAGGCGTTTTACCTTTATGTCGCCGTGCGAAAGAACGCGTCCGGAATGCAAAATACTAAAATGCAAAAATTAAAATGTCTATTTTGACATACTGGAATAGAATTTTAGCAAAGTTTATAACACAAGAAGATCATATATCAATTTACAAGGTCTACATGCTAACTGTGAAATTATCAATCATTGTTCAAAAAATTTCATTTTCAGTAATTTTCCACTGCGCATTCCGGACGTGTTCTTTCGCACAAGGACATGAAGATAAGACGCCGTACCTACCTTACCTTACCTCCCTACTTAAGTTAGGTCATCCACTAATGAATACATGAAATTCATACATTCATCTACAAAATAATGACATTACTATTTTTGTCAACTTTTGGATAAAACACCCCGCCGAAAACATGAACTGGAAGCTGAAACCCCACCTGTCAACTTTTCCATTGACAATATAATTTCTTCCATCATTGAAGATCTTGTTGATAAGCTCAGAGGACTCGCTGTTGCTCATTTCCCTGTCGTAATCCTCTATCGTCTTCCCTGCCAACTGTTTTGTCAAAAGAAATACATGTACTTTCATAACTATTCAATTCAGTCAAATTTGATTCAATTCAATTTTCAATTTATTTTATTTATTCACGGAACTTGCATCAGCCAGAGGCTGTTTCACAGATATACTGCAGCAAGGATTATATTTCAAAATACAAGTGCAGCATGGCACAAGCTGAATAATTCTCAGCACAACATAATGAGATGCCAGTGATATTCAGGATGGTTTAAAATCCATTCTTGCCTGCAAACTGCATCAAAAAGTCAAAACACGTTTTATACAAATTCTCACAAGAATCACATTTTCAAACACAACATGGCACAATCTGCAAAATTTGAAAGTGAGATGCATGTAATATTTCAAACTCTATGATATAATAATAATAAATCATGCTTTTATAGCTCATTATGTTTTATCTCTACATTACAAGAATCTCTCGTTTAAAATATACCCCACCACTATAACACAGGAAATTATGTATTTCAGGTGAGGTATACCAACCCCGATTTAAAAAACCATGTTTAAAGTCTTATCAGTGCCTAGCATCTTCGCACGAGAGGTGGTGGTTTTGGATTACACCTGCACTCCTCATCATCTTATGTAATAGTGTAAACAGACTCTTACCAAGGCACTGCCTGAAAGGAAATGGGAAGTAGGAAATATATATTTCACTTGTTTCAAGATATTGCCATGTCCAAAAGTCACTCATAATAGATGAAAACCAAAATTAAACTTCGAATGAAGCAAAGTGAACCAGAATTGGCGTTTATAGCAACATTTTTAACTTCATAAGCTAGCCTGTCGCGCTGCAATGTCGTAGCACTGGGCATCATAAAAAGTAAGTTTCTCTTTCTCCCTTCCTCTCTCTCTCTCTCTCTCTCTCTCTCTCTATCACCCTGTCAAACTCGCTTCTCTGGCAGGGGGATTACGCTGCTCACCGCTTTTGTTTATTTAGGCTTACTGCAATCTCTGGTGTCTAGAAGTTGCGAAAGTCAAATCGGGGTTTCAGTTTTAAACGACGGGTTTTTGTCATGATGTGCTAAAGGCTTAATCCATCTACTATGAGTTATCAAAATAAAGAGATTTAATGTAATTTGTATCACAACTGTGATGCAAGTGCAGGGCCCCCGTTTCATGAAACTTGTTATCAATAACAAGTTGCAGTAACTGTTATAAGCTACTGAAATCCTTGCATCTGACTGGCTGAGAGCAAATTTGTCATAGAAATGTTGCAGTTGTTACTGATAACAAGTTTTATGAAATGGGGGCCCTGAAAAGAAGGGAAAGATGAGGAGAAAAGAGAAAAGAAAGAGGAGACAAAAGGAAATACGAAAAGAGAGCACAGCACAAAAAATAAGCTAAGAAATCAAAGGCCATCATTTCATCTCACCAATAGCTTATCAAAAGAATCAATACTTGCTGCAAACAACAAAAGTCTGCAATAATGCTGAATTGCTCAGAACTGGCTTAAGTAGAATATCAAAAGATATCGGTATGCAAGTTACGCATCATAGAAAACTTCATACATGTACCTTGAAGATGTTCCCCAGACATTTGAGATTGGCTTCCGAGGGGTAATCCGTGAGGGATTGGAAGAGCTCTTGAAGGGCTGTTCGATAGACTATGATCTTTTGAACAGTGCCATCTCCCCCTACAATCTAAAGAAGTGAAGAATTGAATTGAAGAATTGAAAGGGTTTTATTCATATTGCACTTCCCAGCCATAAGGCGGAATTGTGTACAATTTACAGGTTTGAAAGACATTTATGATGTACAAAACTGGCTACAAACAACAAACTTGGTAAAACAATATCATGTACAAAGAGCACAACACATCAATAAATCATGACTCCTGTTCCATTAAATGAAAACCAAAAGGAGAAAGATAAGATGACAAGTCAGGGAGATCAAATTGCATATATATGCCTAAAACTCAAAGAATTAAAAAAAAAAAGGATTCAGTGACATGAAACAAGAATGAATACAAGATGCAAGAGCGATAATAACAGATTTGATTGGATTTATTTGTCTCTCTAAGGTTAAGTCCAAGTAAGTTTGTTTCATCTGGTACCGACCACATCTGCGATTTTTTTTTTCTCCAATCAAATATACTCTTACAAATGGAAGCATATTTACATATAAATCGCACTTATATCTGCATTGGTAGATACACATGCATTTTGCTTTCTTAATATTACAGTTTTATTTGCTACTCGGGACCACACTACTAAAATTCTATGGTTGAAAGTACAAGGTATAGCAAAAGTATATGTATATAGAGGGAAACACATTTTACATCTAATAATTTTGTTTAATTAAGTTCATAGCCCTCAAAGAGCTTAGATTAAAAAAGACAAAAGCTTGGTAAAACAAAAGATTGGTAAAATATCCAGTCAAATGATAGATACAGAGCAGGAATTGGTCGAGTGGTTAACGTCTGCAGTCAGCTCTTTTTCTTCACCTACAAACCGACTCTGATCGGACCCATGTTCGAATCGGAGTCACATCTTTTGGATGGTGATGTTAAAGATTGGTCCCAGATGTAAAAAATAATGTCTGATTGATACACGTCTATAAAACCCAAATTACATGTACACACACTTTTGCCGTCAGTTTATGTTCATGATATCATACTCATGGTAAACACGACATAACCAAATACCTTGGATTTGCCTATATCACAGTAGATTCAATGGTCTCTATACCACAGCAGATAACATACCCATCAAACATACCCATCTAAGAAAACACTCATGGTGCCTACAAAGCATCTGATAATACATGTACACACCTCACAAAAAGTAACTAACCACTTTGTTTTTTGATCATACCTCAAATAAGGTGTGTTATATCGGATAACTTTTAACAGAATTTGAAAGAAAATTTAATTCCAAACATTTTGACATTTCATTTGTTGAAATCGAATGAAGAATGTGAGCACAATGGCGATTCATATGCAAATACCCCCAAAATAAAAGTTGCAGCAATCCCTATTCATATGGCAGTCTCTATTCACCATGTTCACAGAATGGATTCTGGCTGTCAACTTTTTCTCTTTGTTTTCGGACAATATGGTACAAACAAAAACATAGAGGTTGTCTACAAAATTAATGACAGTAAAAACATGTGCCAATCAAAGTCATTCCAGAGGCATGAGACAATGGATGTTCGGCAAGGAAAAGTGTCAGCGCTCAAACATTGTCAAAAGGATGCCTAAGTTGTCTGAAAACGAGAGATAGCATCTTGCCGGACAGACAACCTAGGCATCCTTTTGAGCGCTGACACTTTTCCTTGCCGGGCATCCATTGCTTCATGCATTTGGAATGACTTTGATCGGCACATGCTTTGACTGTCATTAATGTTAAAGACCACCTCTGCGATTTTGTTTATATCATATTGTCCCAAAACAAAGAGATGAAGTAAACAACCAGAAATCCATTCTGTGAATAGAGACTGCCATATCAATAGGGATTGCTGCAACTTTTATTTTGGAGGTATTTGCATATGAATCGTCATTGTGCCGACATTTTTTATTCGATTTCAACAAATAAAGTGTCAGAATGTTTGACATTACATTTTCTTTCAAATTCTGTTAAAAGTTCTCCGATACAACACACCATATTTCAGCTATGATCAAGAGACAAAAGACAAAGTGGCTAATTACTTTTCGTGAGGTGAGTACATATTAGACAAAAGAATAAATGGACCAAAAAAACCAAAGTGCCGTTGGCATTATGGTGGCAATAACGTGCTAAGGAATTGCCACAATGGCAACAATGCAGGAGGGGGGGGGGGGGGGGGGGTTTCGAGGTATTTGTATAAAGTGTCCCATATGTTACCAAGCATTGTGGATATTGAAATATAAACAACATAACTAACATAAACTACATCAAACTCATCACTGCATTTCCCTTCATACTTGATCTGATATAAAAGCCATGGCAGGGGTATCAAGCCGAGACATTTGTCAGTTATACTAAGCTGAGGGTTCATCCACACACTCAACAGTAAACCGCTTCCAAGGAAACGTAGAGGTTTTTTTTGTATACAACATGAATGGCCAGAAGGGATGAGTGTCAACGCAGCAAAGGACTTACTCATAAATTCCTTACCTGTGCGTGTCGTAAGATACAAAAATTGAAAGAAACCTTGCGTGCACTGCATTTACAATAATGCATGCCGGGCCATACATTATTAGTCTAATAAAGCGCAGTACACTTAAACACCCAGCACTTTTAAAAGATGGTTCCGCTTCAACCATGACCAAGCCTTTAGATGAATTTGGTAATGTAATGCAACAAAATAACTTGACATCGTCCGAGTCTTACAGTTCATGGCATCTTGGTCTAATACCAGTTGGTCTAATTCCCAGATTGTCCAACACCACTATGGCTAAACCCAGTTGGTTTACTATCAAATCCATTTGGTCTAATTGCTGTTTGGTCCAACCATCACCTGGTCTAATACCCACTTGGGCTATTTGTCATTTTGTCTAATGATCAAATGGTCTAGTTGCCACTTTTTGTACTTACCGTAGTTGCTTTCACTTGGTCGAATGATCATTTGGTCTGTTACCAGTTCGTCTAATCAGACAGACTAATTGGTGTTAGACCAAGTGGGTATTAGACGAAATGCATATAGCCTAACTGGAAATTAGACGAAATGGTAAACAGGCTAAGTGGTTATTAGACCGAATGGTTATTATACACACTGACTGTAGAAGAAATGGGGATAGACCATGAAGGATGAGGCCAAACAGGCATTAGACAAAGTGGGATCAGACCAAGAGGCAATTCACCAGTCTTACCTCCATGTTCATGAAGAGTTCTGCCATGAACATTGTAACTCCATGTAACCTCTTCTGTTGTGCGGGGTCCAGTGCCATTTCTTTCCTCCTTACGACAACATCCTTTGCCCTGCCACATCAGTAAAAAACAAGATGAAAATTAATGTAAACCTTCCATGTCGTTTTACTAAATGGAAAATCAAAGCCCAGTTTCAATTGCATCAGTTCTTTAGAATAATAATAATAATAATTAATAACAATAATAACAATAATGATAATACTGGTATTAGATATTCATATAACACACATATCCACCAAACAAGGCACTCAAGGTGCCCCAATATTACTCCGACTCAGCTAAGTTACCAATTTCAGTGTTCACAGCATTCAAGGAATTCTTTCTTGCCAGTACCCATTTACACCGAGGTGGAGAGTGGCAAGTGCAGTCTTGCCCAAGAACACAAGTGTCACGGTGGGATTTGAACTCCGGACCTCATGGTTCACAGTACAGGGACTTATCCACTAATCCACAACACCATGGTCAACTCCTGCATCTCTGGCATGATGTTCCTGACATGATATACCAAAATGGTTTTCTCCCAAGAAAATCAAGAGCCTAGAATATATCAAGTCAGAGATTCTGACACATATGACTACAAAAGACATAGCAAACTTCATTCTTAAATTGACTAGTCAAAGAGAAACTGTACTCTTCGTAACTGTAGCAGAAATGAGGTTGACAAGGATTTTTCAAAGAAGTGAAAGTGCACTGACCTTTGCTTAATGTTACTCATGACTTATCTTAAACCATGGTTATTAAGTATTAATTGCTGTCATGAAGTCAGGCCATAGAGTTTTGCGAATAGTAATTTTTCAAGCATTTTACAGCATTTTGTCTGAATGGAGAAAGTACACTGACCTTTGGTTAACGAGTGTTCTAATGTTACTCCTGCCCGGTGGAACAGGTAACGTTCTAAAAAGGTGATCAATCATCCTGGCTCCAGTGTATGTGAAGTTTGGCTCCATGATAGACTGAATTGAAGAGAGAGACAAATTCAAAATTCATTCAATGTGCTAAGAGACAAGAAATTCGATCTTTCAATAACACAGGCTAAGAGCAGAAATGAGAAGAAATATGAAAGCAAAGAGAAAAGCATCATCACCACCATCATCATTATCATTATCCAGGGGCAGAGGGGGGGGGGGGGCAAGATGACCCATGCGTGAGTTTATTTACATTTTAAATGAAAAAATAGGGGTATTATACAGTTACATGACCAAACCCTCTCTTTTCTCATACTCTTCTTTCTTCTTCCTCCTCTTTTTTCTTCTTTTTCTCCTTTTTTTCCTTCTTTTGATCACTTAAAAAATCATGGGGCGGTCACCCCCACTGCCCCCCTGTAACGCCATCCCTGTCAGTATCATCAAATATGGCTACCTGTTCAAATATGATATCTGTGACTTCATCCAGCTGCCAGTCTTCTCTGATAGCAGCTGTCAGGATATCAGAGAGGGAGTTCATGCATTCTTGAAATGAGCCTGGGTTGATACTCAGCTGATAGAGAATGTCTTTTAGGTCAAGAATGTAGTCAGCTTCCTGCAGCTTGATGATAAAATTATGAGAAGATGGTAGACATTAACCTAACTATAGGCACCTTATCAAAAGTCAGAGCCAATAATGAATGCAGCCAAAATCCAAAAGGAATTTGCATAGAGAAGAATTCTGAATAAGCAAATGGTCATAATGATGTAAACCAGTACAACCCTTTTTTTCAAAACAATACATCCATAAGACTCTGGAGTTAGGAGGAAGTTAGACTTTTAACCCATAGCAGTACAGAGCTTTCTTGAGGCCTGAATTAATCATCTTCAGTCCTCAAATTGGCAATACAAATTATTTTTTTGCATATTTACATAGCTTGAAAAAAATAAATATGGATATAACATAAACCAAAATGAAATATAATTGTAAAACTGAATCAGAAATTGCCAATTTGAACACAAAAATAGTGATTATATATTATTCACTGCATTGCCAATTTAAAGAGTTTAATGATTAGTTACACTTAAACTGCTTTAATTTGAGAACGCCACACCATACAGCGAAGGGAATAGGCTCAAATTTGTCAGTGCATTTTTCTTTTCTGCTCATGTATGATATGTACTGCCCAACATTCTGGAACCAACAGATACTGCAAAAGCGTCTCCTAAATGTAACACTGTACCTCTATGGATTAAATGTAGGAAGCCATTACTAGAAAGTCTAAAATGAAAAGAAAAAAAACCCACATATCTCCTGCTGGAAAAATACTCAGATCAAATCAAATCAAATCCCTTTGATTCAATTGCAATTCAAACAACAGTTCATATTATCATGTATACAGGAACTTGCTAAAAACTTGAAATTTTGGCCAGTTACTGACCTGCCCCTGCCAAAATTATAAGAAGTTGTGTTTAAAGTGATGTGTCCCATGAGTAAAATGAATTCAAACTCAAACTGCACTGTCATGTTTCATGGTGTTATATAAATGTATTCTAAAATTATTCTAGCATACAAAAAAACTCATGTTTCTCTTTTTCTTCCTCCTTTCAACTCAAAAATTTAGCATTAAGGCTACAGTTAACCCTTTAAACTCGAAAGGCCAGAAAATCAGCCGCACGCAAAACCTGCATATATATACCTGAAAGGCCGGTTTTCCGGCCAGAACTCATGTGACTTTGATAACGTGACTTTTAACTGTATAAATTTTTTAACATGTATAAATAACGCCATCTCGTGGTACGATACGGTGTGGAGAGATCCAGCCTAGCATTACGGCTTGGATAATTGGAAGTTTTGGATGACAAAAATGACAAAAAATACTACTCTGCAGAGGATTCTTGTGCGATTATCTTCGGTGAAACATCTGCTGATTATGATGAAGCTATTGAGAAGTGGTATTATAGTCAAAGCAGTGATTTTGAACGGACAAAGAAAATGAATCTCCTGTACAAGAAGGTGCACACAGGTACCAGCGGGGAAAATAAAGCTGGGATGCTGGTTAGGGCTGGAGTAGGTGATCATGTTCGTGGTCATCCAAGTAAACAAAGCCAAGGGGGCGTGTCACAGTTAGTGAATGTGGAAATGATTTTTATAGCTAAAATTACTATTGTTGATTATCCCTATGATTATCATCATTATTATACGTTAGTACCAAGGCATATACATAAAAACAATTCATCTTACACAGTAGGCCTATAAGCAATGTATTGGCCTGTTAGCAATGTATTCAATCATTTACTTAGCAAAATATGCTTTATCCGAGCTGCCAACTTTAATATTTGCCTTTCAGGGAGAATTTACCGAGAAATCAGGGAGATCTTTCTCTATTACACACAATCCAATGGAGGTAATCAATGTATGAATCAGGGAGATTTTGAAAATCTGTAGTTTTTATGCCTCCGCCCACCGTAGGTGGTTGCCGGAGGCATTATGTTTTCGGGTCGTCCGTCCGTCCGTCCGTCCGTCCCGTTTTCGTTCTCACGATAACTTAAGAACCGTTTGACGGATCAACTTCAAACTTGGCTCATGTATGCATATGGGAGGGACAATGATCTGATTAGATTTTGGAGTCGCAAGGTCAAAGGTCAAGGTCATAGAGGTAATAATACACATAAAAATGACTCGTTCTCGCGATAACTTAAGAACCATTTGACAGATTGGCTTCAAACTTACCTCATGTATGCACATGGAAGGGACGATGATCTGATTAGATTTTGGGGTCACAAGGTCAAAGGTCAAAGGTCATAGAGGTCATTATGTACATAGAAATGGTTCGTTTTCACCATAACTCAACAACCATTTGACCGATCAACCTCAAACTTGGCACAGGTATGCATATAGGAGGGACAATGATCTGATTAGATTTGGGGTCACAAGGTCAAAGGTCAAGGTCAAAGCTGTCATTGTATAAATGAAAATAAAGCAACATGAAGTGCCATTTATTTCTGATCTGGTAATGGCGGAGGCATAAAGTTCGACCACGCGTGGTCGAAGATTCATCTAGTTCACTCTAAAATCAGTCAATTTTCAGGGAGTCTACCTAACAATCAGGGAGACTTGGCAGCTCTGCTTTATGTGTGCAAATAATTCAGGGTGAGGGTCACGACCCGTTCTCGCGATAACTTAAGAACCATTTGACAGATTGGCTTCAAACTTACCTCATGTATGCACATGGAAGGGACGATGATCTGATTAGATTTTGGAGTCTCAAGGTCAAAGGTCAAGGTCATAGAGGTAATAATACACATAAAAATGGCTCGTTCTCGCGATAACTTAAGAACCATTTGACAGATTGGCTTCAAACTTGGCTCATGTATGCACATGGAAGGGACAATGATCTGATTAGATTTGGGGATCACAAAGTCAAAGGTCAAAGGTCATAGAGGTCATTATGTACATAGAAATGGTTAGTTCTTATGATAACTCAGTAACCATTTGACGGTTCAACAAACTTGGCTCATGTATGCATATGGAAAGGGCAATGCTCTCATTAGATTTGGGGTCACAAGGTCAAAGGTCAAGGTCAAAGCTGTCATTGTATAAATGAAAATAAAGCAACATGAAGTGCCATTTATTTCTGATCTGGTAATGGCGGAGGCATAAAGTTCGACCACGCGTGGTCGAAGATTCATCTAGTTCACTCTAAAATCAGTCAATTTTCAGGGAGTCTACCTAACAATCAGGGAGACTTGGCAGCTCTGCTTTATGTGTGCAAATAATTCAGGGTGAGGGTCACGACCCGTTCTCGCGATAACTTAAGAACCATTTGACAGATTGGCTTCAAACTTACCTCATGTATGCACATGGAAGGGACGATGATCTGATTAGATTTGGAGTCTCAAGGTCAAAGGTCAAGGTCATAGAGGTAATAATACACATAAAAATGGCTCGTTCTCGCGATAACTTAAGAACCATTTGACAGATTGGCTTCAAACTTGGCTCATGTATGCACATGGAAGGGACAATGATCTGATTAGATTTGGGGATCACAAAGTCAAAGGTCAAAGGTCATAGAGGTCATTATGTACATAGAAATGGTTAGTTCTTATGATAACTCAGTAACCATTTGACGGTTCAACAAACTTGGCTCATGTATGCATATGGAAAGGGCAATGCTCTCATTAGATTTGGGGTCACAAGGTCAAAGGTCAAGGTCAAAGCTGTCATTGTATAAATGAAAATAAAGCAACATGAAGTGCCATTTATTTCTGATCTGGTAATGGCGGAGGCATAAAGTTCGACCACGCGTGGTCGAAGATTCATCTAGTTCACTCTAAAATCAGTCAATTTTCAGGGAGTCTCCCTGACAATCAGGGAGACTTGGCAGCTCTGCTTTATGTGTGCAAATAATTCAGGGTTCAGAGGGTTAAAAAAAAAACAATAAAAAATGTTAATACTAACCACTTCTTCTGGTAACCCATTCCAGTATTTCCCTGGCACAAACTCTACAGCTGTGGCCGACAATGTCATCACTCTAGCCTTGTGGACTTCTTAAGGAAAAAGAGTAGTCAAATTAGGTGGGTAGCTAGCAGTACAGATCTGTTTGGAAGAGAAATTTCAGGTTGAATGAACTTTGTCATAAACTCATGATTTTATTATCCATCTTTCAAGAAAAAAACTGGTGTATAATGTAAACAAATGAAGCAAATTATGGGTTTTTAATTGTAGAGAAAGAAAGACACTCAGACTCAGAGAAAAACATGTGTTGAGAATTAATTCAATTTTTAAGCGAAATGTTAGACTCTAGACTCTAATGTGAAATTAAGCATTTAAAGAATCTGAATATTAAAGAAATTCTTGTTGAATTTTAGGTCAAATCTTGGCATTATCGTGAAATAGGAAACCACCGTTCACTCTGCATAGCAGTGCTTTATTCAGTCACACACATTGGTTTCCTATTTCTTCTTCTTCTTCTTCTTCAGGGTTGATCTGCCTCCTTCAAGAGTGAAGATTCTTGCAGATGTAATTGATGCAGTGTGTGTAGGTAGTTGGGTTCAAGTGCAGTGTGTGTATTTACAAGGTGCAAGTAAAAAGTCTTGCTGGTTTAGCTCTGGCCTTCCGCCAGACTTAGACGGAAGGCTATTGGATTAGTGGCATTGATGGAGCTAGATGGGAGTGCATTCCATGCCTTGACAGTCCTTGGAAAGAAGGACTGTTTGTAAAGTTCTGTCCTGCATTGGGGGATCTGGTAGCCAGCTGCATGCGTAGATCAAGTTCTTGTTCGACCAGTAATTGGAACAATGTACACATTCACTGGGAAATCCACAAGATTGAAGTGTAGCTTGTACATGTACATGAGCACCAGTCTTGAGTCTTCTCTGCGCTTTTCAAGAGGTATCCAGCCAAGGTTCTCAAGCATGGTTGTGACGCTTGAGGTGTTGTGGTATTTGTTCATCACAAATCTTGCTGCTCTACGCTGGACCATTTCTACTTGATGGATTATGTGGTTGGTAGAAGGGTCCCAAATTGAACTGCTGTACTCTACAAGCGGGCTTTGTAGGCTGTAGGTTTCAGTTTGGGCGAGTTGATACGTAGACTCCGGCAGAGGAAGGCAAGAGTATTATTGGCTTTGCGATTGATGTTTGCAGCATGCTCGATCCATTTCAGGTCAGCTGTGATGGTGACTCCAAGGCATTTGATTGCATTGGCCTCTTTAAGGGGAGCAGTGGTTAGAGTGTAGTTATGGGCAATCCCACTTCTCTTCCTTGAGATTCTGATCCGACTGATCTGAGTAACCCAAGGTAGTTTACCTCTGGTCTTTGTCATCTTATGAGGTATGTACTTCTCTACGGCACTCTCAAGACCTGTTTTGATGATAAGCCATAGATTCTAGTTCATTCAAAGAGGAAGTGGAAGCCTTTCTATCTCCTGGGACAAGGTTCTCATGCTTTTGGGAAGCTCTTCCCAGTCAGCCTTGTTGTATAGTAAGATCTTCCTCTGCTTCATGTTATCTGGTTATGTCTCACTGCCTTCATGTCCACCACGACTAGAGGGCAGTCATGGTCACTCAGACACCCCTGACCTGGAACCACTTTGAGATCTGTAGATCGTCTAGATCTAGACCCCTAATCAATCTTTTCATGTCTTTGTACTATTGACAATACTATTGTACACAATTTCGCGCGTCATTTTAAGAGTGGTTTCCTAAACCATGATATGGCCCAAATCTTCTTAGGTGTGCGGACATAGGGCTCCCCATCATAAACATTTGAACTTAACCACTGTAAAACTAACTTGTTAGTTAGACTTTGCTTGTGTTACTCGTCTTCATAACCACGGATAACAATACACGCACCTCAATAGGTGGGACATGGTTGTTTTGTATTTCCTACAACAGCTGCCTTTTTCGTCGAGTCAAAAATATTATGATTAGACACAGATAACTTCTGCATTTCGAAAGAAGGAAAATTTGATAACTGAATAAATAACTCACAATGTTCAAAAGATACAAAACAATGCCAGATTCTTACCTAGGGCCGTCATCTGCGATCGCTCACTCTAATTAAAAATATTCCTTAGGCTTAGCTGCAGCTCGCTCAAATATCGAGCCAAAGACATTGGATTACAAGGCAAATTACTCTAGCCTACTTCCGTAGTACGTTTTGGCAAGGGTAAATGCTGTGTTAAAAAATGGATTCGGAAAATTGCTTCCGCCCTTGATATAACGTGTGAAAAGATGTCTAATCTATTCTTGATATTTCATATCTAAAACTTTGTTTTTAAAGTCTGATTTTTCACGAACAGAAGAATGGATAGTTAAAAGAGCATTTTATAAAACTTTATTTTCAATAAATGGCACTAAAAAAGGATCATGCCTGCTTAATTTTTGACAGAGTCACCTGCCTTAGGGATAACACGTAAAAACAGGGATTTTAAGACTGATTGTAGTTGCCCTATTACTGATTTGAATTTATTTCAAATGTGATTTATATGTAATTTGAGACTTTGGAAAAGATTATTAAAGGCTCAAAAAAATTCAAAGACTCCCCATAAATTTCGGGTACTATGCATGCTTTGGTCCTAGAAGCTGCCATATAGGCTAACACGCAAAACCAGATATTTTTAAATGAGTTTAATTCCCCTAACGTTTATTCGAATTTACGGAAGAAGTAATTTACATAAAATTTCAAACTCTGAAAATATATAATTCAGGCTCCATGAGTAAAATAGACCCCCATAAATTCCCGGGAATATGCATATTTTTGCTTTGAAAAATCTTGCCTGCCATAGGTTTACACGTGAAAACAAGCAATTTTTAAATAATTATAGTTCCCCTATTACTACTTTTAATTTATTTCAAATGTGAGTTATATGTAATTTGAGACTTTGGAAAAGATTACTAAAGGCTCAAAAAAATTCAAAGACTCCCCATAAATTTCGGGTACTATGCATGCTTTTGACCCTCTAGCTGCCATAGGTTAATACACAAAAACAGGGAATTTGAAATTAAAGACGCCCAGTCGTGGGCTTTCATGGAGACTTTGACACCATGGGTGCTTACCCAGTAACAGGTGTTGTCCATCACTATGAGTTTTATGACCGACAGACCTTATGTAATGCTCTGTATATTCCACCTTTAGCCCCATATGGCAAAGTTATTATCTCACTTTCCCTGGCCCGAGAATGCCCGAAGCATGCCGAAGAATATTTATGGTGGGACAGCTTATTTTGCTGTGCTCCAGAAATGTAGCTCTATTACAGGTATTTCCAGTGCTTTTCACAAAGTCTGGTGTCAGCAAATTTTGATCCACTCCCCATGTAAGCCCACGACTGAATGTCTTTAAGTTAATTCCCCTAGGATTGATCTAGATATATGGAAAAGGTGATTCACATAAAAATTCAAACACTGAAAATATATAATTGAACCTCGATGAGTCCAGTAGACCCCCCATAAATCCCCGGGAATATGCATGCTTTTGACCATTTTTTAAATGTTTGTAATACTGCACGTGAAACCGTTTGCTGTTATCGATGACGCGCGATATGGCTTTACCACGTACCATGCCATGTACTACAATACGTACGCGTGCTTTATTTCTGGACTGAAAGTTCTTCGTAAATATAATTCTTTGATCGAGCTAGCTGTAGACTAGACATACAAAATTTGTGTTGTACGCGTACGCGCAACGCGAAAGCGCAAAAAAGATAAAAAAAAAGAAACTTAGAAGAAAAAAGGGGGGCGGGGCGGGGCGAGGAGGGTGAAGGGTGGAGTTAGGGGTCTGTCCATCGTCCGTCGGGGTATACTGCATGTCGTCCTATTGATAGTCATTAATAATGTTATCCAACCCCGCATGAACGATCCATATGGAACTCCCCCCCCCCCCCCAAAAAAAAAAAAAATAAAAATAAATAAATAAATAAATAAATAAATAAATAAATAAATAAATAAATAAAAAATAAGGGGATTTTTACAATCGGCGCAACCTCTACAGAATCTTAGGACGAGGGCTTCTGGTCTGATGCACTAACAGCTAAAATCAATTTTAAGTGAGAGAAAATCAAGTTAGGATCCTAAAACTAATTTTACTAGTCTCACTGATTGATTTTAGCTGACACCCTGATCTGAGGGGATTCGGCTGGTTTTCAAAACTTAATCCAAGTAGAGAGAGCTCCTGCAGCGGAGGTGCATCAAAAGGGCATCAATCTCCATTAAAATTATTCAAAAATTCGATCGCTGACCGTAGCACAACAGCAACCCCCCCCCCCCCCCGCAACAAAAAAGAAAAATCCTTGGCTTAAAATTGTTAGGGGGACATACCGGAAGACAACTGAAAACAAGCAAGAAAAAAAGTCCTCAGCCTAGCTCTCAGCTTAACCCCCCCCCCCAAAAAAAAAAAAAAATGAAAAAAATATGAATTCATAATTTGCTGACAGTTCTGCTTCAGTTCTTTTTTTCTGAAATCTAGGGGGCATACCCTATTGTGTCTCTTACCCTTAACATTTTCGGGATGAGTTCCCCCCCCCCCCCCCCCCTCCGATTGTGATGCAATGCACCCTCTGACCCAGGGGCGTAGCTAGACCTTTTTCAGTGGGGGGGGGGGGGGTGTAGAGGCCACTGATTACCCACAAACATTGTCACCGATTACCGACGACCAACATCTATTACTTAAACCGTCTAAAGCCCATGGGGCACTTTCAATTGTGTGCCTCTATCATATTTTCCTTCGTCTCTCCTACACATTTTCATTCAATTTCAACCAGATTTGGTGATTTTTATACGAGCGAGCGAGGCGAGCAAGGAAATGATGCTCCTTTTGATTCTTCATCAAAATACGAGATGGGCCTATACGATATTTAAATCATTTTGGTCACTTCGCCTGCAGAATTCATTCGCTTTCCCCAAACGATCTGTGTCTAAATATTATACGAGCGAGCGCAGCAAGCGAGGAAAACTATACACTCTTTGTCATGCTATTCACGAGACGACTTGGATAAACCTGACGTATTTGCTCATTGGCATACGGACTTGCGGACTGACTGTATTTTGTCATCAAAATACATTTTGAACAATAAGAATAATAGCCTATTCGGTCACCTCGCTTGCAAGCGAGGAAAAATAAATATACTCTTTATCATGGTAAAAGTGATAATTCTAAATTATATATTTAGTCACCTCGCTTGCCGAATTTGTTCGCTTTCAAAAACTATCCTGTATCTAAATATTATACGAGCGAGGAAAAATATACTCCTTTTCATGGATGAGGTGATTATTCTTCATCAAAATACATGATGGGCCGAAAGGTATCTAAATTATATATCTGGTCACCTCGCTTGCCCGATCTCGTATTTGAATATTACACGAGCGAGCGCAGCGAGCGAGGAAAAATATACATTTTTTCATGTTATTTCGTCGAAATACACTTTGGCCAGTATTGATATCTAAATCATATATTCGGTCACCTTCCTTGCCGAATTCATTTGATTGCAAAAATTATCCTGTATCTAAATATTATACGAGCGAGCGAGGACAAAATATATACTCCTTTTCGTGGTTGAGGTAATTCATTATTCATCAAAATACACGATGGGTCGAAAGGTATCTAAATTATATTCCAAAACGATCCCGTTTTTAATATTATACGAGCGAGCGCAGCAAGCGAGGAAAACTATACACTCTTTGTCATGCTATTCACGAGACGACTTGGATAAACCTGACGTATTTGCTCATTGGCATACGGACTTGCGGACTGACTATATTTTGTCATCAAAATACATTTTGAACAATAAGAATAATAGCCTATTCGGTCACCTCGCTTGCAAGCGAGGAAAAATAAATATACTCTTTATCATGGTAAAAGTGATAATTCTAAATTATATATTTAGTCACCTCGCTTGCCGAATTCGTTCGCTTTCAAAAACTATCCTGTATCTAAATATTATACGAGCGAGGAAAAATATACTCCTTTTCATGGATGAGGTGATTATTCTTCATCAAAATACATGATGGGCCGAAAGGTATCTAAGTTATATATCTGGTCACCTCGCTTGCCCGATCTCGTATTTGAATATTACACCAGCGAGCGCAGCGAGCGAGGAAAAATATACACCTTTTTCATGTTATTTCGTCGAAATACACTTTGGCCAGTATTGATATCTAAATCATATATTCGGTCACCTTCCTTGCCGAATTCATTTGATTGCAAAAATTATCCTGTATCTAAATATTATACGAGCGAGCGAAGCGAGCGAGGACAAAATATATACTCCTTTTCGTGGTTGAGGTAATTCATTCTTCATCAAAATACACGACGGGCCGAAAGGTATCTAAATTATATTCCAAAACGATCCCGTTTTTAATATTATACGAGCGAGCGCAGCAAGCGAGGAAAACTATACACTCTTTTTCATGCTATTTCGTCAAAATACGCTTAAGCCAGTAAGATATCTAAATTATATTTGGTAACCTCGCTTGCCGAATTCTTTTGCTTTTTCTAAACCATCCCGTATGTGAATAATATACGAGGGAGCGCAGCGAGCGAGAAAATTTATACACCCTTTTCCATAGAATGAGTGCTATTTTGTCATCAAAATACATTTAAACATATAGGATATCCAAAATATGTATTCGATTGTCTATTTGCCAAAAAAGCGAAACCATTCGTCATCTATACGAGCGAGTGCAGAGAGCGTGGCAAACTATATACACTTTTCTTAATGATAGAATTCTTATTTCGTCATCAAAATACACTCCTATAAGATATCTAAATAATATTCGATCACCTATTTGCCAAATATTTGGGCACCTCGCTTGCTGTTTCTACCAGGGCGAAGCGAGCGACAGACAAAATAATGCTATATTTTCTGTTAACACTGTAGATTCCAGTCCGGACTCGATGGAGGGCTGGGTAACTCGATTACTGGACGACCCCATCATCACGCGTACCCTATCGTCGGTATACAGAGAGCGCGCCAATATTGCGTAATATCAAAACTTGCCAAGGATGATGAAGGATCAAGCAAGAATACCCGACAAAGTACAACCGGGACCAGGGGCGTAACAGGTACCTGTTATCAGGGGGGGGGGGGGGGGGGGGGCAGAGCCCAAAATTTCCCGGTATTATTATTGTTATTAGTCTATGTCTAGAATCTGTGGCGTAGCTAGGACTGCGTTTTAGGAGGATGGTAGTGCTCCACCGGCGTAAATCCAATTTGAGGAGTGGGGGATGAAAAACTTTTTTAACGATTTTGTCCCTCTCACACACATTTTGATATCCCCCACCCCCGGAATTTACACCAATGAAGTGCTCCCTAGAGGGGAGGGTACAGGGAAGGGGGAGTTTCCCCCTTCCCGCGCGAAGCGCTGAAGCTCCGACGTTTTCGGTAATTAAGACAAATACTGCTTTCACACCAAGGTACGGTCGCTGCGACCGGTCGCTGCGACCGATGAAATCATAATGTGAAAGCATTTCATCGGTCGCTGAGTAAGGTCGGTGAGGTACTTCAGCGACCGATCGCGACCGATGCAAGCTAGATGTGAATGCACATCGTACTCAGCGACCGATCGAAATGCAATGACCCCCATACATGCCTACGCACTATCTCTACTTCCGCTTCCGGCTAGGTCAGCTATACAGCGACCGATCGCTCTGGGCCTGACCAAATTTTGACGGAGGTGTGAAAGCACGTCCGATCGGTCGCTGGGTACGGTCGCAGCGACCGGTCGCAGCGACTGTACCTTGATGTGAAAGCAGTATAAGTCTCTCTTCTGCGGCGTAACTAAGATTTCATTTTAAGAGGACGGTAGTGCTCCCGGGGGGGGGGGGGGAAGTTCCCCCCCCCCTCCCGCGGAAGCTCCGACGTTTTTTCGCTGTCACTTCCCGCTCTTCTTACGCTCTTTGCCTGTTATCGGGGGGGGGGGGGGCATACGCATAGCCAAAAATTTTCCTAGAATCAGTGGTGTAGCAATTAAGGATTTCCTTTCAAGAGGACCAAGGACGATAGTGCAAAGCGCGCTCCCTATATAGGCATGCTAGGGGGAGGGTGAAGGGATGGAGGTGATTTTCCCCTCCCGCGCGAAGCGCGGAAGCTCTGACGTTTCTTTGAATATTGTTCGTTGTCTGTTCCCGGTCTCTTACATTCTCTGCCTGTTATCGGGGGGGGGGGGGGGGGGCAGAGCCGAAAATTTCCCGGTAAAAAGTAAGTCTAGAAATAGAATATGCGGAGGAGTGCCCGCACCGCTAGTTGCTTGTTGCGAAGCCTGTAGTGGGTGGGGCCTAGGGTTCTGGCTTAGGACCCCTGATGGGGGTCTACAGGGAAAGCTACTGCGGGGGTCCAGGGAATGGAGCACCCGGAAACTCCGGGATTTTGGTACTAAATTTTCCCTCATTTCTTTTGTTTCCCTTTACTTTCTTCTTTTCCCCCTTTCCCTCTTTTCCCCCTCTCTCTTCTTCTTTCTCCCCTTTCTCCTTTTTTCTTTTCCGTTCTCCTTCTTCCTTTCCCTTTCTCCTTCTTTCTTTCCCTTTCTCCTTTCTGATCCTTTCTTCTTCTTTCTTTTCCTTTCTTCTTCTTCCTTTCCATTTCTCCCTTCCTTTTTCTTCCTTTCCCTCCTTTTCATTTTTCCCCGGTGGTTTGGTGGATTTTCCCGCTGAAATCCTTCAGGGGGCACTCTGCCCCCCCCCCGGCTGTTACGCCACTGGCCGGGACAGCCTTCCTGACCCGACATGGTCCATCATTCCCCCCGACTCAACGTCTGCACCGTACCCGCGTAAGCACAACCTCGGAACCTCTCTATCTCTCTCCGAGACTTTTTCTTCTCTTTATACCTTGTCATCATCGTTTTTCTTGTCCATTTTCTTCCTTTTTTTCCACTTTTCCTTTTCCCTTCTCATTTTTCTCTTTTCTTTTTCTTTTTCTTCCTTCTCTTTTTCTTTTCTTTTTCCCTTTTTCTTATCTCCCTTTCCTTTTCTCTTTTTCTTCTTCTCCTTTTTTTCTTTCTTTTTTCTTTCCCCTTCTCATTTTTTCTCTCCCCCTTTTTTTTCATTTTCCCGACAGCAGCGCAGATTTACTGACGATATCCTGAGCATCGAATTCAATTAGGATACATTCAAAAATATATGGACTACCATTGATGCAACATCTGTATTGCATTTTTAGCCAATGCGTTATTTGTGAACATTATGACAATATTCCCCCTCCCCCCGGATCGAAACCCATGTAGCTCCTCTAATTTCACTCCAACCCCCCCCCCCCCCTTCCCGCCTCCTCATACTAAAGTCCAGAAGACTGAGCTATATGTTTCGTTTTATTGTCTTTATTATTATGATCAATTTTTTTTTTATTCCGAGCGACTTTGTATACTATCACCAAAATGCTTAAACTTACTGATTTTGATCTCATATCAAGAAAAAATTTATCCTGATGAAGACCTGAGACCGAACATTACTTTGATAATTTCTTAGTTTTTATGATGTTTATCATGACCTGTTTATATAAGTAGCATTGTTGAGAGCTCGGTTATACAGCGCAGTATCATATAGTAACTGTGCTATATATTATCTGATTATTATTGTTATTATTGTTATTATTATTATTAAACGTATCTTGACTTTCAAGATCGAGGCAACTGAAAGCTTTCAAGAAATTAACATGATTAATTATAATGAATGAATAAAGAAAGTGATGAATAAATGAAAAAATTAAAATGAATTTATTGATTAATGCATGAATGATACATACACTCTTAATAATTCTGAGTCAGACTGACCCAGAAAAGAGTCTGTTGGGGCCCCACTCCATTCCTGGTCAAAAAATGACTCGGAATAAGATAAAAAATAATCCAGAATAACGGGTCAAATGTGACCCAGAAACAAGTCTTCGTGACCCTATTAATGGTTATTTTTTCGGAACGGAGTGTGGCCCAACTGACTCTTTTCCGGGTCAATGTGACCGGGGAATTTTCAAGAGTGTAGCTAAGTGAATGAAAATGAGAAACAAAAATAGACGAAAATAAAGAGATATTTTTGTTGCTGGCAGATATCTCCTCACAACAACAACAACAAAAAAATGAATACAAAAATAAAGAAAAAAAATATATGATCTTTAGTGCTCTTTTATAATCATATCAGATGTAATTCTTTTCCAACTAAAGTGCATGTATGTGTGTCTCTTTAGAGAAAAGGCACACCCTATATAGTAAGACACTCTTTAGATTGACCTATTTTAAACTATCCTGTACTCCACAGATGCTCAGTGTGCTTAAAATAAGAGACTTTTTTTAAAATGCATAACATTGTCTGGTGTATAATTATGCAGAATGAATTCGGAGCCAAAAGCCTCCAGTAAAATAAGTTCTTCCAATTTGAATTGGCAATTCGTTGAACAAAGAATTTAATAATTACCATTAGTACTGTTTGTTAGTCTTCAAAATTAACCATTCCATTGCCCCAACTATTGTAAAGCACATCTAGGTACCCATTAACTAAATTCGAATTGATCATTGATCACGTTCTTAACATTTCATACCCAGATACCCTTAAACAGAATTTTAGAAACGTTCATTTAAAGTAAGCTCCTTGTATACTATATAAGAACACATGATCTGGCATTAAGCTCCACTAAACTCCCTTAGGTTTCTTATAGTTCGATATTATATTATAACATTTAAGCGCGGATACCGGGCGCGGATACCAAATGGCCAGACATTAATAGAATAATCTCTTCCTTTGTCTTCATATCCCAAATTATTATCTTTATGCGCTAATAAAGACCTATGTTACATATTTTCATATATTTATAAATGTTATGTTTTCATTTCTCCGGGGAGGGGGATCTCATTGAGGCTTGTACATCATCCGCGTAAACAAAAACATAGAAAAGGGGTTGTTTTTCAGCACCAGGCGGGGAAAACGGAGGTATCAAAATCAGGGAAATCTGGGAAAAGGTTATTAAATTAGATTATGATGCAATCCTTACATAAAATACCCGTTAAGGGTATAAAAATCGGAGATGTAATACAATTATTTCTCTGTTTAGAGTATTAAAATCACTCCTACTTCCGTCCTACTTTAATCCCCCGTTTATAGACCAATTTCACCTCCGGTTTATGTATTTGGCCCTCTATCGGCGACGCCATTGCTGCGGTGGGCAAGCGCGCTTACCGCGATTGGCTTTGTGTACAAAATGAATGTAAGATATGATATATGCCCCGATATTGTTCCATTTACTTTATTCTAGATCAATAAAATAGAGCATTGATACATGGGTAGATGAGGTAAGACAATGGTCATATCTGACGGATGAAGGTATGATGTATTTTTGTACTTTCGATGGTTTTTCAACTTAGTTTTGTCAGTAAAAGTTCGATTGCAGCATAGAAGCCGTAGTAAACGGGAGCCCTAAATCTTACCCTGTTTACAAAGTCATGTTTTCACTCATTAAATTCTACGCCAAAGTACATAATGATAATGTTTCTTGACTTCAAAGTCCTTTCTGTTGATGTTTTTACCCACTGGCGACGAATTCCTTCACATTGCTTACGGAAACCTGTGTAGGGAGTATGGCTTCTCACACAAACGGGCTTCATTAGTCAAAAGCAAGTGAATTTCGCACTCAGTTAGCTTCCAATTTTTAAACTTTCTCTAATTCTTGTGGCATTTGAGCACCGCACAGCTGCGACCTGAACTTCCCTGATAATTTCTCATTGCAAATATTAAAATAAATCTGCATATACTGGTCAAAATAGACAAAAAATCGAACGAATGTACATAACGCGCTATTGACTTGTGTACTATAAAAGTTGGAGCGCCCACCGCAGTATGTCGAACTGTGTCGAACAGTCTGCTGCCCTCTTGCGTTGTGAAATTGGTCTATAGGGTGCTTTTCAGAAAGTGATTTACGTGGATGATGTACAGACCTCAATGAGACATATCCCCTGGCCTTTTCTTGCATATTGTCAAAAATTGTCCACAAAATGTGTTGTATTTTCGTTCTAGAAGGCCTGTCTCGAAAGCAGTTAAAGTATCTGAATGTACCTACCCTCTGTTTTAAATGGATCACCCTATTTTCTCATAATTTCTTTTAGTAGTGTATACAACTAGCTATACTTATTAAGGAAAAATTATTATGAACATATGTTTTTATCATATTTTCTGTAATAATACCTGTAATGCCATTGTTTTTTTTCTGTTGGAAATGAAATAAATAAGAATTTCGATGAAGTGGATAAATAAAAGTTAGATAAATAAATAGATCATGTATGAAATAGATTATAATAAAGCGGCCCAAATGAGGCAAAATCGTGAAATTGGCCCTGCTTAAATTTGTTTTCTAAGTTTAAGAGGGCTCAAGAATGAGACATACCACCTAATATGCGGAGGAGGGGGGGGGGGGGGGGGGGGGTCAAAAGAGGGTTAGGAACGGTTAGGAATAGGTTGAGATGAGTCCCAGGCCTAGGCCCCCCCCCCCCGACATATCATAAATTTGCAGCGTTGTTTTAGCACCGCTGTTTTAGCAGGCAGCGTAGCGCAGAACTCAATTAAAGAAAGCGCACGGAGTGCACCGCACATTTGTATTATGAGAAATTATGTTATAATTTGAAAAGAAAATATGTCAGAAAAGATAAGTAAATATAATTTAATAATATATAATAGATAAATTAGATATTATAAAATATCTTTAATGCATTAATTATAATTTTTGTAACTTAAATTTATCTAAATATATAGATATAAACGATCGAGTACAACAAGTTTGCCATGACAGTGATGACGTCATAGAGAAGCCAGTGTCGCGAAGTTCCCGAATATCCTGCTCAAAAATAGTGTTTTTCCTCTGAAAATGGTCATCGAGACAACAATGTGATTGTAAATTTTTACAAAAGATGCGTAGGAATCAGAGGTAAAAACCAGGAAGAGCTTTGAAAAACAGAGGCAAGTGTCGATAATTAACTTAGTTACTTACGAATGGCGAATTGCACGTCGCTGACGCTGGTGAATTGCCAATTGGATTGAAAAAGATTATTGTAATTTGTATGGCATGAATGACACTGTCACTGAAATTGAAAAACAAACAATGGCATGAATGGTGACCATGTCTGCACACTCATTCATTTTTCACGCATATCGGGAATGTTGATGTGAAAGAGAGGCATTATTGTTAATAAGTAGATCTAACCGCCAGTGACCGCCATTCACTTTGTACAGCAGTGCTTCATTTACTGATTTAGCTAACTTGAATCTTCATCTTTATCAATATCAGCCACTCACACGAGTCACAGTCACACACAGTACTAGACATAGTAGTAATTAGACCCTAGGCTATTGCATAGGCTAGCCTATGGTTTCATCATTTCTCATCCCCCCTCCATTCACTTACAAGTGCGCGTGTGCTTACAACAGCGAATGAGTGGTTTCTTAACCATTATAGGCAAAGTCAGGGCAAACCACGCTATATAGGCGAAGTCAAGGGCAAGGCAACATCTCGAGGCTTGTGCATAAATTAAAAATAATGTCTGAAAATGGTTTCATGTAAAAATAAAATGTTATTTACCACTGCATTTTGGGGGCCTCATTTTTTTTTAAGTCTGAAGAAAATGTGTGTAGGCCCACGCGTATGAGAGCCTAGCCTAGCCTTTTGAAAGGAGGGAATGGGTGGTTGTGGTGGTTTTCCATGGAAGTCACATGGATATGGTGCAGACATTTCGGCCATGTCGTTGGTCAAATTTATCGTGAAGTTACTGTAAATGGGTGTATAAATTTGAAGATGAAACAGGCAGCTCTGATTTCCTTTATGTGTTCATTGTCTTTTGATAACTTTGGAAAGTAATCAGACTCGAGGAAAAGAAAAAACACTGAGTCACAGAATGCTTTCTTTTTTTATTTCAGAATGGCTAGACCTACAAGAATGATTTGTCACTGGTTGATAGAGAATTTGAGTCATCATGACAACTAGGGACTTGAGGAAATCCCTGAAAGAGGAGGGTGGAGGCGATGCACTTCCTCTGCTAGCTCCATCTTCCATTGCTGAGGAACATGCTTTCCAAGAGCTGAGACGGAAGCAGGAGGCTCGCCGTATTGAAGCAACCCGGACTGAGGGTGATGTCATCTTGGCAGAACGTGGCTATGGGGGTGATGACGATGTGGAGAATTTTCTGAGATTATCAGCCAAAGAGAAGCGCAAGACAGCCTTGGTGTTCCACGATGCATTCTTCTTGGTTCTGGACTACCTTCAGTTCTTTGCTGTGGTTCTGGCTATTGCTCTTCGATGGCCATGGCCATATGCCTGGATGCAGTACACCCGCTTCATTCTCTTTGCAAATCTGGACATCTGGGAGTTCATAAAGCTGAACACGCCCAGCATCTATGAATCTACAGTTGATCGATTCATTCCCAGTGCTCTGCTCCCGTTTGATTACCGCTTCTTGCTGCTAGCATGGGGCATTTTGATCTTCCTCTTCATATCCATTTTTATTGCTATCTACCTGGGTATGTATTATCAGAAGAAGTTCAATCTACTGCTGCAGGTAGCCAGGTTCAAGCGCACTTACCTCTTCCTTGCACAAGTTCTCGTGATGCCTGTTGGAGTTGCCTTGGGAAAAGTGTTTCATTGCAATGTAGAGAACAATATGGACGTTCATAATGAAACACCTTGTGGGAGTGGAGAGCACATTGCTTACATGGCAGTGTCCTTGGCCATCTTCTTTGGGTTGTTCATTTTGCTCCCTGCCTGGATGATCGTGAAGATCAAGTCACAGATCTTCAATCTCAAAAAGAATAGCCACGAGTCCCATCTCCAGCTGAAGGAAGCTGAGTATGCACACTCTTTGGACCTCATCTGGGCCCTGAAACACTACCACATGTTCTCATCCTTCAAACTCTTCTGGACATACTACTACCCTGTCATGCACTTCCTGAAGTTCATTTTCATCATCGCCTATTCTGCAATGCTATGGTTACCAACCTGGCAGATGTTGGTCTTCACCATCCCAGTGCTTTTATTATTTGCCATCATCATCTTCAAGTGGCCTTTCCGAGTGACCAGCTTCAACTTTCAACTGGCCATCAACCTCCTCTGCATGTTGGTGATGTCCTTTATGGGCTTCATGCAGAACATGGATGGAGTGGACTCTGTGTTCTTCACTGTATCCTATCTCTATGTGGAGCTCCTTGTTATCAATGCATGCTGGCTGGGTATGACGGTCCTGTGGCTCATGTACATCGTTCTCCGCTACTATGGCTGCCTCTGCAGATCAAGATCTTTCTGGCCGCAGCTAACAAGCACTAGTCTGGACAGCTTGGAGGAACACACACAGAAATACATGCGAGCGATTCTGTGTGGGCGCATCGTCCTGGAGCAGGCACTGGCCTCCCCTCCGCTCTTCAGCCCTGCCCATGAAGTGGCCAGACAGATCCAGATCATCAATGCGTACTGCAGGGAAGCAGAACTCCTGCAGGACCCCATCCATGACACCCTTTGGGATCTCCTGGATGAACTCATTGAGGCTCATAGCCGCATCTCACAGACCTCTCTCTTTGCTGAATCAGTCAAGGCATCCATCAGGGAAACTGCAAATGAGTTCCTTAAGATCCTACCAGAATTCAAGAAGAGGTTGGCGCAGAGGGAATATGACTTCTGCCTGATGACACCCAAGAAGCGACGCATGCTGCTCAAGATGTATACTCTAGGTCAGTATGCCCAATAAGTTTGGAAGGTTTTCCATAGTTACTCTCTGTCCTACTTTGTTCAGCATTTTTTTTTTTTTTGGAGGATTGGTAATTTGGGTTCTAGGACCACTCCCCCGGAGGACAACTCCCCCGGGGACAACTCCCACCTGACAACTGCCCCGGAGGACAGCTTCCCTGAAGGACAACTCCCCCGGAGGACAAGTCCCCCGGAGGACGACTCCCCCGGAGGACGGGTCCCCCCCGAGGACATCTCCCCCGGAGGACAACTCCCCCGGAGGACAACTCCCCCGAGGACAACTCCCCCGGAGGACAAATCCCCCGGAGGACAACTCCCCCGGAGGACAGCTCCCCCGAGGACAGCTCCCCCCTAGGACAACTCCCCCGAGGACAACTCCCCCGGAGGACAAATCCCCAGGAGGTCAACTTCCCCGGGAACGACTCCCATCTGACAACTCCCCCGGAGGACATCCCCCCATCTCCCATCTCCCCCTTTTCCTGAAGACTACGACTAGATACACCATTCTCTAATTTTGTAGCTTCCTACTTAGGTTCCTTACTTTCCCTTCTTCATTGTATTCCTTTCTTTTCTCTCTTCTCATGATCAGATTTGGTTCCGATGGGAATGTGCCGCTGAAGCTGTCAAACCCAACACCCTTGGGCGGAAAAGCGTACCCATTACTAGAGTTTTTATTTTCTTGAATGTGTCCTTTGGCGCAAAAATGGGAACAAAAGGGTGGATATTTTTCAAAAAAGTTAGCAGTTAGAGCGACAAATTACCGTATACCTTGTTAAACGAATAACAACCCTCTACCCCTCGCCCATCCCCGTTTGTCATCCCCGAGGAGTTGTAATAAAAACAAAAAATACTGGATTAATTACTTAAGTTTGATTTATAAAAAAGGAAAGGTTTATTTTACAGTTCCTCACGGGCAAGGCGCTGTCATAAAAACAAAATTTCATGCGTAATTTTGTCCTTAAAGGGGGGGGGGGGAGGGAGTCATTCCCCGGGGAGTTGTGCTCCGGGGGAGTTGTCCTTGGGGGAGTTGTCCTCCGGGGAGTTGTCCTCCGGGGAAGTTGCCTCGGGGGAGTTGTCCTCCAGGGGAGTTGTCCTCGGGGGAGTTGTCCTCCAGGGGAGTTGTCCTGCGGGGGAGTTGTCCTGCGGGGGAGTTGTCCTCCAGGGGAGTTATCCTCCGGGGGAGATGTCCTCCGGGGGACCCGTCCTGCGGGGGAGTTGTCCTGCGGGGGAGCTGTCCTCCGGGGGAGTTGTCAGGTGGGAGTCGTCCCCGGGGGAGTTGTCCTCCGGGGGAGTTGTCCTGATACGGGTAATTTGTTTGTTTTTCTTTCCTCATAAACCTGATATCAAATTTAGTTCTCTTTATTTTATGGAATTATACTGGAAAAATTCAAAAGGTCATGCTGTATATGAAAGAATGTTTTTTAACTTTCCAAATACAAAGCTTATGATGTTATTGTGCCAAATAAAATTCAGGCGTATTAACATCGTGACTAAGTGAACATTTTTAATGAAGTAAAGTATAGATGAATCTTTTAGGCCTTGCCTACATACATGTACATATTATACTTGATCTTTTTATCTATTATGATTCTAGTATATTCCCTTGTAAACTGAACACTTCAGGTTAAGGATGCATGTTAGAATGCATAGTATAACATTAAACCAGTCCAATTCCTCTCACTTCTACCTATTAGGAGTGTTTGTGAATGGAAGAGGGATGAAATCCAAACCCACTGCCACCATAGAGGCCATGGAGAAGCTCTATAACCCACAGGTATCTGTGGTTCTCAAGCACAGAGGAGTGGAAGGTATGTCACCCTGACAATGAAAATGTTGAGACTTGTTCAGATATAAAGCGGTAAGCCCCCACATTTTTGTTGTGTATTATGCAAATGAATGGGATATGAGAGGGCAAAAAAAAAACAAAACTAAAATGATGATGCAAGCTGTGGTCCAATCATTAGTTTGTCTGTGCAACTTTTGGCAAATCTCTCCTTTTCTTGCGCATCGACACATTGATGCATGTTCTTTATCATAAGTGACATGGTTTACCGTCCAATATGTGAACGCTAAATACAATGTGGGTTTTTTCTTTGGGGGGGGGGAGGGGGACCCACTTCATGCCTGAACAAGTCTTTTATGTTTTTGTTTGTTGTTGTTTTTTTACATTACACCATGTATATAAAGGCATACAGGGACATGTTTGCCAGATGTGTTGACATCTCTTCCCCTGGTTTCAACTTTCCAGTTCCTAAACATTGACTAGCAAACATTTTGGCACTTAATGACAATTCTAATCTACCACAGAGGTCTACTAAAACATACAAACTTTTTAGATTAGACTATCATTACTGCCTGATATGAGGTTTCAGTTGCTTAATTATGGGTAATTTCCAGTTTCCTGTGCAGGGTTATATGCCCAAGTTCCCCCACCTGGGGCCCGTTGCATAAAACTTTTGCCAGAGTTTTTTATGGCAAAATTTGAGGAAACTACAGCAAAAAAAAAGATTGCCATAGTTTTCCATTACATACAAATTTGCCAAAGTTTTTTTGCCAGAAAAAAAGTCTGGCAAAAGTTTTATGCAACGGACCCCTGATACCCTATGCAGGCAAGGAAAGTGTTTTTGTGGTTAACCTGTGTGTCATATTTGTTGACCAATAAAGAATGGGGTAAAATGAGAGGAATGACTAAATTGCAATAAATGAGATTCATATGATGTCTATTGGATCATGCTCTCATGATGTCTTTGCATGTAAGAAGCAATGGAAAAAATACATGAGAGCTAAGGGCAATTTTCTCCCAAAATGTAAAAAAAGAGCCCTGTAAGTTGCAAAGTAGCCCTCATATTTTGCCATTGGGTTCAATACAAAATGTCATTTGGAATGAACACTCTTAACAGAAGTAAGAAAAATAACCCCCGTACAGAAAATCTTCATTTTTTCCCTGGTAAGAAGCGAAATCAGCGTACAACATTACTGCGATCCTTGTTTCGGTATTACATTAATTGGAAGACATAAGGTGACAGGTATCACTGAAAAGATAGGCTTGCTTTCACATCAGTCAAACCTATAAAGACCCACAAAGAGAGGAAAGTAGTCTTATTAATTGTGTCATGTATGAGCTCAATTTTCATCTTCATTTCAATAAATTTTGATGAGAATCTTTTACAGAGTTACAAAATATGTTATCTGTGTATTCATGTGGTCACTAAAGCAGTTGATATTGTGTTTGTGTTGTGTATACATGTACCAGCAGTAATTATTTCATGTCTTACATAAGGATAGCCTCGCAAATAAGAACAAATTATGCATTTTTCTCTTGTACTTCTATGATCAACAACTACATCAGGCGATGATGGGCACTATACTCCAGAGTACGATGACAAGCAGCTATCCTCTGGCCTGGCAGCCTATAGGTTCAAACAACGGCAGGCTCCAGCTGTCATTATGGAGGAGAAGGAGGAAGAGGATGATGATGACGATGAGGGACTGCTACCGAGTTGGTTGAGACCACAGTCTTCTGCATCGGTAATAACGCTTTTGCGATGGAGAATGGGTGTGGAGGGGGGGGGATAAATAGTTTCTGCATTCTAAGTTTCACGTTTCAAGTTTCAAGTTTCATTGATTTAAATCCATACATATTGGATTATTCTCGATTTTTCACAGAATGCAACAAAATTTTACAAAATATAACAGAAATGAACAAAGTCTAACATAGATAACGGAGTAAACCGGGAATTTCACAAAATATAACAAAATACAACAAATTGTAACAGAATATGACAAAATATACCAGAATATAACAAAATATATCAGAGTATAACAAAATTTTCAGTGTATCAAAAAACCCCTTGAAATTAAAAGAAAAAAAAATAACATCAACACGACATCTATCTCCAGGAGGTGCTAAATCCAGTTTCTTTTTTCTTTCAAGTCTTGTGTATCTTTTGACACCAAGTTTATGAAATTGGGTTGTACCGTTACCGAGTAACTTAGCCTTTTGTGACATGTCGGCCAGAAAATTGAGAATTTCTGACTTTTGTGTATACAGAATGGGTAACTGCATTTCCTGATGTTTCTTTTTTATCACTTCTAATTTTTTTCACAGTAATTATCTTCTAAATTCTACCTCAATGTTGATTCAGATAACACTTTGAATAGCAGTCTTAAACAATGAAAAAGTGCAATTTGAAAAACAAAGAAATAACATAAGGAATTTGTAGCACTTTCCTGAAAATTTAAACTCCAAAACCTTTCTCTTCTTGCTCATCACTTTTACTTGTTGACGTTTGGAATTGAGTGACCCATGTATTAAAGGTGGTTCCATGACATTTGCTCCGGCCGACAATTGCTCCCATGGAAAATCTGCACGTTAAGTAAAGCATAAAACCTAACCCCAAACCTAATAAGCTTAATCTTTATCCTCACATCCTTCTGAACAAAAATCCCTATCACAACCCTATGTTTTCATAGAGATTAAGACAGGAGCAATTATCGCAGGAGCATATGTCGCGTCACCATTAAAAGTCTATTGGAATATAAAGGTGCTTTCAGATATGAGGCGACTTTGTGGTGCCACTTTGTGTGCACACATTTTTTGTGTACAGGTCTATGGGGTATAGGTCGACAAAAATATGTCGCCAAGGCAGGACACAATTTGGTTTGCTGCCTGGCTGCAAAAAATGTGCACCAATCAAATTGCTAAAAGTTAGCGCAAAAAATTGCTGTCAGGAGATTGTTTGCGCAAGTCTTGACAAAATGCTCTCTTATTTGAGAGTTCACATGTTAATGCGCGTTCATTACCATAAGTGCCGATACAAAGTCGCATCATATCTGAACACAGAAAATGTGTGCACACAAAGTGGCGTCACAAAGTCGCCTCATATCTGAAAGCGCCTTAAGACTTCAGGAGTTAACAGGTTAATAGTCAATGATTATGTAAATCTTTTGTTTGAACAGGTCATATCTGGTGTATCATCAATCAATGACCGTGATGATGATGACCTAGCAGCGTTGATGTATGGCATTCCTAGTCGCATGGGCACTGCTGTATCTATGGCCTACAGATCACAGAGGTATGCATGTTGTGACCAACATCTGGGAAAATCCTGGAAATTCATTCATTTAGATAATGTTAAAGAGTTGAAGTTGAATTCAAGGAGTGCCACTCTAACTGCACTGTCATTAAGATTGTACACACAAATATATTTTGAAATGAACTTAGCTTTCAAAATGTAACATTACAGAATAAAGTTGAAAAACCTTTAGGTTGTGCTTGCTAATGTAATTTTTAATGTTCCTAGGACATGTATAAGTATAATTTATGGAATTTTTAGTGTTCCTAGTACATGTTTAAGTATCATTTGCGAAAAAGAATTGTTTTTGATAGTGTTCTCGATTTGATTTGTATTTTGAATAACAATGCTGAGTTTTTTTGCAAAGTTATTACGTTACACCAGTCAATTGGATTGCTTTATTGCAGTTTTAATTCATATCAATTGATTAATTTATGCTTTTCTTGCAGTTCTGCCTCTCTGCAGGGCAAACCCTCAAGGGAAGGTTCCTCTGGATCTCTGTCCAAGCCACGCCCATCTTCCTCGGCCTCCCATCACTCCTCAAGGGACTCCCTGCTCCCGGCTGCTCGTCTTGACAGCAACTTCCAAGACATACCGGAAGAGCTGTAAACAGACCATTAGTCCAAGCCATGCCCATCTTCCTTGGCCTCTCATCACTCCCAAGGGACTCCCTGCTCCCGGCTGCTCGTCTTGACAGCAACTTCCAAGACATACCGGAAGAGCTGTAAACAGACCATTTGTCCAAGCCATGCCCATCTTCCTCGGCCTCTCATCACTCTCAAGGGACTCCCTGCTCCCGGCTGCTCGCCTCGACAGCAACTTCCAAGACATACCGGAAGAGCTGTAAACAGACGATTAGTCCAAGCCATGCCCATCTTCCTTGGCCTCTCATCACTCCCAAGGGACTCCCTGCTCCCGGCTGCTCGCCTCGACAGCAACTTCCGGAAGAGCTGTAAACAGATCATGCATTAGCTGCAGTGGTGATGAAGAATGAAAAGTTTGATGTTATTAACAGTACATATCTCTAGAAGTAAGAACCTGGGAGGTGTTTCATAAAGCTGTTTGTAAACTTTTGAATGACTTATGAATGGCTGAAATGTGGCAAGCCACTGTGGTTCTCAATCATTATAAATCGCTTCAACAATAGGTGCAATATGCAAACGTAGATTAACATTACTATTGTGTACAAACATTTTCATGGCAAAGTATATTTTTTTGCCACAATTTAATTGAGATTATGGGAAATGCAGTTACACTTCGTTCAAACGTCATGAATAACTTTGAACATCCTATTTGGCACTTCATGTTCCAGTCATTCGTAAAGTCATACGTAACTTTACGAACAGATTTATGAATACCCCTGTTGTGATGACAAAATACATTTGCAGAGAAATCCTTTTGTAATGGATTTTACAAAAATAGTCTGTGATGAAGATCCTCGATTGAGCAGGGAAATACGAAACACACACCTTCATCATTTGAAGTGAATTCATGTGTATACTACCTATGCTTCAATGGTTTTTTTCGGGGGGGGGGGGGGGCGGAGGGGAGGTAGCCGGTATATACATGTACTCCTTTTTACATGTGAGGGCACACAGCAGTGCAGTCGAAGATGTAAAGTGGGCCATACAGATACATTTTATAGGTAATCTTTTGTAACCTTGGCTCCTGTTGCAGATATAGCCTTGTGCTACACAAATTATTACATAAAGTCTGCTATGGCTACTAATGCAAGAAAGTAATGTACAATGTAGTGAACTGAAGTGACGGGCACATTTGTTGTATTTCTTTAGGCTATCGATTTAAGCATGAAAATGGTCAAAATCACATTGATTGGAAATCCTTGTCTGCACTTCAAAAGACTTCATTTCTATCAAACACAACTACCACACTGCACTTCAGAGACAACTCAATGTCTTAAGGTGCGTTCAGATATGCGACTTTGTGCCGCCACATTTTTTGTGTACAGGTCTGTGGAGTATGGGGCGACAAAAAAATGTTGCCAAGGCAGGACACAAAAAATGCGCACCAATCAAATTCCTACAAAGTTAGCGCAAAAATTGTTGTCATGAGATTGTTTACTGCAGTTTTGACAAAATTCTCTTATTTGAGAGTTGATGCGTTACTGTGCATTCATTAGCGTAAGAGGCAGCACAAAGTCGCATCATATCTGAACACAAAAAATGTGCCGGCAAAATGTGGTGGCACAATGTCGCATCATATCTGAACGCACCTTTAACCTCAATTATGTCAGTTTGTTTTAGACGAGTAGTAGAAATGCATAGAGCATGTTGTTTATCTAACTCCAGTCTTCAGCAAAAAGTAATGTATTTGTACAAAGGTGTGTTGTGTCCTAAATAATTTTTGTTTGTGTGTCTTAGATCATTGAATACTAAACTCAGCTGGGATTAGAGTTTCATGGAAAATTTTGTTTTATACCAAATTAGAATTTTATCCAAGTTAACAATCTTTGTTTGTAGATTGGTTAATTCCATTCTAGATTAAATACATGTATGTGTGATTATTGTGTTGTAAATACTGTTGTAAATTAGAAATGAATGAATTTCTTTCAAAATCAGTCTTTCAAACTTATATAAATCTTTGATTATGCATATATCTGAAATTTTAAAAATATTTTATAATTTAGAATAAGCATATATTTTGATACCTGAATCTATGATCTTTCTTCTGAAAATGTGTGTAATCTGAATATGATTTTTTTTTTTTTGGGGGGGGGGTACAAATTGTGTACATGTTTAATAAGGAATTATTCATTGTTACATCATTCATATTGAGAATTTCACATGTCAATAATATCTTCTGTGAAACTACTACAACTTAAAAGAAAAAGTACCACCCATCTTTTAGTCATGTAAGGACGACTTTGTTTCAACTAAGAATTTTTAAATTCTGGATAATTCTGGTCCAATCAAATGTACATATATGTTAGGGTTGAAGTAAAGTAACTCGATTACATGTTCTTAGAGAAAATGTTTGTGAGAAGTTCAGTTTTGTCCACTCTTGGGATGGAAGTACCATAGAACCCATATAGGTTTTCAAGTTCTTGGTTCTTTGCTGAACTCTATGGACCACATTTCAAGTTCCAATTAATAATAAGTGAGAAAAATCTTAATATTGCAGAGATGTTCATGAGTGACTTTATGATTGCACTCGCCCCTGTATATTGCAGTGAATATGTCTTTGTTTCAGGTACATGTAGTAATGGTACGTATGTAGCTTTTGTTGTGTATAATGTACTCCTGTTTTCAGAGACTCCAACCCCAAGCACCTCTTAAGCGGAAGATTCTCACACCAAGACCCCCTAGTAAACAGGAGGCTCTGACCCAATGTGCGCGTAGGCTTAGCCCACATCACCAGTGCAAAGCATGAAATTCCTTGCAGCCAGAGGCCTCTTTTAGGGTTATAGAAGCTCTCTGATGCGATCTTAGGCTTACTTTTTTAACATATGACAACTCTAAATATGGTAAAATCCAATGATTCAGATTCATTTTTTTCAAAAAGGTGGTTGGGCGGGAGAAAAAAGGAGAAACACAGCTAGGGCGGGAGAAATTCAAACTCAAGCGGGAGAGCGGGAGATTTTGTGAAAATGGACCCAAAGCGGGAGATCTCCTGCCGAAAGCGGGGGAGTTGGAGTCTCTGTGTTTTTGTAGAAGAATGTATTCAAGACCTTTATTTTGAGATTCCGTCCATCTCATATGTGAACAAATCATGGTTATGATAATAAGAGCTCTACTTTTTTCATTTTCATCACAAAATTTAAGTCTCAATGTGTGTTTATTGCCATGTAATGTATACTCGGACATAGCCTGCCGGGCCCTTCTTTCCATTTCTGTCTCTCATCCTGTCAGTGTGTATATCCTACTGCTTGGCAGAAACACACAATCAAATAAGAAGAGTTTCTTTTGAATACTAGTATATATGTCTGCTTCTTCAAAGTCTACATCTTTGAAGTTCAACTCTTTTCTAGTTTTAAACCTACACCATGCATTCAGTTCATACATGAAGTACCAAACACCAGCAAGTATAACTTCAGAACATCACTTTTTTTTTGTTCTTTCATGACAAAACTAAATACATGTATTGCAAAATATGACAAAAATTCCTAGCCTTGCCTTTTTTTCCCCAATTTTCCCCTCCTCTCCGTCAAACTCTCTTTCACCAATCCATCTTTCCATGCTTTTTCTCTCTTTTCCTACTCTCCCCTTTCAATTTAACATAGAAAAAAATGAAATAAACATAATACTACACTTGAGAAATATAGCCTTTTATTTATCATGAGGGATCAGAATTACAAGATAAGGGGGGTGTAACATAAAGAGATACAATCAATCTTACAATCAATTGTATCTCTTTAGTACATGGTTTGCCATAGACTTACTATTGATATCAATCGTAAGATTGATTGTATTTTTTATGTTACACCCCCCAGACATAACAAGTTTCATAAATGTAAAGTGAAAAGTGTATATAACACACACACGCTGTGATCAAATAGATTAGCAACATGTGATGTGCATAAATTTGCACGATGTCCGGGGTTTCGCGTGTTTTGAGGGATGAGATCGAATGTTAGCTAGGGGTCCATTTACTCTAGCAAATAGTGCATTATCCCTTTGATGCACCATTACTAGACTATATGAACTCCAAATGCTAAATTATCCCTCGTGCAGGTCTATTTCAGCTTGGCTTTTGGCCTCCGTGAAACAAAACTGCACTTGGATAATTCAGTATTTGCCGTGCACATCATCTAGTATGGTGCACAATACACCTCTTATTATGATATTCCACATTACAGGGCTTCCTAAAAGTACTTAGAATATGCTTTAAATTTTAAGGTCTTTGGCTTTATGAAAAGACTTCCACTTATTGATTGGTTTTTCAAAGGGAAAAAAGTGTTTCACAATTAAGGTTTTATTTATGGAACTGAAATTAAAGAAAAAATTTGGCAGCTTCAATTTTCATCCTTCAGAAATGAATCTCTTGTGCATTTTCTAGCCAGCT
Source organism: Echinometra lucunter (assembly GCA_029962745.1). NCBI lineage: Eukaryota > Metazoa > Echinodermata > Echinoidea > Camarodonta > Echinometridae > Echinometra > Echinometra lucunter. Next base: position 26,634,401 of record CM057157.1, read on the forward strand.
TCATTAAGCCTACATAACGCATATGTCATATCATCAAAAGTGTAGTCAAAGGCATCTCAGATGACCTATGTAATATTCAAACTAAAGGTCAATCATTTACATGTAAAGTACAGGTGATGAACAAGTCATTTTTTTGCAATATGAACATTTATCATGGCAAGAGACTTTGAAATAAAATAGATAATAACCCAAGCGCAGAAACAGAAGACATTACTATGAGCAGGTGGAGTAGAATATGCATGCAATGAAATCATGTGTAAGCTACAAAAGTGAGCTTAAAAGATTTAAAAGGTCTGTTTAAATTCTCTCCAAGTGACTATATACTTAAGAAAATTTAACAAAAGCATCAATCAGCACTGGTCAGCTATCTTGTAAACCTATTTGTGACAAGGGTCCACATTGTGTGGTTTAGATTTGGCGTAATAACTTTTGATGTAGAGCCCATAGACATATAATAAATTTACTAGACAAAAAGCAGCATGCGCAGATATCATTACGCTAACGTCATTAGGCCCCGCCTCTTTGGAATCATTTGAAGGGGCCGCTAAGCACCTGTTATTGCCATGATACCAATGATATCAATAACACTATTGCATTATTCGTATCTATTGCCCGAATCATTTTTATTCTAAAACTTTGATTTAATGCGCATTTGTTGCGCATTTATTGTGCATTAACTGCGGATGCGGTAAGCTGATGCGTGTTATGTTTCATAACACGTACAAGCAAATGCTACAAGTTGGAAGCATCTTACAAAATAAATTATTCATTTTTGATCATGAATACTGATCGTGCTTAGGTCGGCCTGCTAATGGATCTGGACAAAATGGCGGAGCTTTAGGGGCCTGGTAGAGCCCTAAAAATCATACCAAATACATTAGCAGAAAGAGCAACAAATTCTGCACACACTGTATCTCAGTTGCGCCTGTATGTTTATTGTGATGCTGACATTTATTGAAGGAAAATAAGCACTAAAATCCTGAAATTGGCAACACACTGGACAGTTTAAAATCACTGTTTTTCCATGCAAATTGTCAGCTTTTTGACTTCTCAACATATTTTCTGTCCATCCATATTCAGTTCATATAAAGGCAAATGAAGCAATTAACAAAAAATACTGGTGTTGCCAATTTGAAGAAGAAAAGCTGATCAAATAAGGCTTCAAATAATTCTGGTAATGAATGGGTTAAGAACCCATATCCAAGACCACTGCTCCATCTGATGAGGTATTCCATCTAACTTATGCTAGGTCCCCACTGCCAAACCGATCGACTCTGCAAAAAAAGGCATAATTTTGACACTTGAATATAATAATTCCTTGAAGCCTTGAATGAGCCTACCCATGTCCAGTCTCTTGTACAGTCAAATAATTTGAAACCGCAAGTGACTTTCCATAACAAGGCTCATTCAGGGATTCATGGAATTATTATATTCAAGTGTGATAATAATGTCTGTTTTTAGAGATCGGGACAATCGAGTTAATCGGATCGGCCGTGGGAACCCAGCATTACACAAAAGCTAAGATTATTACAAGATAAACCATAGCAATTGTGTCATCTATCGCCAATAAATTAAATAATAAGAACCTAGAATAAAAGCCTTTATCATCTCTTGCCCTTTCCTTTGCCTTTAGCTGTCTGTTGCAGACCCTCTATGTACCTCCGGGGGATCTTATAATGACCTGAAAAGACAAGACAAAACCAAAACACACACACACTTACAATCAAATAAAAATATGAAAATTCACGAAAAGTGATCATTATCTATAACCAAAAGGTCAAAAGTAAAATGATGTCTTTAAACATACATATGGAAAAAATATAACCATAATTCAGGATTATAAAAACATGATATCTAAACACTATCAAATCACATATACATGTATCTGAAAGCAACAATTCATATAATAACCCACAGGCCATAGCAGTACCTTTTGGATATCTTTTGATCCAGACTGCTAGGAATTACGACATAACCATCAGTAGGAAGAGGAAAATTTCAGGTCCATTTGCAATGCAGTATGCTGTGCCATTCTTGCTTAAGAGGGATTTAATTGTTAACTTTTCTAAATTAGCAATGCATCAAATATTAAATATCACTATTTGCACATCCAAATTGGCAATATTGCCAATTTTTCAACTTTATTCACATTAGTTGTTACATAAATTTTATTTTTTCAAACAATGTAAGTGTAAAGGGAAAAGAATGATTGTTGCCAGTTTGAGGAGCTATAGCTGATTGATTTAGATCTTAAAGGGTAAGTCCACCCTGGAAGTTTCACTGTTTTAATAAAAAGAGATAAATTTGAACAGCATTTTAAAAAAGAAATGAGCAAAGTCGGTCAAAGAATAAGAAAATTACACTCATTTACATTTTCTGGTAAACGACTCTCGGCTCTGCAAACTGGCAACACTGATGACATCATATGTGAGCAGGTCTCCATTTACTTTGTACATGAAATTTCACATTTTCTCAATTTTCTTGGAAATTACACATTTTCTTACCCCATAGTCAAAGTATGTTATGTAAAGAGTAATTCTTCTGAACATACATTGATTATGGGGTTAGAAAATGTGGAACTTCCAAGAAAATTGAGAAAATGTAAAATTTCATGTACAAAGTGAATGGAGAGCTGCTCGCATATGATGTCATCAGTGTTGCCAATTTGCAGAGCCGAGAGTACTTTACTAGAAAATGTAAATGTGTGTAATTTTCTTATTCTTTGACCGATTTTGCTCATTTCTTTTTTAAAATGCTGTTCAAATTTATCTCTTTTAATTGAAACAGTGAAACTTCTAGGGTGGACTTTCCCTTTAAGAAAACTCTGTACTGCTATGTGTTAATAAATGTACATCACATCACACACACACACACACACACACAACCCACACATACAAACTATAATGATTACACAAGTTATTTGCACCTGTGAATTATATTTCTCTGAATTCCAGATTGCCATGCAGGAGAAACCTTCCACTTGTCATATACACTTTTCTTTAATAAAAAAAAAGTGACAGAAATGATAGAAATATCATTTTTGTCAAAGGGCAGTTGTTAAAGCCAGGTCTACTTGCAAATGGAAATTTGTCCTGCACATTATCAAGTTCAAAATCTCATATCACTGTCTTTCAGTTTCAATGAAAAATTGATATTTACTAAAATATGAAACTCATATCACCCTTGTCTTCAACTCGGCAAAATAAATTTAGTTTGAGTGATATATGTTGTATCGCCCTGGGGCCAGTCAGTATTGCTTTGATATCATTACCTGTGAGAAATTTGTCAAGGAACTTGATTTGGTTTCCCTGCACAGTGACCTGAAGGCCAGCCTTGGCATTGGGGCCTTCACCTACTGTAGTACTGGCTGCTACAGCTATCTGCAGCCGATGAGCAAATTCCTTGGGGTCCAGACTAAACTGCTCAAGGTTCTGTATCACTGTAATCTATGAGGTAACCATTGAAGCAAATGTATCAAATTAAAAGGTGATGTCAAATACTTAACATTAAGACATCAAACATTTCAAAATTATCTGAACCCACTGGCTACTGGGATCACATGAGATGTGTATGAAGCCTATGGGAGTAAAATTCAAATCAGTGCCCCGTTTCATAAAACTTATCAGTAACAAGTGCCACATTTCTATAAGCTGGTAGAATGAGTGTAGATTGGTAGTACTTCAGTTGTGAAAAGGTAGTGGTTTTGGCTCCAGCACAAAAGTAGACATCCTGTCATTAAGTGGTCCACCATCACCTGTTCTGTGCAGGTCTGTTTTAATCCAGCGTGAAAATGGAACAATAGACCATCCCCTATTCAAGGCAATAATCTGTCTATTGTTATATGGAGCTCAAACACATCCTGTTATTGATTATTCTGCTGGTGAACACCAGATGAAGCCTGATCATTATTCAACGCCCTGTTTTAAAAGTAAAACCACTATTTTTTAAAAAACTTTTTTCCACAGAGACTTCGCTGCAAAAGACCAACTTTTTCACAATCACTACAGTTAAGGTTGGTAGTTACTGCAACTTGTTACTTATAACAAATTTTATAAAACGGGGCCCAAATCTGGTAATATCAACAGCAAGAACAGTTATTACACAATCTAACAAACTCTGAATGGCATTTTTCAGGACCAAAACATACATGTACAACATGATTTTAAAGAAATGCACAAAAGTTGAGCCAACAAATAAACAAAGGGAAAAAATGACAGAGTGAAGTTGGTTGCACAACTGTGGCAAACAGTTATGAGGCCCATTCATCATATAACTTTCTGTGTCACTTTCTTCTCTTTGTTAAACACCTTAGAAACACCACTTTAGCTAGCAATGGTTACGGACATACATTTTTGAAAGTGCAATTTGGGGCTGTAATTCTTCAAACTGCAAAGGCTTCTTAATTAAAGGAGAATGCAACCCAAGCATCAGTGTGCTCGTAGGGAATAAAGATGACCAAGAAGAGTAAACAGTGAAATTTTGAGCAAAATCGGACAATCTGTTTAAGAGTTATGAATTTTGAAAGTTTTAATAAATCCCTATTAAGAGGATCCTTGAGTTGGCAACTCTGCCAGCATCTGTGATGTCATTGTGGACAACTCTCCATTCATTTTGTACATAATTTTTCGAAAAAATTGATTTATATGAAATTTCCCGTCAGGAATCAACATAATTCTTCCCAATATGCTTGCAGAATTGATATAGCCATGTCATACTCAAAACAATAAATCAAAAGAATTTTTATTTCTCTTGAAAATGCTGAATTCTGTATACAAAATGATTGGAGAGTTTTCCACGATGACATCACAGATGCTGGCAAAATTGCCAATTTAAGGATCCCTATAATAAGGATTAACTTAAACTTTCAAAGTTCATAACTCTTGAACAGATTGTCCGGTTTTCCTCAAACTTCCACTGTTTATTCCTCTTGTTTTTCTTCATTCACTGGAAGCACACTGATGTCTGGGTGGCATTCTCCTTTAAAAAACACATCATTAACAAATGAAAATACCATTCTGTACAAAACATTTAGTTTAATATCATGGAGGATATGCTACCTCTGGAAAGGCATGCAGAAGGCGTTGCAAATCACTGAAGGTGATTTCTTACCCACTTGTTGCCTGCCTTGCGTTCTAATTTGAGTATGATTGGTTGGACCTGGCCTTTGTGGATCTGATGGGCTGCCCCAGGAGAGAGATCTCCAGGAAAGATGATCTGATAACCCGGATTCATCTTGTGCAGGAATCTGTACAAATTGGGAAAAATGATGATTCAAGAATCAGGGGTGGTATTCTGAGGCTGTTTTAACTCTGTTTTAAGTCTGTTGTAGCAAATCGGTATTCTGAACACCGTTTTATCTCTGTTGTAACTTTTGTTGTAACTGTTGTTTTATCCTTCTAACCGGGCATTTTACTTTGCATGCCTGACGCAAGTCTTGCACAAGCGTGTAAAAATACCATATGTAATAACACAGTATCCTGAAGACTGTTTTTATCTTTTGTTTTAACTCTTTCCACGGGACAATTCATGCTAATGAGATGAAACAGGGTAGGAGGTGTTTTAACTTTGTATGTGGTATGTCATGACGGCAATTTTTCTCACTCATTGTGCTTTTGGTTGCAATGAGGGAGATAAAGAGATCCAATAAACCTTGCTAATATTCCGAAAAACAACATTTCGAACAAATTTTTGCCTCGGGGTGGAGAAATTTGGCAATATCTACGATAAGATCAGAGATGATTGCACAACGAATTCTGTCACATCATCACATCAGTTAATTAAAGTAAGAAATTAAGCACAAATTAATGCACTCATCACAATGCGAATATAAGTTCACACAGTTCACATGCCCCTTCCCCAAGGAGCAATCTTATTGGCTGAACCATCTTAGACTCTCCCTATTGGATAATATTTCTGTGGTGGGTGTGGCTTTAATGACTTAAAACACTGTTAACCCATAGACGTACAGTGTCTCCTTTAGGAGACGCTTTGGCAGTATCTGTTGGTCCAGAATGCTGTGCATGACACATTATACATGAGTATAATGAGAAAAATTCATTGAAAATTTTGAGTCCATTTTCAGTGTAGTATGATGTTGCGTTTTCGAAGCAGAGTAGCTTAAATGTAACTAATCCTTAAAGTCTTTAAATTGGCAACGCAGTGAATATTATATAATCCCTATTTCCATGTTCAAATTGGCATTTTCCGCTTAGATTTTACAATCATAATTCATTTTGGTTCATATTTTATCTATATTTATTTTTCTTCAAACTATGTAAGAGTGGAAAAAAATAATAGTTGTTGCCAATTTGAGGATTGAAGATGATTAATTTAGACCTCTGAAAAGCTCTGTACTTCTGTGGGTTAAAGCAGTTATCAGATTACCAATTAATGATTGTTTTAGCAGTGTTGTCAGTCAGTGACTTACAACAGAAGTTAAACTGGAACTTACAACACAGTTAAAATGGTGTTCAGAATACCACCCCAGAGTATTACCTTCATGTATGAAAAAAAAAAAAAAAAGATCAAATATTGAAGCTTATTAGCTAAAAGAGCTAAAAGAGACAGTCAAATATCACATTTAAAGTAAGTTCTTAACATATAAATACCTTTTCAGATACTTTTAGGGCGATATTACTTGTTGAATTTCGATCATCTCACAACCGACTCAAAAGACTATGTGTTGGACTGAACTCAGAAATTTAGCCGTTTTTGTGATTTCAGACTCATTTTGAGGTGATAAATTTCGTGAACCAAATATACAGAGGCATCTGACACTTGACTCTCTTGACTAAGTATCATCATTGAAAAAACCGCCGGAGGGCATATTGGTGGGATTCTAGGATATTTTGGGGGAGCCGAATGGAAACTGTGTGGTAGTAGAATGTTGACAGTGCACTGCGCATGAGCTCTATGTATGTACTGCGCAATATGCACAGGATAGACTTGCGATATCGCAAGGTAAGGTAGCATGGTTGCAATTTCATAGCAACTGACACTCCTCAATTCGTATCAATCGGACACAAAACCGCAATGCTTGTGAAGGTATTATACTTTCATGAAATCATAAAGGTTAAAACTGTTAAAACTTTCAAAAGGGGCATATATATTGGGGAGACTGAAATAAATAGTCACCCCAAAGCATTAGGTTTTGAGAATTTTAGGGGCGATTTGGGCTGTCATGAGGGTGAAATGGCCCGTCGCCCTCGAGTATTTCCGACGCTGGAATGGAAGCTCACATTAAGTATATTATTCATGTACCAACTGGAAAGGCCTAATACAGGGAAATCTCGACATAACGAGGTCGGCTATAACAAGGGTTTTGTCACGGTCCCAAATTTACTTATGTGTAAGTCTATGGCGGTATGAACCCGTTATAACGAGATATCGGCTATAACAAGCTTAATCCTGAACCCCTTAAACAAAGAAATACATTATTTGATAATCAATCTCGTTATAACAAACAAGCAAATTTCACTGCAGCTTTATCAACAAAAAACATTCTGCAGAGATAACGGCACTGCTACTGGCACACACAAGTCCCAGCTGGCTCAGCTGGGCGGCCGATGCACGCAGATTTTTATTTGTAGCATAGTACAGCGCGCAACTTTTTTTTCATACCTCAGAAAAGGCAACCTCGATGGTACGATGGACTTTCATGTCTTCGGTAATTTTGGCGTTTGAAATTAGTATTTTAAACACATTTTCTGATATCATCAGAATATTATCGGCTAGATCAGAGGATGATATTATCATCACTGTCTCTGTAGCTGCAAAATGAGTTCATAAATAGTGGCAGCAGACCTCTGTACATTCATGTATGTACATGCAGTCCCATACATACATTTTTTTTTTGTTCTGATATAACATGGTAACGGCTATAATGAGGAAAACCCTTCGGTCTCGACGACCTTGTTATACCGAGTTTGCCCTGTATAAAATTGAATCACAGATGAAACAATACAATGATATTCAGATGGAATACAAATCACTGCTTCTTTGATGTCTTTATTTTCAGCGACACAGCATGTAACAGATGACGACACACATTTGACCATATTAACATATCCATGTTTAGTAATGTTACCAAGAATATAATATGCATAATAAACTTGCTGAAAACTTAAACTTCACTCTTAATTTCATTTTAGAAAGGATGGTCAAAGTCTCAGTCGCATGATTTTTACAAACCTCTGCAAGAATTCATTGACTTTAGACGTCAGAACTTCCAGAGATTCTAAAGGTTCTTGCAGGTCCCCCCAAACTAAAAGAACCCCTCTTGCGGCTCGCTCAAATATGAACAGCAAAACCCCCATTTTTTAAATTTACTGTTCACATTTGGCATGGTTCACCATGCTACTTATGATAATGAACGCACAATAATGCATCATTGCTCGAATAAAAGAGTGTTTTGTCAATAGTTGTGCAAACTCATGACATCCCATTTTGCTCTAACTTCTGGAGAATTTGAATGAATATGCCTCTTGCCTCGGCGGTATTTTTTTTGCTGCTTCATATGCGATTAAACTATGAACATGACGGACAAAGAAAGCGGACAAAATAAACAACCCCTCATTCTACCCTTCACAATGGTTCTGGTAGTCAAAAGAACATCCCTTCACTGCCATTGTCTAAAATATGTGGAACAGGTGTCACATGCATATTCACCTGGAACTACATGATTAAACATAATAGCTGTGAAGGGATGTTCTTTTGACTACCAGAACCATTGTGAAGGGTAGAATGAGAGGTTGTTTATTTTGTCTGCTTTCTTTGTCCGCCATGTTCATAGTGTTAATTTGTACCAAAAAAAAAAAAAGAAGAAGGGGTAATACTGCTGGGGGGGGGGGGGGTTCTGTTTCATATCTGAACAAGCCCTTACCTGGTGAAAAGCTGATCCCACTTGAGATGACTGATGCTACCTTCTGATTTGTTTACAACAGCATCATGAAGGATAGGATCTAACATGACACGACTGAAGGGACACAAACAAAGCATGGTTTATTGGTTAGTGTCACAGCAAATCAATACATACACATGATCTGAGAGTACAAACATAGTCATATCTGGGCCCATTAAAAAAGAACTTGCGATTGATCATAAATTGATGTCTACAATTTAAATGGTTTAACTGGTTTAGATACTTCCAGTTTCTGTGAGAGATGAGGTTCAGATAAACTGATCTTGAAGTTGACACACAGTTCAAGATATTAAGAAGAGCTCAAAAGATAAAAGATAAATTTAATCTCTACCGACCAGTCTAACTTACCCATAATCCCCTTGATCTACCAAACTCTCGTTCTTGATGTATGCTGTGACAGCATTCCTGACATCTTCCTTCGTCATCCATGAACCTTTCCTGTCAAGTCCAGGCAAAATGATAAGAACGTAAAATACCGAGTGACATAAAAACAAAAAGAAAGAGATAGTATAGAGAAAGCGAGAGAAAGACAGAAAGAGAAACAGAGAGAAAGAGAAAGAGAGAGAAACAGAAACAGAAAGAGAGTGAGAGAGAGGGGGAGAGAGAGAGTTAGTATAGAGAAAGCGAGAGAAAGACAGAGAAACAGAAACAGAAACAGAAGGAGAGAGAGTGAGAGAGAGGGGGGGGGAGAGGGTTATGGATACAATAACGGTCTAACACTTACATATGTAAACACTTGTTTTTATAGAGAAAGAGAAAAAGAGAAAGAGAGATAGAAACAGAAACAGAAATAGAGAGAAAGAGAGAGGGGGGGGGGGAAGAGAGTTATGAATACAATAACTGTCAAACACTTACATATGTAAAAACTTGTTTTTTCTAAAAGGTGAATCATCTTTTTTTACCCACAATCCCTTTGAATTAAAAAAAAAATAAAGGTTTAATCATGTTTCGGAAAACTCATTCGATATCCTTCCATAAAATGGGGTAATTTGTCAATTACCAAAGAATACAATAAGCATTTTTGTTGAAATTGCCCAGATTGAGTTCCACTATCACACATATGTCAATCTTTTTTTAATTCACTTGGAAAGTGATGAAAATAACTAAACAGCTGGCATGATTTTTCAATCATTTGATGGAGCAATAATTTTAACAATTACACTTTAAACAGTTGTATCTTCCTCTTAAGTTACCTAAACCCGCTGTGTTGAAGTACTGGTACTTGATTGGGAGTGACGGCATAGAACTGCCTGATCTCTGGAGGACCTTCGGGTGCCTTAGATCCCGAGGATTGGCTGGAGGCTGCTTCAGTCTGCTCACTAGAATCACTAGCCTCAACGAGAGGTACAAACGACCTAATCCTGAAAGAAGATGGGGGCAATTTTATGGTAAGAAATAACAGATTTGGGAATAACTAAATTAAATATAAAGGAGTCTATTCAAAAAATGGCGGAAAGAAAAGGACATGTTACTGAAAAAAAGAACTACAAATAAGTTTTAGGAAAATATGCTGAATGACTGTGCTGCTTAGATACCTACCTATTCTTTAGAATTTGGAATTCTTGGGTAATTTTTTTTAGTAGTTAAGATTTACCGTCAATCTTTTATTTCTGGATCAGGTGTCTCTTGACAGCCAGCTTAAGACAATAACTCTGTGTAAATGGATATAGCTTAATGCCCTTCTGACTCTCAAATGACAAAGCATAACTTACTCATCATGGTCTTTATAAATAGCTGTGATGCTATCCACCCCTTTGCTTAGCTCCCTTACATCCAGGAGACGTCTTTCCTGCATGGCACGTAGGAACTTGGACAGTTTCTTGTAGCTGGACTTCTTGAGATCCAACGTCTTCCCTCCTGGACTGACAATGATGGAAATATTGAACATTACCATTAAAATTGAACAAATATTTTAAAAAATAGAAATATCCTGGAGAACATACAACTTCTTTCAAAATACTACTTCATCCTCTATATTTGTCTACATGTTGTTTTCTTTAAAAAAAGGAAGTTAATAATAATCATTTCATTAAAAAATATAAATTACTTACAAAAGTCATCTCATTTAATGGAGCAAAATTGGAACCTGATGCTATTTTTCTCTCTTTCCTCTCTCCTTACCATCTCTTTTATAGTAAACTTATTCAAGCATTTCGTAGATTCACATGTATAATTCCAATGTTTTTGAGGGATTTTAGGAGGTAGTTGCTGATCGATTTTTACTTCCACTGCTATCCTGCAAATAGAATAAAATATTTGGTTGTGAACTATGTTTTATGATGTACAACACATGCACGAATTGCATGCATGCTCACTCATTTATGTTCTTCTCTTCTCTCCTTCTCCGCCCGCCTCAAGTCTTCTTACCTCTCGCCGACTCAAGCCTCCTCATCTCTTCACCAACTCAATCCTCCCACCTCTTCTGGTTTACAGTCCTTTTTAGGACTTCACCCAGTTTCCAGAAAGATACTCTACCCTCCAACTTTCCTGCTTTCTCCACTCTCTATTTCACCTCCATCTCTATCCACCTTATCTATAGTCCTTAAGGACTTACCACATGGTGAACCGTAAACCCTTTCTACGAATATCCATACCACCATGCAAACCTTCAAACATCATCCAAATCAAAATTAGTTTCTTAAGAGTAAATATTCAAAATTATAACAAACTCCTTTATGTAATATCATTATCTGGTAGGCAGTGATGCTTCATTCATCTTGTGTTAAGGTTTTTAAATTTCAGGTTTTCATGGTATCCTATAACTCACCATGATGTCTGCATATAATTCCTATACAATGAGCTGGTCAGCAATGGCAAGTCCGACGGCTTCACCTTCTTCTTGAGACTGTGTAGAAGACACTGGTAAAGAAGTTCATCCATGGCTTCTGTATGGCAAAGACCATTATGTAGATAGGATTTTATACAAGATGCAAATTACCATAAGCCAGTTCATAGTTAGCTCATGTCCCGAATGACCTCAAATATCCAGAGATAATGTAGACATGAAGAGGTCCCTTTTTGTGCACTTAGGACAGTCACTCTCAAAGTGACAGAGGTGCCTCATGAATAGCTTTTATTTCCCCTTTTGAAAAGAATACTTCTACTGGGTATCATGGAATGCACCATGGGTGCCTAATAATTACCACATATCAAGTATTCATGTGAGTGGGTTTTACATTTTTGTCCCAAATGACCTCTATCTGCTCATGCTCAGATTGTACCTGTCAACTGGCTTATACCATACTGTCATATCATTCCATGAACACTCATGCACAAAAGAGATAAATTGAATTGATTTATAGTACAGTCTATTAGAATATTCAAATACTTTAATCTCTTTTGCAGGACCTTCATAGAATCCCCATCTTTCCCCTAAATACAGGGCATCATTTTTTTTTTCAAATCCAAGCAGACCATACAAAACACACTGTTCTTCTGAGCTCCAAGACATGGGGGGCATTGACTAATATCTTTATGCCCTTCCCATCACTGCTTACCTGTAGGTGACAATTCTTCTCCTTCTTCTTCCGCTGGTTCATCCTCTCCCCCAACTGCTCCAAGCAACAGACCAGCAACACCCTCTTTCAAACCATCTCCATCCTCACCATCACCACCTTCTTCACCACCACCTCTTCCTTCTCCACCATCTTCACATATATGTCCATCTGTGGCACTTTGGCCAGCCATACCTTCAGTTCTTCCCACATCTTCGCCATCATTACTTGCAGAGTTCTGTTCACTGATTGCACTGTCCATTGCAGGCGTAGAGTCTTCACGGATAGGGTCAATCTGTGGTGGTTTCAGTTTACCACCAGCTTCCCTATAAAGAGCAACAAGGCAAAACATATTGGGACAGGAGTTGGTCTGGCGGTTAAGTCAATCGTCAGCTCTTTGTCTTTACCAACAAACTGATTCTGATTGGACCCAGATTTCAGTCCGAGTCCATTCTTTTGGATGGTGACGTTAAAGGTCAGACCCAGACATTAATAATCTTATCTGATTGATACACGTCTGTAAAAACCCAATTACACACACACACACACACACATCAAAAATCCTTCCTAAATCACAAAAGATCCATTATATTTTGTTAAACAACTGAAGTCTCTTTTTCATAAATTTTTTTTTGAGACAGAAAAATTTCTGTTCAGCATAAGCTGATCTTAAAATGACTATTACTTTTTGTTTGTTGATTTAATTACATACTAAACAGGCCTTCAGGCCTTACATACAAAATACTGCCTTGATGAAAATGTACCACACTATCACTAGTAATGAATCATTGGTTGTTCACTTCATCAAATACCTATTACTTATCATTGATAAATATGCATAGTATTGACTCAAATTATTATCTTATATCTAAATAAAATGCACCCAAATCATGCATTTGGAATAAAAAAGGAAAAGGAGTAGAATAAAGAAACATATACTAGAAAAGCAAAACTTGAAGCGAGGAGGAAAGGGGGTGAGAGAAAGAGAAAGAGAGATGGAGAAGAAGGGGAGACAGCAAGAGAAAGGGAGAGGGAGACAGAGAGAGAGAGAGAGCATGAAAGAGGGAGGGAGGGAGACAGAGAAAGAGAAAGAAAAAAAAAAGTGAAGGTGAAATATACCTGTCAAAAGACATTCACTTCATCTTACCAAAGGTGGTCCCCTATACAATGTAGGGTGAGTACTCCTTTTCCCTTCATTGCACTAGCCAGCATATCTGATGAGGACATGGATGTGGTTCCCATGGCAACAGGAGCCAGATTACCAACAACTTTCACACTGCAAAGTTGGGACTTTTCCATAGAGGGAAGTCCCGTCTGTGGTACGACAACACCTGGGAGCATTAGATCTGAAGGAGTGTGTGACAGAAAGTGGTGGTTTGAAAAAAGTGTCGTAATCATCATTACCTCATTATCATCATCACCATCACCAATATGATCATCATAATCTTAATAATTATCATCAACATAAGAATTATCCTGAATGTCATCATCATAATCGTCATCATCATTATCATTTTTATAATCATCACATCACCAATTATAGTATCATGTATAAAATTTTGCAGTAACACCATATGGATTACACATTACAAAATGTTGCTGATTTTTCAACAATATTGTGAATCGTGATATTACCAAAGAATTTCCTACTCTCAGTATTCATCATGCAACACACTTAATACAAAATCATCATAATCATCATTCAGACATTATGAATTATCCAATTACCTGCTCCACCAAGCATCTTTTCTATGACAGGAGGGTATGTAGTGAGACATGGCAGTAATGACGGGCATTTCCAAAGAGTGTAAACTATGATAAGACAAAACAAGGATAACAGATTAAAATCACCTCTTCTTTCAAGACTGGTGTTCACTTTTTTTTCGCATTTTATGACATTTCAATATCTAAGAGACAGTCCCACTAGCAAACTACAGTCTTCATAAAACCTAATGTACAAGTGATAACATCAAATAGAAAATCATCATATTTATGTTTCGTTTTACCTAGGGCAGACTTTTCAGTAACTACAGTACGTACTGTTCTACCAGTTCGGGATCTGCAATTGCTTTGCATGATGAAACACCTACACAAAATCTTCATTTAAGTAAAAAAAATATGTCTTCATCAACAAGTTCGAAAAGAATTAAGCCATAAAAATATTAATCAAGAACATATCCCTTATAAATATTTTTACTCACTATACGCAATGCTGAAAAGGATTTTTGGAAGCGTAGTTATTCTTTATATCATTTTTTTCTTTTTACAACATACTCAATCATTTACTTTGGATGGCACTGAGTTTGCCGATTTGTCATCAATTCATTTTTCTAAGGTCTGCCAATAGAGAAAGACAACAACAAAACAAAACAAGAAAAAAAAAACACGAAAAAAGAAATAGAAAACAACAAAAAGACATATAAGATAAAAAAAAAACAACACCAAACAAGCACACAATAATGTGGAAGTCGAGAGACCAATGCAAAGCAGACGAGATCAAGATCAGAGAATAGTTAAAGGAGAATGCAACCCAGACATCAGTGTCGTTCCAGTGAATGAAGAAGAACAAGTAGAGTAAACACTGAAAGTTTGAGGAAAATCCGTCAATCTGTTCAAGAGTTATGAACTTTGAAAGTTTGAGTAAATCCTTATTACTGGGATCCTTGAATTGGCAATTTTGCCAGTATCTGTGATATCATCGTGGACAACTCTCCATTAATTTTGTACACAGAATTTAACATTTTCTCTATTTTCAAGAAATATAAAAATTCTTTTGATTCATTGCTTGAGTATGACATGGCTACATCAATTTTGCAAGCATTTTGGGAAGAATTATGTTGATTCCTGACTTGAAATTTTCATATAAATTGATTTTTTTGAAATATTATGTACAAAATGAATTGAGAGTTGTCCACGATGACATCACAGATGCTGGCAAAGTTGCCAACTCAAGGATCCCCATAATAGGGATTCACTGAAACTTTCAAAATTTATAGCTCTTGAACAGATTGTCCGATTTTGCTCAAACTTTCACTGTTTACTCATCTTGGTCATCTATATTCAATAAGAGCACACTGATGCCTGGGTTGTATTCTCCTTTAAAGTCTATGGGGCAAGAAATTTAGAAGGTGCTATTGAGAATTATGAGCAGTAGAGCATGGACAGACAGGGCATGTTACCCATTGAGGTTTACGGTACCTCGTCTAGAGGTGCGCGTATGCATTTGCCTTTTTCCAATAGCCAGAAGATTGCCGATGAAGACCAAAGTTTGTTTGGTTTGTTTGGCAACTATGTTCCTGAAGTCCGTTCTCGAACCTCTCGCAATGCACTGTGGCATCTTTTTTTGGTCACTAAATCTTGATTTTCATCAGATACTTTGGCATTTCTCATGATTCTTCAGCTACAATTGTCAATCCTAGTGATCAAAATGGCAGCGAGGAATCACCCGGCCCGTAATTTTGAAAATCTCCCTCTAAATGTAGCACCACACAGACATGAAGGTCTAAAAATATCCTGGGCATACCTGTAGGATACAGCACTTTCTCATTCTCAAAGAAAGCCGGAACTCCATCTGAACAGTACACCGTCATATGCTCTCCTGTATGTGTCTGTATCTTCATGGCGGTTGTCTGGGCCTTGTTTGGGAAGATGGTGTCTACCTGGTCAGAGGTGATCTCACTGAACTGCTGCAGCACAGAGCTCTTCATCTTACGCCTGGAGACAGAGAGAGAGGGAGAGAGAAAGAAAGGGGAAGAGGGGGTAGAGAAAGAAGGTGGGAGGGAGGAGAGGAGAGAAAATGAGAAAGACATGGGAAGAGGAAGACAAAGAGAGAGGGACCAAGAAAGACAATTCAGAATTAAATGTGTGAAAATCTGACAATAAATCCATGAAAATATTCTCAGCAGGATTATTTAAAAAGAAACCTTTGTTTCATTGAGAGGCAATTTAATAGCAAAGAGTATATCAATAGAAACCAGTCACGTAACTGTTTGGGCTTTTTAACCATGTATAAATAAAGAGATCAATCAATCAATCAATCAATCAATCAATGTCTCTTCCTCCAATTTAAGAGTCAATAGAAGCTGCATTTCCTATTAGCTGTTAAAAAGCCATCACCTGACTGAAGGGATTACTTTCTTTTGATAGGATTAGCATAAATTAATCCCTACCCCTTGCAAGTCATGTTATTGTGTGATAATGCATTAATTGGCAGAGAGAACAGAGTTACACATTGAGCAGCAGCATTCAAAGGAAGAGACCATTCAAAAAGTTGACATGAACATTATTTGAAAACTGTTTTGGTAAACTAGAACATTTACTTTGCAACATTGTGTATCGAAGCTCTCATAAGAGGATAATTGCCTGTCCAAAAAGAAAAATATCAAAAAATTTAAATAAATGCAGAAAAGCGAATATGAAATACAGATTTACTCACAACAAACCTGTACCCTAATTCGAAAGACCTTATGAGAAATTTGTTCCACTTACTTGTCAGATCCTTTCATGGAAGCATTTGACTTGATATGAAAGGGCTTCTTGAACATGGTGCCTTTGATGGTTCAAATGATCTATGATGAACGATCAGTTGAAGTAATAAGTATTCTACAGTCTATAACCTCTGACCTGTAATAAAGAAGGAAACTAGTCAATGCTTCAGAACCCTGTGGATGGATTTGTCTTATTATTTTTAATTAATGCACCTAATTAATGTAGCAAAGATAGAGAGGAAACGCTGATCAAAATTTAAATTTAAAAAGTTGAAAACAATGTCAGCAACAACAACAATTGCAAGAATAATAATAAAATAAATAGTGCATATTACAAATCTCTAATGTGGACAAAAAGAATATACTTAGATCCATCGTATCGTATTTTCCTTCATCACAGATAATGGGCTATCGGTATACAAAATGATTTTGTCTCCATAATCATATGTAGTCCTCGTTTCCGGATGTTACACCTTCAATGAAAAACATTTGCTGTTCTTAATACTTATTAAACTTCCTTCTGGCACAGGAATCGGTCAGAGCAGTGTGGTATTATAGATTGCAATTTGCTATTTTCGGCCTCGCGGGGCTTCGGTGAAGTGGGTTGTCACCGACTGGAGACTATCAACAAATCGTTAAATCAACAGAATAGCTTTTAATATCCAGCATTAGCATGTATGATTTTTCACATATTTTCTGGAAATTTGTTGGAAAATTTTTCTTTAAACATTTATTAATACAAAGTTAGATTGCAGACCTACAGAATACTCAAACAAAATCCAATGATATAGAGTACAGGCTCTGGTGTGTGGCCGCTTAAAGGGAATTTGCTGATTATATTTATCAATCAAAGACTCACACATAGTTCAATACCATCAACGCAGAGTCCAAATACTTGCTAATTAAATAGAAGGCAAACTTAAAATTATTGACCACTTATGCGGTCAGTAGTGTCAATTTTTCAAAACGGTGTTAGGGGTCGTGTGAGGCCGCCCCTACCCGTGGGCAGCCGCCTATCACTTGGCGAGCATTTAGCGCCATATTGGTGACTAAGTAAACAAAATCAATATTAAATTTCATACTTTACACACTGATACTTTATGAAAAGTAATAATATTCTGTAGAAACCCATAAAATCTCCAAACTGTCCGAGAAAGGAAATTCTTTTTGCCCAATTGATCGTGGGCCCGGCAGCCACTGAGCAGCGCCAGATCGACATTGCTCTAGAGGGTATCCTTTTCAATTCTTGAACGCCAAAGAAGGTAGCAGCAACTCCCATCTTTTAAAGTCTTTTACAATCTCCTACAAAAACCTGCATTTTGTACGCATTTTACATAGGGTGGCTGCTCACCAGACCAGTCTAGAAAAATGGCTCTGGCATGTCTGGTGAGCAGCCACCCCCATGCAACTTTTTCTCTGGTGGTGTAAATAAGAATTTATTTCAATTCAATTCAATTCAATTCATTTTATTCAATCATTTAAAAAATCAATATACAAAGCAAAATATATACAAAATCATACTTGAATGTACAGTATAGATTAAATGATTAGGGTGCCCCTAAAAGCAAAAGCTTGATGAGTGGGACACCCAATAAATATATATATATATAAACGTACATAAAAGTGAAAAGGTAACAATAGTAAACACAAACAATACATAGGAAAATAAGACGGTAAACCTACAGGGGAGGGGGGGGGGGGCAGGGAAAGGGTGTGGAAATAAAATTTTGTGATTAGTTGGCATACATAATTACAAGTGAACTTTTAAGTTTTGTTTTAAATGCAGTAACATTTGTGCTAGAAATTACATTGCAAGGGAGGGAATTCCATATTCGAGGACCAGTGGATTTAAATGAATAAAGGGTTGACTGATTGAATGCTACAGGATAATGGAATTTAGAGTGGGAACGGGTATTGTATTGATGGTAGTCTTTATTATATTTAAATAGATTAATTATATTAAGGGGTGCTAAGTTGTGATTTACGTAGTACATTAGAATTGCAATTTGAATTTTATGAATATCAAAAACTGTCAAGGTGTTTAATCTAAAAAATAACGGGCGTGACGGAGCTAGGTAGTGGGAGATAGAAAAAATACGTAAAGCCTTCTTTTGGAGTATGTATATGGGGTTTAGTTTCGTAGTGCCACAACTTGCCCAAGTGATATTACCATAATAGATATAAGGAAGCAATAAAGAATTGTAGAGCATAAGCAAATGTTTTACTGTAAGATTATTACGTAATTTAGCTAATATACCTATATTTTTAGACATCTTATTACTAACAAAAAAGCGGTGTTCATTGTAGGACAATTTGTCATCAAGTACAAATCCTAAGAATTTTACGGAATTTACTAATTTTAAAGTTACATTTCTAATTTTAACATTGAAGCAGCAAAATATGGACCATTAACTTCATTCTCTTAAATAAAAATCAAATCAGTTATCAAATTGAACGAATAATGCTCATGACAGTATTGGCTTAGATCTAAGTATGTCAAAGTCTTTTAACTTAAAAGTTAAGAAACTGCCATTTTTCCATCCTTGACTAATGGTGTCGATTTCTAATGATGTTGAGCGAGACTCATTTATGCTAGTTACTGCTTTCGCTGAGTATGTTTTTTTTTTTTGGTGCACTAGAACCTACCTGAGATTATCTAAGTTAATTTTTGATGGGATATTTTTTCAATTTTTGGTTTTTATTCACCACCGGCTGCTCACAGGGGACGGCCGCCTACAGTACAGGAGTAGAATCTAAGTTACTCTAGAATAATCATGATAATTCATCATTAATTACACTTACAGTACACCCAAGTACAATAATCATCTCACTAAATTTGGTACCAGAAAGAAACGAGATGCAGTCATTGCACTTTTTGGTCCATCTCGGCTACAACTTACAAGCGAGTAGATACACTACAGTCAACCTAAAATCTATCTCGCTATCGAGCTACCTGACTTTTTACTGGGCGGCTATGACAGGCGTGTACACACTAACAACAGCTGCCGCTGCTGCGGGCCAATGTCGAGGGCTCAACCTCGGTGCGGTCAGGCCGGGGCCGGAGGTCGGGCCCACTGCACTAGACACTGGACTCTGGAGTGGTAACGACGAGATGGAGAAGCTGCAGCGACAGAACTAACAATACAGACAAATACGTGTAAAGTCATGAACACGCTTGAACACACTTTCTCTTTTTTTCTCTCTTTATTTCATATTTTGTGAACAAATGCAATGATACAACAATACCATATTCAAATAACAAAGCAAAAGCCTTACAGCAACACTCAACAGTTCGGTCTTCGCGAAATTGCACGTGTGCATGACCAACGGAAGTAAATAGCCATTTAAACTTTGACCTGTATAATGAATGGCATTCGTGCAATGTATAATGGCAGACGATACTGTCGGAAGTAAAATTGATAGACATCGCCATTTTGAATATTCGTGCACTTTTATTGAAAAGTAGTTAGTAAACTCATGTGAAATAAAGTAATATGAGAAGAAAACACTTGACGTATGGAACACAGTAGAATTCATATATTAATTCAATTTCGTGTAAGATTAAAATTAAGGCATTAATTTGTAGTTTTTATCATTTATGAAGAACGCGCATTACTATTTGGTCCCCAATGTCATTTATGTTACAAGATAGTGATGCGGTTTTGTTGTTTTGGCGCGTCTAGCCATGACAAAAATTTCGGAAAACCGGTAGATTTATGACAAATTCACTGGCATTTTTCATTCTTTCAAACAACCCCATGGTTCCTTAAGATTTATGTAAGTATATTATGAAATATAGTTTGCATATGTAGTTGTGAGAGGTGTGTTATTTTGGGGTGTTTCGCTTCGGTGCCGCTCACAAAATTATTGTTCATATTGGCCGCGGTGCACGTAAATGCATTGCTTACGGGATATCAATGGGTGCGTAGCCCGACGTATACCGCAGACATGGCGAGGAAAGGCCGGTAGCTGCTGGTCTCGTTCAGGTTATTCCGCGAGTCTGCTCGTAAGACTTGCCGTTATTTGATTTAAGAGAAAGGCAACAACTGTTTCTTAACATAACCAAGATTGTTGGAATAGTATTAACTTAGTAATCAAAGTTTAGCCTATAAATAACATCATTGATGCTCAGCCTCTGCATCAATTTCATATGAAATTCTGTTGTGTGATTTTGTAATGCACTATTGTCAGGTGAATGAATGTGATGTGTGTTGCTGCATCTGCACTGACTGGTCATGCTGTAACGTCATTACGCAATGAGTCACCATCCGACAGCATTAAAATATAAAAACAAACTTTATTCTTGCCATAGATCTAATCATGATTTGATAGATATGAAAACATGAATAAAATCGCTAATATATCATGAAAGCATAAATTTGAAAAATGCACCGTTTCAAAGAAAATAACGTCACTGCTTATGTACTTCCGGGTTGGCGAGTCCGTATGTCGCTGCCGTTGAATCACCACTAGACACACACTCGATATGTCTCGACAGTTCTGTGCATGCGCGCATACACGATATGCGTGATAGACACAACCATGACAACACGTGCGCCAGATCTTCGCTGACTAGCTTCTGCGTGTAGAACTTTCTCCGTTGAGAAGCCAACCCCCTTCTGTTTTTTAAAATCACAAAAATTATCACACCACACCCTCTTTTAAAATGGTGTGAACTTGATCAGCATATGTTATACTTCATTTTGACTGCAAAGTTTAGCAACATGTATCATCGGATCGGGAGACGACTGCTTAGTAGGGACGTGTTCGTCGCCCGAACTCCATGCACGCGCTGAAGATAATTTTCAGAGGATGACTGAAGACAAGAGGTGACGTTTTATAACTGGTGAATTGCGCGTCGAAGTCGGTTGTGACTCATTGCGCGCGGATGTTAGTGTTGCTTGTGTGCTGTGCATGGTCATGTTTTTGGGGTGTTTCCATAACATGACCCCACTTTTTCTGACACCCCTGACACCCTTTTTCTGACACCCCATTTTCCCATTTAGTTTGTACATGAAGCGTTCTCATTCTGTGATTGGCCTTTTTGCTAGGGTCTAGTGAATATTCATTGAGTCCTGTCTAATTAATTTTTCATCAGGAGAGGTGTATTTAAATTCTATATCTGTGATTAACTTTTATGCTATTGAATATTCATTAACCAATAGATGTACTGACTGGGAATCCAACATGGCTACCAGTTTGGCTCTGCAATAATACGCGAAGGGAGCTTTTTTTTCCGTAGTTTTCATCCATTACTTGCGTTATCTCATCAATTCTTCTTTAATTACAGCTATTCAAACCTTTGTTCGGATAAATCTTACTTTTTGTGGATATACATGTATTAGTGTTTGATTTTTTGTTTAGTGAAGTTCTGGTGAGTTTTGGGCCTTGGCTGAGCATTGTGTTTTTTCATGCGACGATGATATGTGCAGCATAACGGGTATTGTGTGAAGTTTGACAACGTCAGTGTGTGATAACTGATAAGGGTGTCTTTTCCCTGTTGTTTCTGTTATCAATTTTTTCATTTACACCCTTCTGTCTACTTCACTGTAAATAACTTTTGTGTGATGCAGCTTTATTTCTTTACGGAAATTTGTGTTTGTTTGTTGTGTATGTTCCATATTTAGCTTGAATTTCTCCTAAACCCGATCTGTTTCATTTGCGCTGCGCGCGCGCCATTCTCAAGTGTCTCTGTAGTCTGTACCAGGGTTGGCAATTTTTTTGATTTTTAAAAAAAAATCAAAAAAATCGGATTTATTTGATTTAAATCAGATTTTTTTAATTTAAATCGGATTTTTTTTATTTTTTTTATTTTTTCAAAGTTCATTCGAAAAAAAGTTTAATTACCAAAAGACCTCACCCTGCAATGACATCAATTTTAATATTATCATACATTTCACTCCTAATATTTTTCTTAACCATAATGATTTGTAATTAAATCTAGTCAAAAAAGGCAAATTAAAATCAATTTGAGGAATCATGTATATGAACCTAATTCTACCACATACATGTAGGGCTATGAAGGAAACTTCCATAGGGAATTTCCCAGTGAGTAGAGAATATTCCCCTCTGTGAATTTCTACTCAGTATTGAAAAAAAAAATCCCAGAGGAAAATCTCCAGACACTCCTCAGTGAAAATTGTATCTAAATGTGCACTCAACAGCTTTGTGACAGTTTTACAAATTTGTATTAAAGCTCATCAATTGCTACAGATAGAGATGCAAAACTGTCAGTGTTGGAGACCAATATAAGAGACAGCTTAGTCAAAGAAAGGGTGACTACACTACATTATGTTACTGTGATTTTTACATTAATCTACAATTCTTAATTATTCATGTGTTCTTTATAAATCTGTTTGATACATGAAGTAGGAAAAAAAAAACCTTTGACCCTATACAACAGTAAGTTTGACTTAAAGGCATTGGCTAACATTGTTATGATTTTAAAAAAATCTCATTTTGTTACTTAAAAATGGGATAAACATTAGGGTTATAGTGTAAAAATACCAGTGTGAAAGTTTCAGAGCATAATATCCACGGGAAGTATTTTTAAATATTAGAAATGTGAACCAATGTTTGAAAAATATACGAGGGTCGGTTGCATAGACCCAACGTAAAAGGAGTGCGCATGCGCACATGACTCAACGGACCGCACTGTGTGTATTGACGTATCACGCGGCGGAAGGCAAGTAACGGTATTTTTTAATTCGTCCAAACGGTCCTCTTAGTTCAGTGTCTCTCGAGACGAAAGCTAATGAAATCGCGGTTTGCGTCTAATTTACAGCTTTTCCTTCCAAATTATGGTTGGTTTAAGGGGTTCTGAGTATAAATACAAGTACTCATACACATGTTTCATCTTAGTTTGAGAATTTTTTAAATCAGCTGCTCACAAAGTTAGCCAATGCCTTTAACGGATGAAACCAGCTAAACTGCTTATATTACAACATATGTATTACACAAAGATGTATTGTATTTTAAATCAGACACAACTTACAACTGTAATTGATTGTAACTTACATGTAAGTACCTACATCTTAAGATTTAAATGCAGTTTTAAAAGTTTATTTTGAGTTTTGCAAATTGTTTTTATAGATCCTCTTTCCATTGCTACATGCAAATACAAAACTTCCATAGCACTGAACATAAAATGAGCTAGTGACTTAAAAGGTATATGAGAAAACTTTTTTCAACAGTCAAATTGTGACTGTACTACATTATGTTAATTGTAGGATAAATGTAACAAGAAGAAATAAGCATGTGGAATCTGTTGATTAGATGATTTTTTTTTAATTTCACATGATAGAAGTACATGTATAACTGTGAAGGATCAAAACTGGAAAACTGCCAACAAACCTTTTGTCATTGACTTTTACATATTATATTTTTTACACTATTGCTCTCTGAAAAGTCTTGGATTGTGTGATAAATGATAAGAAATAAATAAGAAACTTATTTCACTATTAATAGCTGACAAAGAATGTAAAATTTCAGAAGAAAAACTTGACATTTACAAAAAATGGAGTAACTGTTGACGACAAAAATCTCAAATTTTTAAGGAATCAGCTGATTTATTGACTTGATTTTAATTTGTTTTTTATGTAGATAGGAAGGATTTGTTGATTTTTTGTTGATATAAAGTTAATTCAAAGTTTTTCAATTGATATAAAGTTAATTCAAGGTTTTTCAGTTGATTTGAAGAATTAAAACTGCCTTGAACAAAAAATTTGTCAATGATTTGTACATGTTTCAATGGAAGTGATTTAAATCAATGATTTTTTTAAAAAAATCATGGTGATTTAAATCGCGATTTAAATCATGATTTAAATCAACGTGATTTAAATCCGCCAACCCTGGTCTGTACTCTATGTGCGCTAAGCTGGTGGCCATTCCAATACCGAGCTAGACTACATGTAGCTTTGCCCTTTATGAAAATATAAATGACCTCCCCTAATCATGATGAAGAAAAGATGACCACAGAGCACATTACTTCTCTTCCAAAATCTCCCCCCCCCCCCACCCACCCACCCTGAATTTCTCTTCCTCTTGTGTTTCGCAATAAAAAAAATAAAAATAAAAAAGAATGGGGAGAACACTTGTCATAAGGTCTGATTCATAATTCAGGCCTTTTTTCCCATGTGACATGACTCTCAAGTCCTCTCCTATCTCAATTTATGTTCTGGCTGGCCAAGACCGAAGCCTTGAACTTATTGTCAGCCTATATTGTTTGTTACTGTTATTTTATGAAAACCAATAAAAACAGAAAAAAAAAAAAAAAAAAAAAAAAAAAAAAAAAGACCGAATTTATTTATAAACAGCAGATTAAGTTTCTTGATAAACACAATTGAAAATCTTTCAACACTCTGCAGCTGTGTGTGTGTGTGTGGGGGGGGGGGGGGTGGGCCGCTAGTCTTTATTTCTAGTAATTTATCACTTGCTAAAGATTCTAATAAGTTTCATCATTACAATTTTGATGTATTTTCATGCACATGAATGTTGAATCTGATTCGGGCTAATGTGTCACTTACTCAAATTTCTTATGACAATATTTGCCTACATTATGTTTGCAAGGTTTAGAAGACAAAGCTATGCATTTATGCTTCATTTAGATAGTGAAACTTTCCCACGCTAATCCATTCATGCATCACACAATCTTGGCTGGAAAGTGATAAGGGTATGATGTTGTCCTAAAATTTGCATACGCAGTGGGTCGTTCTATTTCTTTCACAGGGTTTTTATGGGGAGAAACGTTCGAATGTCATTGGTTTTGCATTATTTATCAATCAAAACATGATTGCATATATACAACCATATTCATTTTTCATGGATAATATAATTTCAAACACATACAAAAATCTATTTTATAGTTCTACATTTTTATGCTCATACTTTTGATTCTCTGATCCCTTTATGAGAAATAAACTCTGCCATCTGAACATTTTAGTGGATGATATATTCGATAACTCACAAATTATCGATAATATGGAGTTTGTTGCACTTTATTAACAGGTGTTGCAATGTTCGTTGTTTGGTGAGTTCCGATTCCCATCTTATATAACACATAGTACATGCTCATTGTCGTCAAATATACCGTAAAATGTGCATCCATAGATTAAGAATTTCTCTCGTGCACTATATGTCACCTCGGCCTACGGCCTCGGTAACATATAATGCACTTGAGAAATTCTAAAACTATTGATGCACATATTGCGGTATATTCAACTCCAGAGCATGCACTATATGTATAATATACTATATGAAGAACAGAGCAGGGTGAGGGTGAAAAGATGTTTGAATTATTTCAATTTATTGACAAGAAACAGAAAATGAAGAGATACGTGATGGCATTTTTATTACTAGAATTGTATTTTTTTATTACTAGAATTGTATTTTTTCTCCAATGAATAAAGTCATTTCCTTTAGTGCAGACCCTGCAACTGGAATGCGGTTGCCAAGGGCAAAAAATAAGATGATACAAGAGTCGGAAGGTTTCATTGGAAAATGGCTTGTACGTCTATCTATGGGTTAATGAATATTCAATAGCATAAAAGCCAATCACAGTATATGGAATTTGAACACACCTCTCCTAATGAAAAATTAATTACATGCGGTTAGCCCTGCAAACTACCTTCGAAGTTCGCCAGTAGACCAATTCTAGTACTAGATCTAACTGTGATATTAGAACCTAACCTTTAATTTTCAAACTCAAAATATTGACTTTTGATTGATACAAGACCCAACTTTCACCTTTGCCCAAGACTAACGGGGTCCTAGGCCCGTATAATCCTTGGTCATAGTTTCTGCTGTCTCCATCTGGGCGTGTTTTTGCTGAAGTTAATGTCACAGTAGAGAAATACCACATGCAACAACCTACTGCATAAAACATCAAACTATTGTGACATATACACAATGCGCCCAGGCTCCCGCTATAGTAATCAGATAACCTTCTTGAAAAACTCTTGATGTGAAGTAGTTTGGTATGTGATATGCATGTACGTGTGCATGCTGTTTCATCCACAGGGAGTTAGCTGCAGGGTTTTCCGCAGTTGAAAATTTAAACATGTAAAGATGTGCATTAAGTGCATTAAGTCCTTGCAGCCAGGGTGCAGGGCCAGTGGGCCCAGGAAGCTCTGAGGTTTCTAGATGCTCTCTTGGTGCAATCTAGCCCTATTTTTGAACATTTCATATTGGATTGAAAATCAAGATTTGTTAAAATAATTTTCTGAATTTTTATAAAATCTTACTCCCTTTAGCCTGTCATGTGATTCAATCAATTTCATTCTTTCCTGCAACTTGCATGTAAGTGAACATATGGATGCACTGTTCTTTTATTGCAATTAAACAACATGAGAAAGAATGGTCACATACACACAATGTGTGTATGTGACCATCTTTCATCAGTGCTTGGAGAATGGACCATACCCACTGAACTGGAAAGACATATTTCTAGGCAGCAACAGAAAATGGCGAGCGAAACTACAAGTTCAAGTTCAGTGACCGTGCATAAATAAAATAAAATTTAAAAATAACTTTTGTAAGGGCTGTATGAATATGCAGGTCTAATGCACACACTAATATATGGGGGATCAGCAAAATGATGCACAATCATGTGCAAGCTCTGTATATATGCAAATAAAATTTTGTTTCATCACCTATACGTCTCCCTTTTCATTTTGCTTTGTTTGATAGGTTTTCATATGTGTTAATTTGGGGAATTTTTGTGCCAGTCTCTGCTAAAGATATGTTTCAGTGATTTAAATTGTGACCCGTTGCTTATGACTTTAAACATGTCAAGCCAAACGCAAAACCTGTCGGAAGTTACATGTCAAGTTGACAGCTAATCTTGTGATCGTTGATGGCTTGTTCATTGCATGCCATGTTTCTTGTATGTACGGACCATACTCATGATTTAAAAAAAAAAAAAGAAAAAGAAAAAAAATCTTCTCTGGCCCACTTTCTTGGGAAGAAAGAATTAACCAAATCCAGCTGCAGTGCCATATGTGTTGACTCTGTGTTCACCTATTTCATTTATTTGCATAAAAATATTCACCTCAAACATAACCGATTTACTGTATTTTTGATCTTGCCAACATATTTCTCACACAGTTGTAAACCCCTATCTTCAGAATGAATGGAGAAGTGCCAAGTGTTCCCATCACAACTCTGGCAGGAATTACAAGTCTAACAGACTGTAAGTGAACCTTGATTTCTTCTTTATTCATTTATAGAAGTATCTGCCGATGGCCAGGTAGCTGATTTGCTCTTCAAGACCAAAACAATGTGTACAAGGTTTAAGTGCCTGACTTTAGGATTTTTATTGTAGAAGCTATCTAAACTTTTAAAACTTCATTTACAGTCTGAAAGGTAGTAAGAAATATCCTGTGTTTTGCTGAATTGATTTTTAATTCCAAAGAAATATTGTCTTCATTGTTATGAAAATTTTAGCATTTTACATACTTTGTTACAATCAGAATATATTTAGTCCTAATTAGAAATTTAACTTCTAAAAAGTTAATATTTCTATGGCTAACATAGGTTTCTTTTCTACCTACATATTCTAAGTTAAATCTTTTAGACAATGCAAATGCTTTCATTGTCATGTGGAGAATAGTAAATACATTATTTCATGATGTGGAAATTTTTGCGCGTTTCACGTGGTGTGACACTTGCGTGAAAATGAAATATTTTGCTTATCTTTGCACGTGAATACGATTATCCTAACTGCCTGTGCAAATTAAGATGCACGATTGTGTTTAACTCAGCTGAGCGTGAAATATCAACTGTGCAAAATTTCCACTTTTACAGTAGTAACTTGATATTAGATAATGGGTATTAGAGCACTTTTTTTTTCATGTACTGTAAATATGGAATATTTCGAGGTGTGGACAATTTTTAACGCATTTCGCGTGGCACGACACTTGCATGAAAATAAACCGTGTAAAAATAATTGCGTATTTTGCATGTGAATACAATTATTCTAACTGTTCGCGCAAATTAAAGCTGCGCCATTGTGTTCAACTCAGCTGAGCATGAAAAATTAACCCT
This sequence comes from Echinometra lucunter, assembly GCA_029962745.1. Taxonomy (NCBI): domain Eukaryota; kingdom Metazoa; phylum Echinodermata; class Echinoidea; order Camarodonta; family Echinometridae; genus Echinometra; species Echinometra lucunter. The sequence continues at coordinate 26,663,344 of CM057157.1, forward strand.
GCAAAAATTTCCACTTTTAACAGTAGTTAATGAGAATGATTCATTGGATTTTTTTTCTTTCTTCCTTTGGCAGTGTTGACAGAGTTGCCCCTGCCCTCACCCCTACCTAGTGCAATCAACAGCAAAGGCCTTCTCTACACACCCCAAATTGCAGAAGAAGCACAGCGACTGCTTGGGAGACAGGATGAAAACCTGATTCCTCATCTGCTTCATGTCCTCAGCCAGACCGATACAGATCATATGTAAGATATGTTTCAACATTCCAGGGCCCGGTTTCATAAAACTTGTTATCATTATGAAGTTGCAGTAACTGTTATAAGCTACTGAAATCCTGTCATCTGATTGGCTGAGAACAAATTTGTCATAGAAATGTGGTAGTTGTTACTGAAAACAAGTTTTATGAAATGAGGCCCTGGACAAGTACATCCTGTTCTACCACCTGACAAAAAACTTACCCCCCCCCCCCCCCCCTATTCAGTACCCTGGAGAAAGACATCGTTATGTAATGAACAAATTAAAAGGGCAATAATATGTGGCAAAGTTCAAAATAGCAATGTAAAGTTTTCTCATCTTGTAGATGGCAAGTTGTTTTTTTTATAATTTTTTTATTCTAGGTATAAGTCATTCACTCCAAGTGGATGATATCATGAATTTTGCGTTATTAATGTTATTAATGTTATGTACTATTTTGTGTTATTTGTGATTTACTAACTAGATTCCTGATAAATTTGATGCAGATTCATCTTAAAATGACACCTGGCCGTAACACTCCCCAGGGAGTAGAGATTATGCACTTTATGGGCAGAACATTGATTCAATCCACTGACCAGGGTAATGATGATTACAAGTGAAGTGCTTAGAAACATAGTATTAAGCGCTATATGTATGTTAACTATTATCATTATTATTCGCTTTTATCCGTCATTCCTAAAGAGAGCTGAAGGACAAGACAACCAGCAATGAAGTGGAGGGTGAGGTGCCAGCACTTCTCCAGGCAATTCTTGCTCGCAATCCCAATGTCTTTAAATCAAGGGTGGAGCAAATAAGTGGTGAGTTAAGATGCAATGGAAGATTTACTGAAGAACTGAAGGTATTGAACTTGCTTGTGCTTCTAAAATTACAAGCTAAGAATTCATGCAAGTCTGGCATGTCCTGGCCTGATAATGACTTGATCATGTCGCACCTGGGTGCCGTTGCATAAAACTTGCTATTATAGTAACTTTGCTATCAATGGTAACTTTCATGGAATACTGGCTTTTGATTGGCTGTTGAGCAACATTACCATGGTAGCTACCTTTGATGGCAAAGTTACTATAATTGTAAGTTTTTCTGCAACGGCACCCCGACTTTCAGAGAATATGTTTCAGGAGTGATCTTGCAAGGCAGAGTCCTTTATCAACTTATTTCATCTGAAAATGAACATTTCTTGGAACCAACAACTGCCATACTGTCATTTCTTGTATAAAACTACCATTAGGCGGTGTTGATATCACAAGATTTGTCATTTTGGAAGGAATAAGGGAGTAAACTTTTTCTTTCCTTTTCAAGATGCATTGCATGCAATCCCCCTCAAAGTGGGGAATACTAGTTGACTTACAAGTGAAATCTGTATGCATTTGTTTTGAGTAATTTAATCATGTATTCTAATTTTAGTGTGATGGAATAGGCTAAATCTTATGGCTTGTCATTTATTTTTTGTGCAAGGGAGTGGATCGGGACAGCACAGTTCCTATTCTCCAAGAGGTGGGCCCAGTAACTCCTCATCTCCAGCTGCCAGTGCACCTCACGGAAACCAGCATCAATTCCAACAACCTAGCTCTGTGTCTGGACAAGGTATGCCATTCCATCCATGTGTATTGAAAACAAATGGCATCACCATACCAGGACTATTGTTTGTATTAGGGCTTTCACTAAACTGTGTTTGGGTTGTCATTTGGGCGACATCAACTACCAAATTCAACTTGTGATAGTCATTTACATTTTTGCCACCTTTGCTTGATGCACTAGTAACGTTGTTAATTTTGTGTTTTAGTACTTGCCAGCTTTGAAACAAGGATGACTTATGAGGTTATACATTAACATTTTACACGGTCAATACCACATCTGTGATTCCAAGATTCAGTCTGTGTTAGCACAATTCCACTGTACTTTTTTTTTATTAGGGTGAAGTCTTTTGTAATGATATTGCATCAAAATGCTAGTTATCAGCTCTCAGAGTAGCAAGCAAACCACAAGAAATGCTAGTCCTCCTATATCATATTGTTTCCATTCACTTCTCTGTATCTTTTGAGCCACACTCGTGCGTAAGCTCTGGATACTAATCACTCACATCTCAATCGTGTTTGTAGGCTCTGCCCAAGCACCTCTCAATGGCTATGCAGCCAACCAGTTTTCTCCAGCCCCTGCCAGCAGTCCTATGTTCCCTGCTACCCCGCCCTCAGTTGGAACCCCCAATTCACAGACAAGGTCACAGCGCTCTCCTTCAAGAGGTATGGCTTTTTTGTTTTAGAAACGTCCCGTTAAAGACAGTGGTGTTGCCATTTCTTCTAATTGCCCTTGTGTGTAGTAAAATGTGTACATACTTGCAGAATGTTGATCGTAGACATGGATAATGTTCAGCAGAGGGAAATTCATCCAAATACATGCAGATTTGACATTAAGATTTTTCAAATCTCCCAAAAAATCTCCACAAATTGACATGTATAAATGAAGTCTAACTTTCAACAGTTATTCTATGGCGTGTGGTCGTGGTTCGCTCTTCTTGGCACCGCTGACTTTTGTTTTGCAATTCAATGCATTTTTCGCCTAACGTGCCATTTCTTTTACAAGAAAGTGTCAATACAGAATTATTAGTAGCTTAATTTCCAACGTTTTGATAGCGAATGTGAATTTTGGGGACTATTCGGCGTCCTGCGATCCATCAAAAAACGTGCTCCTGCCTTACATAATTGTCCTGCACCGCACACATCAGAGAATGGCAACACCGCTGTCTTTAACGGGACGTTTTTAGAAGCATTGTTCCTTATCTTTAAATGTAGAATGAATTTTTTGGGACTGAATAAAAATACAACTAGTATTGTGGTTTAAAATGGCTTTATATCAGCACTATGGTAGAAAATGTGAATCTAAAATCTTTTTTACAGCATGGTATTTGAGAGAGTATACTTAACATGTACATGTGCATGCACACAGCAAAAGACCAACCCTCAGAACATACCTGTTAAAACCAAAATGGCTCTTCATGTTTTCAACCACAGCAGCATCAAAATGTTCTGGTGAGAAGAAATAAAGGCATATTTAGAGGCCCCCAGAGCCAAAGGGCTGGTATTCTGACAATTATTGGTATCTTTTATCTTATTTTGATTGTCATAGCATCACAAATGGCCTACGCCATTGCGCACTTTTGTCTTGCGTGCTGGTCCTTGGGCGCAATTTGGTGCAGTTCAAACCAATCGCAAGTTCGCCTTCAAAATTTGTTATGACAATTGAAAGAGTGAAAATAAGATATGAAATACAACAATTTTCAGAATGCCAGCCCTTGTCATCACATTCATTTGCATTTCACACTTTTCCTTTAGTGTTTTGAGCAATTAAAAACTTACTTAACTCTGCTCGATCACTCTTTTTTTATAGCTCCTGCCACAGCCACGAGAGAAGATGAGAGGCAAGCGGTGAATTCTGTGCACAATAGTGATGCCGCTGATGTAAGGGGACGCACCAGCCGATCACAGTCCTCCTCAGAAGCAAATCATACGGTGAGGAGAATTGCCTTTTTCTGTAGATATTACTAATGAGATGTGATTTAGATGAGTTTTGGACTTTGAGTGATAGCAGCTTTGTTATCGGTGATACCAAAATAAAAGAAATGCTGAATATTGGATACGAAAGATTTCAGGTCAAAAGGCATTTTTATTAAATCCTGTAAGCAGTGAAAACAATCTATAGAAACAAAGCATATAAGAAAGGACTAGAATTTCTACTTAAATATTTCTGTTCGCATCACTTTTCAGAATTCAAACAACCAGCCAGAGACTCCAATTGATACCCAAGGAGAGTCTTCGGCAGGCATGCCAGAATCGGACAGTGCAGATGCTGGAAGAACTCGCTGGTCGTCCAAACGAAAGAAAAGGAAGGACAGGAAAGATAAAGACAAGAAAGACAAGGAAAAGAAAGACAAGGATGAAGTGAGTTATAACATCATTCAGTCCCCCACGCATTCGGGGTTGCCCAAAATCACCCTGAAGATTGCCCGAAAGCCTGTCACATCGCCGAAAGCTAGTGAAAGTGAACCTTCCACCAGCGGGGAACAGTCCAAGCCTCCCAGCGTGGAACAACCACCGTCAAATTCTGACATCAAAACTGAAGTGCCTGACCAAAGATTGCAACCAGATGTCAGCGCTCAGCAACAGCAGCAGCAGCAACTTCAGCACCAACAACAAGGTGTCATCCGTCAGCAGCATTCAAAGGAATTGAGAACTGAACAAAAAGTCAGTGAGCCAAACAGGACTCAAGGAAGTGCTCCAGCACGCAATCAGCAACATGTAGATAGAACTGAAAGCATTGTTGGACCTCCTAGAGAGAGTGTTTTGAGACTTAGGCATGAATCAAACAGTGATGTGCAAAGTAGACCTGAAACTGCACGCAAGAGCGTAAGTCCTGATAAGCCTGCGGAGTCGGTGCATAAAAAGGAAGAGGTGTCACGAACTCCTGATAGCAAAGGTCAAGGGGATGCCGACGTGGCACCCATGCAGGTGGAGACTGCACCAGAAGGAGACAAAGAGGAACCCATGGATGCAGGTTTGTTCAGGATTGTTTCATGCTGCTCATGTACTTGGGAAGTTTTGCCATCACCATGTACTGCAAAACCAGAAACTTTTGTGAGGGGTCAAGATTTTAAAAAGTTTCATGGAACAAAGAAAATGAACATACCAGTGCTTTTTTGCAATATATGAAAATTTCTTGGTACGAAAACAGATGCTGTCAGGCTGTAAATTTCAAGTCACACTAGTTTCTGGTTTGACGTTCTTTTTCAAATTATTGTATTTTCACAATGTTTGTTTCTAGAGTGTCTTCATACAGAATAAGAAATTAAGATACTTATGTAGATAGAATTAAGACATTTAATTTTAACTAGTTGTCTTTATCTAGATTAACTGTTGTTATTTATACAGATGACACTTAATTTATCCCATTCATATCAGATGGAAGTCTTTTAGAGTACTAGGTTTTATGCCTTTGCCCACTGAAGGTTGTACTGGAGGCATGTTTTCTGATTGTCCGTCTTCATGTATCTGTCTAACTTTTCCGCTTTTTCGTTAACATGATTGAGGTATGAACTTCAAACTTCGTCCCAGGATGTATCACCATAGGAAGACAATCTTATTAGATTTTTGGATATGTAGGTTCGAAGGTCACAGAGGTTGATTTATTACATTTCGGGTGTTAGCCTTGTGAAAATGATATCTCAAGAATCATTTGAATCAAATGAAACAAGATCCATTAGAGGTATGAACTTCAAACATGGTTCCATTGTACATCACCACATTGAGACAAATTAACTAGATTTTGTGTTTGGTAGGTCATAGATGTCAGTATTCATGAAATCAACGATTTGTTGCATTTTGTTACTTCCAACTATTTTAGACAAAGTGATCAGGCCTGGGTTGTTAAGACCAAAGTTGAAAGGTCAAATTACCATAATTCAAGAACAGTTTGAGCAATGAATTTAACTGGTCATAGGCAGAGGCTTAGAAGATGCAGTCGTATTCATCTTGTTAAATACACTGGGCCGTGGGCTTTCACTGAGAGTGGATCATAATTTGCTGACACCAGACTTTTTGAAAAGCACTGGAAATACCTGTAATAGAGCTACATCTCTGGAGCACAGCAAACAAGCTGCCCCACCATAGACATTCTCCGGCCTGCTTTGGGCATTGTCAGGCCAGGGAAAGTGAGATAATGACTTTGCCGTATGGGGCATTGGGTGGAATATACAGAGCATTACATAAGGTTTGTAAGTCATCAAACTCGATTCCACTCTGGGTCATGAGCTTTCGCGGGGAATTTGACACCATTCCGGCGCTTACCCAGTAACAGGTGTTATAAGCTACTGAAAATCCTCGCATATGATTGGCTGAGAGCAAATTAGTCAATGAGAATTGCCAATGAGGCTCTTCATGAAATGCTCCCTTAGTTTCTTTAACCCATTAATGACATTCTCTTTCTCAGAGCCCTCAGAGCATGCACGTGCCAAAACAGCCCAACCTCGAGTTGTCCTCACCAAGCTTTTACCCTCGTCCATTGAAGATGAGCTCATTCCCTTGAAACTAGATGGCAGGGGGAAGAAAAGGGGAAGGGGATCGGTCAATTACTGTGAGATTTCCCCCAGCAGCAGTCCACGCCACCGTCCCTCAACGTCCAGTGCACGGGACAATGAATGGGCCCCTGCAGCTGCTCCTGCAGCCTCGTCCACCAGCAGGTCCCCGTCGTATTCAAGAGCAAAGGCGCCCTCGCCCGTCCCAGAAGGACCTCCCATGGAAGCTGCTCCTATCTTTATTGAGAGGAATGAAGAGGAAGAGGAAGCGGAGGAGAATGCTGATGAGCGTAAGTACACCGTTGACTTTTATTGCTTTCTGGGACACATGCGCTGGGAGTATTTGCTCCAAGCTTTTTTTTTTTCATTACGTATACAGTGTTATGGGCTTGATTGGTTGTAGGTAATTTGTATGATTAGGTGTTAACATTTGGACCAGCAATTAGATGTTTGGTCATTGTTAGACTCAACTATGGTGCATTTGTTGCCTGAGCATTTTTGCTTACCATTATTTTGGTACTGATGTACAGTTTGGACAGGAGATGAGTGCAGTAAATTTTTCCTGTCATAGCGAACCTACTGATGGTCATTAGCTGTCCGGAATTTTAATTACAGGTGAATGATATATCAGTTGCTAGGAATATGTTTGATGATTAAGCCATTGATGTCTTACTACAAATTATTCTATCAATAATTCTGATATGTGTGTTGGGTGTTCTTTGATCCTCAGGACCTGCAAAACGAGCAAAGAAGGAGGAAAAACCAAAACCAAAAAAGAAAAAGGGCCAGACAGATGCAGAATATGAGGGTAAGTATATAATTATTCATATACATTCTGGCCCAAGTTTTCATTTAGATTATGAATTCCCTTGCATTCTCAATACTACAGTTTGTATGATTTGATTGTTAATGGAGGAACAATAGTTGTCTCATAAGCTAAGGAAGGTATGACATTCCCACGTAAAGCAAAATTTTAAACGAAATGTTTTGTTTCTTTGCTTGACCAGCATCAATTGAAATGATTAGATGACCAGATGGCTCCTTTCACCATTGAGCAGGGGTCTGTTTCTTGAAATTGTCTTCAGTCTGAGTTTGTGGACAACCCACAGAGACACATGTTTCAAAGTGATGTCCACAAATGGTTTTGAGAGAAAGGCCCGGATCACCTAATAGTGATTTTTTGTGTAATTGTAAATGCTACATACTTGAAAAGAAATGTAAACGATTAATATTCTCTAGATGGGTGTTGATGTCATGCTTTCCAGGGCAGCGTTTCATGAAGAGTTTCGTCAGTGATTTTCACTGACAACTGTTATAAGCTACTGAAAATCTTCGTATCTAATTGGCTGAGAGCAAATTAGTCAGTGAAAATCACAGATACAGAGCTGCCAAGTAGTAGGATTTTATCCTATTTAGTAGGATTTTTTAGAGAGAATATGACAATAGGATTTTTCCCATGAAAATAGGGTTTTTGAAAGTTCTGACATTGATTCTTTATTACCTTTAGTTTATCTTATTTTCATGTTATTTTATCAACATTTAAGTTTATCCCAATGCTTAGTGTACTGTGTATTTTGTACTGTAGATTATTTTCAAAAAAGAAGTACAATGTAGAAGAGTTAGGATCAAAATAATTAAGTAAGTCATACATATTATTAATATTGTATTTTCTTTAGGATATCATAGAGAGTGAAAGGGGAATCACATTGTTGTTGTATTTTTTAAATTTTCATGCAAAAATAGGATTCGGCATGAAAATAGGATAAAAGGAAGTACAGAATAGGATTTTTTTTCCAGTTGGGGTTGGCAGCTCTGCAGATAAGACTCATGATGAAATGCTCCCCAGGGCATAGTATGTAGACTTGGTATAACTTAACTGTCTTCGGGTTTGTTCAGATATCCAGTGGCGAACCTACGCGGAAAACCCTAACATTTTTTTTACCCAATCACTTATGACAATGAGATCTGCATTGACGTGTCAATAATGGTTCACACTCAAATAAGAGCGAAGTTTGCAAAAATATTGCTCAAACTTGTGACATCATATTTCGCGCTAACCTTATAATAATTTGATATGTCCACATCCTTTGCCGCCATGAGGTAAAAATGATGCTCCGGCATGCTTCTTTTTTTTTTTTTTTTTTGCCACCTCTTATACCATTCATTTACCCCCCCCCCCAAAAAAAAAAAAAAAAAAATTAAAATGTGAGGGTTACCGTGGGGGATTGCTGCATCATGTGTGAACAAGTCCTTAGTATATAATGATCTCTTTGCATTATTTTGAAATATAAGTATGCTGACCCTCTCTTGTGCACCATGGGAATGTGATTTCTTTCTCACTCTTGTCTAAACAGAATTAATGGACACGCCCACCTTCAAGAGATTCAATACAGCGCTGGATGCAGTGTTTGAAAATTCTGAAGACATGGAAGTGACTGTGGATACAGGTAAGTTGCACATTTGACCTCGATGTACAGGGGATTATGAGATAGAATGATGGGTATGCAAAGTAATCATGGGTGGTTTGAGAATTTCTTTGTAAACTTTGCTCGCAGGACTACGTAAGGTTTCATGAATGTGTTAGTTAGCTTTTAAAGGTAACTCGTCCCTTTTGCAAAATCATCGAAAATCCATACAACTTGGCATGAGTTTAGGATATGTCCTTCTGATACTGTTCATTTGATCTTGCGGTCATACATTGCTTAAGTTATTAATGTAAAATGAAAATCTGGCTACCAACCTTGAATGAGCAAGTCGGATCAGCTCACTGGCAGTAGCGCAGCCAGCTGTATATAGCTAGCTAACTCGGCCGTGCGCAGCTCGCGGCCACGACACGTACCGTACATAATATAGTGGCGCTGTAACGTGAATCCTTTCGTTGTGTGCTATCTCGAATCTTCAGGTCTTTTTTCAGTGGTACAAAAAAAGAAAGCTCTGATGAATTATCAAAGATTATTTCCTTAAAACCAAATTTCATGCTTTGTCAATTTCAGGGATAGGTTATATAGCCTTTCTCTCTCAAATGATGACAGAGTCAGGGAACTTTCAGAATTGGGTCTGCAAAGGGATGGCTACCTTTAAGAAGCAAAATCAGGACTGATTAGTGTCTTTGTTATTTATTGAAAAAAATATTAAAAAGAGTTCAAATGCAATTTTCTGGAAAAAAAAAAGTTTTTTCATGTTATGTGTGTACCCATATTTGTAGGGGGTAGGGGATAGTTAGCCTTGAAAGTAAGTGCTTGCTCTATCAAGTATAAAATATAAAGCGAAAGAAACTGTTTCAGAGCAATTGGGTAACTGAAAGATATCTCTGAGGTTTTGAAATTGTCACAGTTATAAGAAATGAACCAAATCTTGTGGAAAAGCACCTGTACTGGACACAGAAATGGGTATCTGGGACTACAGGCAAATTTTCAGGCTGAACACTCGAGGTATTTCTCGTTATATGTCAAATATGGGGCATGCGAAGAGTAGTCCTTGTCACAGGGCATTTCTAGATGATATTCTTCCAAACTGAAATTGAAAGGCTGAGAAAGCTTAGAAATTATATCTTACTTCCTCCCGGAACTCAAGTGCTTTTCTTGAATGGATGAGGTGTAATGGTTTGATTTGATATTACCTTCTTTTCCCCTTCTAGGTGATGAGGAAGAAGAAGAGTATGCTCCTGACACACTCATATCCAAGCCACTCCTAGCTGATCTGGTGAATGAAGCAGCAAAGCTCAAGTCACTGAATGTCACAAACCAGGTAAACATGTCTTTCTATTAAAAGGGCACATCCACATATCCAGCGGCAAAGCCCCATGGCAAACCCTTGCCATTTTTGCAGTGTTCACAGATGACATGTAAACCACGTAGTGTATGATAATGAAATGTGCTATATGCATCAAAATAGTTTACCCTCAGTTGAAGCAGAGTTTTTGCCAAAAGCTGCACAGATTACTGGTATATTTTGATTTCATATTTTGTGCTAACTTCATAAGAATTTAACTGGCACAAAAAAAAAAAAAAAAAAAAATCCTTGGTCGTTTCCTTTTGACCTTCTCAAATACCGATCATTTACATGCAGAAAAAACATTGCAGATGATTTACTGCATGGGTTTGCAGCCACATATGTGAACAAGCCTGAATCATGATACACATGGCATTATCTGCTGAAACTCATTTTGGCATCCTTACATATCAATTAAACCTGACTCAGTGCTCTACTGACTATTAACTGACAACATTGCTAACTGGTAAATATAGACAAATACTTCTCTACAGAAGTTGTGAAAATGGAAAAACTCTGATTAATTTAAAATGTAGTTGAAAAATTTAGATTTCATTGGTGTAAGTTTCAAGAGTATTGATTTATAAGTCTGAATTCCTTTTAGAAGCAATAAGAATCATTGCATCATAGCCAGGATTAAAAACACAAACATAACAGTTTCAAGAGTATGAATTCGTAAGCCTGAATTCCTTTTAGAAGCAATTAGAATCATTGCATCAAAGCCAGAATTAAAAACACAAACATAACATAACAGTTTCAAGAGTATTAATTCATAAGCCTTAATTCCTTTTAGATGCAATTAGAATCATTGCATCATAGCCAGGATTAAAAACACAAACATAACAAAGCAAATCAAAATTAATCAGACCAACTATGCCTATTATTTGTTTATACAAATCAAGTTATATCTCTTAACGCATAGTTATTTCATCAATTATCAGGCCTCATGAACATGTTTTTTAAATTTCTTGTGACAGATGAAAACTGAACGTTTAGTGAGGTTGCTGAACATCCTGGAGAGGAACATCCGGGATGGTACCAAGCTTAATCCAAACGATCAGGTAAATGTGCAGTTCATCATATTGATTCAGTTTTCATTATATTCTTATTTTGTATTGGCTTAATTTGTTTAGGTACAGTAATGATGAGTTTCCCCTCATTTGAAACTTTCACAGTATATTCTGTTACATCGCTGCTTGTTTCTTGAACTGAAGTAAACATCGTTGTTTTGAATGTACACCTGTGAAAATAGTCCATATTGTTATTTCTGATTTGTATTATTTGAGAGGTGTTGATTTTTGATAAATGTACACATAGCTGTGAAAATGATCGACAAGTATATTGTTATATCTGTTTGTTTTATTTGAGATGTGTTGATATGTGATGAGCTGTAATGCTGTAGTAGATGTATTTCTTTGGATTAGTTGGTTTTTTTAAATTTACAATAGTTATAAATCAATTGTTAAATCAGTTCTCTTGAAGGCCGTATATTATATCGCTAAGTCCATCATCACCATTATCATCATCACCATGATTCTCCTCCTCCTCCTCCTCCTCCTCCTCATCATCATCACCATCGTCCTCATTCTCATCATCATCATCATCATCATCCTCACATCCTGATCTTCATGTGTGGTCATATTTTCCTCACTGGGGGGTGTAACGACGACTTTCTTTCATTATCCCATCACATGTATTCCAGGCTGTATAATCTTTGCAATAATCTTTAAAGTCCCCCATTTTAGACATTTTATGTATAAACTACTCCCATTCTCTCTTCTTACAGGATGAACAGAACCCACGGGAGCAGCGCCTGTGGCGTGAGGTGACCATGGAGCGCGTGACGCGGTCGGTGGATTCCTCCCTCATAGCTCTCTACATCATGACATCGGAGGACATGCCCAAGGAGGTCTTCATCGAGGACGTCATCGATAGGGTGGCTCAGCTGGCCAAGTTTCAGCTGACCAACACCATCTATCCAGAGTTTGACCCTGTTTACAGGGTGAATCCAAAGAAAGGTGAGAAGTGATAGCAAGCTTAAATTATTGACATTTTGATATGTATTATTGATATACTTTGTCAGGGCCATAATGTATTATGGCTCGTAAAACAGGACAAAAACGAAATTGAACATAATTCAGATAAATGCGTCCACTGTGAAAATTTGCAGTTAACATGTGCTTGATTAAGTATTGATGATTGTTGGTTATATTTGTATAAGTGAAATTCCGGATCAAGATTGTAAATGATAAACAATTATCCTATGTGGACATGAATGAATGAGTGAATGTGGTAATCTTGACCTTTGTGTATTGATTGAATTAGAGAAAGAGAAGCATAAAATATTGCAGTTCAGGTAAAAAGCCAAATAATGACCCTTTTAACTCACATTGATACTATCTTTAAGGCTAAATTAAGCAGCTTTCCTTCTTCAAATTGGCAACAACTATTCTTTTATGCATGCTCTTACATAGTATGAAAAAAAACCCTGAAATATTTAGCAAATGTGAATGAAAATTGCTCAGAAAACTGTCAGTTTGTACATGGAAATAGTGATTATATAATTTTGCTGCTTTGCTAATTTAGAGACTCTTAGAATTCGTTACAATTAGATACATTGTAGCTCTTATTCAAGAACAACAAAACATACTGCATTGTAAATGGGCCTCAACTTTTTTCATTGAATTTACTCTTTCTGTTCATGTATGATGAGAGTTGTAGTATTCTATCAAAAGATACTGCAAAAGGATCAATGGGAGACATTGTACTGCCCTGTGTTAAGGGCAGTTCAGGGGAGTGTTTCTTGAAGAGTTGCCAGTGATTTTTTTTACTGACAACTGTTATAACCTACTGAAATCCTTGCATCTGATTGGCTGAGAGCAAATTTGTCAGTAAAAATCACTGACAAGACACTTCATGAAATGCTCCCCAGGATATCCGTATATGAATTCCACTATTCAAATGTTAGAGCACAGTACTTTTAAGTATAAAATATATTTTTTTGATTTATGATTATTCACTAAAGTTTCATTGTGACCAGACAAGAGAGATGAGAGTTGTATAATTTGTTTTTCGTTGATTAACCTTCTTGTAATGAAGGTTGTGAGAACATTGTGTCATAGTAAATGTCTGGATGTAACGTCTTGTAACGCTGATGCCATGTTGATGAATGTGTTAGTGAATAGTTTCAATGTTACATTGCATCAAGGTCATGATGTGTGATTTGGCTTATATGGTTGACATGGTATCGGTTGTCCAGCAAATGTTAAAATACTCAATAATACAGGACAAACTTTGTTTTCATCAAAGTGATGCTTTGAAGCTAGACTTTATTGTTTTCCTTTGGTTTTGCAGAAGTGATAGCCACCCACACAAAGCTGAAGAGAGCCAGAGCTGGTGAAGTGAAGGAGAAGTCTGTTCTCATGGTGTACAACAAGCTGTGCACACTTGTTGCAAATCTTGCCGAGCTTCTAAACCTCCAGATTCTCACAGACTCCACTGTCCTTCTGGTGAGTGGGGTTAATCTTGGGGGATGAAATTCCTGCTTTACAGTGATTCCAGCTGTTTTTTCAGGGAAAATACTGCACGTTTCTAGCAAAATACTGTTTTTCTTGAACTTTACATACTGCACTTTTTTATGGCTGTAGAGCAAAATTTACTCTTCTTTCAGTCACAATATTCAGACATAAAAATAGTATTACAAAACTTGATGATAGGCTGACATCTGTGCCTTTATTCAAGTTCAACATTAGCTTATTCCGCTGATGGTCCAGCCTATGTGCAAGGGGGTCCCTGGGTAATTTAGGGAAGGGGAATCTGCATTCAGGGCCCCATTTCATAAAACTTGTTATCAATAACAAGTTGAGATAATTATTATAAGCTATTGAAATCCTTGCATCTGATTGACTGAGAGCAAATTTGTCATAGAAATGTGGCAATTGTTACTGATAACCAAGTTTTATGAAACAGGGCCCAAATCTGGGAACATAACAGGCACCCGTCATTGTGGAGCTCTGCTTGCTTGTATGTTGTAAAATTCTCTTCAGATATGATGCACTGAAAGGAGCAATTATACTGAGAATCAGAAAGATGTAAAAATGCAGTTAGATGTTGTGAAAATGATAGATATAGACTTTTGTGCATGTTATACCCTGATACAGGATAAGATCAACAAACACTAATCCCTCCACTCATTTCTAACTTTAAGAGACTCTTATTGCTTTTGTTTTAGTATCTGTTTCTTTGAACTGACTATGAAGATGGAAATATTAAATCATTGACATTTAAATGATTATTAACTTCCTCTTCATTTTCTGATAGATTTCCTCAATGGGCACTGCACCTTTCTTTGTTGAGAATGTTAGTGAACTTCAGCTGAACTCCCTAAAGCTGATCTCTGCTGTAAGTATAGAATTGTTCCAGTTATTCATTCATTGAACACAACCATAGATTTGATTTCATAGAATACAATATTATGCTGTTGACTCATGTAATGAGCAACATTATGTACTTAAATACAATTTTTGTCAAAGCTTTACAAAATCCTCATTCTGTTCTTTTTTTTTTGTAATGAATTATTTGAATGAATAAAATTCTATGTCGGTATACTCTGAGTAAACTAACATTCATATATTTACCATGAACGTCAGGAATGGAAGAGAACATAATGGAAATAGTGAAGTAATAATGAAGAAGGTTAATTTGGATTGGTAACATATCACCACTAAATGCTTTGGTTTCTTTGTTTTTTAACTTCTTATCGTTCCCTAACAATCATCGGCACAAGCTATTTTAAAATTGAAATCAAGATTCTTATCATTGATGTGATAATGACGATGAGTCGAACCTCTAGAATTTTATCATTTTCTTCCTGCAGGTATTCTCAAGGTATGAGAAACATCGACAACTCATCCTGGAGGACATATTTGCCTCTCTTGCCAGACTTCCATCTAGTAAAAAGAATCTCAGAAACTTCAGGTACACACCCTTTTTCTTTCCTCCTGCTCTTAACGAAATGTGTGTCAAAGAACAGAATCAAATTGAAACTGTAGATAGTCAGGGATGCCAGTTTTCAGGCAACAGTCTGACGTCAAGCCCCAGCCAGTTATTTTCTGCCATATTTCAGGCTCTTTTGTGTACAAAATGGTTCACTTAAGTTTATTTTCAGGCCCTCTCGTAAATTCTAACTGGTATCACTGAGATAATGTCTTAACACGTGTCTGCCAAAAACTTGATTGTAGTACATGTATGTAGTTTAACTAAGAGGATAAGTGAGGAAAGACATGTGTGAAACACAACAGCCAACAATATGCATTTTGCGTTCATTACGTGCCTTTTCGCACCACTATGTTTCGCTAGGCTACCTTAAAGTTGGTCTCTAGTTTGCTAGAAAAAAAAAAATTAATCAAGTGATCAAGATACAGTGATCAAGATAGTCTCACATTGTCCGACTTGCATAAAAAGATATGTGTGAAAGATCGTGTGATATTCCTTTCACGATTTTTGGTGAATTTTAGTGTAAATGTCGTGACAGGAATGCAATAAAACGGTTAAACTCAGTGGTACGCTATGACCCCTGCATGACTTCCTGTAAAAGAGTCCCAGCACTCCATTTTGTTTATGCGGGCAAATGGAATTCCCATTGCTTTTACGTGTGTGCCCGCACTATGTGATGCTGCGTTGACAGTGTTTTGCTTTGTCACAAAATGTGATGTGTAATATTTGAAAATTATTCATCATCGTCGTCATTAATTAGAGTCATTATCTGCGCGGGGTCACTGTATTTTGTGCCATGCTGACATCCCTCCCTCCACTTTCTGTTTTCTTGAGCATCCTCTTTTAGCCCAACCCTCAGCAAGCAATATCAAAAATTGCGAAAAAGAAAGCTAATACCACAAAAGCAGTGTGAGTCTCATAAAACTATATGATTCTATTGTTACTTTTGTTCCAAGTGTTTAAGTTCCCTCTATATGTTGAATTAATCATTACGTTGTACTCTGTCTCTCTGTCTCCATTCAGACTGAACAACACAACCAACATCCAGATGGTCACTGCTCTTGTATTACAACTCATTCAAGGTGTAGTCGTGTTCAACAACCCTGATGGCGATAATGAGGGGATAGATCAATATGACGATATCGATGATGACACTTCAAAGGTGTGTAGCCATTTCTTTTTCTCCTCCTTTTCCATCTCCTTATTTTCCTTCTTCTTTTCCTTCTTTTTTTCCCTTCTTCTTTTCCTTCTTCTTTTCCTTCTTCTTTACCCTCTTCTTTTCCTTCTTCTTTTCCTTCTTTTTTTCCCTTCTTCTTTTCCTTCTTCTTTTCCTTCTTCTTTACCCTCTTCATTTCCTTCTTCTTTTCCTTCTTTTTCTTCTTCTTTTCCTTCTTCTTTTCCTTCTTCTTTTCCTTCTTTTTCTTCTTCTTTTTCTTCTTTTCCTTCTTTTTCTTCTACTTTTCCTTCTTCTTTTCCCTTTCCTTCATTTCCTTCTTCATCTTCTGGGCCTGCTTTTGCTCCTCAGTCTTGTCCTTATCCTTTTTCTTCTCTTCTGTCTGTAACTCTATAAATAAACCCTAGTTAAAGCAAAAGTAACTAAGGTGCAATTCTTTAACAGTGGCCTTACAAATTTGCTTTGACATTTGTTTACAGCATTTATTATGTAATGAATAATACAAGACATATGATCTTATCTTCAGTATGATTTCACGTTTGCTATTGTAATGTTTCAATATATCATGTTCATAACAGACTGATCAGGGTGTGCTAGTGGTCAATGCCTATGAGACAGCAGTCAGAACAGGACAAAACTTCCTCTCCGTGTTCCTGAAGAAGTAAGTGTTTATCACGGTAACTGCTCTACACATTAGATTCATGCTGTGAAATTTACAACACTTGTGTTGTACTATGCTCAACCCCTACATCTCTCAATTCAGTGCAATCTATCCTGGATCTTAAAATGTATGAATAAACAAATGAATGAAATGATATTGATCAAAAGTACCATGGAATAAAGTATAATTCCTGTCATGTGCACTCCTATCAATTTACATAATTAATCAAGTGAAATCTTGTTTGTCTCTGATGTTTTTATTTTTACATTTATGTTGTTGTTGTTGTAATTTTCTCTGCTGTATGCTGATCGAAACAATTCTCATTAACCATGATTACGAATGACCTAAGTAATGATATGACATTAATTAGCAAATGACATAGAGGCCTTTCTACAGTGTGGTCATATTTTCTAATTACACTAATTGTGATTCATACCATTTCCCCTTCTCTGTATATTAGGTGTGTCAGCAAGGATGAGGAAGACTACAGGCCTCTGTTTGAGAACTTTGTGCAGGATCTGCTTTCGGCTGTCAACAAGCCCGAATGGCCAGCAGCAGAACTCTTGCTCAGTCTACTCGGCAGATTACTGGTATGTTGATGTCTTGTTGTACATCAATTCTCACGTTTCACAATGCATGGGCCACCAACGTCCATACCATGAGAGGCATGTTTTCCCACTTGCGAGTAGACAACTATTTCCAAGATAGCAGACGCCGCGAGTTAGAGTGGACCAATTGAAAAAATATTGAATTGACATAAGGAAGGATCCCTAGTGGCGGGAAGAAGAAAGATGAGTTAGTAGAACTAGCATTTGGAGCCCAGGAAATATATGAAGTGTTCAATCTCTTAGAATAGAAGCAGAAAAGGCGAATAGGCCAAGGTGTTGATGGTACTGTTGTCGACCAATCTCCCAGAATTAATGCACTAGAGTGACTGTTGCAACTGAACCGAATGAGGGCGCAAGGATTGTGAAATGCGAGAAATACATATTGTATATGTAATATATATATATATATATATATATATATATATATATATATCATATATTGGTTTGTTTATTGTAAAAACATCAAACAAGCAGCTCGGAGGCTGAAAATATTCAGTTTAGTAACAGTGAGTATATATATATATATATAAGTGTGAAAATTAGTCTGCGTGGCATCTATGATTTTATTTTTTATGGCATTCTACTACCAACTCTGATTCCTATATATATATATATATATATATGTGTATGATCCTGATGGACATGGCTAAACATTTCCTTTCCATTTGTAATTTCCAGATGCACCAGTTCAGCAATCGCTCCAATGAGATGTCGATGAGAGTGTCTTCCCTCGAGTATCTTGGTCAGGTGGCAAGCAGACTGAGGAAAGATGCCATATCAAGCGTTATGGATGAGGAGAGACTCAATACCATTGTCAGAGAGGTACTGTAAACGAATATTTCGTGGTGCAGGAATTTTCACGCACGACTCTTGTGTGAAAAATAAAACCGCCCATAATATTTTGTTTATTTTGCATGTGAATACAGTTATCCTAACTGTCCACGAAAATGGAAAATGTGCGATTGTGTTTAACTCGGCTGAGCTCGAAAATTTCCACTTTTACAATAAGAGAAGGGATTTTAAACCATTCATGACAGGAATTGTTTGAAGCCTTATTTGATCAGCTGTTCTTCAATTTGGCAACACCAGAATTTTTTAGTTTATTGGATTTTTCTTGTAATACTGTAAATCACGCATCTGAAATGTATATAAATTGTTAGGAAGTATGTAGAAAAGTTAGAAAGTTACCAATTTGCACAGAAAAACAGTGATTTTTGAATTTGATTCACAGTCATGGAAAGCCTGGAAAAATCATAATTTGAAAACATTTCCAGGCTTGGATAAATCGTAAGAAAAAGAAAAGGAAGTGTAATGCATAATCAATGAGGTTGCTATTATGATAATTATCATTATGATTTATTTATGTCTTTTTTCCCTAGATGCGGGGTGGTAGAGAATCTCCAGTTGGGGATGGCAAGCCATGTGACAAATTGGACTACGTCATGAACCTACAGCAGGCTATGGTAGACTACCTCAGCTATAATAGTCGCAATGATCCAGCAATCTTGGTAAGAAGTGTCACTCACATCATTTCATTCATCTCATTCTGTTGTTAAGTTTTTTCCCATGTGAGAATTTTTAAAAAAAATTTTATTTATCCATCATCTCAGCAAAGCAGTCTTCGTCGTCGTATTTTTGTCATCCTCTACTGTCCGGGCATTGTCATTATAAATGTCATTTTCAGCTATGTAGTTATTGGTCAGACATTTTCATTCTCATCATTCCTATCATTTACCAAAGTAGTGCCTTGTATACAGTTGTGGTTTTTTTTTAACTGTCTGAGAAATTCATAACTTATTCATAGGAAAAGGCTAGATATTATGTCATTCCATGTCATTTGCTACATACTCTCCTCCCAGTTTAGGAAGTTCAAAAGAAAAAAAAAATTAAAAAAAAACATCAGTGCAGGCATGTGACTTTGCTATAAAGCTCCTACAACAAGCCTTATTATTGGGGAGGGGAGCAGGGAGTCTTGAAATAGCCAGTACAGACAAAAATGATCTTGATGCATTCCTGGCTGTGAGAAAAAAGAAAGGAATATGATGAAACTTGGAAAAACAATTGATTTTGTTTCATTGGAAACTTGTGGCAAGGTATGTTCTGACGTGCTCCGGTAATCCAGTGATCAGGGTAATAATAGCAACATTGTAAAGCGCATTGAAGTATTCACATAATGTGCTATATAAGCGTAATATATTATTATTATTATTATTAAATTGCATCGGAAAAAATACAGGGTTTTTTTTTTGTTTGTTTGTGTGTGTGTGTGTGTGTGTGTAATAAATGAATAGCAAGCAGGGATGTGTGATACATCAACCGACATGTATTCCTTACCTATGTGTTATAAAATACGGAATTGTGAAATGCAGTGTGCTTGAAAACCCTTGCCTCTTTTAAAAGCAGTTTACAACTTCTTTTGTGAACAGGCCTTAAGGTTTTACATTGGTAATCAGAGCACTGTTTCTTACATTTCACAATCCTTGCACCCTTGTGTGGTTTAGTTGCGATAGTCACGTTAGCGTGTTAATTCTGGAGATGGGTCAACAACGGTACCATCAACACCTTCCACTAGTCACCTTTTCTGCTCGTATTCTACTTGATAACAGACACTTCATATTTTCTGTGGGCTCTCATTGCTAGCTCTGCTAACTCTTCCTTCTTCTTCCCTGTGCTTGGGATCCCTTGGTCAGTTAATTAAAAGTATTTCTTCAATTTATCAGCTCTCACTCACGGTGTCTTTGAAATAGTTGTCAACCCGTGAGTGCGAAAATAGGCCTCTCATCATACAGACGTTTATGGAGCATGCATTGTGAAATGCGAGAATTCTAATGCTCTCTCTCTCTCTCATTTTGTCTCGTAGTTTTCAAGACAGTTCTTTCTTGCCCAGTGGTACCGGGACACCAATGCAGAGGTGGAACAGACCATGAAAGCCCCGCAGTCCAAGTCGAAGAAGAAGAAAGACAGTGACGATGAGGACAGTGAAGATGATGATGATGATGACAGTGATGATGAGGAGGAAGAGGACAAGTCGCGTGATGCTGACCTCAAGACAGCAGAAATCTTGAGAGCGGCTGAAAAGAGAAAAAAATTCCTCATATCTGCTATCAAAGTCAAGAAACCTGCTGGATCCATTAGGTAGGGGGTTAGCTATACCTTCACTTCAGAAGTAGTAGTAGTAGTAGTTGTAGTCTTAGTCGTCGTAGTCATAGTCGGTAGTAGTCGTAATTTTAGTCATCATAGTAGTCGTTGGTAGTAGTCGTTGGTAGAAGTCGTTGGTAGCAGTAGTCGGTAGGAGTAGTCGGTAGTAGTAGTAGTTAGTAGTCATATTCATAGTCTATAGTAGTCATAGTAGTTGGTGTTTGTTTTTTGCTTGTTCTTTTTTTTAGCATGACAGTGATTTGAATCTGATGATGGCAATTAGCTTTCTGTGCATGGTAGTATTCTAAGATTCATGTGTAATCTTTGGAGATCAAACTGCAAAAGCACCTAATACATGCAATGGAAATAGCCTTACCAAATGTAATCTTATCAGAGGATTCAGTTTGTGATGACATAAAACAATCTCGGGTATTAAGATACCAGTAGTTCTTCTTTCATTTTAAGTGAGGAATGTGAAATTGCCTTGTTAGTCACATATGTATGATTGAATCATACTCTTTATTTAGCCTTGCTAATGAGTTGATGAATAATGTATGGGGTAGGATTCTTATGCCTCCACTACCCAAAGGTGGGTGTCAGAAAGCAGTATTTTTTTTTTTCTAAGGATGATTCTCATTGGGCAGTATCCCCCAAATTTCATGCTCGAAATAATTTACAATATGTCTTTTCTCATGTGTGCTACAGGAAAGGAAGGAACATCATAACGTATGAGAGTGCTGCATTTGTAGTTAGGTATCTTGCATCAAGAAGACCATTCTCACAAAGCTTTGATATCTATCTTACACAGGTAAGTCAAAGCTCTCTCTCTCTCTCTCTCTCTCTCTCTCTCTTTCTCTCTCTTTCTCTCTCTCTCTCTCTCTCTCTCTCTCTCTCTCTCTCTCTCTTTCTCCTTTATTTCAATTTGTTAGTTAGTTTATCTTAACTCTACTCTAGCTGGGGGGGGGGTCAATTTGACCCCTTCCCCTGTATGAAATTTGCAACCACCATCTCGCCAAGGGGTGGTGGGGTCATGGCACATTTTATAATAACACATCAGCTAAAAACCATTTGGCATAGATTTGTGTAAATACAAATGGAAATACTAGTTTTGCATAAATTGCTTTATAACACTACTAATTTCATCTCCCAAGTGACTGGAATCATATTTTTTCATTTAGAATTTATTGAAAATAAATTATGTTGCACAAACAATCATAAAAACCTTGAAGTATGTAAATGAGAACAATATGATACATAAGAATTCAATGAAACAATAAAATAGAAAGGAACAAATTGAGTTTGACAAATTTTCACATACCATGAAGTTTAAAATGCTTTCCACAAAATTTCTGCAAAAAGATTGGCCTCAATTCACCTTATATGAGGGAAATTATAATGAGAGTAGAAAAATGTGCATCAGATTTGCTTAATGTATGAAAATGAATTATAAAAAGCATTTTTTGACTAAAAAACTTCCATAACAACTGTTCACCCATGTCTCCTTTCAATGACAGTGCGACAATTTTGGTGTTCTCCAATAAGAGCAATTTAAATTGAAAACACAGTGAAAATTTTGTAATCACCACTTTTGGTTGCAAATTGGCAATTCTATTAATTTTTTCAATTGTTATTTACATTTTCTCATGATATATGCATTTTTATATTTTCAAGCCATGTATGAATGGAGAATGAATATATTTGTTCAATAAAAACATATACACAAAAGAGAATATACTTGTTGCCAATTTGGGAGGGAAAGCTGATTAATTTTGCCATTATGAAGCTCTATACTGCTATGGGTTAACACTAAGTTTATTGCATTTGCTTTTCAGATCTTGAGGGTATTGAATGAAACAGCAGTCGCAGTTCGAACAAGAGCTATGAAGTGCCTATCACAAGTAGTTGCAGCAGATCCAAACATATTGGCCAGGGTAAGAATCCTCATCTATCAAGGATTTTAAAGATTAGCAAGGAATTCTAAATAATAAGGGAATTACTTGTCAGTAACATATGGATTTGATGGATCACTAACAAGGCCCTCAGATATTATGTACGCCATATTTTCCCCTGGTTGCTTCCTTACAAGCATAAACTTTCTTTTTTAGAAGTCAGGTTGAATAAAACATTATCATTAGCATTATCTTCATCATCATCATCATTATGATCACCATCACCACTACCAAAATCGTCAACATCACCATCATCGTCATAATCATCACTATGATCATAATCATCAGTGTCATCATTCCTCATTACCATCATAGTCATCATCATCATCATCACCACATCATCATGATCATCACCATCATCACCATCATGATCATCACCATCATCACCATCATGATCATCACCATCATCACCATCATGATCATCACCATCATCACCATCATGATCATCACCACCATCATCATCAATTTAATGCCATAAAATAATAATAATTTGCGATTTTTCACTTTGTGCTAGGCTGACGTGCAGAAGACAGTTCACTGTCGGTTCATGGATCAGTCGACCAGCGTGAGAGAGGCAGCAGTGGAGTTAGTAGGAAGATTCGTGTTGATGCAGCCAGAGCTTACAGATCAGTACTATGAAATGCTCATTGAAAGAATATTGGTACGTTCCAGTGCAAACTTAAAAGGTAGAAATAGGAATAGTAATATGATCATCAGGATAATACTGGTGTGCTCAAAGGCTTTCTTCCAAAGTAGAACTATTATAAATATATCCAGATGTTGGTGTCTGGACAGGTTGTGTATCCGGACAGTCAATTTAAACAGCCATTTAAAGCAATTTACAAGCAATATTTCTTAAATTTTTGACACTTGCATTAGACAATATTATAGAGAACAAATATTGATGATGATTAGTGCCATTTAATGAATAGTTATTGTTGAATCCAAAGACAAAAGAAAAGGCTTAATTTTTTTGTAAGACCCCCATCCTACCATGAAATGTCCATTGAAATAATACTATTATTTTCAAAGGCATTCTTCAGATTACTTATACAGTCAAACCTGCTTTAGCAACCACCTGTATAGAAAGACCGCCTGTCTATAAAGACCACAGTTATTGTTTCCCTTGAAAAGCTTTTCCCTTTGAAACATGTTCTAAAGAAACCTGTCCATAAAGACCACCTGCTCATAAAGATTGCCTTTCTTGTCTCCTTTGGTTCATTTCTACATACAGGTTTCACAGTATAAGAATATTTTGTAGTGGATATGTGTAGTTAACCTATTTGTGACAGAGATTCTACATTGTGTGGTTTGGCTCAATAACTTTTGGAGCCCTAAAAAACATACCATTACACATGAGCAGAAAGAGTAAAATTTTGTACACATACTGTTCCCATTTTGTGCGGGTCAGTATTTGTCTTGCGATGCTGAAATATTTGTAAAGGAAAATAAGCGATGAAAAATTGGCAATGCTATGAAAAAATCAAAATCACTGTTTATCCGACCAAATTGGCAACTTTTAACTTTCTATCAGTTTTTTTTTTTTTAATTCCTTGGAGATACATGACTTTTTGTAAGAAAATGTAGCAATAAAAGAAAAAGTTCTGGTGTTACCAATTTGAAGAAGAAAAGCTGATCAAAGTAGGTTTGAAAAAATTCCTGCCATGAATAAGTTGAACAGTGATGCCAACTGTTCCTTTTTTGCAGTATTTGGTACTGTTTTTTAGGGAAAATACTGCATGTTTCAAGTAAAATACTGTTTTTCATGAAGTTAAGTTACTGTACAGTTCTATGCAAGTAGTAGTATATATAGAGCTGCCAAGTAGTAGGATTTTATCCTATTTAGTAGGTAGGATTTTTTGGAGAGAATATGACAATAGGATTTTTCCTGTGAAAATAGGATTTTTGAAAGTTCTGACATTGATTCTTTATTACCTTTATTTTATCTTATTTTCATGTTATTTTATCAATATTTCAGTTTATCCCAATGCTCGGTGTGCTCTACCTGTGTATTTGTACTGTAGATCATTTTCAATAAAAGAAGTACAATGTAGAAGAGTTAGGATCAAAATAATTAAGTAAGTCATACATATTATTAATATTGTATTTTCTTTAGGATATCATAGAGAGTGAAAGGGGAATCATATTGTTGTATTTTTAAAATTTTCATGCAAAAATAGGATTTTTGGCATGAAAATAGGATAAAAGGAAGTACAGAATAGGGTTTTTTTCCAGTTGGGGTTGGCAGCTCATAATACTTCATTTCAGACATATAAATACTGCAAAACTTAATAAGAGATTGGCATGTCTCTTGTAACACCTTTTTCTCTGTGGTATGATCAAATGGTACCCCATTGGCAAACCTTTTTTAATTTCCCATATTGAACAGGACACCGGAATCAGCGTGCGAAAACGGGTGATCAAGACTCTCAGGGATATTTGCATTGATCAACCTGAATTCTCCAAGATTCCAGAGATCTGCGTCCGTATCATCAGGAGAGTCAATGATGAGGAGGGGATCAAGGTAAGAAGTTCGTAATCTGTTGCACACTAAGACGGAGATAACTCATGCTAGGGTCCATGGAAAATTCGTGTTATACTGCATTCGAATCATACTCAACTTTTAAAAAATAGATAAATTTGCTTCTGAGTTATCCAGTGTTAATATGTAATTATACTCTTTTTTCATTTGTTGTTCTAGATAAGATATTTTATGAAACTTTAAAATATCAAGAACTCCAGTAAAACAAGAAATCTAGGTAATTGCAGCTTCTTTTGTAAATCTTTGCAAGGAATTGTTGATAAAAAGTTATATGATACATAACCAAAGTGTTGCCAAATGGTACAAGCTATTGTTGAGCTCATTCGAAAAAAAGTGCAAAAGGAAATATAAGTCATGTAGAATATCTTCATATTTTCTACAGATAATCAAAAGAATATTGATTATACTGGCTTGCAGAAACATCTGAATTTTAATATTATTACAAAAGAATTACTTAAATAGACAATGTCCACCTTGATTTTCTATTAAAAAAAACAATTGGGTTTGTTCTATCTCCAGAAATTGGTGAATGAGACGTTTCAGAAGATGTGGTTCACCCCGATGCCGAATCAGAACAAGAATCTCCTGCTGCAGAGGGCGCTGAACATTATAGAGGTGGTAGCAGCGAGTAAAGACACAGGCTATGACTGGCTCGAACAGCTACTTACAAATGTTAGTTGAATAGGGATAGCACTTATACTGGAAGATGAATATTGCATGTTGCCTTGTTGAGAGGAACAGAGGGAGGAAGGAGGGAAGAAAGAAAGAAAGAAAGAAAGAAAGAAAGAAAGAATAGAAAGAATAGAAAGAATAGAAAGAAAGAAAGGAGAGAGAGAGAGAGAGAAAGGGGAAGGAGGGAGGGAGGGAAATAGGAGGGGAGAGAAGGAGAGGAGGAAGAGAGAAAGAGAACAAACTTGGCCAGTAAAGATAAAAGAAGAAGGGAGGGAGGGAGAGAGAGAGAAGGAGAGAAGGAGAGGAGGAAGAGAGAAAGAGAACAAACTTGGCCAGTAAAGATAAAAGAGGAAGGGAGGGAGGGAGAGAGAGAGAGGGAGAGAAGGAGAGGAGGAAGAGAGAAAGAGAACAAACTTGGCCGGTAAAGATAAAAGAGGAAGGGAGGGAGGGAGAGAGAGAGAGGGAGAGAAGGAGAGGAGGAAGAGAGAAAGAGAACAAACTTGGCCAGTAAAGATAAAAGAGGGAGGGAGAGAGAGAGAAGGAGGGAAGGAGGAGGAGAGAGAGATAGAGTAAGAGGAGGGAGATCTGTTCATGCTTGTCTTTTAGGATAGCTTGCAGTGTTGAAAAAAATATGTTTATTGTTCTTTATTTCCTTCTTTCTTTCTTTCTTTATTCATTTATTTATTTAGTCATTTATCTACTTATATATTTATTTGTCATTTGTTATTTGTTTGTACACCTAGAATTAAAGTTATCCCATTACTTCTGTCACTTGATAAGAATCTAGAATAAACATGTTTCTTCCCACATGTTTATACACTTTTATGAGAACTTTCTAATGACTGAACAAATGTCCCCCTCTTTGCTCCAATGCAGCTTCTCAAGGGTGAGGAGGAGGCCCACTATAAGCCAGTCCAGAAAGCCTGCATCCAGGTCACCGACTGCCTGGTGGAACATGTGCTACGGCTGGAGAGGGGCTCGGCCGACGCGTCGGAGGAGGGCAAGGCCAACAGCAAGAGACTGGTGTCGTGTCTCCAGACCCTCTATCTCTTCAGCAAGGTTAAACCTTCTCTGATGGTGGCGCATGCAACCACGCTTCAACCCTACCTCAGTACAAAATGTGCAGTGAGTAGTCACCTTTCTCAGCATCTAAGCAGTGATGATGATGATGATTATGATGATGATGATGATGATGTGATGATGATGATGATGATGATGATGATGATGATGATGATGATGATGATGATGATGATGATGATGATGATGATGATGATGATGATGATGAAGTCTCATATCGGTGTGACAGATGAGTAGGCAGACAGCTCATTTGCCGAGGTGGGACTTTGTGCGAAAATGAAGACCAGTTTGTGATGCAGATTTTCTCACTATTCTCTTGAGGTGATAAGTACTTTACGGATACAAAATAGTATTATGTTATTTTTTGTCTTTCATGAGAGACAGCAAGAGAGATGATGGTGATCTCTAATGTTGCCAAGATGGAGGGCATATGGAACTTTTCTTTCGAGGTGATAAGCACTTTACGGATACAAAATAGTGTTGTATATATTTTTGTCTTCCATGACAGACGGCAAGAGAGACGATGGTGATCTCGAATGTTGCCAAGATCCTGGAGATGGTCGTACCTCTGATGGACCATCCCAGTGAAGTATTCCTGGCTAGCCTGGAAGAAGATATGATGAGACTCATCCTCAAACATGGACAAATGGTAAAAGAATAACCCACCTTTTGATTTATGAAAAAACTTTGAAAATTTCTTCACTGTGAGCCCATCTGATAGTCCTTCCACAATTTTTATTTTTTTACTTTTTTATAGAGAATCAACTTTTGTAAAGAGGACCAAGAGGACGAACTAAAACACGTTTTGTCAAATTCATGACCTCAAACGTGTTTGTGTATTTTGGCAGGTCCAAGGTATTTAGACATTTTATGTCCCATAAAGGTTTGTTCGAATATGAAACAGAAAACCTGCGCAGTAAACTCTTCATTATTTTTTATAAATTTACAAATGAATGGGATATGAGGTGGCAAAAAAAAGAAACAGTGAGGCAAGAGGCATTTTTCTTGCCTCCTGGCGGCAAAAAGCTGTGGACCAGTGAAATTTTTATAAAGTTGGCACATAATATAAACCCATGATTTTGTCTATGCAACTTTTGCAAAGTTCCCTTTTATTTGAGCGTTGACACATTAGTGCGCATAAGTGACACGTTTACTGCTCCATATGCGAACGCCGAAAAACCTGGGGTAACCACAGGGTTTTTTTTGCTGGATGTCTGAATGAGCCCTAAGTTACCAAGTACTGTGGGGTTCTGAACATAAGTCTTGGTATTCGCACCACTTATTGAGTGCGAAGGACAGGCCAAAAAGCCACTTAAATGTGCCAGAAGAGAACCCCAGAGCTTCATGTGCAAAGCTGCTTTGCATTTTTTGTTAACAATACTTTTGTTTTATTGAAGTTTTAATGAGACAATAAAGTTTTGAAGATATCCTGAAGTCTATATTGATGGGACAAAATGACCTTGTTTATACCTATTTATGTTAACTTTGGTTGTTGTATGAATCTTTACATAATGCAGGTGCTTCAAAGTTGTGTGAGTTGTCTAGGGGCAATAGTCAACAGGGTGACTCACAATTACAGACTAGTCAGAGACTGCTTTCAAAAGTACTTTAGTAAGTATATCTGTCTAAAAATCTGGTATCAAGGAATTGTATATTTTATGGGGAAGAACCGGAAGTAGCCAAGAAGTACTAGTTTGAAGAAAGAGCTTGTCTTATTATATTTATTTGAAATTTTCTTAGATCACCAGATAATAGAGACTATATTTACTGACATATAGATAGGATTGTAATGGTAATGTTGGGAAAGACTTGTAGCAATGAGAACTCTTTTCTTGTGCCCTGGCAAAATAACATTTCAGAATATTATTTATATTGCCAAACATGTAAACATGAATAATCCAGCTTGGGCTATTTTTCATGTGAAATTATTTAAACAAAACATGTTTATGCCAAATAAAAGCCATTATTAGACTTGAATTGAAAAGCTGTGGAGAAACCAGATTAGGAATCAGCCTTTGTGATGTCGGTGATATCATATGATTTGTGTTTTTATCTTGTGCAGCCATCTTAGCCAAGATGAAGACGGACCATGATTCCAGCTCAGACAGCCCTATCAGCAAGAACAAACCAGTCTTACTCAGGTCTCTCTTCACCGTAGGTCTCTTCTGCAAACACTTTGACTTTGATGCAGGGCTCAAACACTCAAAGTCGTTACCCAAGGTATGCATACCTACCAACTTTCCCTATTTGGGGGAAAGGAAAGAGCCACTTCCACCCTTTGCGATCCTGCGTCCCTATTTTCGTAAAATCTGTCTCTAGTAATGTATAGGAACTTCAGGAATGTCCCTATTTTTGACAGTTTCATAATAATCAGGTGGACAGTCCCTGTTTTGGGGGAAAGTGTACGTAGTGCAAAGTCTGTAGAATCATTCAAGTCTGGTTTTAAATCATATTTGTTCTCATCACATTTCAAATGATCCTTCCTTTCCCATTATATCCCTCTGCACCTCTGAATAGGTAACTAGATAGAAGGTGTACCTAAAATGCTATATGTTATTATTATTAAAGACCCACTTTTACCCTTGACAATCATGTGTCCCAAGTTTTGTAAAATCTGTCTATAGTAATGTACAGGAAATGCAGGAATCTCCCCATTTTTGACAGTTTCGTAATAATCAGGGTTGACAGTCCCTATTTGGGTGGAAAGAAGGAATCACTTTCACCCTTGACGATCCTGGTTCCCTATTTTTGTAAAATGTGTCTGTAGTAATGTATAGCAAATTCGGGAATGTCCCTATTTTGGACAGTTTGTTTCTTAACCATTTGTCCTTATTTCTTGACTTGCGGGGTGTGGCAGGTGTGGTTATCTACCTCGAGTATGTTCAGGAATTACTTTATAATGTGAACTGTATTGAGTGCACTAGCAAAAAAAAAAAAAAAAAAAAAATCCAGAAATATAGTGAAATATGCAATATGTGATTATGACTTGACTTTGGTGATGACTCCAAGCCTTTAAAAACATTGCCCAAGGTGCTTACATGGAGAATATAGCTTGTAGAGGAAGTAACGTGAGTCACATACTGCAGCAGCTCAGTGCCATGAAAGATCAGGGTGCCATTGCATTAAAACTTGCTATTATGCTAACTTTGCCATCAATGGTAACTACCATGGTAACGTTGCTCAACAGCCAATCAAAATCCAGTATTCCATGAAAGTTACTACCGTAATTAACGTTGTATAAACCGCACTTTTTTCCCCGCGGGGAAGAGTGAAAAGTCGGGGGTGCGGTTAATACACAATGACAGGTCTGGGCCAGAATTCGCCAGGAATAACAAGAGTCAGTCATCCATACAGACAAGTTATTTAGCGGGTATAAGGTCCCGGTA
Organism: Echinometra lucunter; assembly: GCA_029962745.1. Classification (NCBI taxonomy): domain Eukaryota; kingdom Metazoa; phylum Echinodermata; class Echinoidea; order Camarodonta; family Echinometridae; genus Echinometra; species Echinometra lucunter. The sequence goes on from CM057157.1 coordinate 26,693,630, forward strand.
ACGTTCGGCAAGTAAGAACTTACAGTTTACAGAAGTTTACAGGTTGAAATTCTTGTTTTGAAAAGTTAATTTCACGTTGCAATTAACAGCATGATATTTCCTGCGCCGACACTCACGAGAGTGTGGACTGTTGTGTGCATGGTGCGTCGTGTATCTTGCAAGGGAATTCAACTTGCATGGACATGTCCCTTACGCAGCCGCGGACTTTCGAAATGTCTCATGACTAAAATGACGTCATCTGACTAAACCCCAGCCTCGTCTGCATTGGGAAAGTGCAATGCCATCGACGAGCTTTGCGTCTGTGATGCGTGCGTCTTGCAAGGGAATTCAACTTGCTCTGACATGTCCTTACGCAGCCGCAGACTTTCAAAATGTCTCATGACTAAAATGACGTCATCTGACTAAAGCCCAGCCTCGTCTGCATTGGGAAAGTGCAATGCCATCAACGAGCTTTGCGTCTGTGATGCATGCGTCTTGCAAGGGAATTCAACTTGCTCTGACATGTCCTTGCGCATTCGGGGACTTTCAAAATGTCTCATGACTAAAATGACGTCATCTGACTAAAGCCCAGCCTCGTCTGCATTGCCAAAAAGCAATGCCAGCTACGAGCGTTGCGTCTGTGATGCGTGCGTCTTGCAAGGGAATTCAACTTGCTCTGACATGTCCTTGCGCATCCGGGGACTTTCAAAATGTCACATGACTAAAGCTTCGTCACCTGATTAAAGCCAGCCTCGTCTGCATTGCAATAGTACAGTGCGTGCGAGATGAGCATCATCGGTGTATCATGATGCGTGTGTTTGAGTGTGTATAGATCGCCAACTATAACGGGATTCGGTGGCTATATGATGGTGGAAAGTTGGATATAAGAGCAGCTGTCGCCGGGACAATCGGAATGTGGATTGAACTACTCTTCCTTTTCTTTTTTTAAACTGGTATTTAGTTTACTGAATCCTTTCATTTCATGTCTGATTTTCCATTTTGTTTGGAAATACGAAATGTTGTTCAGAGTGAGAGAAGAAGGGTTTATGTGTGTATTTTTTTTTTTTTCACCAGAGGGGGTCAAAAATTGGGGGTGCGGTTAATACACGTGTGCGGTTTATAGAACGTTAATTACGGTATTGATGGCAAAATTACTGTAATAGCAAGTTTTATGCAACGACACCCTGAATCTAGCATTTAGAAACATTGAAAAGAGTTTTACCACAGCTCACTGCCCCAAAATGAGAATTAAAATATGTATTGAATATGAAATACACAATTTAGTTAAACCTGTTTAATGCTATACGTGGTATTACCAGACTCTATTACACTCAAATCAAATCAAATTCATCCTTGTGTTTTCCTGATGACAATTTATTACCTCCATATGCAATTGAAATTAGTTTTTATGTTTTCTTCACATATCTGTCCACGCCATTTTACCTGGTCTTTAAGTGGTTTTGAGTGCTATGATTGTCTGAGCTGAAGCCAGGGTTAAAGTATCCAAAGTGCTTTGGAGAAGTTATAGTGTGCTATGTGCTGTACAATAACTGAATAGTAGTAGTGGTTAGTAGTAGTGCTATTTACCTTTAATGTGCTTGATTTCATCAGGTTCCGGTGAGGGACAGGGTGTTTGACGTCCTCCTCTACTTCTGCAACCGAGAGGACGAAGACATCAAGTTGAAGGCACTGAGCGGCCTGGGGTTCCTGTGCAATCGCCATGCAGACTTCATGCTCACCACAGAGGTCAAAGACCTCTACTGGAAGATCCTCACAGATCCTACCATATCGGTCAAGCAGCTGTGCCTGGTGAGTTCCTTTTCTGTCGCTCAGTTGTATTCATCCATTTTGGTTCTTGGTAATTTCCTATTCTCTACATAGATTACTTATATCCATGTCAGTCAAAGGTGTTTTGTGTAGTACATTCTTTTTCCTTTTTGTAGCTTGTGTTGCACCCAACTGAGTGACTGCTATTACTGATGCAATCCCAAAATTAGACCATCCTATTTTTTTTTGGGGGGGGGGGGGCTGCACCACATTTTGTTTTATTTTTCTTTTACTTCCTCTTCGCTGCTGGGCATGTTTTTTAGTTCCTTAATTTTTCCTTTTTTGAGAGCCTTTTTTTTCAGACTTAAAGTTTATAAACAAGAAATCAAAATGAGGTGATATTCACCCTACACCAGAAGTGTCATTAAACAAGATACTGAGCAGTCTACCAAATCTCATGTTACAAGTAGAAGCAGTGTGTAGTGTCCTGCATCAGTTAACAGTTGTATTTAATGCTTTATTTTGCATACTGCAGAATGTTAGAACAAATTATGGCCAAGCAACAAACTTCTTTGAAATGTATTTCCCCCACCCAATTGTGACTCATCCATATGGATGAACATTGCTCTGTACAAGCCTTTATCATCAGGGATGCCACTTTCAGGTAAAAAGCCTGAATTCAGGCCCTGGCAGTTTGTTTTCAGGCCATAGAAAAGACCTTTATGTGTAGAAAATGGCTTATTCTACGTGATTTTCAGGTCCTCTGATTAATTCTTACTGGCATCCCTGCTTTATCTCTCTGTAACTCCCCAGCTGTAACGTCTTCATAGGAAGTCGTATCATTTAAGGTTGCATTAGCAGATACCTTTCTTGCTAGTAAGGTATTGAACCCTTTGGCTACTAGAACCAAATGGCCCCAGATAGGAATATAAGAAATTCAGCAGTCCACGGTTTAATGCATTTGTTGTAATTTCTTTTGTTGGTACAACACAGGTGGTGAGAAATCTTCACCTATATCTCGTAGAAGAGGATGAGAGGATGAGGCAAGCAGATGCCGAATGTAAGTTTTTGTGATGTATGTAATGGTGCCTTGTACTGGTGCAGAGCAAACAAGATGAAGTTATGTCATGACTACCCACTGAGGCACAGTGAGTCTCATCAAATAAACTCACCCCTCGTCCATCGATGGTCAGAATCATATGTGTTCTTTCCTCACCTGCACCCTGTTGCATAAACTTACCATTGACTTTAATTTTGCAATCAATTGTTAACTTCCAGGGAAGACTTGCATTTGATTGGCTGTTGTGCAATGTTACCATGGGAGTTACCATTAAAGTAAAAGGCTAACACTGTGAGAATTTCAAAAAAATCTCATTTTGCTACTTGACAATGGTATAAACACAAGAGTTATAGTTCAAAAATACCAGTCTGAAAGTTTCAAAGTATAATGTCGACAGAAAGTATTTTTAAATATTAAAAATGTAAACCAATGTTTGAAGAAAATATAATGGTCGGTTGCACAGACTGGACATAAGGAGCGTGCATGTGCACAGAGTTCACCTGAACAGTAATGTGCATGTGTATGTATGCAAATAGTACGGTATTGTGTGTATGTGTCTGTATGCATATCATGTATAGTACAGGGAGAGAGGTGCAGCCAACGGTTTTTTGAACTGGTTGAAAATGCTCCTCTGGTTCTTTGTCTCATGAGACCAAACCTAATAAAATCATCGTTTGCATCTTACTAACAGTTTTTCATTTCAAATTATTGTTGGTTTCAGGGTTTTTTAGTACAAATACAAGTACTCATACACCTGTTTCATCTTGGTTTGCAAATTTTTTAAATCGGCTACTCACAAAGTTAGCCAATACCTTTAATGGTAAGTTTTATGCAACGTGGCTCCTGTCCTATATACAGACATCACAAGCGTCTTTCGAATGTACAGTATTGCTTTTCTTATTTGATTGAAATTCGGAGTGAAACGTAGAGAGGACTTGTTGATTTTCAGGGAGTTCCATTCTCTGCTCTGTCAGCGTATTAGAAAATGAAAGGAAGGTCTTGTTCGCAAACTGCAAATACCAAATGGAATTTACCAGATTCAGTTTCTTTATCGATAAGTATTTCTAAAAAACCTTAGAAATTGGCCTCCCCTGGCGGTACATAAACAAAATACATTATGGTTGATAAAGATTAGGCAATTTAGGCACGTACATCACATATGAAATATTCAATGCATGGAGAAGAAAAAAAGGAAAGATAAAGTAAAATAATCATGTGCCACACATTCAAACAGAGTGTCCAACAAATAGCGGCCACCCAAGAGTCACATGGTATTGCTGATTGTAGACGATGTTGCCATTTTGAATATTCAAATTTGCTTGCTGAATGATGTGTTTTGCTTAACTAAAGGCTTCATATGATGCAATATTTATTTTCTTGCTCTCAGGGAAAGCACACGCCAAAGAAGAAGATCTGAAAGAGATGGGCGATGTTCAATCTGGGTAAGTAGACTTGCTTCTCAAGAAACTAACGATAATAATTATGATAATAGCAAACTGTACCTTACCTTTATCGCAGCCTGAAACCTCATAAGCACCCAGATTATCACTTTCTTGCTTCCCAAGGAACCCCTTTGCTTTTAGTATATTCTGGAAGATTACAAGAACAATGTTCATGATGATTATGATGATTATGATTGTGATGGTGGTGGTGGTGGTGGTGGTGGTAGGGTGGTGGTGGTGGTGGTGGTAGGGTGGTGGTGGTGATGGTGGTGATGGTGATAGTGGCAGTGGTTGTGGTAATGTTAGTGATAATTGTGATGATGATGGTGATAAGGATGATGATAATGTGATGGTGATGATGATGTAGATATAATGATATAATGGTTAGACCAACAAAAAAAAAAATTGTTATGTTGCCCTCAATCGACCGACCGTAAAATGCGAAAAAACAGGATTGGGTTTTTTTTCTTTCTCGCTTTTTTAGCAGACCCAAATATACGAACGCACCGTTTTTGTGAGAAAATCTCAGATTTGGGCGAAGAATTTGCTTAACTATGTATTCAATGGCTTAAAGAAACACTTTCATATGCGTTTTGACTACGTTCTGCCCGCTTTTTCCCCATTAGAAACTCATAAAAAATATTGGAAAACTCAACTCTGTCCTGTCACACAACTGCACATATTACACATGAGTGTCGGCTCGCGCTCGCTCACGTGCAAAACGGTTACAGTCCAGTGGGGTGGTTAAAAAAAAAAGTCGACCGACCGACCCAATTTTCAAATTTTGTTTATGTGAGGGCAACATAATTTTTTTTTTTTTTTTTTTTTTGGCCTTATGAGTGAACGATGTTCACACCATCGTATGTCAATCCTCCTTGTTTATACAGAATGAGTAGCTCTGTGATGCAGATGTACCTGAAGCAAGTGATGGAGTGTATGCTACACAAACAATCCATGGTCAGGATGACTGCATTGCAGGTCATCGTCTTAACGCTAGGACAGGGTCTCGTCCATCCTGTACAGGTATCGTATTTGAGGGAATAAATGGATGAGTTTTTTTACCAAAATCACAGTGATACATACATCTTTGTAAAAAGTCACAGTGAAAGGGAGCTAACAAATAGCAGTATGCTAATTGAGGTAGGCCCTGTAAAGTTTACACAACAATCCATGGTCAGAATGACTGCATTGCAGGTCATCGTCTTAACACTAGGACAGGGTCTTGTCCATCCTGACCAGGTATCTTATTTGAGTGAATGAATAAATGATTTTTTTACCAAAATCACAGTGATACATAAATCTTTGTAAAAATAAAAATGAAAGGGAGCTAACATATAGCTATATGCTAATTTAGGTTAGCCCCATAAAAGCAGATTACATGAATCAGTAGTCAGCAAATTAAATGAAATTAACATCTCATTCATCTTTTTCTAGTAATGCATATTCATTATTTAGAAACAATAGGTATCTATCTTTCATTGACTTATGGCAAATGACATGAAATTGGCCAATTTGATATTATGATCATAACACACAGCTTTTTCCCTTCTCCTGCAACCGTAAATGTCTCCCTGTGGATATTAAAGTGTGAAAAAAAAATGTGGTTCATTGTCACTTCTTCAAAGATTTCAGCAAACTGTCAATATGTTTACGTAATCCCCCAATGCAGTGTGTACCATACCTTGTTGCGATGGGGAGCGATCCAGAGTCTGCCATCAGGGTGAAAGCTGATCAGCAATTATCAGACATTGACAGGAGATACCCGGGCTTCATACAGGTAAGCATGGAATTATTTGAACCTGTTGTCTTTTACTTTTAATAATAATAATAATAATAATAATAATATGGTCCATTTATATAGCGCAGCTACTATACGCATATACTCTACTGCGCTCTACAAAGTTAATATTATTACCCCGGCTGAAGGAGCTGCCATACAAGGTGCTTTCTTCCTACCAGGTACCCACTTATACACCTAGGTGGAGAGTGGCAAATGTGGATTAATGTCTTGCCAAAAGACTTTATTATTAAATGTCCTGTGGAAGAGTGGTTCATCCTTCTGACTCAAAAGCAAGAACATGTGGGTTCAAATTCCAGTTTTATTCTCGGACACATGGTCCTAGGACAATCGCATCACTTTCCTACTCTTATCAATTTCTTAACCTCCCTCCTTGGCCTAAACATAACCCCACCCTGATCCCAAGCCTAAGCTGATATGGAACAATACTTATGTGTCTTTGACATAGTACAGGACTTGTGATTCCTTTCAAACATCTTACTGCACTCAAACTATAGATAACCCATTCGTGACAGAGGTCCACATTTTGTGGTTTGGCCTAATATCTTTTGATGCAAAGCCCTAAAAATCATACCAAATACATGAGCAGAAAGAGCAAAAAAATCTACACAAACTGTGCCCATTTTGGTTGCGTCAATATTCGTTGTTTGATGCTGAAATTTTTTTAAAGGAAAATAAGCATTAAAATCCTTAAATTGGCAATGTGATAGAAAGTTTAAAATCACCATTTTCCCCTGCAAATTGGCAACTTTTTGACTTCTCATCATAATTTCTGTCAATTTATATTAATTTCAGATACATGACCTTTTATAAGAAAAATGTAGCAATAAAATAAAAATGTTGGTGTTGCCAATTTGAAGAATAAAAGCTGATTAAATTAGGCTTTGAATAATTCCTGTCATGAATGGGTTAAAGCATGCATGCTTGTAAATAATCAACCAGAGGACCAACAACTCTATGTCCTCTCTAAGGGACCTGGTAATGAGGATCAATACCTTACCAAAGGGCACTAGCACATGACTTGTTTTTCGATCCTGTGTCACTGAATTACGAGACCAGTGCTTTACTAACTGTGCTATAGCAGGTCTGAAGATTTCCAGCAGAAACAGACTATAGACACAGTCAATGAATTGTGGATATCACAATCTGGACTTCTCAAAATGACCAGACCTGCACCAACCATCTTTGACATCATGTTTTATAATGCCTTTGGAACATCTCATTTTACTCCCCCTGTAGATGAAGGCGTTAGCTGGTCTGAAGACGGCCTACAAACTGCAGGAACTGCTCAGCACCGACGAAGACTGCATCCGTGGTATGAGGGAGAGGGACAATCACCACTACGCCCTCTGTAGTCATCTCTATTCCATGATCAGGTCTAATAGATCGCATCGGAGAGCCATTCTGCTGAGTTTACTCAACCTCTTCGATGAACATGTGGTAAGTTCAGACCATCCTATTAAATTTATTTGCTAGAAAGGGTGCTGAATAGCAAGTTTATGGCTAATTGAGTTGTTGAACCTATTTCTTTTTATCAAAGCGTTAACTTTCTGCTCAAAGAAGCTTCAAAGAATAAATATGGATTGCTCCAACATGAGCTCTCAAGACACTTACTCTAGGCTTTATTTTGTCGAAGATTTAGGGTTGAGGCCTTTGGTCCAGGGTTAGAATTATGAGTTCAGTTAGTAGCTATTCACCTCAGAGCATTTGTTGCTATAGCATCTGTCATACAGCATAAAATGGATCTTTCATTACAGACTCCCATCGGAATTTGTCCAGAGGGAGAAAACAAACTTAAAAAAAAATGTTACTGTTCACAAAATATATTACAAGTGTAATATATGAAGGGATTTTTCTGTTGCTTGCTTTCATTTTTGTTGTACTCTGCATTTTGCTAAATTTGTCATTGTATTCTGTAGTTTGATGCTGCTTCTCTATCCCAGTTTCCATTAACAATCTCTTTGAAGGAGAGAGGGGCAGCCATGTGCTGCCCCTCAAGGAACTACACATTGAGGTGAATAATTCAACAGAAAGAATTCTTTATGATGGATAACCTCACCTGTTTCAATTACGAAATAAAGTTCACACAACTATATTTCATATTTTCTGATCTTACAGAAAAGTGACCTGAAGTTGCTGGTGTTTGTGGCCGACAACCTGTCCTCATTCCCCTACCAGTCGCAAGACGAACCTCTATTCATTATGCATCACATAGAAATCATAGTCTCAGTATCAGGAGCAAACTTACTACAGTCTTTCAAAGATGTAAGTATCTCTCTCTCTGTCTGTCTCTCCCTCTCTCTCTCTCTGTCTCTTTCTTTCTTGGTTTCAAATATTGGTCCCTATATCTCATTCTCCACCCCCCTCTATTTTTGTCTCTCTTTGTCTCTTTCTCCATATCCCTCCCTCCATCTGTATCTTCACCCCTCCCCCCCCCCCCCCCCGCCCCTTCTCTCTTGCTTTCTTTCTTGGTCTCTCTGATCTTTCTTTCTTGGTCTCTCTGATCTTTCTTTTTTCTCCTTCTCTTTCTCTTTCTCATTCTATTTCTCCACTCCCCCTGAATCTCTCTCTCTCTTTCTCCCCATCTCCTTCTCTCTATCAATTTCTCCCCATCTATTTTTTTCTCGCTCTCTCTCTCTCTTTCTCACTCTCTCTCTCTCTCTCTCTCTTTCTCGCTCTCTCTCTCTCTCTCTCTCACACACACACCCAATTCATCAGATTCACTTCTTGCTTCATTCCTGTTTTTATGTTGTTATTTTTAACAGTGTGTCAGTCAGTCCTTTTATTACAATGTTTCATTTGATTGCTCTTGAAGTTCCCTCCTCTTCTAAACATAAATTATTTCATAATCTTCAAAATAACATCTCATTTTCTGGCACATTTGTTTGAAGTGCTATATGCTCCTACCACTGTATTACATTTGCGGCAAGACTTGAGGTAATTTGAGAATGACTCTATGGATAGCAATGACCTGTTAGCAGAGAATGACAATGACCAGATAACACTAAATGACACTCACAGTGACAATGACCAAAAAGCTGAGAATATCACTCAATTGCGATGCCTTGATAGGCATTGGTTATGCTTCGCCGTATGTATGGATGTTTCACCTGTGGTTTGGTTTATCATTGATTTTTCAGAGTTTTACTCGTAGCCAGCCATCCAGACCAGCCTCAAGAGGATCCCAGGATTCAGATTCAGAGAAACCCAGAAAGAGAATCTTTGAAGACGATGACGACGATGACAATCCTGAAAGCCTCATTGGTAAGTTCAGTCCTCTCATTTGGAATTATCTACCTGGGATGTTCTGGTATAGCCCATATCACATCATTATAAAACATCCTTATGTGCTTCCAAATGATTTGGTTAACCCATAATAGTACAGTGTCTCCTATTTTTCCTCTGTCATTTCATCCTAAGTGCAAGGAATTGGACATTATACATGGACAGAAAGAGCAACATGCACTGAAAACTTTGGGTCCATTTTCAATGCAGTATGTAGTAGAATCCTCCAAAAAGTAAAATTCAATTTTGATTAACCATTGATGTCTCTAAATTGACAATGCAGTGTTAAATATGAAATTATGGTGTGTTGTTTTTTTAGGCTCACCAAGTAAAAGCACCATACTGTCATGTATGGTGAATCCTTAGTGCAGATTGAGTGAATTATGCCTATGTAGTATGACAGGGGGATGGTTTGTGGAGATCAAAACAATTTTATTCTTTGAAAGTACATAGGCATGGACAACTTTATTAATCCGTTGAGCATGATTTGATTTCAGTATAACACACATTTTCCATAAACCCTGGCCCGAGTTATCTTGGGCTGAGTGTTCAACAGGTTAAGATATTTTGAAATCTTAGTGGGGATCAGTAAACTGATCTGTACAAGTTAAATCTCCATGTTAGAGGTGAATACTATGACAAATCAGAAAGTATTAACCTATGACAGCTTTGTTGACTGTGGTTCAGACAACTTCCTCATGCACTTGTTGAAGCTAACTGGCAATTTCTCAGATGCCACAAGATGCCATTTTTGTGATTGCCTAGTCATGAATTTGCCACTGGTGCAAGATGCCTGTGTGATTGCCTAGTCATAAATGCCTTTGGTGCAAGATGCCATCTTTGTGATCACCTAGTCATAAATGCCTTTGGTGCAAGATGCCATTTTTGTGATCACCTAGTCATAAATGCCTTGGTGCAAGATGCCATTTTTGTGATCACCTAGTCATAAATGCCTTTGGTGCAAGATGCCATTTTTGTGATCACCTAGTCATAAATGCCTTTGGTGCAAGATGCCATTTTTGTGATCACCTAGTCATAAATGCCTTGGTGCAAGATGCCATTTTTGTGATCACCTAGTCATAAATGCCTTTGGTGCAAGATGCCATTTTTGTGATCACCTAGTCATAAATGCCTTTGGTGCAAGATGCCATTTTTGTGATCACCTAGTCATAAATGCCTTGGTGCAAGATGCCATTTTTGTGATCACCTAGTCATAAATGCCACTGGTGCAGGATGCCATTTTTGTGATCCCCTAGTCATAACTAACACAGGTGACCATTTTTTTGTGGATGCATCACAAACTTATCTGTAATAATTCAGGCCATTTAAATGAACTTGTTCATTCAGCAAGTCTCCTTCTGTCTTTGTTTACAGAGCGAATCCCAGAAGAACCCACCCAGCTCCTGGAGTGCTGTGTAGCATCTCAGGCTGTTATCATGTTACTGGTACTCAAGCAGCATCTTAAAGACCTCTACGGTTTCAGGGACAAGTAAGTTAAAACAAAACACTGGCTTTGGTAACTTCTTTGTATAACCTGTAGCAGTACACTGTCTTCTTACAGTAATACTTTTGCTGTATCTTTTGATCTAGAATGCTGAAAATTACATGTTATGAGCAGGAAGAGAAAAATTCACTGAAAATATTGAGCCCATTTCTAATGCAGTGCATTGTGCTGTTCTAAAATCAGATTGATTTATTTGTAACTAACATTAAGCTCTCTAAATTGGCAATGCAGTGTAAAATACACAATCACTTTTTTCATGTGCAAATTGGCAATTTTTCTTTTGGCTTTGTGATTTTTCACTCCCATTAGTTCATGCTATTTAGCTTTTTATTTTTTCAAACTGTAGGATTTATTTTTTTAAAATGGTGTCAATTTGAGGGGTGAAAGCTGATTAACTTACAGTTTAAGAAAAATGTGTTCTGTTGTGAGTCTGTAATACATCAAATTTGGTTGGCAGTGGACTTAGTAGAATTCAAATTCATATGTCTAAATATTGTGTGCAGCATAATGCATTGAAAAAAATCCATTGAATACCATTTTATTGGGGATTTCAAGGAACCAGGCTATGATTTTTTGTTTTGTTTTGGGGGTAAGAATTTAGTTCATGAATGTTGGGGGAATTGGGATTTCTAGGAACCAGGCAATAATTTTTTGTTTTGTTTTGGGGGTAAGAATTTAGTTCATGAATGTTGCTCTTGAGGGCAAATTTTATGAAGTCTGTGGGCTTAAGAGTGGTAACCACAATACATAGGACCTGTCAAGCATTAACCCCCCCCCCCCCCCCCGGACTTGTTTGCCTTTTGGAAAATGATGATCAAATGATATGAACTCCCCACAGTGATGAATTTGCATTTAACAAGTAAAGCCTCTGAGAGGTCAGTGTTCATCCATCCATCTTAAAAAAATTAAAGACAAGTTAGACTTTCCTTTTGAATGCTGTTTCATTATTGAAATTTTTTGAATAACAGTCAAACCTGCTGGAGCAACCACCTGTCTATAAAGACCACAATTTTTGTCCCCCTTAACCCTCATTGGTTTAAGATGCCCAAGAAGCGCAATAGTTTTAGGGTTGAACAGAGTTTCTAATTGATATGTGTATTAGAGGAACCTGTAAATAAAGACCACCTGCTTATGAAGGCCACCTTTCTCGATTTCATTGAATGGTCTTTATACGCAGGTTTGACTGTATCATTTATGTTCATCTTGTCGAATCCCTCCCAGCTCATTGATATGTGTATTAGAGGAACCTGTTCAGAACCTGTTCATACAGACCACCTGCTTATGGAGGCCACCTTTATCATCTTCTTTGAGTGGTCTTTATACGCAGGTTTGACTGTATCATTGATGTTCCTTTCCATGAATCTCCCCTCCCAGCACAATTTGTTCCCCTCAAACAGTGTTTCTCATTGATACATGTATGAGAGGGACCTGTCCGTAAACACCACCCACTTATGTAGGCCACCTTTCTCGTCTTCATGGAGTGGTCTTTATACGCAGGTTTGACTGTATCATTGATGTTCCTCTCCTTGAATCCCTCCCAGCACAATACACAGATACTCACCGACAGAGGCTGCCAAGGTTTATGAGAAGGCTGTGAATAGGAAGTCCTTGGTTCACTTCAACCCTGCCAGAGCCCTGGACCTCCTCAAGACTGGCCAGCCGAAGCCGCCCCTCAGTGAGCAAGAGAAGAGGGACATTGTGGAGGAGTACTTAGATGTAAGTTCCCTCCTTTTTCGGGTGAATTGAAGAACTGACATGCTCAGAAGTTAATCAATACTATGCATATCCCTTTGCTTATAGTCCACATTGTCATTTGATACTGACAGTTATTTAAAGGGATGTAAGCACTAAAATCCTTAAATTGGCTATGCGATGGAAAGTGCAAGTCAATTTTTTTCTCTGCAAATTGGCAACTTCTCAGCATAGTATCTGTCAGTATGTATATTCATTTCAGATACATGACTGTTATTTCAAACATGTCGCAATGAAAGAAAAATATTGGTGTTGCCAATTGGAAGAAGAATGGGCGATCAAACAAGGCTTCAAATAAACCCTGTCGTGAATGGGATAATGGGTCACTGTCTAATTGTGTCAATGTGGTTCTGTGATTCTTGATACAGTTCAAGCAGCTGATGGAACTGATGGATGACAGTGAGGATGAGGAGGAGGACGGAGGAAAACCCAAGGCAGGATCAGGACCTAGCACTCCAGTCAGGAACCAGGTAAGCCATTCTACAAAATTTTTGCAGTATCTGTTGGTCCAGAATGTTGGACAGTACATATCATATATGAGCAGAAAAAGAAAAATGCACTGACAAATTTGAGCCCATTCCCATCACTGTATGGTGTGGCGTTCTCGAATTAGAGCAGTTTAAGTGTAACTAATCATTAAACTCTTTAAATTAGCAACGCAGTGAATAATATATAATCACTATTTCTGTGTTCAAATTGGCAATTTCTGATTCAATTTTACAATTATATTTCATTTTGGTTTATGTTATATCCATATTTATTTTTTTCAAGCTATGTAAACGTGGAAAAAAATAATTTGTATTGCCAATTTGAGGATTGAAGATGATTCATCCAGACCTCAAGAAAGCTCTGTACTGCTATGGGTTAAGTTGGTGCCCCATGTCTGCACATGCGCGTAACTACGCAATTCGAACATCACAAAAGGCATAACAAACACATTATCTTCATTTGATTTTAGTGATATGTATTAGTAAAGAAATTGGAAAATCTGATGAGAAAAGTCCATTTCACATCTTTTTATTCACATGCCTTGAAAATGCCACCTTTCTTACAAAAGTCCCGAACTGTGTAAAGTGAATGAGTGCGCAGACATGAGAACCTTCATTTTTTTGCAGTGTCAAATGGACACCATTGCCTTTTCTTGTGAAAAAGACATTGTTCTTACTTGAATTTTGATGAGATTTTCAGGACAATTACTCTCTAGAATTCTGTCATGGATGGGTCAAGTTAGAAATCAAATGTCAGAAATGGCACAAGTCAAATCAAATCAAATTAAATCAAATCAAATCAATCCTCTGATGTGCATTGTTCTCAATAGCCTGGTGAGGATGGCGAAGTTAAGGAAGAAGTGAAGGAGGAAGGAACGAACCACAACGATGCCGCGGCCACACCGGGAATGGGCGGTTCGAGCCCCGCAGCAGCTAGGAAGACGCCTGAACCGCCGCAGTTCTCCAGTAGGACAAGACAAGTGAGGAAGCATTCTGCAGAAGATGATGAGGATTCCTCAGATGAAAGCATACCTTCACCAGCTCCTGTAGCCAAGGTAGTAACATGATGACCAAGCTGCATTTTTAAGGGAAACTGGATTTATATAGTAGCAATTGTTTTTCTTGAAGTATATCTGTCGCCTCTGTCAGCTAGATGTTATGGAATCAGAAAAAAAAACCTTCTTGGATATTACTGACTATCTGACTCCCTGCATTCTATCGCCTAACTTGAAATGGACCAACAAGCTCAATTTTCTAAACTTTTATGGTCATTACTCGGATATAAATCTTACTTCCAACAAGTACATCAGGCAGGGATGCCAACTGTTCCACTTTTTTTTTGTTTTGTTTTTTTGTATTTTGTACTGTTTTTCACGAAAAATACTGCAGGTGTCATGGAAAACACTTTTTTCCCAAAATTGTATTACCACACCTGTCCATTGTGGTAAAGGAAAAACATTGTTTTTCCACCCAAAATACCCTTTTGCATCCCTCAAAATACTGCGATGCTTTTTACAAGGTTGGCATCCCTGAGCAGGTCGTAAACCATTCATTTTTTAGCACTGAACATTATTTGTTTGATATAGTCAAATATCAGTTTCCATCTTTACCAATATGCATGCTTACCTTTATCAAATTCCCCCCCCCCTCCCCACTTCTGTACCGGATTATCCTGTAACTGTTTACCTGTCTCCATATTTCTCTTTTCAGTCAAGATCAAGATCCCGCACGCCAGCCAGGAGTAGAAGCAGGCAAGGAGGAAGGGGAGGAAGTGCCAAGAAAACAAAGCCGCAGAAGAAACGCAGGAGAAAAATATCCTTTATAAACACAACCATTCACCTTTGGGGCAGTTGTACTTAGTAAATGTCTGTTATTTACCTTTGGTCTTCGTACGTTTGTTTTTTAATTTAATTTCGATCAAACATGTTTCAAATCAAATAGTTTTGAATCAAAGATGTTTTTTATTTTGCCAAAACCGCAGTACAATGTTAAAAATATGAGCTTCAGATATAACTTCTTTAAAATATACTGAAAGTTGAAATTTACATCTGTACCCTCAGTAAACTTAACAGACTGGTAAGTAGACTAGCCGGTGCACCCAGTGTGGATGCATAAATTGGGCGTTTACGGAATCAATCTGCCATTCAGTGCCTCACGTTTTGTTCTTATGTTATCTTTTATTTTCTTCATACTCCTTAGATGTGACCCCTTAAATAGCAGGGGGAGTTGGTTCTTTTTCTTTTTTCTGTTTCTTTTTTTTTTGGGGGGGGATGTTTCACAAGTACTAGCTGTACTAATTTTTTTTTCCAGGTGATTGGTGCACCTGGTTAAGTAAATGGTAAAGTCCCCCGCACTGGATATAGCACCAAAGGTGTAACAAAGTCTAGTTTCGTGGACATGAACTTGTTTATTAACTGAGAACCTGGCTGATATTCTGGAATGTTGTATCTCTTCCTTAACTCCCTTCCCTTACATGTATTCCAGTGAAGAAGAGGATGAGGAGGATGAGGACTCCGAGGACCCAGACTGGTAGATCATCCCATCTTCATCCCATCTTCGAGGGCACGCTGTAGTGACAAGAGACCGGTAACCTGCCTCATCTCTGGATGTAGACATATCTCATAGACGTGGACCGAGAAAGAAAAAGTCCTCTCAACTTGCTTTCACCGGTGTTACGTACATTGTCCTCCAGAGGTTCAACGTACTACAGTGTAGACAAACAAAAATTATTCTCTCCTTCACTCTCTCATTCTCATGTTTGTTACTCTGTTATTGAATATTATTTGTGGCAGGAAATTCATTTGAAATATTTGAATTTAAACAGCATTCTGAATTTAATTCCTGTGACTTAAATTTGAATTTGAAAATGAAGAAAAAATATTCAAAATTTAATGAAGACTATATTCCTTAGCTGTTATGGTCAGAAAGTGAGTCTATCTTTCCTAGTAATGATTTTGAGAAAGGTTATTTATAAAATATCACTGTATGTTCAGTGCTCCTCAGCATTTTGATAGGAATGGTAAGATTTTTCTTGCCATGTTTTTTCCTGTCACATGGCAAGTAATTAGCATGATGACATATGGATTTATTGACATCCAAGAGTGTGGTTATATATGGAGAAAATCAAAATTAGCAGACTGCGTTGCGCAAAATGGTCACCTTGATTAGAGTCTATAAAATTCAAACGCTTTTTTTTTTTCGTTATGAAAATTTATGGCATTGTTTTGGCACTCTTGTTTACTTATAAGGAAAAGAATCGTCCATTTATTTTTTTAAGACAATATTTTTTTGTAGTTGATTGATATTGCAGTTCATAATGAAAGATGCTGCAAAAAAATTATTTGCTTAAAAATTTGACATCCCTTCACATCATAAGGTTAGTCCATGAATGTGAATTGTTTTTTTCTACCAAGTTAGAAATGAAATTTGTAAATTTATCTTGAACTCTTCTTTTCTATATTATTCCTTGTGTTGCATGACATGTGTATGGGTCTGTTTATTTGACTTTAGATGTAATCCATTGCTTACATGGTGCTTTCGAGTAATCCTGAACATTCCCTGTAATGAGAATTCAATGACCAATCTATTCAATTCATGTTTTATTGGGGGCATATTTCTTTTGTCCCCGCATTTTGAAGCAAATGAAACGTGAAGCATTCTGTTAGGTATTTCATCAACCTTTACTTCCTTTTTGCTGCGTGAAAAGATGGCTGGAATCGGATATTGAAGACATGAAAGGAAGAAATGCCCAACTCCAGTGAAAGACTTGTTGCACGGTGAAGAGAAAATGTGACATGTCTGTTTGGAGGCAGGAGTGCATGTATAAAGTGATTGGAGTCAGCACCTTTCTGGCCCCAAACAGACAGTATCGTCTGTTCAGAAGGGCATGAAGTTATTTTATACAGACTTAATGCCCTTCTGGTTCCAAACCGAATTGGTGAAGTTTTAGTTGACAACTCAGAAACAGTTTTGATGAAGGTGGGTCTTCTGCTGCTATATATTCACTTTCCTGCATCTTCACAGTACTGGCTACATTTGATGAATTACGTTATTAAATTTGATTTTGGTGTAATACAACTTTTAGAAACAAATTTACTTACAGTCAGACAAGTAACATTTCCATGTGTAAAAATTAGCAGCAGAAAAAGAAGGGGAAAAAAAAATCAGTGATGATTTATTCTGAGGAATTGGACATTTGACCAAGATTTGCAATGCTACCTTTATTTCATCATTTCAATTTATTGTATTGACAGTCATGAATGAGAAAGACGAAAACAAGGCAAATCCATGGAATCGTAATAGTCTTATGAATTTATTTATTATGAATGATTTCAAAGACAAATCATATTCACTTTGCAACATGATGTATTTATGAGATCATTGATATTATTATGGACATAGTGAAATTGCGGAACCTTGTTGAAGCATTACAAAATTTGTATTTTTGTACAAGAATGTAATTTATGAGATACACAAATTTAAATGGAATAGATGTCCAGTAACAGAAGAATCAATAGATAATTGGTGCTCCTAAAATCAGTGGACTGTAGTTAAGTTGTACCAGTCACCATAAAATTTGTTTCGCAGAATGTTAGGGGTTCTATGTCTCCAAATTGAAAATGTGAGCTTCATATATTACTTCTCAGATCAGTTATGATATTGCAAGTTCACATAAACTCACGAAAGACTAGTCCATGGACAACAGCGTTAATGGAATCCCAACAGCGATTCGGTTCCGTGCATTGTGGGCTTACGTAATCCTACATTTTCTTCAAACTCTTGAAGGGTTTGTTCAGATATGGCAAGTCCCCACGGTGTTTTTGTGTACAAGTGAATATGGATATGAGGCAGCTAAAAAAAAAAAAATGCCGAGGCAAGAGACGTAATTTTTTTGCCTCGTGGTGACAAAATACTGTGGTCCAATCAAATTCTTAAAAAGTTAGCTCAAAATATTGTGTCATGAGTTTGTCTGCGCAACTTTGGCAAAACTCTCTTTTACTTGAGCTCTGACGCGCTCGTGCGCGTTCATTACCATAAGTGGCATGGTTTGCCCCGCCATATCTGAACACAAAAAACCACGGGAGGTTGTCGTGTCATATCTGAACAAACGTTAACCCTTAACCCCTGGAATGCCGGATTAAGTTCTTTGAGGTTAATTTGTACTGGCTTTATTCACGTTCTTTTTTCTTTTTGTACACAGTAAGCTAGGATTAACTAATCCACTCAGCAATCGATCATAATTTATAGAAAAATTACTCATTACATATATGCGGAAAGTTACACTTATTGATTCTTCTAAAAATGAAGACAAGTTGCATCAGAACATACAAGGACAGTATTTAAGCATCTTGTTGACAGTAAATGAAACTAAAAAAATATTTAAATGTTCAGTAAATAGTGATACCAAGAGAAGTTTTTGTGTTTTTTCTTTTTTGTTGAAATTCTTTATTTCGGGGTATTTAATTATTTGTTTGTTCGTTTAGTCAGACTCTAAAATGACGAGCAATCGACAAGAGCTTGGGCGATGCTTTTTTTTTTTTTTTTTTTTTTTTTTTTTTTTCATTTGTATATCTATCTGGGTTGATGTGACTGGCATCTCCAAAATTACCAACCATTCTAGGGTTACAGACTGCCTTTCATAAATGTCAATTCTGTGGTTGCAACTCAAGTAATGCATCGTTAGTTATTGTAAGAGCATTAGCCATATTCATAACTGTTCAAGTTTATTGATTGAAAAGTGGTAGATAGGAAAAGCAACAAAGTGAACAAGCCATAGGTTAAGGCTCTGATACTCTTTGAAGGTACAAAGTCATAAGCATTGAATACAGAAAAGAATCTATCGCACCAGTGTCTTTAAAACATTTTGTTCATTCAAAAAAGAAAAGTCAAAATGATTGATGGGTTCCAAAGATACATGTACGTAGAGTTGCGCTGTATGTTAATCGACATGCATTTTTCTTGTAAATTGATTGTACAGTTGTATAAAGGAGAGTTAAAAGTGTACAAATTGGGATTTATTTATATCCTATTTGTGATTAAGTTAGATATATGTGCTATTGATAGAAAGTTGATTTTTATCATCGTGCCAAGTGTAGGTATTTATTGGGAAAGCACATCATTTTTTTTTTTAAAACTTGTTGATTCAAATACTCGTTCTGTAAATACCAGGTTGTACATAAAGACAAAGGTTTTTGTAGTACTTCCAAGTAAATACTTTTGTTCCCTTTTTTCACTGTCTGTAATTAAACTTGTTCTAAAAAAAGGTAATTTTGTTGTAGTTTAACTGAAAAAGAAAGATTCAGTTGAAATGTTATTAAAAGCATGTTATTTACGTGTTACTACATGGAAGTGTTATTGAGTTATTTGTATGTACAGTAAAAATGTATGAATGGTTATAATAACAATAATATTAATAATAATGATAAGATAATGATAATGTCTAATCTAATGTATCTGTGCGCTTCTAAAGGACTTGAATATTATTACCCTGTATTTAGCCAAGGTGCTAGGATAGTGTTTGAGCTTTTCAAAGGACATCATTGCTGCCCCAGGATTCAAACCCCTTATCTTGTGGTTCAACAACACTAGAAAACAAAGCTTTATCAGAGGGCACTTTGAAATTCATTTTTGTTTTGTTCTGTTTGGGTTGTTTTTTTTGTCCACGCTGAACGAAATTCGCGAATGGACTATGGAAACGGGCTCTAATTCTGTACATGTGTGTGTGTGTGTGCTCAAAATGATAAATTAGCTTCTTCTGTGTCATTTCTTAGCCGATTTTTGCTCTTGCTGATAAAGATAGGGAAGGGCTTCCTAACTTTTACATAGAAATGTGTAAATCATTAATTATGGAAATTGATGCAAATTTATTCAAAATCATAAAAAATGCTACTGTATTTTGCAACAGATTTTGGTTTCTGTTTGTAATCTGACATGGCAAATTTAATCAAAATTAACAAAATTGCTACTCTGTATCACAATGCATTTTGATTCTGTTGTTTTACCTGATGGGGCTTGGTGGGGGCTTCAAAACTTCACAGAATTTTGAAATTCAGTAATTATTTAAGTTAATGCAAATTTATTCAAAATGAACAAAAAATTCTACTTCTCTATTTTGCAGCGTATTTTGATTCTCTTTGTTGCATCTGATAGGGCTTGGTGGGGGCTTCAAAACTTCAGAGTTTTGCAATTCAGTAATTATACAAGTTTATGCGAATTTATTCAAAATGAACAAAAAATTCTATTTCTCTATTTTGCAGTGGATTTTGATTCTCTTTGTTGCATCTGATAGGGCTTGGTGGGGTCTTTAAAACTTCTACAAAGAATTATTGAATTCAATAATTATGCAAATATATGCAAAATCATCAAAAATAATTTGGCAGCTGATTTTGATAGCGCCATCGCAGAGATGTAACTCTTTCATCCTTTCTCAACACCAACAATTACGTCACTGTATTATAATCATAAAATATTAATTTAATAATTCATTTCTCCTAAGTACCTAGAAGGATCTATCAGATATTGCAGAAATTAACGCCATTCCAAAGATCTGCACTTCCAGCGGGGATATATTAACGCATCGCGTAATTTACTGATTCTGTTGTTTTGGTAGGGGAGGGGCATGTTACACCCTTTCCAAATTCAGGATTATGTCAGTTTTTATATCTTACAGTCACTAATATTACAAAATTTGCTTCATTGGCTTTCAGAGTGAATGTATGGCAACCCCTCTGGAAGGGATTTTGTTCAGGTTTGATTATTGTCTGATTTAAGCACCACAGGCAAGGAATAATGTTTACAAATATCCTCAGTATTGTATCACATATAAAATATTCACATCAACTCAATGAGAATGACACAATTGATTACTTTGTATGCAGTGATCGAGAGAGAAAAAGACATTTCCATGCTATTCTACCCTACTTTGGCGACAGAAAGCAAGT